>CM063636.1:13494152-14094152 GCA_032357785.1 Periparus ater | reverse complement strand
CAAATGTGCTAGGGGAACAGCTTTCTAAGTTACTGCTGAAGCATACTACCTGCCTACACCCACTCAGCTTGAGTTTGCCTTTCACTACACTTTATTATGCAAATGTGATTTGCTACCAGAAAGCTACAAGATTGTTTCCCTAAACTTAGGTGTATCATACTATATAAGCAGCCTTGTTTGTGTGTGTATATGTAAATATATAGTGGTAGTTTGGGTTTTATTTGCTGGAAAGCATCAATCTGATATTGAAAAGCAGAAAGTTGGTTCCTCACTCCTTAAAGAGTGAATAATTTTGATTATTCTTTGCCGCGGCGGCGGAAAGCCCGGAGCACCGCGACTTCTCCAGAAGCAGCCTTGAGAAAGGCTGGCTCGAAGCGCGTGTGAGCGGCTTCGAGCAGTCGAGTGATTCCAGCTCAGCTCAGCAATAGTATAGTGATTTTCAGCTCAGCTCAGCTCAGCTCAGCTCAGTTCGGCAGCGGCGGCGGCAGGCAACACAGGAAGCAGGGACGAGATAGCTGGTCCGGCGTTCCACCGAGGCACAAACCTTTATTTAGGCAGAGCTCCAGTGAAGGGTGCCAGTAACAGCGAATCTCTCGAACAGAGAAAAACCCGGGATATTTATGGGGAAGGAGAGGGGCGAGGGGAAGCCCGAGATACCTGTATCGGGGAGGGACAGCAGGGGGGAACACCAATGGGGCACAACAGTTTAACATAACTAACTCAAAGACCCCTGGGAGCAACATTGTGTCGCTCTTACAGAGAAGTATCTCCTCTCCAGGGGAGAGCCAGGATCTCGGGCCCAGCGGGCTCCTCCGTACCCACAATTCTTTGCATTGCAAGGTATGTTACTCATTGTATTCACAGTCCTCTTTGTTCCCATTCTCTGCTAATCTTCCCCATGGTAAAGACTTTTTCTGTGGCACTGGCAGCCACAGGATTTTCATACCTGTACTAGCATTGTGACATGTTAGAAATCAGTCTATTCCCTCTCTGTAGGCTTTAACTTGTGTATTATGCTTGAATCCTTTGATGTCCGATAAGAAACTGGTCTTTGCATTTAGCCTACTGAGTGTTTAATGAGAAACAGCAGCTCCCATCACTCGTCCCTGTGGCCAAAAGAGTCCATTTGAGGGAAGGTTTGGTTACAGCATTGTTTATGAAGCTGGTCTTCTGTGAAGCCGAAGTGGAGCACTGTTATCTTGCACTGGCATAACAGATGGTGCTTTTTCCTGTGACTAATTAGCTATGCAGGGCCTTGTCTGCAAAGAGTCGGAGGAAATCCTTGATGCTTCTCTGCTACTACTCTTCTCCCCAGATCTGAGCAGCATTCCACCACAGACTGTAGTTGGGAGACCATGGTCTGGCAGAGTCCAGCAGAAAGCATTCCTGACCTATTGCAGTACTTTGGCAATTTGACAGGTCATTCATAGTTATTCATGAGATGTTTGCTTGGGCTGCTGTTACACTCAGATGGACTTGGCCTCTCAGCCTGGCTGCTGTGAAGACAGACTCACAGAATCTCAGAATGGTTTGGATTGGAATGGACCTTTAAGGGACACCTCATTCCAACCCCATTGCCTTGCACAGGGACACCCTCCACTTGATCAGTTTGCTCAGTGCTGTGCCCAGCCTGACCTTGAATGTTTCCAAAGATGTGACATTCACCACTTCTTATGGCACCTTTGTAGCTTGGCCTGATTTGGAGTTTCATATCAGGTCAGGGACGCTGCTTCCTTTGTAGCCCTTTGGGAATTTTCCAGATGCAATGGTGGCCTACTGAGGCTCCCTCAGACATTAGAGAAACCAATTTTTCTATCTATGATGTAAGGTAAACATGTAAATCTGGATTTTAAGAGACTTTAGTACTACAGTTGAGGAACCTAGTCTAGTAAAAGGTGTTCCCGCCCATGGTTGTGGGGCTGAAACAAAATGGTTTTTAAATTCTCTTACAACCCAAACCATTCTGTGATTCTACAACACAGCAATGTGCTCTGCTATTGAAATGTCAATGACTTGCACAATTGAGTGTACTGCATTTCCTTAACCAGGAACATCTGTCACCAAAGCAGTGATATGGTTAAGTCTCTGGCTAGCAATTAAGGGTGTGCATGCAATGTCAGTTCAAGACTGCAGGAGAAAACAAAGCATAGTGAAAACCAATCTGCCCAGCATGAATTCGTTGCCAACTCTGTAGCTGTCAGCCCCTGCTCTCTAGAGTGACACCTAACCTTCCATCACAGTCACATGCTTAGCTTTAGGTTCTTTGTGGAATTGTACCCTAATTTTGCTCAGGCAGGGCTAGAACTGGTAAACTGTCATGCTGCCTGACAAGCATGTGACAAAGATAACTACGTGCAGTGTTCCTAGACAGAATGTACTCAGCTAAAAAAAACAAACAAACAAAAATAAACAACAAAAAAACAGCAACAAACCCAAATCCCCAGATTAGTCCTAAAATTATTTTTTATTATTTTTTAAAAGTTGCAAACTTTTCACTTATATGGCTTGTACACAAATCCTACAACTGCCGTCTGGTCTGTGCATATGAATTTTGTCATTTTCTTGTTCAGTGCATCAAGAAGTGTGCATCAAGTTGAATTAGATATGGCTGTTCTGGACAGTGAAACACTTAGAAGTTGATATGGATTCAAAAATCTTTGCAAAATATTCTACACTTTTGCAACTGAAAAGACCATCATGGCAAATTTATGGACAGATAGTAACAGTGAAGCCTTAGGTTGAATTCTTATGCACTAAACTCTGATGTCATTTCATCTGAAAGTTTGTCGGTATTCACACTGCTGTGGAAAAAAGTCAGATGGGGACACAGATACGCACTTGTCAATTAGAGAGATAAAAAATACTGATTCTTTCTGCTTTTTGGGGAGGTTGTCTCGCAAAATTAGCAGCAAGCAAATGCAGGCTACATACAGCAAACATTTATATTGTCACTACAGGCATCCTACTACAATACTTGATGGAGTAGTATATGATTATTGTGACACAGATTGTCCTGGATTTCTGGATCTCATCTACCCAAACACTCAAGCAAGCAAACAGCATTCAGCATTTTCTGCAACTGGCTTCAGTGGAATGACTCTAATGAGAATCAGAATGTGAGATGTCTTACTGGAACTTCTAATGGAAAAGATAACCAACTACTACCAGAAGTTACAAAAAAAAAAATGGTAAAGAACAGCCCTGTGAGTCCATGTGGCAAGTACACATCTATGATGAATGTTGCTGCACTTATTCTTCCATGAAGATTTACAGACTGCTGAATTGTTGCAACCAGTCTTCACACTCCAACAAGGTTCAAGGAGCTGACAGATACCTAAGCCTCCTACTGAATTATCATTGATTGAAAACTAAGATTTGTTGCTTTTAGCAGCAAAATATGAATCTTTCTCCTACAGTACACATCCTTGCCTCTTTTCTACCTACTGCAGAGACCTGCACATTGCCCACATGATTTCACTATGAATGTGGTGGGAATTCTCCCAGCAATTTTGGCAACACACTTTGGGTACCAGATACACTGATTCAAAACATGAATGTGTAGTGATGTCTGAGAAGGACATTAATATCTATTTAAACTTCCAGGCTAGGTATGCTTTTTCTGGGAAACAAATGCATACTGCAATCTGATTAAGTGGGCATCTCTAAAAATCCCATTCCAGGTGCAAGATACTTTGATTGTTCTGGAGGCAGCACATACTGATGAGAGACTGCATTAATTTGTTTGCTGTGGGGTGGGTTCATGTGCCCTGAGACAGAGGATGCAGTTCCTCATATTTACTATTTAGCAAGTGCTTCTGGTAAATGATTATTTGTGTTTACACTTCTCCATTTGTTTTCTCTTTTGTTTGCTTGTTTTGTTCTCAAATGTTCCTCCTAGTAATACATCTTCTGGAAATGCCTGGCCTACTTTAGGCTAAAAATAGCCTTTGTTGCTACTGCTGTAGCTCCATGAAAGCCACATAATAACCACACTAGGAAAGAAAACCTCATGCCCAGCTGAGCTTCTCCAAAACGACAAGTGGGTCATGTCAGAAACGGGCCAGGAGACCAGCTCCTTTTTAAAAGGCCTTTATTAAGCAGAACAGCTCTGGGGTGGGGGCCCGAGGGGTCATGCACACCGCCACTGCTCCCACTTGGACACCGCAGAAGAGGAGGATCCGTGCAGCTCTGTCACTAGGGCACAGGTGGGCCTTCCTTCCTCACAGGAGTCCTCGGGAAGACTCCCCCTCTTGGCTTCATAGGCTAGGATGTCATCCCATTCGAGTCCCCTCCAGGTTATGTCTGCCTCTCGAGGGAAGTCAGGGGACTCCTCTGGCTCTTCTTTGTTCGATGGTACTGTTTTTATTCCTTCCTTTTTGTGTGGCTCGTTGTCTCGGGGGTCTTTCCAGTCTGTATGTGTCCCATGAGTCTCTGCTCTCTGTCTCATCTGCATAGAAGTCTTATGTCATCCTCCTCAGGGCCCAACTGAACAGGGTACAGCAACTTGGGGCAGGGATACAATGTTGCCATGTGGGAATCCAGGAGCAGTGGGGGCAGGAGCTGGCTGAACACAGAAGGAGAAACACAGGGTACAGCAACTTGGCAGAGGGGGCAGGGCCTGGCTGAACACAGAAGGAGAAACAGGGTACAGCAGCTTGGGACAGGGATACAATGTTGCCATGTGGGAGTCTAGGAGCAGTGGGGGCAGGAGCTGGCTGAACAAGGAACAAGAAACACGGGGTACAGCAATTTGGGACAGGGTTACAAGGTAAGTAGGCCTAGGGCAGGGGTACAAGGTAAGTAAGGGGTTTACAAACAGTAACATGGTAACAGTCTTCTAATTATTCTTAACAGGTCAGAAATCCATCTGACCAAAAAGCAGGAGGAAAACAAATCATACCTTCCTGCTCTGCTTCTACAAGGCTTGGTGATAGTGTAAAGTGGGGAAAGAGCAGAAAGGTATGTGAGTACTTTGCTTTCCCTCTTGCCCCCTTTACATCCACCAAGGACAGTAGATGCCCCTTTTGGAGAGAAACGATGGAAGAAACAATGAAACTGCAGGGATGAAAAGCTGCAAAAATTACATTCTTATGTTTTTTCCACACTGTCATTCCTGAAATTAATATAATTTGATTTATCTCATGGATAAATATCAATCTTTGGATATGACCAGACCAGAGCTACTGATGCTGTTGCACTGCTGAAATGAACAGACACCTCTTGTGATAAATGTATTAATGAATAAAAATTCGTGGCCATCTCAATAAATATCTCTGTATGTATAATAATATAAGAAACATAAAATATAGTGTGGCCAAGGATTCCTTCCTAAGACCTAGCAGCAAAATACCCACACGAGATAACGATTCTAGCCGGCGCCCATCAACCTAAAAGAATAAGCAGGACACGGGCCATCAAGCCGACAAAGGAATGGGCCCGGACGAGATACTCATCACCGGACCTGAACACCCCACCCTGCAAGCCACAGTTGGAGAAGCAATCAAACTGGACAAAGAGAGAAGCCCGGCCGAGATATCCATCGGCTCCAACCCAGACCCAACCACTCTGTCCTGAACCCAAGATGAAATCAAGGAACACCCAAGACCTTTCTGCATATGAGGAGACTGCCCAAACGTCTATTGATTCAGTTCCTCAACGCCAGGAAATCCATTCAACCAACCATCAAGGACCCTTGTTGAGTGGTGCTTGCTTGGAACATAGCCTCAGGACACAAAATCCCTATAAAAACCCAGGACTGAGAACTCTCGATCGTGGATTTGGGAAACCCTATACCTTTGGGTATAGACCCCTGTCCACCCAGCGCTGCGCTGATTTATTTTATTGTGGTTTTTTTTTCCTTTCGTTGCTTGTTTATTGAAATTGTTTTATAATAAATTGTTTTCATATTTAACCTCATTTTGCCTTCGCATTTATAACACTCTCATCCTTCAGTGAGCTATGCCTGTGTTCCTACAAAGTCTTACAAAGGAAAAGGGCTTTGGATACCCAAATGTCTTCCTCTGCATTGCAGCAGACAAAACTTAATACTCCTCAAACCTTCAGTGAATAACTCTGAGCTATTCATCTGCACTCCTCAGTCCATGTGGCCCACAGTCCAAACTGGTAAGACACAGTCCAGGCTTAGTGGTGGTCTCTGGCAAGTCACCTCACTGCCATGGGCACAGGGCACCCTGTTAATGAAATGGTAGGGTCAAAAATACCCAAAAATACTTCTGCAAGATATCTTGGTGACTGAGGAAATATATTCCATTGATGGATGGATAAAAATTTTGTCATTATTTACTCTAGCTTGTGGGTGCTATTTTTAATTTTTTTTTTTCATTTTTACACTTAAGGCATATTGACAAGAACATGCCACACACTTGTGGGAAGACAGGAGTCTGTGCTCATTTGCAGTAAACTACTGGGTCACTTTTTTCTTTGCCTTGCCAACTAGGAATTTAGTTTGAATGTAGCTAGGGTGGTACCATTTTCAGTTATAGAAACACATCTGTGAGTTGGAGGCAAATCTAAGCCTAAAACAGAGAAAGCACAAGCTCCTCTCCTTGTGATCTGAGTGCTTAAGGCAGCTTGTTGAGGGCCAGGTTCTGTCGGATACCATGAGTTCAGTGTCCTGGTAGCTCCCAGGTGAACAGGTCCATGGATAATTTTAGGGTTCAGGACAACATCACCGTGCAGCAGCATTGCAGCCCTGCTTGGTTCCCTGCATAAAGCATGGGGAAAGGGACACCCTTCTGCTCCAGACTGCAGAGCTCTTCTAACCCAGGGTATCCCCGGGATTTTGGAGCACCAACACTGCTGCGGGTCACCCAGACCACATGCCTCTGTCCTCGATGCAGTCCTGCTGTCGTGATGCCGGCGAAGTCTCTGGGGCATCGTGCTCCCCAGGGCGGGACCGGGACAGGAGCAATCGGGAGAATTGTCCGGCTGCCTTTAGCGTCCGCCGGCCACCGCCTAATGTAGATAGCGATGTCTCCGGCCGCCGTACCCTGCTCCAGCCCACAGGGAGGTGACGGCCACGGGAAAGGGGCCGAGCTCGGAGACCGCGGCAGCTCTGGGGGTCCGGCTTCCCCTCCCCTCCCTTCCGCCCGCCCCTCCCGGCTGGCCCCTGTCCCCTCCCTCCGCTCCGCCGCCGGGCGGGGGCTGGAGCTGGGTCTGGTGCCCAGGAAAACAGACGAGAAGCAGCGGCAGGGAGGGAGGGAGCTGAACCTGTTCTCCTCTAGGCAGCGTTGCGGGGAATCGAGGCGGGAAGGGGCGAGTAGGACGAGGGAGCCGGCGGCACAGCGAGTGAGCCCCGGAGCCGGCCCACCCCGCTGCGGCGGAGGGCGGACCAAGATGCCTGACCGGCGAGCGCTGCCCACACACCCTCCCGGAGACCGCCGACCGTAGAGGGGCCGCCGCGCCGCGGGGTGAGCGGGGCCGGGGGGCACGGGGGGTCCGGCGGGGGATGCCCGTGCGGGACCGCCGGACGCGGGGGCTGCGGGGAGCGGCGGGAGCCGGGGCGAGGCGAGGCGGCGGCTTCCCTGCGCCGTGCTGCAGAGCGGGCCGGGATGCGGGATGAAGAGCGGGCCGGGATGCGGGGTGCGGTGGGTCGGTGTTGGCGATGGCGGGAGCGGCGCGGGGGCATCGCCACTTTTCCCGTGGCAGCTGCTGGGCTCCCGCCCTTTCCCTCGGGATTCCTCCCGTGAGCAGCCCCGAGAACACCTCCCGGGAAAGGGTTCCACCACCGGTGCCGCCAAGCCGCGGGGCCGTGCGGGTGGGCTGCGGTTCAGGAGGAGGCTGCGGCGACGGCTGCAGGGCGTGATGGACGCGCCGCATGCGGGGCGAGAGGCTTTGGAGCAGAGATGCTAAAATGTCACCGTGTAGGATGTCCCTGTCAGGTTTGGATGCTTTGAGAGACACCTGACACTCGGTCTTTTTGCATCAGTGCAAAACCTCTGTTTCTCCGGGAAAGGAGAGAAATGCAGGCGTTTTTATCAACTGTCAATGGCAGCTTGCAGGTAGGGAGATGAGATTTCCAAGCTCTAAGGTTGTACAGTAGTTCTCTGGCTCCTTGTGGGTAAGTACTTGAGAAATAAATGTGTCAGAGTAACAGTGCTCGTCCTGCATGCGGTGTGGTCTTTTGTGGGGCATGAAGGCACCTGGGACAGAGCAGGGACCCCAGCAGACATCCTCCCCCCCACTTCAAATGAGGTGGGTGTGAAAAAAACCAGAGATCATGGCTTTGTGCACAGATTTCTGCCTGTTTGTACTTGGGCAGAAGACGGAGTTTTTAAAAAAACCTTTCGTTCTTGTACAATGGGGGTTTTGTGCTTGCTTTGGGAAGGAGGGTTGGCATAGGAGTTACTGCAGAAGGGGTTACCTTTGAGGCTGGGACTACTTAGTGTGATTGCCCTCAGCCTTTGAATTTCAGGATCCCGCTTAATCTGAGGACATTGCTGTAGGCCTCCCTCTCTTTTAAATCATCTCTGCTGCTCTCAGGTCTGATTTTTGAGTTGGTAGTTTCTAAAGATGAAGACCTTAGGGGTCTTTATGCATTTATTCACAGGTAACTCTGAATATACTGTACAGGAAGAGAATCTGCTTTCAAGGTTTGCACACAGGGGAGAAAAAGGACAAAATGTACATCAACTGAGGAGCTATCAAGCACTGGTAGCCATAACAGCAGTGCCTTACTATCTTCCCATATTTATTTGTATTCCTTCCTTTCCTCCAACTTTCATTGGTGGCTCTCACATGGCATATTTCAGTGTTGGCTTTTGCCTAGTCTGGGTAGAAAACCAGTGATGCTGAAAAAGATAATTAAACCAACATGTAACAGCAAGGATGATATCAAGTGTAATTTCTCCTTTGATATGGTGGATGTGAACTTGTTTCAGTATATGTAGAATTACTACAAAAACCTGGTCAGAACTGTGCTGGTTGTTGGTGCTTATTAACCTGTTTCAACACACAATAAAGATTTTTTTTATTTTTTTTCTGATTGATGAGACATCAGAGGAGAGAAGGAACTAGTAGGGAACCATATTCTTAATTCCTCAATCATGTAGTTACTTCTGTTCAGTTACAGAACCTTTTGCTTGGTTTGTAATTGGAGATATTTGGTCTGGATTGAGAGAGTTCAGTAGCAGAAAAAGGAAACTTTTGAATTTTCGGTTGATTTTTTATTTAGTACTGTACCTCAATTCTCTTTGACAGCTTTGGTCATCATGAAAAACTTTGACTTTTTTTTTTTTTTCTTTGCTCACTCTTCCCTGCCCCTTTTGTTCAATGGTAAGAGTCTACCTACCATTGTACTTCGTTTTTTGTGGGTTTTTTAAAATTGACAGACATATCTATAATTATTACTTCCATCAGATAGTAAGTTGAAATGATCAGCCTACTTGTACTCTAGTTTTTCTTCTTAATGGTTTCTGCAGCCTCAAATATCTTGCAGTTGTGTGGTTTATAAAACAGCATGGAGAGGACGTGTGTTTTTCCAGTTGTGTTCACGAGGAACTATTGTGAATACCACTTTGGAATTTTATTGTGGAGTTGTCACTAGACCCTCAAGAAATGCAAACTTGTCTAATGGAAAACAGCCACATATCATCAGTGCTTAAAAAGAAACTTTTCTTTGATCCACCATTGCTGTCCTATGTGTACTGGGTGAAGTTATGGTGAAAGAAGCTTTTTCAGTTGGTGACTCTTCAAAAGTTAAGATCTGCCTTCAAGGCTATTTTTCCCTATCTTTGTTTCCTCAAAATAAAGGCAGAACAAAGATAAATTCTGTAGTGCTGATGCCAGAAGACTTATGTGCCTGTCTTTTCACTCTATCTTGGTTTGTTCCCAGCAAGTTTGTGATACATGGTTGATTCTCCACTAGTTTTCACACAAGAGTGGTGAAATCAGCTGTGCCACCTTGTTCTGAGTGACTGAAACCAGAATGCTTATTTCTTAGGAAGTAAGTGAGGACACCCCCGGTTATAACTTCTTTTGAGATCTTTGCTGTGTTTCAGACCATTGCTTCCCAGGTGAGAATTCCCAATGTGAATTAAACCAATTCAGTTGTGTTCTGTGTTTGGCAGCTGGGAGGTAAATTCTCCAGAACCTGCTGCATACTGTCTGCTGTGGCTTTGCCTGGGTGTAAGTGATGCTCTGTGCTTTGAATTTTCAAACTCTGGAGGAATTCCATGCTCTTCAGATAGCCCAGATTCATGTTACTATGAATTCTTAGCCCTGTGCCATTCACAGGGCATTTCTTTTTCATTTTCTTTTTCATGTTTTGTTTTGGCTTTTTGTTAATCTTATCACTGAAAAGACTAGGTGCCGACATCAATTTGCAATCCCAAATAGGTTTTCTGAAGAACACCTAAAGCTCTTGGAGTTTTTAACAGATAGATGTTTGGATGGAGCACAACACAAAAATAATGGCCAGCACGTTTATTACCACTGGTGTGCAAAGTTGTTGCTTCAGCTCACATGTCCTCTCTCCTTATTTAGGTATTTGCTAGGTTTACATATCCAGAGTGAAACTTGCTTTTCAATGGTGCTATTCAGAAATGCTTGCTTGGCAGCAGCTGAGAGACCCATTGTGAAGGGCATTGTTGTTCACGATGCATGTCCTGATTTTGAAAATCTCATGCTTTTGTAAAAATTGTGCTACCATCAACATATATTGGATGGACATGGGACTGAAAAGGAGAGGCTACAAAATCTGACTTTTACTATCTACCCTGGGTAATCATTATCTGGGTTGTTAGATGTGGGGTCAGCATTAACCTGTTTTCTCCCTTTTTGGAAAGCTGCTTTATTGGTTGCCTGCACCTGTCAAAGCAGCTGAAGAGCTGGCCAGTGTTGTAAACAATCAGATGTCTTTACAAAAGTATGTTGTGACATGATAGGGGAGAATGGTTTCAAACTGAAACAGGGTAGATTAAATTAGATTTTAGAAGAAAAAAATCTTTACTCTGAGGCTGGGGAGGCACTGGAACATGTTGCCCAGTGTTGTGGATCCCCCGTACCTGGAAGTGTTCAAGGCCACTGCAGAATCTGGTCCAGTGGAAGATGTCCCTTCTCATGGCAGAGGGGTTTCAAGTAGATGGTGTTTAGAGATACCTTTTAACCCTGTGATTTTGTGAATCACATGTAACAGTGATGGGAGCAATTCAACACAGTCCTAGGGAACAGAGGGTAGCATCATTCATAGACTTGTTGCACTACTTTTTTCCCTAGTAAGTGAGTGGATCAATGTCTGTGCAACCTCTTGAAGTACAAGATAACTTTCCCTAACCAAGTGAGTTTCCTGTATTTCATTTCAAAAGGGTCAAGCTTCATTAGTGCAGGGTACAGGACATCCCATAACAGCCTGTGGATTGTGTTGTGGAGCTGCCGTACTTTCTGGTTATAGTGAAAGTTGTATGGGAGTGATCAAGGACGTAGTCAGAAGGGGGGGGGGGGGGGGGGGTGAGGGTGGCAGGGAGCAGCACAGGTAGAAGCATGGGCTTATATTTATATAAATATCTGTGTTTTGATCAATTTTCCTGAAGGATTTGTACTGTGTTATTCTCTTATCTTAACCAGAGCAAGAATTAGCTTCAAGACAGATCCATGTGCAGAAATGTGCTGATCTATATCTCCTCTAGGGATCTGAGGACCAGAATAAACTGGAAAGTCATGCCCCTCATTGCCAAATAACAGACTTGTGTCTGCTAGATAGAGTTAGCTATGGGGCTTAGATATCCTTTGCTTTTGAAGAAAGGTTTCTGCTTTTCTTGTTTTGAGGGTGTCAGTGTTATTCTTGGTCATACAACGTGCCACACTGCCACACACCCTCTGCTCCTTTAAGCCATTTGTTTAAATAACCTTGACAATACATGCCTTCTTTGACTTTATTTTGTCTTTGCTGTGCTCTAGCAAATGGATCCTTTGCTCAAAAAAGTTATCCAATGGAGGAGCAACATTTATCATTAATGGCTCTTACCATTGCTCTTGGACCAAAAAGAGGTTTTACAGAAACCATGGCAAATCACATGCCTGTGAGACACCAACTCTCATAATAGCTCTAAGTCCACTGTTACAATCTCAGAAGGTGGAACTGATTTTGAAATTGAACTCTGCACAATTGCAAAATCCAGCTTGATTCCTGTCTGAAGACAGATGATGTATAAGTCTCCAGAAACAAGTCTGAATCTCGTGCTTGGTTGGCCCTGGCAGAGTCTCATGTGAGTAGACCTGAATGCCTCTTAGAGGTTGTCAAAGCTAACAGGTTTCTACAGAAGCTGAGGGTTGAACCCTCTTAGAAGAGCTGCTCTGTTGAGTAACTCAAACAGGAGCATGAGACTGCAGTGCGAAATTTCCACAGATGTTTGTTCTGTTGCTTTTTGCTGCTTAACAGAGGTTCCAGTTAATTCAGAATCTTTCTTCACCCTCCATCAGTATAAATCTAGCAAAAGGAGATAAAAAAAAGTCCAGCTTCAATGGAAACACACACACTGCAAGAGGCAGTTGTATCATATTTCTGTTTTGCTCTGTGCTTCTGTCACCCACACTTGTAAAATAGTCAGTGACAACAAAATGAAGTGCATTTAATTTCCCCATATACAATAATTTATTGTATTTGGTGAGTAATTGCTAGTAGCTCTTCTATGGTAACTTGTTTTTCTTCTTGTTCCAGACTTTGTTCCATTCCTTGTGCATGGAGGGGGACATTTAGTAACACATAAACTGAAGAGAAACTAAGCTATTTGTTTTTAATTAACTGAGATATTTTGCAAGAAACTTGAAAAATGTAACTTTGTATAATGCAGATGGGATTTTCAGAGTATCGCATGGGAATAATTTATGGGAGAAAGGCAAAGTATTGGAAAGATGAAGAGTAGTTGTAAAAGGATGGCTTTTCTTCTCTGGAATACTTAATCACTCTCTTTTGTGCTCAAAGTTTGCTTGTAAGACTGATGAAATATTTTCATTAACCTGTCAGAATAACACTGTTGTGATGACAATGCTGTATTTGGATAAATGAAGCCAAAAGAATGATTTAGAGTTTACACAGTCTTGTGAAGGAGTCTTGCCTCTCACAGAGCAAACCTGCTGTACAAACTCATGGTCTCCTTTGCTAAAGCTCTCTTACCTTGTGATAGGCCACGGTCAGCAAGCCAGACAAGAGATGGACAGCCTACAAAATACAGGGCTGTGGGGTAACAGCCCCGTAGACTGCCCCCAAATGCCATTTGTAGCCAAGTATCCCCAGATGTCTTTGTCTCTTTATATATTTGTCTAACGTTTCTTTATAAGGACCATGCCCACAGATTACTCTGAGCACAACACTGCTTTTGATGGAGGCACCTGAGAAGGTGTCTTGCTGTTCACTGTACTGGGGATGCTGTTGATCAGCAGGGAAAACACATATGTGCTGAACAGGAGTGTGTGCACATCACTTTGGTATGACTTAGGGAGATGTCAAGTGGCTCAAACCTTTGCTAGATTGAAGAATCCACTGGTTGTAATCCATGGTGGTGAAAAGTAGAACAGATTTTAAAGAATTGGGTGTGAAAATTGTTTGTCACTGGATCATTGTAGCAACCGGAGTATTCAGGGATTTGAACTGCTGGTAGAATGGGCTCCACCTTAAAAAATCCATGGTGATAGTGGGTACGTTTCTTAAAAGCAGGACCAGGTCAGGCAGAAGAAACCAGTCTCCAGCATTATACTTCAAACACTGGGCTGAGTCAAGGGAATTTCAGTTCTCCACAGTGTAAATGTAAGCCACAAACTGATAAAGGTTTCACATCCTTGCATCACTCCCACAAACTGTTCTCAGTTATCTTGAGAATACAGTGAGAAGATATAACACAATTTGCCAGTCATGAAATCCATCACAAGCAGGTAGTGTCTGTCAGCAAATAAAATATTAGGAAAATAAAGTGCCACTCAAGAAGTACCCAGCTTCATGAGGCTTTCACTGAGACCCTATTATTTGCTGGCTGCACAGGCTGTGTACTCTGAATGCAGACATAGACTCATAAAGCCACTGAGGCTGTAAAAGAGACCTGTAAGATCATCCATTCCAGCCATTAAATGGTGTCCTGGCTTCATGGCTGCGGGTTGATTTTCTGTGCTGATGAGCATCAGACAGAGGGCAGACTGTGGTTTTGAGAAAACTAGAGGTGGGTCATGGGTTGTGGCCACCACTTTACTACTGTAAGGCTGCCAAAAACACAAGAGACAAGTCATTTGTACATAATCATTTCAGGCACCACTACAGTAGTGAGTGGGGAGAGGCCATTGTTAATGTGGGGCTGTCACACACAATACATCTGCTGCTGCCCTCGTGCATGCCCCAGTGCATGCAGCCAGTGACCCAAATGTCTGAGAAACAGCTCAGAATTGTTCAGGTACCTGAGGTTAGATAAGGACAGCAGCAGAAAAGGAAATGAGGAGTTCAGTGATACTCAGCTTGAGCTTTGTAGAAAAGCTGTAACAGCAATACTGAGGTGGCTAAAGGCCACATTAATCTGCCCTGTTGCCCCTCCACATCAAAGAGGCAGCACCTGGACAACCCACAGGCTGTCAGCAGGCTCAGCTCTCAGGGCTGGGGGAGCTGGCTGTGCACCACTTATATCTGCTCACAGATTATGTAAGACAGTTGCAGAATATTACTGATTCACAGGTGTTCAGCGAGAAAAGCTGCACCTATGCTGCAAGAGGTGATCTTTAAAGAGGAGCTGTTCAAGGACTTCTATGATTTGCATGAGAGAGGAGGAAATTTTAACTAGAAATGGTTGGTCTATGGCTTTGTTTCTCTTACTCAAGCAGTTTCCATAGCAAAAAAAAATTCTGTAACATACAGATTTCTGCCAGAAATTACTCAGATTTGAAAAGTTTTTGCCCAAAATATTAACCATATCATTTTTTTTTCCTGTAGGGCTGTTTTTTTTGAGGTCTTGTTTTATGTTTTCATAAAATTGCAAATACAAAATTATAAACCACTTTGAATAGCATTATTGGGGGTGAGGGTTGTTTATTTTCTTTGTTTATTTCCAGTTGAGAGTGCAAGGATTTATCTGTTTTTCTGTATTGTGTTAGTGTCATGAATTTGACAGGGAAGATTGTACTTTTGACTTTGGAATCTAGACAAGGAATGTGGAGTTTGAAGTAGGAAAACAAATCAAGAATCTAGTGATGAACCCCGATGTCTGCTAATTCTGTTTTTGTGTATATGTGTGTTCATTATTTGGATTTTTAGAGAGAATTTAATGAGTTTGTAACCACAAATATCAATGATGGAAATAACTAAGAACTGGGAAGAAAATTATTTTGGGTTGACCAAAGCCATAAGCTGTTTTTCTTGCTTACAGGAGGAAAATAAGGTGTCATTTCAGAGATTTTGAAATACTTAATTTGCTTTGTATCACTGTTTTATCTCTTTATAGTTTGCAGTTTCTTTGAGTAATTTTATTTACCCAGAGTTCAATTTTGAAACTCCCTGCTAGATTTGATGACCAAAATTGTGTTCCCCAACCCCTCTGCTGCTATTTCCTTTGGATTCAGGTGTCCCCTTAACAGAATGAAAAGCACAGCTAGGGCTCCACAGAGCAGCAGCAGTATGAACTGGGCACATTGTATTTATTCAGTATTGCCTGTGATGTCTCAGGAAGTGATGACATTTGTCCTTACAGTAAGAGGACCACCAAAGGCAGAGTCTCCTGCCACTCTAGTAGCTCTTGAAATAGAAGATTGAGACACTCTATTTTTTCATAAAACCCGTAACAATCTTGTTGCCTAAGCATGATATCAGACCTCACTTCTAATCACCATAGGAGTAATTGATAAATTATCTGCATGAATAAATACCTATGTCAGTCTGAACAAAGAGCAACAGAAAGACACCCTCACTGGAATGCAAAAAAGAAAAAGAGTAAATAGCATCAACCTTATTGTCATCATGCTGTTTTTATTCTCTAAATAAGAATATTTGGGTCAAGGAAATTGTATAGAAACTTGCTGACATTTTTTAAATACTAGTAACTCTGTATCTCCTGGCATGGCAGTCTGTATTTTCCAGTACATAATGACCTGCAATGAATCTGCGGTCATTTATCAAATCAAATGCTCATGTCTTTGGAATCAACACTTGTGGGTGATCAAAGGAAGGACAAATCTATTATGACATCAACAAATCCATTTCAAGAAGGAGCTTGTTCTATGATGTCTTGCTGCCCAGCAGCCCTATACGAATTCTTTCAGTGTTCAAAAATAATTTAATTATCGTATATCTGATGTTTGAGAATTGAGTATTGATAGTTTCAATTAATAGTTGACATAAACTGTATTCCATCTCGGGTTAGACAAAGTTAAATTAGGGATGGATGTTAGTACATGCCTGGTGATCTGGAGATAGTCCAAAAACTGGAATATGTTGTTCATCACATGACTTGAGATCCATATTACTCACCCATGTCCACGATGTCCATCAACACCCAGATCATCATTACCCTAACTTACCCTATTGAACTGTGAGGGGTGTTTGCTTTTAAACTATTGTGTTGCTGGTTGCCACACTCCTGGCACCAGCTGAATGTCCACAATGTTTGTGCCCTCCTTGGACAGCAGTTCCTGCCTCATCTCAGGTGCCTGGTGCAGCATTGCAAAGAGAGAGTGACAGCTAAAGGGGAGAATATTCTTCTTTCATCTGGACAGTGTGGCAGTGTGATGTTGATGATACCCATACAAGGGACTGACCTTTTCATTGTAGACTTCGGCATTAGCAGCAAGGAAATTTCTGGCAAAATTTGCATTTTTCTTCCCTAAGCATTTTTCAAAGTTCATTTTTGATACTAGAAATGGCTACTTGACAGTGTTTTGGGACAGACTGTTTTTTGGTTTACTCTCTAGCAGTTTTCATTTGCTTACCACACATCACCTTGGCCGACATGCAACCTTGTATTCTTCAGTAATTTCTTCTCGGGAAACTAACATCTTCATAACACTTTCTTAATGTTACCATCCTTTTATAATGGTAAGGCCTCATTTATCTTAAGAGGAAATACTTCTTTTGCTTCATTTGTACAGTAGAGACAATACTTCTCTCAAAGACTCTGTCTGATGGATGTATCTCACAGTCATGAAAGATGACTTAATCTGGTCAAAAGTTATTAATGGGGTTCTTGGCTGAATATCTCAAAGAAATGGTTTCACAGATCTAAAATGCACTCACCTGAGAACAGATGTTTGGTTGTATTATTCCTTTTATAGGGCAGGAAAATTGGCTTCTAAATGTGAGCAATGTGAGTTCCAAAGACAGGAGTACTTTAAAAAACTGCAATTTTCAAAAGAACAAAATGATTTGTTGAGTGAGAGGCTACTTTTCATTAGTCTTTTGATATGTATTTTCTGGTTTCAAAATTACCGAGATCATGCTGATTCCTGGTTCTAAGATGTTCACCCTGGTATAGAGGGCTAGCAAAAGAGCTATTCAGCTTTAAATCCCATTTCACAGGTCTCATACTAAATTTTACCATGGAATTCATGCAGGGCACCCTTGCTGTTTGCAATGATGTGAGGTCGACTGATTTTTTAAAAATAGTACTGTATTATGGAACAACAAAAAGCAATAATTATAAAATTGCCATTCCTCTTCCTCCTTACCCAAAGTAGGGATGGATAGCCATAGCAAAATTCTGACTACTACTGCATGTAGAATTTCATTTAGCTTGATGATCTTCTGCAGAAGCCAGTCAGTGATGCAGGTAATTTAAAAAATAAATTAAAAGGGGAAAGTTAATTTATTTATCTCTATTATAAATCATTCAACAAGGGAAATAGAATAAATTCTAGAATTAAATAGAATAAATTTAATAGAATAAAATCTACACTGTTTTGCAAGAAGAGATGAATGAGTCAGTCAATAGTACATTAATCAGATGGAGCACAGTGAGAGCACTTCTACACGTAAAGTTCATCACAGGATAGAAGAGCACATTTTGAGATTTGTGTATTATGTGCCCCAGTGAAATGATAATATCAATGCCTGTATGGGTTTTGATTGACATTGAATAACTTCATGAGCAGAGAGTGATTAAGGAGATCAGGATACCCAAGTCTTCCCAGACTTCAGGCTAGCATGGGATTTTTATGTGGTGCTTTGTCCCTTGTCATCTCCTTCATCATCTTCTAATAGAAAAAAGCATTTTTCTTTCCTATGTCCAAACCCTTTGCCCTTCGAGCCAGATGTGTGAGGACTCAAACCAGTCATATTCATTTCCTTCATCTTCCTCAACAACACTTCGTGTACCAGAATGTCCAGGTATTTTATGCTTTACATAAATACTTCATTGTGACTATCCAAACCTCTTTTGGGGTTTGTTTCCTTACAGGTGTTCAGTGGCAAGGCATTCAACAGCCTGCCTGCCAAGCATCAGGTTCTTTTCAGGTTGTCTACCAGGTGTTCTCTGACAATCTTCCTTGGATGTTCAAGCCTTCTTACAGCCTTGGCCTTCCTTAATACACTGGTCTTCTCAATTCTAACTTACCTTTGTCTCTTACAGTTTTGGTTTCATCTACCCATGATGATGAGGAAGGGAGAAGCTAAAACTTCCTTTGTCACCGCTTCATGTCAGAAAAGTGAGCTGAGATTACTAGGAAATATTAGTTAAGGCATTCTTGGCAGCAATTGCACCTTTTGAGTTTTTTTTAAGCCTTAAGGGCCTCAGTGAGAGACTTGAGGTTTTGTTCAAGTTGTCAGTGATTCAAGACTGGTGGGTTTTTTAAATTATTTTGCTTTTAAGCCTTCAAACAGTTCTTCTGCTGGAAGGTTTTGTTGATAAGTTGTTAAGCACAATGGGTAATGGAAGTATTTCAGTTCAGGTGAGTGACAGGTGGAAACTGGAAACTGATTTTCAGGTCTTCTCTCTCCCTCTGCATTAGTGTAGCAGAAGCAGTTCATGCCCTGTCTTATCAGTTTGGTGTAAACATTGGTTGAACATTTGAGTGGTGGCAGTTTGCAAACAATGGCTGAGGTGCTGGGAGGATGTAGTTCTTAGGCTGAAAGTTGTGCAAAACTCCTCATTTTAATGTATGCACACTATATCCATGTTTGATGAGTATGAGTTACCTCAGATAGAGCTGGGATTTTAGTGGAAGGGGAGAAGGCAAGTGATAATGATGTAAAGTGGAGGCAGAGAAGGAAGGGAATGGAATGGTGTTAAAGGTAATGGTTTTGTCTGCATCAGTTGCTCTGGCAATGACAGAATGTTCCAGGAATGAGAGCTGGTCTCTCTTTATACCTTCCAGGCTGAGCAGAATTTGGGGTATCCCCCAAATGGTCCTGGGGTGCATGAGGATAAATAGATGAAGTCAATTACAATCATGTTTTGAGTCTTGCGTCTGGGGGCTATATATACTGGAAATACTGGTATGTAGTCACTACAAAGGATAACCTTCACCATTGACCAGAGCAACTGCTAGCCCCATTAAGGCTGCATATAAAAAGTGCCTTTATATTTCAAACAAAACATCTCAGGAAATGGAAAAACCAAATGTTTGCTGACTTGTATCCTTATCTGTTGTAGCAGTACTATACTTGCTCAGAATGATAATTTGACAGTTTGAAAAACTAGCTGCAATAAAACTGTTTACTGAAATGAAAAGCATCAAATCAAAAGGCTCCAGAGTGGACCAGCCTCAAAGAATTTAGAAACTCATGCATATGTTAACACAGAATGTTGTATCTCTAAACCAGCCCTATACTGCAGAGCTGTTATGTCAGGATTATCGCCATGCAGCTCCTTTGTTGGTGTGCCTACAGCACTTACAGCTCTACTGTGCCACTGCACTCAGAACATGATCTTGGTTTGACCTCCTATGCAAGCAGGCAGGGAGTTTCCTTTGTTGATGTTCTAAACACAGTAATACATGCCTTGTCTCAGGCACATCCTGAGCTCTAAAAGTACCCTCCAGAGAAGCACGTTTCCTTTCCTTTCTCTTTCTGTCTGTGCATGCAGCTCATGGCACTGATTTGCTGTCAATGCCCTGTGTCATTGCAGGCACTGAAGTTACACGGGTTTGTAGCAGAAGATGGCTCATGTCTCATGTGGAGGGTGAAATATGACCCTGTGCACATAGCCTAGGTTTTATGTACTGCATGGCATTAGATGGATTAAGAGGGGTGAAATTAGGCCAAATAGAAAAGTAATTGTGTTTTCCTCTGATTTCTGGTTTGCTCAGATTAAGTAGTGATTAATGCAAGCAGTCGTGTTACTTAAGAAAAGCTAATTTTTCAGAAATCTTCATTATGATGATAAATCTTGCAGCTCCCATCCTGGCCATTGTTACATGCCTGAAAATGAAATAGGAATAAAAATAAATGGCAAATAAAGTCTGTGTATATCCTTTTCTTGTGTAACATCACTACAAACTTTTGGCATCAACTCATTGACACTTGGAGAAGCTATGTTGCAAGAGACTTTCAGACCACCTTTCCCCTTACTGTTGCTATGTTTTTTTCATAGAATTTACAAGATCTTTGGTTCTCTTGAACTTAGTGGCAAAGCTTCTACTGATTCAGTGGGGTCAGGGTTTGACCCACTATTTACAAGTGCTTCCCTCCCCTCAAACATAGAATCATAGATCTATGATTAAGGCTATGATTAGATTAAGGCTGAAGAAGGCCTCTAGAGTCATCCAATCCAACCTTTGATTGAACACTACCACCTCTACCTCTAAACCATGTCCCTAAGCATCACATCTTCATGTTTTATGAGCACTTCCAGGGACAGTGATTCCACCACTTCCCAGGTCAGCCTGTTCCAGTACTTGACCACTGAAGAAATTTTTCCCAATATTGAGTCTAAATCTCCCCTGGAACAACCTAAGTTTTATTGTATTTAACATGAAAAAGGTTAATGCCTAAAGCAGGTAATTAAAAAAATGGACTATCTTGACTTGATTTCAGATGTTTCCCAGGGGACGTTTTCATAGTACAGTTTGTTTAAGAGGCACATATGGCATGCATGCTGACAAACTGAACACCAATTTATCAAGGTATTTCTCTTCCAGACAGATATATGTTTGGCTGTTTTGAGTCAGCCCTCAGTGTATGCTCACCTCTCTTTTTGCTGTCAGCTTCCACTCTGCTTTGCTATTGTTGTCTCCCATTCTCACAATCATATGGAAAGAAAATCAAGTCAAATTAGCTTCTCTGCACAAAAAAAAAAATTAAAAATAACTGAAGCTTTCTGGAATGTGTGGCCTCACACTGAAGAGCTGCTAACACCAAATAACTTCAAGAAGTTTCACTTCTTGGTGATTTGGCCAGAGAGCAAAGTGCTGGGGCTATAAATTAGGTTGATGGAAGTGTGAAAGGGTACTCAGATGCATTTAGGTCACAAGTCTGCCTGTAGAGGGATTAGGAAGAAGCTGTAGTTAAGTTTATTGTCCTGCAGTTTGCTACCACCCCCCCGAGCACCTGGATATTGATATCAGGTGGGATATTGAGTGTGATCCCTGACTGCTCTGATGCTTTTATACTGGTCCCAGTATTAGTGGCTGGAAGCACAGTTTATCTACTGCTGAATGGGTACAGATCAGGTGTCTGAGCTGCTTGTATTTCCAGTGACTACTTGCTTCATAAGCATCATCCTGAGTAGGGTACCTGAGAAAATCAATCCTGATGTTGTCTTTTCAGAGCTTGAAGAAGCTTGAGATGGGCAATACAAGAGATATGTGTTGTCTAGATGCAGATATGAAAGGAGAAACTGGATAAAAGAATTGCAGTGCTTTTGGCAAAAGCAGTGGGAATGTTACAGAGAAATTAGTCTGAGGAATGGTGTTTTTATCACGGCTTAGACCATAGTACAGGCTACTGTATCCCTCAAGGGTCCAGATAATATAAGGAAAATTAGCCAAGAAACAAAAAGCATTTAAAAATTCTAGTTGCACTTTGCTACCCACTTACTACTATGGCAGCATATCTGAGTTTGGTAATGAGATATGCCAATTATAGTTTTCTTTCTCAAAACTGTAGGGGAAAAAATATTTTTGAGGTTAATTGCCTCTTTTTTTTTTTTTTTTTTTTTTTCTAATAAGAAGCTACAGTCCTTTTTAGAATGATTTTGAAAACAGATTTTGAGGAAAGAAAAATTATCATGGTCAAAATGAAAAATATTTCAAGAAAGCTAACTTTATTATTCTTCTAATGTATGTATTTTTAAACTCAGCACATGAAACTGAAAGGTAGTTTCTCTCTGTGCATGATGAAATGGAAGAATTTGAAAATTTAGAAAAAAAATTGTTACTATCAGAAAGTAAATTAAATTATATTAAATTAGTTCATATGCCATACAGTTTTCTCATGTAGTTTTTGTTTAACATGGAGGTGTGTTCCTAAGTAGTGGGTTTCCTTTTCACCAAAAGACTGTTACATAATTGACATGATTGCCGTCCCTCTCCTCACATGAGCCCAGACTTCAAGTAGAATATTAACCAGTGTCACTTAAATTGATTCTCCTCTGGAGGGCCTGCAGTCCTTGGGTAAAAGGTGGAAGAATATCTTGGCACTCCAGTGTTTTGTATCATCTCTGCCATTCCCTGTGAGGATGTTTTCCGTTTTTGGTGGAAAACCTGCTCTTTGTCTTGTGTACAGCTGCCTCACCAGGACCAGCTGTGGGTGCTGTTTTCTGTTGCCAGTCCAGATCTACCTTCTACATCCACAGTTGCACACAAGCCCAGCTGCAGACACCAAGCCAGGCTCTGCTGACATTTTTATCTCTGTCATCTCTGTGAAAGCTTGTGAAGAAGAAAAGAATGTAGTCCTGTGCATTCTCTAATGGATTCCCCTTGCCTGTGACATGAGATGAATTTTGTCTCTGCTACTAACTCACCCTTGAAACCTCTCCCTACACTTACCTTCCACCCTCTGACTTAGACTCTCTCTGGAAAGGCAAGCTAACCTCTTCTGTCCTCATTTCACAGTGTACATTTATTTGCATTGGCCTTCTTTTGCAGTGACACCAAAGCTAACACCTACAACGCATCTCACTTGTGGTGTGAAACACCTTCATTTCACCCCAATCACAGTGGACTGGTCTGTAGGAGTCAGGCAAAGCAAAGTCTGAGTGACCTTTTCTTCTCTAAGTGCAAAAGAGGGAATGCTCCACCACTGACAATGGTTTTGGTGATGTGTAGCTACCTCTCTGTGATGAGTAGCAGTGCTTCTTCACCCTTCTTGTCGCCCCTAGAAATGTTTCATAGGAAATAATCCCACAGCCACACAGATGCTTAGAGGTGAGATTAGTTTTAGAAATGCAGTTTTTCAAAGCAATCAGATTTCTCAGTTAAGGTTTTAATTAATTTCAGTGTGCTTGATGCACACTGTAAAGAGGAGGACTAATATACAGGAGTGGATTTTATTGTTATCCCCTTCTTGTCATTGTTATTACTGCTCTGGTCCTCTGTGACCACTGATCCAGGCAAAGTATCTTGAGAGAAAAGGACTCTTGTTTCACCCCAGCCTTGCCACCCTCATAGTCAAGAATGTTTTCCCATTATCTAAAACTGTCCTCTTTCAGTTTAAAGCCATTGCCTCTTGTCCTATCACTCCATGCCCTTCTCAGAGGTCCCTCTCCTGTTCTTGTCTAGCCCCTTTCAGTATTAGAAGGTGCTCTTAAGCTCTAACTTTCCTTTGTCCAGGCTGAACAATCCCTATTCTCTGTCTTCCCTTTTTTCTGGCCAACTTTCCTGTTTGAGAGTGATGGCACCACAAGACTTCAGACATTTGGCTTATAGATCAGATTGTATTGGACCTTTGAAGTTTAATCTATTTTGCTTGATTAACTTTAAAATATTTATTTTGTCATTTCTGGCAAGCTTTGTGATTGGCATTGCTTTACAAGACTACAAGTGGAAAAACAGGTGGTTTGCTGCATCCAGGAAAGAAAATCTAATTTCGTACCTTGGCAAGAACTGAAATTTTTCATTTAATAGGTAGAGGCCCAAATCTCAGTCAGGAGAATAGCTTCATTGAAGCCCTGCCAATTTAACTGGAAGAGAGTAGAGCCTAGAGAATACAAGAGCTGAACCTGACCATAACAAGAACAATAATTTTAGTTTGGTAATATTTTGGTGAGATGGAATGAGGGGGTTTTCAAAGAAGGCTTATAGTGTAGGGTGAATTAATTATTACCCTGTTATTTTACTTGTCAGTTTCCAAAAAATGTCAGCTTGATTTAACAATTTTTAAAAAATTCTGTATTTCTTGAACAAGGTTGTTAATTTGGTTTTTAATTTTGGAAGTTTCTGTGTTGACTGAGCAAGACAAAGATACACAGAGATACACAGAGGTACTCATAAGTGAGTATATAGATAATAACCTTTGAGCATTGTTTAGAAGCATGCTTGTCAGAAATTGATTGTTTTTCTAAAAGATGCTGTTTTATGTTCAGCTATCTTCTAGAGCCCACAGGGTGAAAGGAGTTGTTTAAACCAGAAGCATGGTTTGTTGCTGACTGGCATCTTTTAAAGACGGTTGGCAAGCAATGAAAGAAAATCTCATGTGTTCAATATGGAATATGGGCATTAACATCAGATGAAGTCTTCTGCTGTATAAGAAGATAAATTAGAAAAAACAAATGGAGAGGGAAGCAAGGAATTGATCCAGCCAGATTTAAGGTCATTGAAATTACACCACTGATTCACACAGGACACTGGATGTTAAGATGCTGTTTGGGGCCTGATGTTTGATGCACTAACTGCTAAACTTGGGTGGATACCCAAGAGTGGTGAACTGCTCTCTGGCTCTCCTCAGTTTCAATACCGATTCCATTTGTGAGATTCAGTATCTGTTCTACATTATTCATTCTGTCCTCATTATTCATTTACCATCCCTCAGACTCCTCAGATTCTCTTAACTGCTTTATTCTCTGCTCCAACTGCTAGTCTCCCTTCCAGAGCTCTATTACTGCAACTTACTTTACACTGAGTGGATTGAAGTTGCTTCCCTTTCCCAGTAGGGCTGGATTTCTCAGATACATATTCTGGATTATGCTTTTTACAAAATATCTTACATTTTAGGGGTGCATAGCATGTCATGTTAACCACTTGATGCCTAGCACAGGTGAGCACCTATTGGCTTCCATACATGTGCTCTGAGTCCTGATGGATTTATCAAAACCAAACATAAAAAAAATACACAAAAAGTAGGGTGGTATTTTACCTGCTGTTACTTCCTTTAACTTTCGGTATTTCTTTATCTATCTAAAACTTTACCTAAGAAAGTCTAAGACTATATTGCAAGAAAATTGAGGCATGTAAAAAGAGGTTACAAGCTCTGGTGACTCATGTAGTGTAGGAGTAGCCTGAGCTGTGTTTCTTGTTCTAGTTGTTTCTACAAAGACGTGTTTACAGAGACCAGTTAAGTAGATGACTGCTCCTTTTAGTGCTTCCCTGTCCCCTCACTCATGCTTGACTAGGTTGAAGAGAAAGGAAATCCCAGGCAATGGTAAGCTTTGTGTCTAGGGGAAGAAGAATAGATATGGTGATGCAAATAATGCCCTGTAACTTCAAGGGCTCAGGCTCACTATAAATGACCTTGATAAATTGGGAGTCCTAGTCCCTCACAGGTTTAGACCTCAGAAAAACGGTACCTGCTACCACTGCCTTAGTTTGCAAAGATTTGTGAGGACACACAGAAAGGAGTAAGTCTTCATACCCTAAGGTATGAGGTATAAGGTGTAATGAAGATTCAGTTATTGTTTTAATCTTGGTAGACTTGCTAGCTGCCAGATTTTGCACCTTGTAGCTGCTGCATTTTACACTGAGAGCTTAAAGAGTTAGAACAGCCTTTTTTTTTTTTTTTCCTCAGCTGGTTTTCCTTTGGCTTTTGTTTGTTTCATATTCCCTAAATGCTCTGTTATTGACCATTGTCCCTGCAACTGTGAGTTATAGAAATTTATTTAATTTCACCTTCCACACATGACTTCCACAGCTGTAGCTTTAAAGACAAGCCAGACTCTTAAGAGTGTATGGCACATAAAACTGCGCAGCAGTTGAATCTCAGGCGGGAGAAGGTGTGGCTAAAAACGTCATTGGTCCCTGATGGATACATTCACAGCCTGGAAGCATGGATTGGAAGTAGGATTTTCTCCTGTTTCATGATTTTTTTTTGTGTCATATCAAGTCAGGGTCCATCCCCTACACAAGATGCAGATAAAATCTCTTTCTGCTGGCTGATCACCCAAGGACTTTGCCCTTTTTTTGGTGTTACTGCTCTGTCTCATTGACAATTGTTGTATTGCCTTTTTGACCCTTTGCTTCTTGCCTCTGCATATGCAAAACTCACTTGTCATTAAAGTGAAAATGCTACATGCAGTTTTTTTAAAAAAAAGATTGCCAAAAACTATTCTGGACTATGAAGTCAACCTTTCTGGTGTAAAAATTATTTTTTGAGCAATGATTTTTGGAAGATAAATGTTTTGCTTTCCTTAGACAGCATTCTGTTGTTTAAAAGGTGACCATTAAAACCAGTCTTCAGCTGGAACTGCATTCATTTTCTTAGGTGGTTCAGGATTCTCAGCCGGTCTACATCTATGTAATACAGAAAGATTTCCAGGAAAGGGCATGATGCTGCCTTGGAATGGCACATATGCCCCTCTTCTTTATAACATTCTTTCACCTCCAACCATTTCAGTCCAAGGAATTCCCAAGGTGGATGTGATTTCTTTGTACAGAAGAGAAAAACAAGCATGTATTTACAAGGCTTTAATTTCCTAGAGAGCCACATGAGCAGAGAGAGAGAGAGAGCAATGGAAATAGCTGAAGCAGATTTATCTATTAGTTGGAGGTGACATCCATGAAAAATACTTTGTGCTTTTTTTGCCCAGCCATGCTTTGCCTACCAATGTCTTCACAGCATTAATCACAGCTAAAAGGTTCTGTGGGAAACCTTTTCTGCTATGCTAAGAAATGCTAGTGTGGATATGGACTTAAATATTTTGTCCTTCTTCAGAGGGTTTGCTTGCTAGATAGAGGGAAGGAAGGCTGTCAGCAGAGGGTTTTAGCCCTGCAAAGGAAGCAAGCACCTCCTACTGAAAAGATGCTTAAGTTGTCTTGCTATTAAGGAGATAATATGAATATTATATCTGTCTGGGTGAACTCTTCTTAGGAGCAGTGATCTCTTATGGACATGTTGGAGAAACACTGAGTTTGTGCATATGAAAGTCATTTGGTTTTCTGGTGTTTTGTGTGCCTGTTACAATGCAGGGCTAATTGCTGTCCTGGCCTTGCTCTGTCCCCTATTTTACAACAGGTTCTCAGTTGGGATTTCCTTATAAACAAATCTAAAATTATTTGGGGCCAGCCCAATTTTCACACAAAGACCAAATTTCCAGAATGGACCACTGGTTATTCTGATTTTATCTCTAACCAATTACTGGTTTGTGTTTGCAATAGCAACAAGGTGACAATCTATTCAAACATCAGCATGTCTAAAAGACCGTAAAATGTTAAAACACATAAAATGATGAGAGCAGAAATCTGTTTAGAAAATCTGTTTGTTGCACAGTCATGGCCATGTGAATGTGGAGAAGCTTGCCAGTCTTGGAGGCATTATTTCATTGAACATTGTTCAAAGAGTGCTTTGGGGTGTGTGTTGCTAATCCAGGCTAACCTTCCTCACACAGCAACTGATGGTATGGAGATGCCAGTAAATGAAGAGTTTAAGCCTAGTGCTGTGGAAAATCTTATACAGAGAAGTATTGTCACAATTCAGAACCATTGGTACTGCCATATTAGACTGGTTCTCAACCATTCCATAAGGGAAGACTGACCTGAGCATTGAGACATCATAGCAGTGACCAGAGAGGGAGAGATCTGAAATCCCTACATCAGATAACCATTACCTACATGTAATAACCAGCACAGTATTGTCAAAAGAAGAACATCTGAGAAAAGATATGCACTGCTAAGTAATAGCATAGAATATTGTGGTGTTTGGAGTATGGCATATTGAGATTCTAATGATATGTGAAATGTTAACAAACTACTTGAATACATCCTTATTTTAAACTGGTCAACAGTCTGAACTTAAATGGTTGCATCAAAACCATGTGGTTTTTTTGAAACTGGACCTTTCTAAATGGCAGAGCTAATAAAACCAAGGACAGTGCAATCACCTTCTCTTCAACTTCCTTTTATTTGAGATTTAACGATGAGATATATTTTATTTATACTGAATATTGCTGCGTGTAGCTGAAAATTTGATTTGGTTTGAATGAAGAGTTCTTCAGGTCAAACCAAACTCACTGTTGCTATTTATTCTTACTATTGGGACTCCAATGGGAGTCAAATGTCAATGGGACTCAAATGGTCTAAGTCTCCGTTTGCTTCTATTGCAAAGCATTTTGCCTTTAATACCACACTTTTTTTTTTGTGAATAAAACCACAACATTAATGCATTCCCTGGCTTTTCAGTTGAGAAGGTGAGGCCTGTTACAATGTGAATCCTGAACAGGAAACCCCAATTCCCTTGATGTCAATGAATGAGGCCAAAAGCAAAATTTCCAGGCTCCTGTGGAGTTCTCATTAGGGCAGCACAGGTATCACAGATATTCTGTGGGTACAGGTCAGGCAAAGTAGCTGCCTTTTGGCCAGTTCTGCTTCTGCAGATGGGCAGCTCCTGTTTACTCAGCTCCCGCCTGCTCACACTGGCATCATTTATGTCAAATCCAACAGAGGTGCAGTTGCCCAATGTCTTTTCGTTGGCTACAACTACGTAACTTTGTGGTTGTCTGTTTTGCTGAATATGGCTGGAACTTAATGCATTAGGCAGTCAGCCCCAGTGGAAGGAAAATCATCTATGTCTCCATGTGTTGGAGACACCTCACCCTTTTCTCCTTGTGCAAGGGTAGCGTGATTTCCTCCCACCTTGCTGAGCTGAAAAGAGCAAGATTTCCTGGGACCAGCAGATGGAGAATGGGAGAAGGATCTGGGACAGGTGCTGCATGGAAGTGGGGGGGTGGCTGCCAGCTGTCCTTTCCCTGCAATCCAGCGTAGAGAGGAAAGCCATGAATCAGTGCTCACAGCATCCAAGAGCAGGGAGTGAGCAGATTGGGAATTCCCCCAGTTCTGCTGGGATTTAAGCTGGGCACACAGAGCTGTGTGGTTTAGCAGACACAGATATACCAGCATCCCTACCAAATAATTCTTGCAACAGTCAGGTTGATTTTCTTCCTTCCCTCTCACCCTCAATCACATCCTTTGTAATATCCAGATAAATCTGTCTGTCTGGGCTCAGTTTCAGGATCTCTGCTCTAGGTTGATCAATGTCTGTGTCTCTGCTGGGGGATGCTCAGGGCTGGTTGAGCCCCCTGCCAGACAGCTTCCACCAGCTCCAAGCTTGATAGTGATTCCCTGTAGCCATCCGGAGGTGGTCATGACCAGCCCAGCCCCCAGCCATACACTGCCAAGTATAGGATGAAAGGTGGAATTGCTGAAGGAGCAGAGGAGTGAGGGGAAAAGGGTGAGGGCCAGGAGGGGGAAGAGCACAAAACAGCCCCAGGAGCAGGTCTCCTGGCAGTCCAGGACAGTTTTCTTGATGCATGTTTCAGCCTGGAGGAAAAGCCCAGGACAAGCGCAGAGAGAAGCCAGCATGTCCAGATCACTTCCAGCCACTCTGAGGGGTGTGTGGGGAGGGAGGTGTTAACCCACCACAAAACTCTGCCAAGGAAGCACCTTTCACTCTCTAAATAAACATTTCTTTCATACGCAAGGGCTCTGTTTGGATACTGGAAAAATCTGATTTCACGTTTTGTTTAGCACTAGGAAAACATAATCTCAACAAAGCAAAAAACTGCAGAATTGTCGTGCAGGATCTGGTGCTCTCCTCAGCTGCATGAGGAAAGTCTCTCAGGCTTGTCTGTACTGATTTATATGAAACTCTTCTTCAAAATTGCTTAAGGAGTCTGTGAATGCTGGGACTACAGAGACAAAATAGGGTCCCTTCTCCCAAACAGTTCTTGATTACAGGCAGCAGATCCCAGATTACTTTGGTGGTGAGGCCATGCTGACCATGTTGACCAGATGTATCACCCTCAGTGAAATCTATCTTTCTTCCTGCCCTCTTCCCTCCCTCCTTTCCTCCTTCTCTTCCTTTTTCCCTTCCTCCTTCCCTTCCTTCACTCCTTCCTTCCCTCCTCCCAACCAGAAGAGACTTTAAATATAGATTTTACTTTTTTATAACACAAGGTTAGCCAGAAAGCAAGCCCTGACTTTAAAAAGACATACTGGCTCAGAGCAATTGATTTTTTTTCCCCTGGGTCTGCCACTGTTCTTCTCTTACCTGTGCTGGAGAGCTGCTGGGCGCTGTGATGGTGGTGCAGGGGGCCTGTGAACAGATCCTGGCTTGGGCAGTGATGCATGCCTAAATGCAGGCTCTCCTGCATTCACCCTTTGGCTGTGGTGCAGTGTGTCCTTCTGCAGTGTCAATTACAGTGTTTCCAAGCTTGCAGGTGGAAGTAGCAGCAGTCTGTGATCCTGGCAAGAGGTAGGGGTTTTCTGCCAGGTGCCTGTCTGTGCAGTCACCTACAGGCCTGCTGTCATACTCTAGTTTGTAACCCTTTGAAATACCAAAGTTCAGCTTACATGCATACACACTGCCCTGGGGTGATTTTATGATGCTTGTATCCCCAGTAGCCTTGTTTATGTTACATGTTAAGTTCTGCACCTCTAAGACTGGCTCTGAGAGGGAAGTGGGGGGAAGAAGAAGCTGCAGTTTGTGTTCAGAGAGAGCCCTCACTGCCCGGCATCCTGCTCCTGGGCTGTGCTGTCTGCAGCATGGACAGACAGCGGGACAGAGCTCTCCTTTGCTGTTAGTTAATTTTAGCTCACTGAGGCAGAGAAGTTCCTGGGCTGTTTTTTTCCCTTTACCTTGGATATGTTCAAACCTGGTCTGGACTGAAAACCCAGACAAACCCCGGGAGCTCATGCCTGTGGCCCACCAGGCCCTGGGCCTTGGCACTTTCCGGCGCTGGAGGGACTGATAAGAACCTGAGCAAGCTGAGCTACACCACATGAAAAGGACTTTTCTGGATTTGCCATCTTTTTGAAGAGCAAGAGGTTCTATTGTTTAATATTATTCAATTTCTGTTAAATAAACAGTTTTTTCCACTTTTCTCCAAGGAAATCTTTTTCCTGAACCAGTCGGGGGAGGGGCTGCTTAAATTTGCTTTCTGGAGGCACACCATTTGGAGGTTTTCTCCCAAATTTGCCCTAAACCATCACACACATCTGCTAACAGCCTCCATCAAAAATGTAAGTTTCCAGAAAAAGTAGTTGCTTGACAGCTGACGACAATAACATATTATTTCAGTCAGAGTTCTAATGGTGCTGCTAAACATCACTGAGCAAAGCCCCTTCGAGCACAGTGATCATGTTACTGAAATGTGATCAATGTTACTGAAAGACAAAAAAGGGCACAACTATTGTGATGATATAAAGCAGTAGGACATTGCTGTCTCCTTAAGCTACTGAAAAATAATAACTTACTCTGGTCCCCATCACAGCTCAGGTCTCTGATCCTTTTCATCTCATTACCCTGCTGGGCAAACAGTAAAGCAATTTGAAATTTCAAAACTGATGCTCTGCTGGGGGCTGGGGTAATGCCTTCTAAGATATGAAGAATGCTTTAAGTGGCTTGGTCTTTATCTCCAGACTTTGTTTGCCTTCAAATGCCAAGTTAGGCACATGTCCCTACCCCTCTGTTGCTAAAAGAAAGCTTAGTTGCATGTGGGCAGGCTTTTACAGATGTTTGTGAAGCTGAAATCAGAGTAGGATGCCAGACGTTTTTTTTAGCTTTTTAGTTGGAAATCAACACAACACGTTAAAAGATCTCTTTTGTAGTCATATTTCAGTAGTTTCAGCTTTCCTAATAGAAAGGAATAATGCCTAAGGCCAGGTTAGGAACAAACGTTAAGGTGTTTTAAAGGTGGTAAAGGACTGTTTTTATTTCGATCATTAATAGATATTCAACATATTCTTCATTAGGATAGTAGCCTTTCTCTTTCTAGCTTTATTGCAGTGCAAAGGAGCCATTTCTGGCTTTGAGAAATATGCATAAAAAATGTGTATAAAGCAAAGTACTTCCATCATATTCTGGCTTCAGTAGAAAAAAACCCTCTCACACTTCTTTCAAGTCCTCCATAAAAAGGCATTACACAGTATAAGATCAGTCTGTCCTTGCAAAGAAAACATTTTTAAAAATCTTTGTTGTCTTTAATAATTTCTTCTTTTCCTTTCAGTGAACTTTAAAATGTACCAGAGATTGTTCTAAACAGAACCAAAGAAAGCCTCAAACTTTAGTATATATAGAGAGAGTCCATATATAATTCCAGTTATTTTTATAAGCTTTCATTGATTTTAGCAGGTGTTTTGAGGTGATCTTGCTGTGGCTAGATATAGAGAGTTGCCTGATATTAAGCTGCCTGTAAAAAGCCCAGTACCAAATCTGTCAGTCATGTATAGTGTCAGAACAATGCCTGACTGTCATCGGTTTAGTTTTGAGTTCAGATTCCATCAAAGGAAAAGGAAATGTCCCTTTGTCTTCTGTGTTTTAGACAGGTTGAATCTTGACTTTTTGCTTTGCCTTAAAACAGGAGTGTTTTCATCTTGTTTGGGTTTGTCACATAAAGAGTTCACTAAGGGGGACAATCTTCTGAACTTAAAAATCTGTATTAGAGGAGAATCTCTTACAGCATCCACAGCTAGGTCTTCTAGCTCTTCAGACAGCTAGGCCTCTTTTGTGTATCTTCCTGATTTTCTCATGAAAAAGATCACCTTACTGTCTATCATTGAAGAGATGCAGAGAAAGTAGCATAAGGTTGCACTTGTGGTTTAGATATTTTTTCAGGCAAATAACTAGATTAGCCAAGATAGAGTGCAATTTTCAGCTGACAGTAGCCTGATGCTCTTGTGTTTGGAATTTCTGTAATATGAATTAACAGTTCTGATCTTCTTTGTTTGTGTCTGTATTGAGTTGGAGACTTCCTTTTGTCCCCAAGCTGGCCATATAATTTTCAGGAATGCATATGTTGCTATAGTTTAGCTATTAATAAAAAAGTAGGAAGTATGGAAAATGCTTTGTGGACCTCTCTGATGGAGAAATTCCTTGTAATCAAGAAGGAGGCTGGGTTCATGGTCCTACTGGTCTGAAGCAGAGCTTTCCATCTTCCCTTTGGAAATGAAACAATTGGGAAGTAGAACTCCTCTGCTTGCTTCCTCTCAGGACAGGCCTTGGACAAGAAACCTCTATGAGGTCTGCTAAGGAATTAATCATAAGTGTGAGATTTGTCTTCACCTCTGCCACATAAAATCCCAAAAGAGGATTTTGTGTAACTGTGTATGGTTTATTTAGTCTTTCAAGTTTCATTTTAACTAGAAAAAAAAATTCATAAGAGTCACGTTACCTTCATTTGAGAGTCTTATCCCACTGGTTTGGTTGGAAAGATATTCTAAAGCAATATCCATGGGCAGGTTATAAATTCTTAATGTTTTATTTAAATATTGAGAATGGTATTTCCATGGGAGTCACCTGACAGTTGGGCAGAATATGAGGGAGTGGATATGTGTTGTCACAGAAGGAGGGAAAAGTACAGCAGAAAAACTCTTGTGAGAAAGCAATAAAAATTCGCATTTTGAAAATGACAAATTTGACTTCATAGTCTCTGTGGACTTTGCTGGGCAAGCAAATTCTGCCAACAGTGTTATCTGCTGCAGGACTGAGGATGTGACTCTTGTGGACGGGAGCTGAATCCTTCCCTTTTATGATGCATGGATTAGGTGCCTGGTGCTTTTTAATTTCTTTTTTTTTTTTCTTTTTTTTTTTCTTTTTTAATTAATAAGGTTAGAATGTTGAGTATTGAGAATGCTTCTTTTAGACCAGAATAAAGTAGTTTAGACAATGCCAGAAGTGAAGCATGTTTCCAAAGCAAAAACATAGCAGAAGATAAATATCTGGTAAGTGTTAATTCTTTTTAAGCTGCACAGATGGCTCAGCCTCATGAGGATGTGAACAACTCTGTGTTTCCCTACGGTGCAAACAATGATGACAACCTTCTTCAGTCCTTCCACAAGGCTGAGGAGCAGACCTGGAGGGGAACCCTCTGCAAGCTTGGAGGTGTAAGGAGTGCAGACAGTGCCATGTGAACATTTGCACAATGCAAGTGTAACTAGCAGCTTTTCTGTTTACCGTCCTGGTTAATGCAGATAATACAATGAAGAATTGCAGTTCAACAAATTTTCAGGAAACTACAAGGCAGAAATAGTAAGTATATCTGTAAGATTTCTGATTTGTCAGTCGTCTAGCCATTGTCTGAGAAAGTTATCATGCTGTACACTGCAGTCTCTTCATAATGAATATGATATGGGCATGGCGCCAGGATGTAATTATTCAATATGATGAAACAAAATCCTATCTATTTATCCTGTTTATGCATCAAAACTCATACTTGAATTTTATTTTGCCACAAGCCAAATGAAAGTTGATGTGTTGTTATTTGAATATAATACTACAGTTTGTGGTATTAAATTGTACAAAAACATTTGCATATGATAAGCGTATTGTGAACTCCTTTTGAAATTCCTTAATGAAAAAAAAAATAATTTGGGAGTTCTCTTCTTACTAATGAGACTGTATAGACAGAAAAACACTTTGAATTTCACACCAGTGAACTAACAGATGGATTAGTAGTGCCTTGATCTGGAACAGGACAGGCTGGAATATACTGATTAGAAATCAACAGTTTCAGTCTGTCAGTACAATAGCTTAAGGGCAACATGACTTGGTTTTGGTCTTATCTGGGATGGGGCTTTACATTCTTTACCAATTACAGCATTGCTTCTCTTACAGCAGAAAGTTGCTGGCTTTTGAAAACAAACCTGCATGGAGCATGATGAGTATGCATTTTGTGAGAAGCTGCATTCTCTAGCTTCTCTAGTGCAATTATGGGACACATTTAATCTGAATTCTTTTTTTTGATTGCAAAGTAACTGTTGGTGTTAGTACACAGTGTCCATCTCCGTTGGATGCTTTGCAAAGACTTGTTTTCCTTTATTTGATGGAGAATACAGAGATATAACTTTCATGGAGCATGAAAAAACTGAGTTTTGATGAAATACATGGAAAGGCATTTGTGAGAAAGTTAAACCCAAATTATTTAAGCAAATGATGTAATATTTTGACACTGTGTCACTTTTGGCAGTACCTTTCTCAATAAATAGTTTCTATAAAATTTCCCATCTGGACATTAGCTGCTTAGACCTGAGTGTTTACATGAGTTTAGGAATACAGTGAAATTAGTGTTTCAGTCCTTGGGGCCATTGTAACCTGATATGGACAATCACTTGCTTTTTGCTTAGTAGTTTGGACTACTGAAGGGAGAAGGGTTCTTGTAACTGAAGAAAAACGTACAGAAACTGGTGCTGTTCCATGCACTCAAGGAATTCTTGACCTGAGTAGAGAGGCAGACTTACCTTGGACCAGAGAGAGTGTCTGTGTAGGGTTGGGTTTCCTTTTAAGTTGGTTGTATTTTTGAAGGTGTGTGTGGGTTTTTATTCCCCAGAAACTGAACTTGACAGAGTTTTTCTGGCATTTTGGAATGGAGTCAGGGTATTTAAAAAAAAGAAATAAAACACGAAATAACCACCAAAAAACCCCACCAAAAAACCTGTGGCTGTATTGGTTACGGCGAGAAGAACGACACAGGCTCTCTTGGAGTCGAACAGGAGAATTTCTCTTGGTTTATTACCTCAGATCTTTTTTTATAGACTGATATAAAAGTGAAAAGTGAAAGTACAGAAAGTAAAAGTGAAAGTACAGAGAAGTAAAACTCTTATTGGTTAGTAAACTAACACATTACCACCATTGGTCAGTGGGGTTCACCACCCCTCGACATTCTCTTGCAAGAAAACAAGAAACTGACAAACAGCACCTGCAAGGCTGTCTTCTATCTCTGAGGATTGTTTTAATTCCTCCTTATGATTTCCCAGGCCACTTTCTCAGGCGAGACTGAGAAAGTTTTTTGAAAATTAATAATTTTTGGCTTAGAGTCCAAATAAATGAAAATCAGGGAAAAGTCCATCAACTGAAATGTTCCTCAGCATTACCAGATGTCTTTTTGAATCATTTCTTGAAGGCGATGGAGTTTAATGTGATTGTTTAGACCTGTTGATAATAAAACACAAGCATACTTTCTTTTTTAAATTCACAAACTAATTAAACTTCATTGATGTTGGTCAGTTAAAATTTAGATTTGATAATTCATTGTCCAAGTTTCTAATACTTTCCAAACATTCATGCATTGAGAATACTAAAACAAAGCAAAAATCCCCCAAATTTCTTGGGATGAATGACTATCACCATTTTTCATGTTATTGATAAAACAAACCCAGCAGATACCAAATATGCACTACCTATATTTCAAACTTGGTAGACATTAATTTTGATATAAGGAAATAACAAACTTAACCTTAAAAGAATACTAAAGTGACAAAACTGAACTTAAGAACACTCAGATCTAAACCCAGTGAAACTTTACGTAATTCTATTTATCTATAAATATTTTACAGATTAGCTAACAGTGGAATTTACAATGCTTTTAATTTTCCATTGCCAAAGTAAAATCCTCCTTTTTTTTTTTTGACCATTGAATTTTCACCTCAAATATGATTTGTATTATTATTTCTATTGTCATGAAAATTGCTTCTGAGGGACTTGTAGAGTTCACATGGCTGTGGTGAAAAGCTTTTTGACTCTGTAATCAGTAAGTAATAAGTAATCAGTGAAGCTGTCTGCGGTGTAGACATGTTTGCTTCATCCGGCTGTTGTTGTTCGTTGGGTTCTGCAGTTGTGCTGCTGAGCGGGTTGAAGTTTGCAGGTTTTAAGTAAAGCTGACTCTTGTAAAGTTGCAGTTGCTGCTACTTGCTGACATACTTGCTCAGCTGCTGTTGCTGTGTTCAGCAGTGATTGCCATGGCAACAGTGTTGCAGTAGCCGGCATGGACAGCAGCTCCGCTTGTGGACCCATCTGCCCCCCCGCGCTGGGCTGGGCATGGAGGGAAGGGACTACGCCTGCCTCTGCCATGGTGGGCGGTGCTGCTGCTGTCAGCGGGCGGTGCAGAGGTGGTGTCAAGGCTGGAGGGAACACCCCTGATGAGGGCTGCAGCGGTGGGTGCCCTGGCAAGGCTGGTGCATGCACGGGCCCCGCGAATGGACGCAGGGGGGCTGAAAGCCCATCTCCCCCCGCCACGCCGGCAGCCTGCTGTGGGGACTGCTGTGCTGTCCCTTGCGACACAGGAGAGCGGGATGCAGAGGACGCGAGGGGGCTGAAGGATACCATCCGCAGCAAAGGCCCTCCTGTGTCCACTCACGGCGGCGCTCGCAGTGCCGGTGAAGGTGCCGCGGAGGGCGCAGGTGGAGGCGGGCTGTCTCTGTTGCCCTGCTGCCTCCCTGTTGACAAAGCTTGCGTGCCCAGCTCCACGGGTGACGGATACCTGAACTCTCGGGGAGAGGGAGATTTCTGGGGTGCAGACTGCTTCTGCCTGCGGCCAAAGTCCTCCGAGGGTCCAGGCAGAGCTGAGGGAGCGCTATGCCGCTCGTCCTCGGTCCCATCCCCCAGTCTTTCATGGTGTACAAAAGAGGCACCCCCGGCATCCGAATCCTCCATCCCGGCATCACTGTCCCCACACTGGCACTGCTCCAGCGCTTTAAAGAGCACGCCCCAGGTGATCACTAGGCTGCACACGCTGGTATCTTCTGCAGCTAACTCAGACCACAGGTGGTCTCCCACTGACAGCCAAATTTCGAGATTAAAGGCATTACTGACAGTCACACTAAAACCGTGCACTTTCGCCCAGTGGAACAAAGAGCGCATAGCATCTTCAGAAATATCAAGTCCCATGCGTGGTAAGGCGTTCTGCCACGCAGAGAAGACGAGTTGATCATCAGTTAAATTTTGGTTCCCCGTTGTGAGAACCATCTATCTTGATGGCCCGCGAATGCAATTACGCAGATGCAGTGGCTTAACCTGGGACTTTAAGCTCTAGCTTCATCAAGATAAGCCGTTCCAGGCCCACTCACTGGCAGGGCCCCACTATCCCGTGGTCTGAAAGACCAGCTCCCTCCAGGAGAGCACGGGAGATATTCGCTTACCCCTCTGTGGAGGAAGCGGGTGGCACGTCGTCAGTCAGCTGCACCGAATGTCAGGGGTCACCAGATGTCGCTCTATTGGAAACAGCGAGAAGAACGACACAGACTCTCTTGGAGTCGAACAGGAGAATTTCTCTTGGTTTATTACCTCAGATCTTTTCTATAGACCGATACATGAAAGTACAGAAAAGTAAAACTCTTATTGGTTAGTAAACTAACACATTACCACCATTGGTCAGTGGGGTACACCACTCCTCGACCTTCTCTTGCAAGAAAACAAGAAACTGACAAACAGCACCTGCAAGGCTGTCTTCTATCTCTGAGGATTGTTTTAATTCCTCCTTATGATTTCCCAGGCCACTTTCTCAGGCAAGACTGAGAAAGTTATGCAGCCTGCTAAAAATCTGAATGCTGTTTAGAGACTTGTGCAATAGGGAATTTAAGCTTTATCTCCATGTTTTTTTTCAATACAGTCTAAATTTTTCCAGCTTGAGTGAGAGATTCTCATCATGCTGTCACAACTTACCCTTTTAGCTTTGGCACTTGTCTCCAATGTGTCAGACAATAGGAGTAAGTGGGACTGCAAAGCATTTGCTTTTTCTGCTGTGTTTTTTTTCAGCAGTGTAACCCTAGTAGTGGGTCTCAAGAAATGTTATGTTGCAGTGATATTGTTGACTACCCTGAAATTTTCTACTAACATAGCTTGGGAAAAGAATCATTTTGCCATTCTCTAAGAGATCAGTAGTGAAGAAAATGAATTTCATAGGTTTTAGTTTGACAAAAACCCACACAACTCCTTGCTTGCATCTCACTCAGCTTTATGTGAGAAACTGTAGCCTGGCTGTCATCTTTCCCTTTTCATCTGAGGGACAACCAGGCAGTAGCTAGCTCACAGAATTCTTTGGACACCTCTCTTTGGAATTACAAATGCTGAATTATGAAAAATAAAATGCCAGAAGCACAGAGATGAAGTGACTTGCTGGAAGACAGCAGAGGGCACAGAGTAGGAACAGCCACTGTCTGTCCAGGCTTCCAGTTAGGTATCTCAAATTCATGGGAAGGGCAGGCCTTTTAGAAGTAGTGCATAGCAGTGATTTTGGAAGGACTTACATCAGAGGTGAAAATCTTGTGATGTATTTTCTTTCTTAGCAGCAGCAGTCAACCCTCACAGTGAGGATTGGAGTCAGCAGGAACTCCCAGAGGCTGCTGTTGCTGGATGAACAGCATAAACAGGTGTAAGCTTAAGAGATACTTCGTTATGTTGTTCTCCAGCTGGGTTGTTTTTTTATTTTAATGTGTTGCAGAAAATGTGCCAGTTACCATGCAATGCTGAACGGTCAGACAACAGAGTACAGTAACAAGAGGGAGTGATAAATAAATATGTTCACAAGCTTCTTCATGAAGTATCAGACACGTAGAGTTGGTGGGTTATTAATTTTCCTTTGTCTGATGAGGAGCTGTTTTCCTAAATAGCTGGCCACCTCATTGTAGTGCAACAGAACATGGAAATCTGAATACTGTAGCATGTAGAAAATTCCACTGACTTTTCTCTCATGTGTGGAAAAGACATCTCTCAGAAGGAGGGAACGCTGTCTCCCTGCTTGTGGAAACAACAGTGCTTTCCTATGGAGCTGTTGAGAACCCTGTTCCATTAAATTAAAAAAAAAAATAATCTACCTTGGTGCCAGTTAACCTTTTATCATTATATGTTTTATAGTTGGCCATTTCTGTCTGTGGGTCAAGGGAAAAAATGTTTCTGTTAGTAAAACATGAATCTGAACTTCTGGATCTGAAAATGGGCTATTTTATAGAAGTTACATATTGAAAAGTCATGCAATTTCCAATGCAGAATGAAAACACAAGTTTTACCAGGATACAGTATATACTTTTGGCAGTTCTGTTTCTAGATGTAATGTAAGAATATTAGAGATTTGTAGCCATTTTTCCTCTGTTACGCTGAGGAACATTTTTCCTTTGTTACGTGGAGAAGGAAGGGGAATCCTGCTTTTAGGTAAGGCAGTCTTCTAGTATAGAAAGAATGGGAAATCACAACATGGAACAATTTGATGATACATTGTATGCAAGTGTGTGAAAAAGCTTCCATGAATAATTCAGAAGTGAATATACGTAGAGGAAATATACACAGATATTTCAGACAGAGGTATCATAGTTGGAATTATTAATATATAAAGAAAAATAGTAACTCATGCAATATTTTCAGGCCCTTACATTCTCAATTCAGCTTAAAATTTTGAAAATGTCAATCTTCCTAATCTCTCCAAAGATGTTAAAATCCTGCAATCAATCACAGAATTAGTAGAAAAGTCTGCTTAGTGTACCCTTTTTTGTATGGGACCCCATATTTTGTGTTCTAAAACTGTTAATTACAGCATCTCCATGCTTACTTCTGGGTTTCTTGCATTATTGTGGGAAGCTCCACAGTTCTGTTTGGGAGAACTTTCTCTGGAACTTCACTGGATGAGGGTGATACCCTGGCCAAGCATAGTCTCATCAGCTGGCAGATATTTTCTATAAGAGAAAGAGCATTGTTGTACTGAATATAGTCCTGTTTTGATAGCAGTTTTGCCAGCTGATTTCAGCAGGCTCAGGAGATGCCTGTTCTGTAATGAATGATCTGTACAATCAATGACATCCTTTTCAAAATACAAGCATCTGTTTCAGACATAATAAAAGCTTTCTTTTAATTTTTTTTTTTCAATTCTAATAGAATAGATTTGTTTTTCAGAAATTTCACTTGGAAACAATGACATGATTTTTCAAAATGAAGTGTCTTTAGAAGGGGCAGCAAGTTGGTGTATTCAGAAGTGGTTACCAAGTATATGAATGTAATTATGCAGCTGCTCTGAATTTTACAGACAACATTAATGATGGGCTCCACTGCATCTAATTACTGTGTCTAGTGATTCTGAAAATGGTGAGCTGACTCCAAGCATAGCTGCCAGAAGTCAGAATATTTCTTTTTGCCTTTTCCACTCTTTAATTCTTGTACATGACCAATATAAACCTGTTAATTATGCCTTCTGTGTCCTAATTAGGAGGGGAAGACAGTGGGCACTGTGTGGCTATAAATGAAGGCAGTTATTTAAGGGAATTGTCATTTTGGTTGTCAACTGTTTGCCTAACAACCACATTACAGGGAGTGACTTAGGATCGTAAGTGAATTGTTGAGGTGAAAAATCTTTCTAAAATTTTTTTCTAGTGCAATAGATATAAAATGTTTATTATTTACTAACATCTGCTTAGTTAAAACTAGCAGGAAAATGGTAGGTGATAAGGCATGGGATGGGATGGTATTCATTTTTACAGGAAAATGTACCAAAAATCTCAATGTGCTTGAAATCTTTCTAATTTCTCTTGAAATAAGCACAAACTTGGAAGGACATTCAGTCTGTTTTGATTTTTGGTGGTGGGTTTTTTTTCCTTCACTCACTGTGTTATATTTTTTCCTTTGTTAACTTTTCATCTCATTGGAGAGCTGTGATTTAAGGAAAAAATGGACAATAAAGGTAGAAACAAATAAAAAGTTGACAAGTGAGAAACAAATTTTTCAAGATTGTTTGATAAAAACTGCCCAACATGTAAACTTTTTTTTTTTTTATTTTATTTCTTTTTTCTTTTTTCTTTTTTTTTTTTATTTTTTTTATTTTCTCCACACCAGAAGGAAAAAAGTCAGGCCTCCAAATTAGAGGTGAAAATTTCATGAAAGCCTGTTCTAAAGTTCTGTCATGCATTTTTCTTTGTTTGGAAAACTTACCAACCTTTATACTTCTGTAACACAACTAGATACATTCCATCTAGATGGCCATACCACAGCTCTCTACTCTTCCTAAAACCTTTCTAGACCAGAGCATTAAGTAGGTTTGTTCCCCCTCTCCCACTTGTTTTGCATCTTTTTCCAATAAGAACTTTGCAGATTGTGGAAATATAACAAAGGGCTATGCCTGCAAGTCAGAAAGCATTTTGAAGCTCCCAGTCTAAAATATCCACACCTTAATTTGCTGGATTCTGAACTGCACTTTCAACTGTGTCAGCAAATCACAGAAAAGGTGAATACATTTAGAAATAGACTTCTTTTGAAGTCTAATTTTCATGGTATCATAGTTGTGGACACTGGGTTGGGATGTGGGAGACTTTCTTTTTATTTCCCATGCTGCATATCTCTTAATGGACACTGTTGTTCAAAAATTAAGAATTGCATTTAGTACTTATGTAATTTCATGTTTTTCAAGTCTGTAAGTCTGTAAATATTGGAGAGACACATTTCCTTGAAACACTTCATCTACTCAAGCACTTTTTTTTCCTTTTTTCCTTTTTTTCCTTTTTTTCTTTTTTTTTTCTTTTTAATTATAATTTTATTTCATTTTAATTTTCATAAATATGAAGTGGTTTATTCTTCATGTTGGTATTTACCAAGTTCCTAATCATATGGTAAGACAGAGCAATTTTTTGGGTTGACTTGCCTGGATCTGTAGGTTACTTCTGCTTTGTGGATTTTTTTTCCATTTTAGAAACAAGATTTTATGGGCTGTTTTTCTCATTTCCGTAATAAATTGGATACTTTTGAAAAGTAAAGTCTATATGCTGACTTGAAAAGGTCTAGGGTTAGATTTTAATTGAGTTGTTTTTTTGTTTTTTTTTTTCATTTTGGTGGGGTTTTGTTGGCTCGATGGGGCTTTTTTTTTACTTCTACTGTAGTTGCTTATAAAGCATCACCTCCTGTTCCTTCAGTGCATTGGTGTAAACACAGCAATAACTGCAGGTGCCAACTCATTCATTAGACAAATGTGAAATGCAGATCTGAATTCCATCTCCAGGACAGAGGCTACATTGGGAGTTCACAAAGACTAAAGAATGCTTTTGTCTTCAGTGAACAATGTGATGGATGAAAAAGGTGATACCATAAATCGAGGGCAAGTTTTATACTTGGCAGGATTGTTAGACTTTGCCTCTGTGTACACAGAGTGTGAGGAGACCATTGGAATGCAGTGTCTGCATTTCATAGGAGTTCACAGGCTTTCTACCTTCTTCAAGCAAATAATGCTTGCACTGCATTAGTATATCAGGTGTAGAAATCATTGCTATTGACAGACTGGAGTTTGAAAAATTATTATGTGGCAATGAAAAGAAAGCAGTAGGAAAAAAACCCGTAATCACCTTTGCTGGTGATTGGCAAATGAACATATTTTGAAAATGGCACTCCAACAGAATCCTTGATTACCGTCCTTTAATTCTTGATTGTGATAACAAACACTTAACGAAAAGCGCTTTTTATAACTGGGACTTGTGTTGCTTGAAGGACTTTGATTCAGAAGCTGTGCAGAGGGACATGGAAGAAAAGACAGCAGAAGTAACATGTATCAAATTATCCAAATACTTATATACAAGCCTGTATGTATGCAGCAGTTCTTAAAAGCAAAACTGTAGCCTTGTGAGTTTATCAAGAGTTTCTTTTATCTCACTCCCATTTCTTGGGAGTATCTAATGTTACATGTGAGACATACTGTTTTTCTAAAATCTGCTGTGAAACATATTTTAATGGTGTAGTTCCTTTCTTCCTAATTGTTTTTTGTTGCCCTTTCTGTAATTCCTGAGATGGAGCAAATATTACTAACATGAAGTAACTTTTATCAGTTATCTGAAATTGCTTTACCACTTTAGATAGTCTTAACACTTTATTCCTGCTGAAACAGTCTTCATCTTCAGCACTTCATCAAACAAAGATACTATGCCTCTCTGAGACCAAATCAGGTAAGCTGCAAGTTCACCGAGTGTAAAGAATTCACCTTTTTTGCATGTAAATAGTTCTCTTTTAAACACTTAATGATAATGATAAAGAAAATCTGATAGGCTAGAAGGGTAGTTTCTAGTTTCACTTCCTGGTCATTTTGCAGTTTTCTCTTTAAAAAGAGGCTTTAGACTTCTACTTTAAAGATTATCCTTTGATTACAAGTCTGATCTGGCCTAAGGTCCCGTGTTGAAGGTTCTTATCTTGGAGGAGGCTGTATTTTGTACTGAGGATCAGAGCTAAAGCTCCTGCAGGTTCTCCTGATGTTGCCTCAGTGCCCGTCTGTTCACACCATATGACCCAGCATTTTGCTCATGCCACCTTGGCTAAATGAACCCCTGGGGTTTACAGAGTGGCTTCAGAAAACATAAATCATATGCAAGATATTTGCTTTAAATAGATATTTGCTTGAGGGTGTATTTGCTTACAGGAATCCATATTTTGTTTATTCTTCTGTGACAGGGGCTTGGTTTCAATGTATGCACAAAACCCACAGGATTAATTCTTTCAAAGGAGCTCAGTTCCCTCTTGCTAATAAAATGGATCATAGTAGGTGTTAAAATAGTTGTTACCAGCTACAGAGTAATGAAAATCTGGGTTCTTTGAGAAGTGGAATAATTTATTCCACCACTTTGAATGTGCCCTCAAGGTGACAGATTCATGACTTCATGCATTAGAAACCTGCATAGTGCCAAAAAAGGGATATGTTTAACAAAATAGTTATTCTTATGAGGAATGCATTTTGATTCCTTTTATCTTGCTGTGAACCCTTAACTGGGAAAAGCATGTGAAGCTTCACTGTTACTGTATCTGAGAGTAGAATTTGTGCGTAGAATTCAGCCTAATATATTGTTCAGTTTTGAATCCTAAGCAAAACCAGAATTCTAGGATAGATGTACAATCAAATACATGGCTGCATTTCCTGCCATTTCATCATCAGAAACAGGCAGCAACTGCTTGAAAGGGTACCTGGTTTCCAGTGTTAGAGACCTTTATCTGAAATGGGAGCTTAACAGACATATTGGCCTCATTGATCCACAAACCTGTATCTGCTTACTGAGGGTGTGAAAAATGAGGGAATTTACCTTATTGTCCCCATCTCTGGAGGAGTGATTTTGGGTTTGGCTCATCAATAACCATGTCTTCAAGGCAGGGGTGGCAGTCACCTGAGGTCATACCTCTGTCAAAGAGAGTGGGTGGGCAAAGGGCTCTGGGCTTTCGTTGTTTCTTTGTTTGCATTCAAAATCTAGGGGCTGCCTTGATGTTGGGAAGACTGGTACCTTGCTTGTTCAATATGAAGAAAATAAGGTAAGATGAAAGATAGAGGGATGAAAAGAGGAGAACAGAGGAGAGAGGGAGGAAAAGCTAGAACAAAGGAAGGAAATCTGTTTTCAAGTGATACAGGAATAATGTTCCAAGGAATAAATACATGGTCTTTATATAAATGTAAAGAGTACTTGGAAAGACTAAAATTTATGGCATATTTGGAGTTTTTGTTTTGGCTTTGTTTGTTTTTGATAAAGCATTTCATTTGCAGTAGCAAATCAAATTCTCCAAGGAGAACTGTAACAGGAATAGAACAAGCAGAGAATTAAAACCTGGTCCCAGAGGTATAAAACCTCAATTGCACTTGTCACAGAATAGCAAGGGGGAATACACTATACCTAGGGAAGGGTGAGCTGTTTTCTGTGTTTGCCGGGATCTACAACAGCTGAAAGAAGGAGTCTTTTTCACTGACTTTTGAGGCAGGGCAAGAGATTTACCAATACCAGACAGAAGAGCCTCTCAATTGGCAAAAACTACCCTTGTGGAACAACTTATTCTGGGGTGTATTTGTATTGTTTTTTTTTTTTTAGCCCTCCCCCTGCTTCCTAGAATGGAACTGCTAAGGGACCGTAAAATATTAATGCTAAATATAGACGGAGTGGACATTTACCCATATAAAGGCTTACTGAGCCTGTGCTTGTTTCTGAGAACCTGTAAAGTACTAAATATTTAAACTGAAAGAGATAAGGGGAAATGTGCAAAAATTGCTATTTGACATTGGAAGAAAACACTGCTGGTCAACAGGTAAGAAGCTTAAACTCTCAAAAGGAAACTGAGAGGAAAGGGAGGAGATACAAACTATTCTTATCTGTTTAATTTTGTGTTTTTAAAGTTAGAGTTTGGTCAATCATCCAAGGTTTTTTGTTGTGTTGTTTTAGGGGTTTTTAGCTTATTATGAAAGCTTTTAGCCATAGCAAATTTAAGTCTTCATGCTGAAAATAAAATTGCGTCTTTCAGAAACAATAGCTTCCAGAAGTTTGAGTTCTTTTTACCTCTGACTTCTTTCGTCTCTTTCTTTCTCTGATGAGCACACACAAAACATGCACTCCATCATCTCAGGACAGTGAAAAAGGTTTTGAAATTCCAAACAACTTTTCTTGAAAAGCTCTGGTTTTGAAAAGAATGTCTTTGCAGAGTTAAATTCTTCTGAGCTTTAATGGCTCTATGTAATTGCAACATGTTCTCTGCTATTTTACATTATCTAATTTTAGGTCTTCATGGCCCTTGGGAGGACATTTCAAAGTCTCAGTGTAAGCATACGCTTACACATATTCTGTGCTTTCACCTAAGAAGTCCCCCCAAAAAAGATAACTAGCAAGGAAAATGTAGCTGCTGCGATTTTAATATTGACATCTAGTTTGTTGCTGTCACTTTTTTTTTTTTTTTTTATTGCTGGTGTATGAGGCAACTAACTGAACAGCAGCATTCAGCATATTGTCTCAAGGATCAGAGGTCAGTGTCTTCAGCCTGAGAAGTCCCTGTGGTATAAGCCAGTGAAGGCTGTGATAGTGACACTGTTGTTTATTTCTGAATGCATTTATTTTCTTTGGGTTTAGAGCATAGCACTTTTTAAATGTTATCCAAATTGAAGGTGAAACAAAGGCATTTGCTCCCTGAAATTTCTACTGATTTTAAATAGTTTTCCCTTCACACCATGGATTGGTCTGTATGTGAATAAAGGATAGTTTTGTAAGATTGTCTGGGTAAGGGACTTAATTTATCCAGATTTATCCATCTGTTGTTCTACTGCAGGACCATAATAGCAAGTGGACTGACATTCCCACCTCTTCCCCCCTAAACTTCTTCCATTTCACCTTTGTGATTTTCATAATAGCTGGAGGACACCAGGTACACCAGGTTTTGTTACAGATACCACTTTGGTAAATATGAATGAGAGAGTGAAGGCATTTGGTATTTGTACATGGGTAAATAGCAACAATCATGTTTCACTCCAGTGGTTTTAAATCAGGCAGCCTCTTCTTGTCAGCCCATGTTCTGCAGTGTCTCAAAAGAAAATGTCATTTATGAAAGTGGTGATTAACACACATTCTTCTATGCATGCACCATTTTTCTTTAAGTGTGGGGCTCATCAACAAAACTGCTCCCACAAAAGGATTTCTGTTGGCACTATTATGCCTTCAAAAACAGAAGAAAAAAGCCTTCCTGTGTTGCATCCAGTGAAGCATGGGCAGAGATCTGCTACCGTTCACAAGGAAATGCAAACATTTCCATTCTTTTGGTCTCCAAGGACCATGTGTTCAGCATCTTTTGTCAATGATCAGGTTGTACAGACTGGGTTTGTAGAATTGTGTTGTGTTTCATGATTGTCTTAAAGCCTTTGTTCCCACTGTCTGCTGGCCACATAATCTGTGTCTCTGTTTTGATTTTTGTTTAAGTTCCACTCACAATGCTTTCATTGAAAAGCTTTGTGAAAGGAAGATATGCATTCCAAAAACTAGAAAAATCCAGGAAATTATCAACTGAGGAGTATTATCTTAAAAAGAATAGCTTTCAAGTAAATATTGTAAACTCTTATTATCTGTCTCATATTTTCGGCTGCATATATGTACTTTGTCATTTCTTACTTAATAGTCCTTGAAAACCCTGTTTTAAAGTTGTTCTAAAATATTTTGGTTTATGGATAATCATTAGGTTTCATGACTTAGGAGCAAAATCAATAACAACATCAACCAAAGCAAAAATTGGTGTGGAGAAGAGAACACATTCAAATTGAGAACAAAATTAGTGAGGTGAAATAAGTTAAAATACAATGGGAAACAATATATGGTGCTGGATATTACCAAACTCTATCACCCTAATTAAAAACATTCTTTGACTAGTAACTCTGGAAGGAATTCAGAGAAGTTGAAAAGGAATATTTCAGAATGATTTTTTTTTTTTTTAATTACTCAGATAATGGGTTGTTTCCTCTTGTCCTTTTGCAGCCTATATAGGATATAGAAAATACACCTTCTATGCAGTGTCAAGAGGTTATTTTCTAATCTGTGTCTTAAGAGTTTAGTCAACATACACCAGCTGCTACTCTGATAGAAGTTATCTGAGGGGTGCAAGTTATCAGCTTTTTTTCAAGTAATTCCCTTTCATCAATCCAGTAAAATAGTTACACACACTGCCCCTTTCTCCTGCATACTGGCCCTCCTGATGATACTCTGAGTCCTTTGGTTAGTAGCCTCAGTCTTTATCAAGAAGAGATGATGGTAAGCCATCAGCACCTTGTTCTGTAATTCTACGTTTCTGAATTTCGTTTTCAAGCTGCTTTTTATCTTTGTAGAATCATCAAATGGTTTGGGTTGGAAGGGATTTTCTGAAGGCCCTCTAGTTCAACTCCCCTGCCATGGGCACAGGTATGTTACAGTAGATCAGGATATTCAGAGCCCTGTCATCTTGAGTGTTAGTCCAGGGATGTGGCATCCACCTCTCTGAGCAATCTGGGCTAGTGTTTTACCACCGTCATTTGCAAAAGAGCTTCTTTCTAATATGTAATGTAAATTGACCCTCCTTCACTTTAAAACCGCTATCTTGTCAACGGCCCTGCTAAAATGTTTGTCCCCATCTTTCTTACAGAAAGGTCACAATAACATCTCCCTGGAGCCTGCTCTTCTTCAGGCTGAGCAATCCTAACTCTCTCAGCCTGTCTCCATAGGAGAGTTGCTACAACCCTTTGAGCATCTTCATGGACTCCTCTGGACTCACTGGGGCAGGTTCACATCTTTGCTGTGCTGGGACTCCAGAGCTGGAGGCAGCTCTGCACTGGGTGGGGTCTCACCAGAGTGGGGCAAAGGGGCAGAATCCTCTTCCTTCTCTGCTGCTTTGGATGCAATCCAGGACACAACTGAGCTGCCAGCACATATTGCTAGGTCATGTCCAGCCTCCTGTCCATCAACAGCCACAGAGGAGCCTTTTCTCCTCTGTGCTGCTCTCAGTCCATTCTGAATGTAGGAGTGACCTGACCAAGGAGCAGCATTTTGTACTTGGCCTTGTAGAGCTTGGTAAGATTCCCAAGGGCCTACTTCCTGGGTTTGTCCAGGTCCCTCTGGATGGCATTCTGCCCTTCAGACCTGCCAGTCTCATCACTCATCTTGGTGTAATCTGTATTCACTGAATTACATCCAAGCTTTAAATTTATTAAAAATTCACTAAGGTGAGTTTGGATTTTGTTCTTAGTATGCATAGCTTCACTCAGTTTAATAGCAGAGCCCTTTCTCTGTAGTGGGCCATTGACTAAGGCATGTCTGTATCCTGGTGTTAATGAGTGTGTTAAAACAGCATGGCTCAGATGTGAATTGGACATGTGACCCAGTTCCAAGGTGGAGCCCTGTTGCATCTCTGGGACTTTACTGTGCTGGCAGTTGTGAATGGGGTTCAGACCCATGGGGTTTTTGCTAGTCTGGGTGCTAGCATGGATCTTTCACATCATTCTATTTCATTTCACCTTTTCTACATTCTTTCAAGTCTTGTGCAAAGTTACTGAATTTCACATTTTGAATGTGTTGTCGTTATTACAATTATCTTATGTTTCCAGATGTGTTGTTCACTGTCTTGGCAGCTTTTCTGTTTCAGTGAAACTGTTCTTGCAGTGGTCTGGTGATTAATGCATGCCTTTCTTTTTAGCTCTTCATCTGCTGTTTCCTCTGGCACTTTGCCTGTCTGCTTACCTCTTCCCTCCATTCACTTCAATTCATGTTTTCCTCATGCAAACCTAATAGTTTTGTTGCAACACTCCTTCTGAAAGTGTTTTGTTCTGACAGGCCTCTGCTTACTTTTGATCCATGCAGAGATTGTGTCCGTGTCAGAAGAATCAAAATGACCCAAGCATTCAGATGAACTTTGTTAGGTCCATTATTACTCTGTGTGTTAACAGAGAGCTCTCTCAGGGTTTAGCTACAAGACTTGGTTTCTGTCATCAGTAAACATGTGCAGTTGGTTCCAGCAGTGCCCTGAGTGCCCTTAGTATGATTTGACTTACTGATATTGAAGAGGGCTGACTGACTGTTATCAGTCACATGAATTTTTGAAAATAGCTTCTAGAACTTAATTTGTTTCAGATTATTTTGGTGGATTACCTGGCCTGGCAACAATCTGCTAGATTATTCCAGGGAAACAAGGTACTCAGAGAAATGCAAACTTCTTTGGATTAGAGTTTATTCCTGTCATACTTACTCTCAACAATCAAACATGTATGTGAGGATATAGAGGCCTTTATTTTAAAGTATGTCTGACTTTTTTGGCACGTTCCTATCAGTCATTGCTGTGACCTTACAGAAGGTACAACAAAAGGCGATGCCAAAGACAGAAGTTGGGCATACCTTTGGTGTCTGACTGGTTCAGACTGCAAGCTTCAGAAGCTGAAGTTTTGTTCAAAGGAGTGCATCCTGCTGGTACCACTTGTGTTGACTTTTAGTAGTATTTTCACATAAAATGCTCAGCTAAAATTGTCTAAGGTCTGTGAGAGGCCCTTCTAAAAAGTTCTTTGTATTGAAAATGTCTTATTTTTGTCTCTTGCTTTCTAGATAGTACAGATTAGGACTTCTGGACAGAGAGGTACATAAATCAAATTGTCTTTTCCTGCCTGTTATAAAACCTTGCCTAATGATAAGGAACACGCTAGTTTAACAGTGGAATGAATTTTATTCCTCTGACAGCAATGTCTTGATAAAAAGAAAATGGGAAGTCTCACTGAAGTGAAGTCACTGGCGGACACTTGCAGTATCCAGGCTGTTCAAGTATTGGTATGAAAGTTGGAACTGCTTCTGAGTGCATCTTGAAGTTTTCTGATTTTCTGTAAATGCTGCTATTTCCACAAATCATCACTGAGAGAGACTCAAAGATCATTTGAAAAAGCAGTGTCAAGTATTAGCTTAGGAGAGTGTATCTGCAGATGTCTTAAAATAGCTGTGGGGCTTTTTTTGCGCTATAGAATCATAGAACTGTTACAGTTGGAAGGAACCGTAAAGCTCAGGATCACCTTCACTAGACTAGCTTGCTCAAAGCCCTGTACAACCTGGCCTTGGACACTTCCAGAGGTGTTGAGTCCACAGCCTGTGCTAGGGCCTCACAGAGAAGAATTTCTTCCTAATACCTAATCTAAATCCCTTTAGCTTAAAGCCATTGCCCCTTAACCTGCCCCTTCATGCCCTTGTGAAAAGTCCCTCTCCAGCCTTCTTGTAAACTTCCTTTAGCTAATGAAAGGCCTGTCCAAAGCCTTTTGTTTTTCAGGCTGAAGGGACACAGGTCACTCAGTCGTTCTTCATAGGAGAGGAGTACCAGTGCTCTGATCAATACAGTGGCACAGTGGCCTCCTCTGGTCTCCTTTCAACAGACTGGGGACCCCAGAGCTGGAATTGTAATATATGTGGATGTCTGTGATGAGCACCATACACAGAAAGTGTTGGCAGCCCTTTCAGCTTTCTGTGAGAGATGCTAGCATGATTACTTTCTAATTTTTTATGTATTTGTATGGCCATCAAGAGTGGGAGGGGTGTCAACTATTTGCCTGTTCGCTCAGATTAAAAGATGGGAAAAGGCTGTTAGTTTGTGTCTGTTAACAATCACTGCCCTCTCTATTTCTGTGTTTTTGGTATGCTTAACTAGATCATACAATTATGATCTATAAGGCTGGAAATTATGATCAATAAGGCTGGAAAACATAGCACAATTCCAAGTGTGCTTAAATATTTCCAAAATTTTCCATGCTAGGAATGTGTGTTGTATTAAATCTGATGCTTGTCACAACTTCTCTTAGATTTCATTCTGCTACGTGTTATCACCAGCACCCTAAATATTTCCATTTCTTTTTTAGAAGCTGCATATGTTGTTCAGAGGGTTTGGAGCTCAAATATCTCTTTGTAAACAGGACCTGAAATGAAAAGATCCTTTTGGAAGTAACTTTCATCAGGACAAAGCTACAAAGTAATTCATACTTTCCAAATACTTGGAAAGCACTGTCATAAATTCCTTATCATTTGGGGAAGCTGACTGTGTTTAGTTAGGGTCATTTTTTTATGAGCAAGTGCTGTATTGCTTATGATGGGCCACTTCAATGACAGTTATTATTAGTGTGAGTTTTACTATACGGGACCAAACTCAATACAGTGGAGCTGCTCCTCCCCACTGTCATCCATCTCACTGTCAATTTCCTGCTGGCAGTCTTCCTTTGTGACAGGATGTGCAAGGACGTGGGATTTGGAGATGCTGCAGTTTTGTTGGTAGGAGCAGGTAAAAATGTTCAGGTACTGCATACAGGGAGAGCTCCTCTGGGTCCCATTCCTATTCATGAACACTGAGAGGGTGGTTGAAAACTCATTAGTACCAGACCAGTGCACTGTGGATTGCCAAGCAGTGGGAAATTTGCCTAGGTCAGGTGGTGGTTCTGTGACTACTGAACACACTGAATGCACAGTCTGGATTTTCTGTGGTTTTTTTTGCAGCTCTAAGAGAATAGGCAGCACTTGGTTCAGAATGTAGCCTGCAAATGTAGTTAACTAGTGATCTTCTATTTTACCTCTTAATTACAGCTGTTCTTAGTACCTGAACAATGCATGGAGACAGCTCTGGAACCTTTGATCCAGGGATTGCGAGGTCCCACTTTTGAGAGCTGAATTTTTAGTAAAACTGAGACATAATCTTATCTGTTTCTTAACTCTATTATTTATGGAAGTGTTGTCCCTGCCTTTGGTGACTCTACAGTTAGATCACCCGTGCTTTGAAAAATCCAGGCTTGACCATTTTCGTGGCAGCTGTGCTTTCTGCAGGAATCATTAATATATCCGACTGTAGGAGGAGCAGAAGCATCTCCCAGCATGTCCCAGGGATGTGTCCCTGGCACAATAAGGTCTGTGCTTGGACATTTCTAAATGATGAGCAGCTGAGACCAGCTGGGTATGCAGATTTTGGATGTCTTTTGTGGCATTTCCTGTGGAAAAATGGACACTGGCTAAAGCACCTTTTTGTTATGGAGGAGTCAGGGTCAGTCTCTGTTGGCCAAGAGGCCAGGTGTTGGTTGTTCCTTCTCCACTTAAAATGGGAAGCAGATGCATTATGATGGCTTTTAAGCTGAGCTGTGTTATAGGATTGTTGCCTGGCTTTATAGATGGGATGATACAGCACTTCATGATTCCACTGGAAGCTCTGAAATATGAAGTGCAGTTCTTATAATCCCATCATCTCAATCCCTCAATATAGTTGGGTCAGAAATTTTAATTTTTACTTTGAGCAGACTTTTCTGCAAAATTGGTGAAAAAACAGAAGAGCCATGAACATCTATAAGAGAGAAGTCAGAAGACAGGTTATAGATCCTCTTAGTTGTATTACTGTAACAGAATGGAAGTGGGAACTTGTTCATGCAGCTCCCTAAATGGCTACTTCCTTGTTTTGCATTGGAAAATAAAGGCCACTTAGGGATGTGGGTTATACAGTGGTACCAACTCTTAGAATCCTGATTCTTGCAGGACAGTCCTGGATATTGTCTAAGAATTTGCAAACCTGGCAGAAGAAACACAACTACTGTCCTGTGAAGAAACCAGATGTGCTGGGGAATAGTGGTAAAGAGGACAAGAAACTTGAAAGCTGAAGGACAGACAACATGAAAGAGAAGATGGAGCATGTAAATTGGGAGAGAGTAAAATTTAAGATTAGTTTTTCAGCAAAATGATAAGTTAAAAGTGCTGTGCATTATCAAAAAACCCATAAGCAACTCCAATATGAGACTGTGGAGCTGAGGTGGGAATTTTTGAGTGTAGCACTAAGGCAATGCAATGCCTCACCCAAGCTGTTACCAAAGCAGTGGGGTGGAAAGGGACTATGGCTTTACCCATTCTTCACCTGGAAGAGCAGAAGTTCACAAGTTCTATTGATCCTGTTAAGGAGATGCTGGAATTTGTCACTGAGAATTTTGGAGCACCCTTTGCTGCTGGAAAAAAGGAATTAAAAAATGTGTAATGAGAACACATACGAAGTTATCCCTTATGAAATTACTGAGCTTTAAAACTTTAAACAGGCTTGCCTGGGAAATAGGGCCCTTGAAATAAAAATACGTGGTCTGAATGGCTTCATAAATGAAGATGTAGTACTTGCCTTGCCATGGCTGGATGAGAAAATGCTGTGCAAGCTTTCCCTGCAGCTGTTCGGTGGGTGACTATAAAAGCAAAGTTAAAGGTATCCCCTGCTGCCACAAATCATGGTTCTGAGGAGGCACATTGTCTTCTGCAAGCTTTAAAAGTAATATTAAAAGGTGAGAGTAATGTTGGAGGAAAGGTCTTGTGCCAAATAAAAGTATATTTACATCAGAAGAGATTCTCAGGCTGTGTCTGTGGTCTGTTAAACCAGTAGTCTGCAGTGCAGAGTGCATGCACATCAAGGTGTGCATAAGACAGTCCACTGGGATGTCAAAAAATGTGGTTTTATACTATCAACAAATTTTTAGAACCATGTTTATTTAATGTCTGCCTTAAAATTTGTACTTTTTCTGTATGTTTCACAAGTTGCATAATATGTTAGGATGGTGGTACATTGGGAAGGTGCAGTGAACATCTCAGATTTTTTTCCCCTGGTACTGTTTGTAATTGCAAAAGTTTACTTTGGGAAACCATAGATGTAGCCAAGATCTGCATGCTGCACATAGAGCAGTGAATGGTCTTGCATCTAATTTTAGGGCTTAGAAATAGGTGATATGTGAATTACATGCCCTGAGGCAGAAGCCTGGTAGGAGAAATAGGAGTCTTTGGGAGGAAGACCGATGATTATAATCTAAAGAAGATTTCTAGGGCTAGGGGAGGACAGAGGCAGTACAAACTGCTGCCTTCACAAAGTGCAGATGAGGAGAAGGAGGTTGTGGCAGGTACCTTTGCTTAGCATGAAGGTTGTGGAGGGAGTGTATGGGGAATAAAACAGCACAATGGAATTGATAAAGGAGCCTAGTATCTTAGGCCTAATCAAACAGAAACCATGGGAGAGACAGACAGATATCTACTTCCTGGGGTAGAAGTGACCAAGAGATATGCTGTGAAACTTAGTAATGATTATCAGTGATGTCATGAAGAACATGTACCCGATGGGAAAACAAAATAGAACCCTATATAAGTGCCACACAAGTAAAACCCTATGTAAATGCCTTGTATACTCTATAAAATTGGCTTCTGATCTTAACTCAGATGTCCCTGTCTCTCAGTTGCTGATAAGAGTGTAAGCAGCTTCAGTAAATACGGGCAGTGCTTCAGTAAAGATGCTGAGGCATTTGCAGGGGGTGGGGGGGCGAGGGGGGTGGTGTTGGTCAGCACAAGAAAATAAATAAAACCCAGTACCTCCAGTCTCTCAGTCCCAGCTGACAGTCTTCTTGTCTTCCTGGGGCTCACACAAAATTAAAATGTGGAGACTGGGGACAGCATGTCGTTCTGGTAGTATTGGGAGTTCACCAGGAATTAAAGAGCCCAAGAGCAGCTGCATATTGATGCCACTGAAACCACTGGATGATAGGAGCTGAGAGTGCCACTTCCTCTTAGGACAGCTACCCTAAGGGAGCAGGTAGTGAAACAAAATGAGGGGCTAAGGACTTGCTTATAGCAGGGCAAAGAAGGCATGTACACAAAAGATGAATCAGCCAGGGTGCTGGTTTTGCTGCAGCATATAATCCATTCCAGTGCCATGGATATTGACGACTTGGCGTTTCTTGGCTTTTCTTTCCCTGCTCCTGTTTTTTTTTTGCTGTCACATATGTGAACAGAGCAATGCAGTATTTTTATTATATGTCAGTTTTAATGTCTAAGGTGACAGGAGAAAAATATGAACTAAGGGAAGCAGAGAAAAAAGATCAAATTTGAAACTGCATTAATTTCAAAATCAGAAAACTACTTCCTTTGTGGGAATATGTACATTTCATATTGTTAATGTTGATTGTGCTTAGTAGATTAGGGAATACAGTATTTCAAAGTAATTTTTAAAAAAATGGTGTCTAAATGAACATATGTGTATACATACCTAGAGAAAGAAACTCTTGTGCATTTATAAAATGTGATGTTTTGATCTCTAGAAGCAGCAACTGTACATAGATCAGCCAAATCTACAACTGCCTTCCGTGATAAACTGAATTTTAACAGCGTGTGTAAGTCCTTCAATGTTGTGAATGGGGTGACTGCACCTTTGTCTAATACTGTTTTCAAGGTATTTTAAAAAAGCAGTGTGTAAATTGGTGGCCCTTAGATGGACAGAAAATAACCACTTTTTATAAAAACCAGATTCCTTTATGCAAAAATGCTGTATGTATGTGTGATATGTAGTCTTACAACAATTTGCTGGAAATAATATTTCTATTTTTCGAGAGCCAATCAGATAATTATTGAAAATTAGAATAATGGTATTTTAGAGGTGAGAGGTGTGCATTAGCAGTGAAAGATTATTAAACAAGACACGATGTTCTGATTATCTAGATGGGTTAGAAGGATTCTAGATTAGAAGGATGCAACAAATAGCACAGGACATGATAACATGTTTATATGTTACTGTCAGCTTTTAGTGTTCAAATGGCTGTTTAATCATATTCTGACCAAGTCAGATTGCATGTAAAATTGTTCCCTTTATTTTCATGCAATTTGCAGGCTCCAGTTGCATTTGAGTTTATATGAATTTGTATGAACACACACTCATGCTGGTGTGTGTGTCCACAAAATAATACAAGCTAACTTTCTGTATACAGTTGACCTGAAATGGGTGCATGTCTCATTAAAACTCTTACAGATTGTTGTAACTTTTTAAAAAAATATATATATTGTTTCTTTTTTCTCTTTCTGGTTCTGCTGCACTTCTCTACTTTTTTTCCACTCCTAGATTTCTGAGTGTCCTCTCAGCTGAGCTCCTTGGGGATATTCCCTCACGGGGAATCCCATTTATCACAGTCCTCCAGGTCAGGACAAAAACTCCAAAGCCTGTTAGGATCTTGTTTCTCATGTTTATTAGGATGTTAACACAAAACTTTGCAGATCTCTCCAGACTATCTGCACAAGTTCAGTTCACTACAATCTGGTTAATTTTGCTCTGATAGTACAGAATGGCCTTGTGGCTCACTTTGTGGCCCACTTTTTGGCTTTGAAAGCACAAAATGGCCCCAAACTACACAGTTGTTTTATCTTTATACTCATTCTTATCCAATTAACAATAGACATGTATATTATTTTTCTTAATGACCCAATGACCTGTGTACTGCACTGTGGCATTTTCTAACCAATCACTTGCTATTACCCAAAAACCTCTAGAAGAAGAACATGAAGAAGAAAAAAGAAGCAAAAGAAACATCACCCTAAACCCTCCATCTTGCCTTCTGCTTTCTAAATTAACTTAAACTGTAAACTTTAACTTTTTCACCCAGTGACTTAAGAAAACTCTCTAATCTACACACTCACACTTTATTTTTTTTTTATCTCACTTTAACAGTTGTTTTCATGTATCACCATGAAAACATGCTCATAAATTTCATATTGTATGAAATTCAGTGTTTTTCTCGATCTTAGAGTTAAGTATGAGAAACAAGGGCACACACTCTGTGTCTCAGACTCCAACAATTGTAATTTCAGTAACATCACACTTAGAAGTAACATTAAGGTCTCAGCTACAGGAATTTCAGAATTCATCTTTGTGGGCTGAGTCACTTTATTTGTAGTCAGTTTATTTTTAACAGTTGTTTGTGTAGACTGTATTGGCTTTAAAATTCAAATGTCTAATAGCTTAAACAACGTCTGTGTGAGCTTCTATGAGGCCTCTCTAGCTGTCACAAGACAAAATTATAGAGAGGAGCAGAGACCTCCAAGAATACCAAGGTTTGGCCCTAATCAGGAGCTTAAATCTTTAGAAGTGTTTGCAACACCCTTCACAGGTGAAAAAAAATGTTTTTCAGTCTATCAAAATCTAGGGCATCTTTGTCTATTGAAATCTGAGTTGTGGCCTTCTGGCTAGACAAATGCTATTGCCTTTTCTCGTAGCAACACAGATTCTGAAATAATTCTGCTAAGATGATGGTTTGTCAGATCTTGGTTGTCAGGGCTTGTCTGAAGTTTTGTTCTGCTCTTTTAACTCTTACAGCAGTTGTCTGAAAGAGTGATGGGTGTTACCTAACCAGTTTTAGCTTTAGCTTGTTTTATATGGTTGAATAATTTAGTGCCTATTTCTGTAATAATCTTCATCAGTTTCTCTGTCTAATGGATAGAAGTAACAAGTTGAAAATTAAATTCTTTTAAAAATTCGCTGTCTGAATGGCAGCATGGAGAGGAACAGACATGGGACAACAGCAGAGGCTTGAAAACTGTGAACACAAGGTGGTACCAGAGCCAGTCAAGCTACAGCCAGTCACCCCACCCACCAGAGGGGTGTTTAGTAGACTAAAGAGGAAAAAGCTTTCACCATCAGCCCTGGTGCCTTTCTCTTGGAGAAAAGCTGTAGCCATGGACAGTTTACCATAGCCCTCTCTCCTATTCCAGACTAAGCAGGATTCACAGAGGAGTCCGTGGATAGCATAACAGTACAGAGAAGGGAGAGGTATTTTGTTATACTTGGTTTTATCTTTTTATACTAATAAATAGATTTGGACTAATAAGAAGTTCTTTTTTTTTTAGACTGTTGTAATCTAACAATGCATTCTTAAATTCTTGACTTTCCATCCAGGTCGTGTTTATGATAAACTGCGTAAGCTGTACTATAGTACTGTTCTTAGAAGTGGGAAAATTTGGGTTATGTAGGTTATACTTGGCTATATCATGGACATAGAGATTTAAAAAAAGAGGAAAACAAAACAAAAAAAATTCATTGCTGTTACAGAGAGCTTCTACCAAGGGATTTTGTATGAGGGAAAAGAGGAGGTATGCTAGAAATCTGTTGTCTTGGCAAGGGATGAAGGTAGAGTTTTATAAACCAAGTGAACCAACAAAAGATCCACATAAGATTGAGCTTGCTGCCAGGTTTGCAGGAGTGTGAGTCTGCGCAGTCCTTGTGTGCCCCTGACAGCTCCACTGCCAATATGAATACCAGAATATAAGAGGAGCAAGAGGCCCTGCCCCTGGACCTCGTCGCCAAAGGCTACACTGTGGTGAGGCAGTTGTTTGTTTAGTTTCATAATACTACATTGCAACCAATACTCACACAGTTTGCTGAGCCCTAAGGGGACAAAATGGGGTTTTTTTTTCTTTCTATCTGGAGTCCACTGGCTTGTGCCTATTACATGATTAGTTTTAAAACCAGCTCACCATGATTTTGAGAGGAAATTTCCAATGCAGAATTCATCCCCTGCTAAAAAACCATCAGAAATAAATAGAAACATGTTAATCACCTGAATTTTATCCCCTTACCCTATGTAGCATTGCTGTGCTCTGTCCTTCCTGTGCTCATCTGAATAGTTTTGCCTGGTGTTTATACTATGACCTGTGTGAACACCCTCCAAAAGTATTGGCTTTCTAAGTTGTCATAGAAGGGCAGTGGAACAAGAGACGTTTGGAAATTTACTCACAGATGTCCATCTGAGGCCTGAGAATAGTATACTTTGCAGAAACTTCATCCTTCCACTTAAATGTGTGAATCAGCAGCTTGCTTGGACTTAGCAGCAGATATGGCATTCAAGAACACCATGCAATATATATTTTTAAAATAAGTTTTTCATATTGTGAGTCCCAAAATTAGTTCTGTGCAGAGCTGTGAAGCTCCATTATAAATAAAATTATTTCTCATTCTTGCTAACCCATAAGCAGCCACTTGGTTTTTTAGTAGTTCAAAAGGTTTCAGTAGGATCATTGGCTAAGGAGGTTTCATTGAGAAATAAAAAAACCCCTCTTTTTCTGGAGTAAAGTACAAACTTTCTGAATAAGAAAAATGTCTGAGTAATTTTTTCCTATAATACAGTATTTTAGTAATTTAAAAATAATATTAAAATATCTTCTGCAAAACATTGATGGTTTTGGGAAGGTAAAGGTGGAGTGTTTTTCAGAGTCTATTATATTGATAGACAAAATTTTCAATCTTGTGGTTTTGCATCACAGGGAAAAGCTGTGGTGTGTTTTCCTCTTCTACCCTCCACCCCATAGGAATTTTTTCTGTAGCTCATCCAATTTTCCTCTCATCTGCACCATTAAATTCTTACCATGTGTATCCTTGAAGTTTTCTCTTGCTTTCTTCTTTCTCTCCAATGTCTCCCTCCTTTTTTTCACCAGTTAAGAGCCTGAGGTGGAGGCTGCTGGTTTTCTCCCGTTGAAATTGTTGAGTTTCCTCAGTGCCTGTTGGTGCTTTGCATTGGGCATCACCAAGTGGAATGGAATTGGTTTCAGAATTTGGTCACAAGCCCTTCATGACAGTATCCCAAATATCACTGGTTTCCAGCTAGAGTCTTGCAAGACTGTCAGGTGCAAATCAGAAATGGTGTTGATTGGTTTTTTTTTGTGAGTTATGCAAAGAAGACACTGAATGTAGATCTCTTGTGCAATAGTTTACAGGTGGTGATTTAGCATAAACAGAGTAGCTTTATCTCAAGCCCATGATTAATTAAGTCAATTAGTTGCAGTTCTGGATCTCAACTATGTTACTTTTGGAATGATAGCCTGCTATATTTTCATTAAACTAATCATACAACTAATCTCTGTGATTCAGAATCCTTTATGTATATGAAGTTATTTTAATGCTGACCACATCTGCTATTTTATTGCTATAAATGCCATTAAAGATAGATGGAATTTTAACCTATCAGAAGTAAAAGAAACAACCAATGCCTTTTGTATTTGTTCAGAAAAGATCACAAGGCAAATTAATTAGTCTAAATCAAGATGACATGTCGCTAAAGGACACAAAATGATTCACATGAACGCTTTTCAGTGTTAGAACAGGAAAGAACCAACTTTTATTCTCTGACTCCAGTATTTATAGATTCTTGACAATAACCAGGGATTGGATAATTAAATTACCACCTTCCCAATCACACTGGGCATGCAAAACGTCCATCAAAAGATGTTTCTTAGAAGGAATGTGATAAACAACTTATGTTTATAGAACTTTCATGGGAAAGTAATTAAAACTATGAAAACATTAATCAGAAGGCTTTAGTTTTCAGGGCAAAAATTACGTACCTTCAGGTGAGATGGGTGGAGGCCAGAAATAGTATTTCCCACAAGTGCTTAATTTAGATTCACTTTAAAGTTTGAAAGGCTGAAATGAGAGTTAGAACAGTTAGCTTTCTTGACTTAAAGGAGAGTTAAGAGCGGGACAGTCTTCTAATTGCATAGATAAATTTGGTGGGTTTTGTTTCTTTTCCAGAGACTGTTTGTTGTGTTTTTAAAAGAATTCCCTGATGAAACTCATTGTCAGACTCCTTCTTCATTTATCATGTACCACTAATCCTTTTGCAGGAGAGGAGCATTATCAGGTATAGCAGTGTCCTGGCGTGACTTTATGATACTGGTGTTCCCAATAGCCTGCTTTAAGTTCTTCACCTTTAAGATTTGCTTTGGGAGCTAAGGAAGTTGAAACTGCTGGAGGCTGGTGGGTGTTTTTTCTCCTGACCAATAACTGGCCATTCCTGAGAACTGACAGTGGTTTTGACCATTGAAAAGTGAGATCAACCTGTGAACACCTACCTTAAGATGTAAGCCCGGGAATTTCTTGCTCTCTTTGGTTTCCGGCTTCTAAAGAGGTAACAGGGCTTCAGTTCAGCCTCTTCCCTCCCCACCAGGCTGGACAAGGCTGTGGAAGTTGGCAGGGGAAAGCAGGGCCGGCTGGGCTCAGGCCGGTTCCTGGCTCAGTTCCAGATTCTGCTGCTGAACTGAAACCTGACACCATGGACATCTGCAGCTTGAGCAAGACTTTAACTCTTACTGCCTGGATGAGACTTGTAGATTAATCTGTTTTTTCCCAGAGAGAGGGGAAGAGAGAGAGAGTGTGATCAACATGTAAAGAGATGCCATAAACTATCAAAGACAGTGAAGAAAGGAATTAAGTTTGAGAGGGAGAAGAGAAAATAAGGTGATGCTTTAATAAGCTGAAAATATTTTTCTGTTAAAGCTATGGAGATGGACAGTAGTGTTCTGAAAAAAACTCCTTTAATTCGTGACAGGGTATATTGGGAGGAATGGAGTGTTTCAAAGTGTGGATTTTGAGCAAATGGTGAAGTAGTTGTGATCCTGTGAGATGCTGGAACGGGGAGGGAAGTAATAGTTGAAGATTTGTGGCCTTTAAGAGGCAAAGAGAAAACTTCTGTTTCCAGAGATGTTCACAGAAACAGATGAAGAGAACTTTTGCCTTTGAATAACTCATCCTTAAAAATGACATCCCTAGACTCATGACCCATAGTGATATGAAATGGGAGGAGAGAGCTGATGGCAGAATTTCCGGGCAGCTGGCATCGAGAAACAGAAAGCTATGAAGAAGATTGTTTTCTTGTGAAAATATCCATAGATTAGCAGAAGACTTCTTTTTCTCTACAAAGACGGATGAAAGGATTATAGCAAGAATTGGGACTGTTTTAACCACCAGGGTTGTTTTGTTTTTTTTTTGTCTCCATGTTGTCATGTGAACCAGGGAATGGTTGGGTAGTGGGGGAAAAAAAGGGTTTCTGGAAGTTTTATTCTGGTTTCTTATTCTTGTAGTTTTTGTTAATAAACTTTCTTTGTTCATTTTAAGTTTTAAGCCTGTTTTGCTCTTGTTCTAATCCATATCTCACAGCAGGAAATAAGTAAGTGATTTTTTTTCTAGTGATTTTTTTAGTTACTACTTTAAAACCACAACAAGCAGGTAAAACAGTTTTTTCATATGGTTTTTCTTATGTGACAAACCCACATTTAGGTGGGTTTCATTCAAACCAACACAAATGCAGTGAAAATTTTCAAAAGGAATTCAATGTCTCACCAAATGGAGCAGACCAACCATGATGACACTTTCAGACCTGCTGGAGAAGGAGAGGTTCATGGGTTTGAGAGGGCTTAAAATAGGGCTTGTGGCGATTTTGTTTGGCTTTCTGGATATTAGCATGCATATACCTGCTATTCACACAGATATGTTTGGGTTCTATCTGACATCTATGAAATCCTGGCCAAGTGGTCTAAATGAAAATTCCATTGACAGAAGCTGTGGCATTGAGATTTCACTTTCCTCCCCACAGTGAGAAGCTGTTGCAAGGCCTCTGCTGTGCTGACCTAACACTTTAACTCTCTTCAAGATGTAAGCAGTGCAGAACCCTTATCAGTCTGCCTATCCATAGATTTTGTACTGCTGCTTATCATTCAGTCATGGGATATTTTCTACATGAAGCTGGTAGCAAGGGAAAACAGCCCTAACAGGATTCTTGACATCTGAGCCATCACTTTCTTCTGGGTATCAAACTCTGCTTTGACATCAAGGATTCAGCAACACATTTTTAAGAGAATGATTTTAGGAATCAAGATAGTTATTAATGTAGCTTTCCTAGGTGGGTTTTGTAGTAAAAGTTACCATTTTAAATGTGCAATGAACTATATTACTTAAGTATCACTGTTTGCCATAAAATTATTTTTATGTTGAGTGCTGAATGTGACGATGTGACTTCTGCTAGCAGAAAAGGGTCAGAATTCTCATCAGAGAAAGTGTTTTCTGCCTTAAATGCTGCAAAATTGTTTTTCTGTAATGGTGAACATGTTTATTTTGTGTATTGTTTTTATTCCTATCCTTGCTGTCATTAATGATATTTAATTAGTTTCTAGTCCAGAAGTCTGTGGAGACACATTTGCTCCACAATGTGAAGCACTTTTGCTGACAGGGTAATTTATTTGAATAGTGTAGCTATTGATATAGGTCTCCTGGCAGAAACCAGGAGAGTTTATATTAAATTGTATTCTGGAGTGAGATCTAGATTCAGTAAAAACTGAGTTCTACTTAACCAGTTCAGCTCATCTTTTCAGTGTTCTGGCAAAGTTGGACATTGTGCTGCTTACACAGGAGTGCTGTTGGAGGCAGCCACCAGCCTAGATCTGAAACTTAGCACACATTTGTTTATGAATAGCCACTGAATAGCCAATTTCGCAGTTAACAGCTGAAGATAAAGCATGACTCGGACTCAGACACTCGGACTCAGACACTCGCTCTTTGTCCAAACAGTTTCTCCAGTCTGATACCATGTTACTGGTCTAGTAGCCATGGTGTTGATCGCTCTCTGCCTCTCAGTTCAAAGTGAATGGGTAGAGGGTTCTTTGATGATACAAGCAGATGTCTTCCCTCTTTCCCAAGCCCCACTGTGTGTAGGACACACTTCCTCATGGGCAACATGATCCAAATGATAACTTATTCATTTGTAAGTGAAAATTATTGTGTTGTGGGCCACTGAGATAGCAAACTGAGTGCGGGTTGTCTGGTACCTTCTAATCGTTGCAGCCATAATGTTATTTTCTTAGTTTTACTGTTTTCAGGCAGACAGTCTGTGCAGTGTTTGGGTGCAAGGCAGACAAGCAGATCTTATGCCACAAAGCGATTTCTGCTTTTGTCACATGGTTTGGCCTTTGGAGTGATTCATGCTACCACTGTGATTTCAATTACTTTGAAAACAGGAAAGAAGTCTGTACTTTGGATTGTCTTTTGCAGTAAAATCTTACCTTTTCTTCCTTCAGCCCTTTTTGATGAATTAGTTTGGTTTTTGTGGAAGAGCACTCTGGAGAAGACATTTTAACCCTCTATTGTCCTGTTGCAACCTGTTCAGAATTATAGGCATGCATGATTATGCAGAGGTTACAGTAGGATAATGTAGTGCCTTTGGATGTGCCAGGTGAAGTTACAAAGAGAGAATGTGAGGCTGTCATATCTCAGGGCATGTTTGATCAGCCTTTGTTTTGTAAGGTTGCAGTGTGTGTTCTGCTGGTTCCAGCAGCAAGCAGTCAGATAAACCTGTATTCCTAAAATACGCAATGAGGACTGTGTGGTTCTTGTGCAGGAATTAGCAAGCACATTTGAAGTGCAGAGACTGTGTTGTCAAGTGGACAGGACACTTGACAGGAGTCTGAGAAGAATATGTCTTTCTTCAGCCTATCCATTGAGTCATTGTGTGATGTTTGGCAAATTGCTTCAACTCTTTCCCTCCACAGGAGATAGAAGATTCTGCTTTACAGTGAGATCTGTAAGAAATAGTATAATATATAGTAATTATAAAGATACAGTTCTTTGCCAAAGCTTGGATAATCATTGTTAGCAGCAGCATTAAATTTAATTTGTTTCCTTAACTGAATGGGGGTTTCACATATGCAATTTGTTTTTCAGTTGGGGAAACTGATCATTGATGGAATGGTGCAGAGGTTTTGGTGGTATTTTTTTACTTGTAAACAGAATTCTTATTTTAATGAGAGTAAAGATCTTTATAATTTGAAGCCAGTTGCCAACAGAGGTTTTCAAATTCCTAACATATGGTTCAAGTAATTTAGGAATCAAGGAAATACTGATGTTTCAAGTATCTTTTACATTGTTATACAAATAGTTGGTGTTCCTTCTAATATAATATTTACACCTTGTTTTAGAACAGTGTTAGCTGCTGCTGAAAAGATCATGAAACTAAGAGACAGAAATCCATTTTTGTTTTTGTATTTGCATCACATCCTGGTACCCTCCTCACCTCTGGTTAGAGAAGATTTGGGATTGTGCTGTGAGGTGATGTCCCACATGTGCCAATGGCTTCACTACTGCTGTGGTTTGTGCAGCAGCTCCTGGATTTCAGGCTGGTGGCCTCTCAACTGCTGCAAAACAAATGTGCATTGATTCTGATTAACTGAAACTATAGTTGAAAACTATGAGCTGGGCCTGTTAGCATGTCTGAATTTTTGATGTGTTTTCCACAGATGCCCAGATATCCACTGTGGCAATATGTAAAATACATTGTTCATCTCTTCCTACCTCTGCCAGACATGGCTTAAAAAACATAGGTTTGACCACTGTCTCCAGAGGAATAGATCATAAATTAACTGGTTTGATGACTGATCACACAGAACAACAGTTGAATGTGCTTTGTCTGCTGCAGGAGCTCAAAGGCCCAGAGAATGCTAGTTTGTCCTAGATAAGTCCTTCTCGCTGTCTGCCACATGCTCACATAAAAGGCTTTAGAACATACCTGAATGGGGGATTCTAAAAGCCATTCCCTTGGATGCATCCCTTCGGCAAGAAAATCTCTTCAGCTTGAATTCTCTTTTTCTTTGCTGTCCTTTTCATTAAGTTTTCAATTCACTAACTTACATTCTCTGTCTCCACTTGTTCTCCCAGGAGATGCCAGACGATAACCTCCTATTCTGTACATATGGGGCTTTCTGAAAAGGCACAGATGAGGTAAATTGAGGACAATGAAAACTAATTTTAATTAATTCTCAAATGCTGCATTATATGATTATATATATTAAGTGTGGAAGCATCTCATAATACCAGATTCCAGATTATTAATATTCCCTCTACACTGTTCCCTAGCTAGTTAGAATAGGTTTGCCCAGTTCTACTCTAGTACTGTGATAACATACCCAGCCTGAAAATGTCACAGCTACTGGGATCTAAAAAGACAGTTACAATTTTGCTCACATGAGTTCCTTAGCAATTCGGTCAAGTTGATAAAAATAGAAATAACAAATGGAGAAAGCTGATGCTGATATTATAGCTTTTATTTGCCATTGCTTTGGTCAGAGGCTTTGCACTATGAAAATTTGTTCAATGTGAATAGATCTTCATGGATTAGAGAACAAGACTTTTACTAAAACTTCTTTTACATCTTACGATTCTTTGAGAAAAACTGGGTTATCTCTGGTTGCTGTGCAGGCTGAAGTGTCTGGGGTTTGCTGTAATATGTGTGTTGCTGTCAGTATCCCTAGGGGACTCATTGCCAGCTGAAGAAAGACAAAAGATGGTGCTCCCAAGACTACACCTTTGCTCCCCTTACTCTTTCATCAAGTAACCTGATAAAAAGGCCAGCTGTGACAAAAGCCCTGGCTAGCTGAGAGTTTTCCCACACTCTGGAAATTAGCTGATCACGCAACCATTTGGTCCCTTACTACTTAAGCATGACACAAATGTGTCATCACATAGGAGAGAATATGGCATGTAAAATGCTTTCCCATAGGCAAGTGCAGTTTTTTGAACCAGTGGTGCACAACAGGCTTAAAGGAACAGGCATAGTGATAAACATCTGTAACATCAGGGGTACCCTAGTGTTCAATCAGTCAATTTTATATGACTCTGAACCCTCAGTTTCTTTTCTAGTTTATTCAGTTGCCTTCAAACATCTGTTGTGAAAAGTTTTTAAATTCTTGGGTTGCCTTGCAACCCTCTGGTTACGAATACATCAGTTGGAACTGAAGGAGTAGCTTGGGGTTAAAGTATGTAGTGGCATGGAAAATCTTAGTAGAAAATCTGTAGTCTGGCAGAGGATTCATGAAGGTCCTGAGGTATTAACGTCTCTTTGCCATTTTGAAAACTGGATTTTCAAAATTGCTGACAGTGTATCTCCAGGGTACAGAAAAGTTTCATTGAATAGTGCTACAGAGCACTGTAAAGCTACAGAGTAGCTGCTCTGACTGTTCAACTTGCTATTCCACCATTTTCCTTGTGTTTGCCAAGTTACAAAGCCACATGGCACAAGAGCTAGGGGTGTTAAAAGTGCTGTTAAAAAATGAATCACTGAATTTTTTATCATGGTCCAAATGGGGTTGGATTACCTTGTCTTTTTTAAGCAAAGACACCTCTGAGATAAACCCCTTTAATCCAATAAGTAAAGTCTGTTTGGAAAATGAGGTGTTTTGAGAATATTTGTATTTTAGTATGGGATACAGTGTAAGATGAGAGTGTCTGAGGCACATCACAGGTGATATTCTTGACTACTTTGTGTTTTCCAAAATTGTATTTCTCAATGGTTAGCAGTTCAGAAGCTATTCCTGACACAGAATGTGGTTTCACTGGAATCACCAGTCACACATAGCTCTGATGTGCCTAAATCCATTATATACATTGTGTATTTTATAAATTCTGGGTAAAACTGTGAAGAACTGACATAAGGAATACATTAAGTAGTTCATAGGTGGTGAGAAAAGAGCCTGCAACATGCTGCAGGTGGCAAGCACTGGCAGCTGATCCAGCTCCTCCATCGTAACCTCAGATGCCTTCTCAGGTTGATCATGGTATTTTTCCCAGTAGCCCTGATGAGTACTGGTGAGAAAGCACTGATCCCTCTGTGAACCTCACAGGCTCCATATACCAAGGCCTGAATTGCCACTCAGATGCCAGTGAGGTTAAAGAGTCACAGGAAGATGCTGTGCAAAGCGCAGCAAAATACATCAGCTTCCACGTCCTTCCTCATCCCTGGCTCTGACACATGAAGGTGCTTGTCAACAGGGCAGAGTTTCTTTGGGAGTGTTGGAAGTAAGGCTGGACCCACCTTAATCTGTGCTCTTGCTTGATATGCTCAGGTTAAAATTGATAGCAGAGGATTTTGTCTCCTGTGTTTCATGCTTTATGCAATCATGCACCTGGCAGCTCTGGGCTGTACACTCTTTTTCCAGCTCAGCCTTCCCTCCTACTCTGTATCTTCTTGTAAAGGCATTTAAACAAGACTTAGCTTCTTGATGTGCTGCCTCATGCATGCAGAAAAAGACATGCATTGTCAGTAAAATTTCTTTGTGTTAGTCTTCTTTTCTCTGCTTTTTCTATTTTTCATCCAAAAAGAGTGTCTTAGCAGTGTTGTAAGGTTATGTTAATTAGAATAGCCAGTAGCCTAAAGTAATGCTAAGTGGGTAGAGTTTGATGTGTTAATGTATGAATTTGTATCAGGACAGAAAGGGTCTGCAGAGAGGGCCCAGGTCTTCATTGTGCTTTTGTTGCATTTGCTTGTTACTGGTTGTGAGTTTTTGTGAACAACACATGCTGGTCATGTTGAGCAGATTTATACAGATAAACGTTATGATCATATGTACAGTCAGTGTACTGTAAGCATGTCTCTTAAAGTGCAAATTTACAAATCAATTATCAAAATCTCCTGGCTTAAAACAAACAGGTCAGTGTGTAGGCAGGTCAGTAGGCTGAAAATGTGGTTTTACAGTTCTGAGGAAGAATCTTTTGCTTGGGAGTGGATTGTATTTAAGAAAAACTGTTGCATTCCTTATCACCCTTCGATCTGTATAATGTACCTTGTTACCTAAGTCTGTCTCTTCTTTTGTGTTGCAGAGGGAGAGCTTTCTCAAGGTATTTTGTACACAGTCAGACTTTGATGTTCTTTGTAGTCTGTGTCCTTTGTCTATTAGGTCAGTACTCTGAGTTGTGAACCTCATTTTGGAGTTTGCAAAAACATGAAAAATACTGAAATACCTCTGTGTTTTCTTTTTCAGGATAGAAAGTTTTGAACAGTGCCTCCCCAAGAAGTGTGATGAGAAATGGCTTTAGGAAACAATACCCAGAGAAGTTATTCCATCATCCCCTGCTTCATCTTTGTTGAGGTGAGTGAAGCATTCAGCTGCCAAGCCTACATGGAGGCAGCTCTTCCCTGCAGGAATTCAGGAATCTGATAGCCATTTTATTTCTAGCAAAGGATGCTGTCTTAGTTGATGACATAGATAGCCATCTTCATACTTAGTGCCATTTTTCAGATCCCCCTGAAAAAAATCCTGCATGATTTATCCAGATTTCAGGTACAAGCATGCAAGAACCAAGTAGAGACACTGTGTATCTAAGACTTCTCGAAGGAAACTGGCCAGGAGACAAGACTCCTGTTTGATGCCTTTATTAGGATTCAGCTCTTGGAGGGGGGGGCCCGAGGAGTTGATTGCACCACAGCTGTTCCCACACTGGCAGTTCCAAGGAGGAGGCACAATTCAACTTTGCAGCACACACTGCAGAGCTGGGGCTTCTGTCCTCATGAGAGTAGCCAGGAAGCCTGCTGTTCTGGCTTGTTGTCAAGGGTGGTCAGTCCTTTCCAGTCATCTTTAGCTCATGGTGATGTGGGAAGATGGTTTCTAAGCAGGCTTAGGTGATGCGGGAAGATGGTTTCTAAGCAGGCTTAGCTGATGCAGGATGATGGTCTTTCATCATAGCTTGCTAGAATATATTTCCTTGTCCTTTTATTCCTCTGTTAGCTCGTTGTTTTGGTGTCCTGCATGCCTTAGTTTGCATATTACTCAGTTGCACAGCTTCATGGGACTTTCTTTGTTCTAGTGTGGCACAGTGTCCCTGGGTGCAGTTTCTGTGGCATACCTTTCTAATGGGTATCTTTTGTTAGTGTGGCCCAGCCCCCATGGGAGCAGCTTTGTTAACATAGTAGCAAGGAAGTAAGGGAAAGGGATAGAGGAATGTCTCATAAGAACCTTTAAAACACTTCAGAAACTGGTAAGTAATTAACATTACTAATAACCATCAGAGTAAACTGAAAAAAAAAGGGGTACAAGGTTTACAAATGGGATAAGAACACTAACTGTACATAACTAAACACAGTATTTTAACCGGGGTGGATTTCTTGAGAGATTTTATTAATGACAATTCCCCCCTCTATTTATTTGTTCAGGTTTTTCAAACCTGCATCAATTGACGGTTTATAGTTTTTGGGGGCATAATTCTGTTAGCTTTTGGTATAGGTAAACCAATCCCTTCCCAGGGCCAGACCTCAGACATCATCTGTGTGTTTCCACACACCCAGCAACTGGTTAAATTCAACTCTCTACTTATTTTTTCAGTCAGGTCTATAAATAAATTCTTTCCTAAAGGTTCATACACCTCTTTTTTTAATTTACCATTAGCTGTTTCTCTTTAATTATGTCTCTTATTCCTTCCTTTTCAAAGCAAAAACAAGTTTCTCCAACCATACATTCTCCGAGCAGGCGTTGCCTAAATGTGGCTGTGTTTTTTGTGATCCAATGGGTTTTCCCATCTTCCCGGCATGTGTCCAACTGGGAATGGTCAAAGCAAGTGGGATTTATATTTGTATAGACTCTCATTAAGGATCCCAGATTCTCCCCACCATAAAGGGGTTGATAGCATTTTGTGCAGGCATTTTCCTTCCCTCTCACATAGACGAGAAGCAAGCTTAACACCAATTTTACCAAGAGTCCAGTATGAGCAGGTTTCCTGCAGCAAACTTCATGGCTCACTCGCTTCCTTAGTCTCACCTGGTCTTGCCTCTTGGACGAGGTGTTTTTGTGGGAATGGCAGAGTCCTTTCTTATTATTCTCACTTTTTAGTAATTTTTTTAAGCCGTTAAGAAATGCTCAGTGGGAGAAGCTAATTTTTAAGATAGTATATAAACTTACAATAGCAACAACTAGCAACAATTACAGCAATTGTAGTACTCTATTAATAGCAACTTTTAACTTCAGTTACCACAGTCTCTTAGTCTCTTGCTGATATGTTTAAGTCTGTAAGTTCTTCAGATCACCTTGGGATGTTTTTTGAGAGTTACTTTAAGGTTGGTTGGATCTCTGGTGGCAATCCACTGAGAGGGAACCTTTGGTGATTCATCTGAGCTCAGTCTGTCATCAGGTGGGGATACCGGTCCTTTTACTCAGGTAATATGGGTCCAGCTTTTTTCTTGAGTTTTCACAGCGGTGTGGGATGTCAGCAGTACCTGGAATGGACTCTCAAATTTAGGAGTTAGTGGGGTGGTGTTCCAAGATTTTATTAAAACCAAATCTCCGGGATTAATTTGATGAACATCTACATCAAGGGGAGAAGTTTGGGGAAGATACCCTCTTTTCCTTAAACTTTCTAAAGTTTTGTTGGTAGTTTTTAGATATGTTCAGGTTAAGGCCTCTCCCTCTAGATAGTCTGCTGTGCTGTATGGGGTGAGTAGAAAGGGTAGCCCAAACATCATTTCATAGGGAGACACCCCTATGTCTGCTCATGGTCTCGTGCAAATTCTCAGAAGGGCGAGTGGTAAGCACTTGAGCCAGCTTAGGTGGGTTTCTATGATTAATTTAGTTATTACATTTTTTAAGGTCTTGTTCATTCACTCTACCCTTCCAGAACTCTGGGGGTGCCAAGGGGTATGAAGCCTCCATTTTATTCCCAAAGCCTCGATGATACGATGTAGAGTTTGGGCAATAAAATGGGGGCCTCTGTCTGAGTCGATGTTATTGACTAGACCGTACCTGGGGATTATTTGTTCTATTAATATTTTTGCTACCACTTCAGCAGTTTCTAGTTTGGTGGGGAAAGCTTCGACCCAGTGAGTCAGATGGTTGACTATCACCAGCAGGTACTTACAGCCCTGCACTGCAGGCATTTCAGTGAAGTCAATCTGTATATTTTGAAATGGTCTCAGAACCAATTCTTTTCCCCCAGGTATGGTCTTTCTCATGACCTTTTGATTTACCTTTTGGCAAATTACACATCCCTCAGTGACTGCCTTTGCTAGGTTATACACCCCTATGCATAAATTGTCTCTTAAGAAATGATCACACAGTCCCTGGGTTCCCCAGTGGGTGAGTCCATGGATTTCTGTTAAGATTTTTCAGGCCAAGGCCTTATTTAGGAATTTCCGCCCATTGGATGTTATCCATTCCCCACATTCCCCTGATGTAGGCCTAATTATTTTATTGCTTTTAATTCTTTTTCTGTAAAAATGTGCTTGGTTTTTTCCTTTTCCCCGTCTGCTGGTGTTTCATTTAATTTTAAGATTTTGGCTGAATCACCTGGATCTGTAGCTGCTTCTTTTGCCATCTGGTCAGCTAACTGATTTCCTTTCTTTTCCAGGGTATCTCCCTTTTGATGCCCTTTTATATGTACAGCTATTTCTAAGGGTTTTGGTAAGGACTCTATTACAGATTTTATCAGTTCTTCATGTACTAAATTTTTCCTTTTGAGCTTAAATACCCACATTCTTCCCAGATCTTTCCAAACATATGGACTATACCAAAGGCATATTTCGAATCCGTGTAGATTGTCTCTCTATCCCTTTCTAATAAATCTAGTCCTCTTTTTAGGGCAGAAACCTCACAGCATTGAGCCAACCAGTTGGTAACTTTCCCTTTTCTATTTAGTTGTTCTCCTTCTGTTACCGCCACTACTGCATAACCAGAGGTTCTTTTTCCATTTACCACCCTTGAAGACCCATCAGTGAATAAGGTTTTTCTATAAGGTAAGGGGAGATCTTCAAAATCGTCCCTTATCCTGGTCTGATAATTTATGAGCTCTAAACAACTATGTTCTGTTTCATCTAGAGGGCAGCCTGAAAGAAATTGAGTGTGATTCAGACATCGAGAGGTAACTATTTCCAAATCCTCAGTGTTCATTAGGATAATTTCATACTTCAATATTCTTGGGTCTGTTAACCATTGTTGGGCTTTCTGACTAAGTACTGTTTTTAGGTCATGGGGTGTGTACCCTTTAATCTTTCCTAGTAGGGTCGGTTTTTTTGCTTCTTCTATTAGGATGGCAGTTGCAGCAATTGCCTGGAGGCAAGTGGGCCACCCCCTTGCAACAGGATCTAATAATTTTGAAAGGTATGCTATGGGGTTTTTTCTTCTCTCCCCATTCCTGAGTTAGTACACCATATGCGGTACCTGTCTCTGTGTTAACAAATAAATGGAACTCTTTCCAGTGGTCTGGTAGGCTTAACACCGGTGCTGAAGATAGTTTGCTCTTTAAATCTTTTAGCTGTCCTTCATCTTCAGCTGCCCATTTGATTGGCTCAGGGTCTACTAGTTTTTCATAGAGAAATTTGACACTTTGCGTGTACTGATCTATCCATAATTTACAATAGCCGAATAATCCCAATAGTTTCCTTATGTTCCTCTTAGTTTTTGGAGTAGGTATGGACATCAGGCCAGCAATTCTCTCTGGGCTTAGTTTTTTAAATCCTTCTCCAATAATGTGTCCTAAGTAAGTTACTTCCAATTGTACAAACTGTAATTTGTTCTGAGATACCTTCAGGCCTTTGGTACCTAAGAAATTTAGAAGCTGGACACTTGTTATTTTTACTTTATCTTGCTTTTCTCCAGATATTAACAGATCATCTACATATTGTAGAATCTGAACACCCTCTTCTGGAGTAAATTGCTCCAAAACACTTTCTAACGCCTGTCCAAAAAGATTAGGGGACTCAGTGAATCCCTGAGGTAAGCGTCTCCACCTCAGTTGCTGTTTCCTACCCCTCTTAGGGCACTCCCATTCAAAAGCAAACCAGTCCCTGCAATTTTCCACTAAAGGACGTGCCCAGAAGGCGTCCTTCAGGTCATCAGTGGTAAATCAAGCATGTGTTCTTGGTATTTTACTTAGCATGGTATATGGGTTGAGCACTACTGGGTGTCTAGAAATTGTTCTTTTATTTATTTCTCTTAAATCTTGGACTAATTGATATTTTCCTTCTGCATTCTTTATTGCTAAGATGGCAGCGTTATGTGGACATGCAGGGTTCTAGAATACCTTCAGCCAAGAGGTGTTCTATTACAGGTACTAGTCCTTGTTTTCCTTCTGAAGATATTGGGTACTGTTTTACTCGGATGGGGGGCCCTCCTTCTGCATTTCCACCTGGATCAGTGGGATGTCTAAATAGCCAAATTTTCCTTCTTGGGCCCATGCTTCCGGGTTTATCTCTTCTAAATCCTAAGTGGTTAGCTTCATGATCTGGACTACCATTTTTCCACCTTTAGGGATAACTGCTACACCTAATTGGATCTGTAAGTCCCTGCCTAATAAGTGGCTTTCTAAATGAGGTAGATAAATGAAGTCTGCAAAACACTTCCTCGAATTCCCCTTTATTTTGATGCCTTCTGCTATGAAGGCTTTGAAAGGCCTTCCTTCTGCCCCTAATACGTCACAAGTTCTTTCCCCAACTTTTATCCCTACTGGAAGCTTATTAATACTTGATTGCTCTGCTCCTGTATCTACTAAAAACTCAATATTCTTCACTCAGGGGACCCACTTCAAAGTTTACCAAGGGCTCTTCATGATGGTCCATTGGGTCCCCCGTTAGGTAGAGCCCTTGACACCCCTAATCTCTATCTCTCTCTCCTCTTAGGATTTTCTCTAGGGTGTCTTGTTCTTTTTCAATAGCTTGGTCCATTGCCAGTTTCCTGCAGTCTCTTCTGAAATGCCCTACTTCTTTACAGTAGTAGCACTTTTGTTCCTCCCTGACCCTTTTGGGGGTAACCCAAGGTGGTCTAGGTGCATTCCTACCCTCCTTTGGTGGAAGTCTTGTCTCATTTCCACTTGAGTGGTTTTTATCCACCTCCCTAGCCACAGCCACCGTTATTCTCGCCGTAGTTTTTGCTTTCTCCTCCTCTCTTCTCAGATACACTCTTAAAGCTTCCTTCAATAATTCGTTCATTCCTTTCTCTTGCCAATCTTTCAATTTCTCTAACTTCCTCCTAATGTATTTGGTGACAAATTGCACTTTTAATAACTCTTGGCCCTCAGGACTATCAGCATCAATGTTAGAGTATAATTGAAAATTTCGCCTTAGTCGGTTAAGCCAAGAGACTGGTGTTTCATCTTTCTCTTGAGTCCCATCAAATGCCAATTTGGTGTTGTTTCCTTGAGGTACAGATTCTTTTATCCCTCTAACTATCAGAGATCAATAGTCTTCCATGTTTCTCCTCCCCTCTTCTTCGTTTGGGTCGCACCCGGGGTTCACTAGAGGTAATTTACAATCCCCTGGAGGCCCCAGCCGGTTCTCCCTTTCCCAAATTCTCATGCCTGCAGCTCTGATTAACCTAACTTCCTCTGGGTTAAAGAACATGTTCAGGATTGAATTTAATTCTCCCCAGGTATAGATACTTGGACCCAAGAACTGGTCTATTTGATTAGACATTCCTACTGGGTCTCCTACCAAATTTCCCAGTTCTTTCTTAAAACCTCGCATTTCAGAAGCTGTCAAGGGGACATTTACAAAGCCGACTCCCCTAGCTACTCCTCCCATAGGAACTTCCCTAAGGGGAAAGATCTTTTCTACCTTGGAGATTTTAGAACGGGTATTGCAATATGGCCTCTCTGTCAGATTTATACTAGAAAGAGAACTTGAAGAGGAGATGGATAAACTTAGTTCCCTATTAGGAAGAGGTAGTGGGAGAGTAGCAGGAGCAGGAAAGGAAGATGAGCCCATAGCTGGAGACACAGGGAAGGGAATTGAGGAATTTTGTAGAGGGGTTGAAGAGGAGGCTGAAGGTGTGACAGGCAGGGGTTTTGGATTTTGGGCACAGATGTTTGTATGTGAGGCAGGAGATGGTGAAGGGATAACCAGGGCTGGTGGAAGGTTTGGGCTTACAGTATTAGGTGGAGGTGGTAGCGGGGGTCACCTCTGCCAGAAAAATAGAAGCTGCAGTTTTCAAGGAGTGAGGGAATGGGGTTTCAATGGAAGGAGAAGCTGGGGAAGGACTCGAGGTGTTTATTTGGGTAACTGGGGAGGGGTTTGAGGGTAGGATTGCAGGGGGGTCTAGGAAAGGGATTTGGGGCATTGCTGGGTAAACAGGGGGAGGAGGAAGATAGTCTAGGGGATCCCATTTGCTCTGAACTTCTTTCTCTGACTCCTTTCCTTCTTTATCCCCTCTTTCTTGTTCTTGCTTCTTAAGTTTATACATCTTAACAGTCTCTTCTTTAGTGAGATCTCTTTCCCAGCTGGCTGCATAGGATATTTGTTCTAAATTAGGGGTAACTTGATCCCTTAAATAGCGGTTTAGTTTGGAACAAACCCAGGGATCATTGGACCCATACCACGGCCACTCTGCTTGCAATTCTAGATTGGGCCAAACCTCTGTGCAATAATGAATCATTTTAACTGTATCAAGGCCCTTTGTGGTATTATATGTCTCCCATTTGTCTAACAGTTGCCCCAGTGGACTGTCAAGATGGATGTTCTTTTTTGTTTTCCTCTTTTTCTGGGGTTTTACTTCCTTATTTGTACACTTCCCTATGCTTGTGCCTCTACCCCAACGAAAGCATTAAAGAGAGGCAAATTAATCTCTAATCAACACAAACTCTGATCTTACTCTAACAGGGTTCTATAGCCTGGATGATCTTGAGGCTTAGCCCCTCAATCCAGCAGCCTATAGTTCCCCTGAACCCTATCAGGGTTCTATAGCCTGGATGATCTTGAAGCCTAGCCCCAAAATCCAGCTGCCTCAACTTTGCTTCGAGGGATGGGTTCGATGGGGCTCTCCCTGGCCCCTTGCCCACCCTCGATCTGGGGTAGCTAGCCCCTTCTGAGAGTCCGGTCTCAAGGGAGTAGTGCTCCCCCTCCCGGCACTGCCCTGCACGTGACTCACACCTCCCCAAGTCCCTACGCGCCCAGGCCTACTTGGGGTCTGCGGGTCATCACACCAAATTATATCCTCCACCCACCTGGAGTTTTCCTAAGGGAGACACCTCAAACTCTCTTTATCCAATCACTTCCCTTCATTCCCAGCCAGCCCCCTCGCAGGAGTCTGGAACCGTGGTTGTAGAGGGTTTTCACTTACCCCGGGGGTCTGAGCTGCCAGCCCCCGTTTCACTGACTCTCGCTCATCTTCCTACTCCCACCGCCCGCCACTCACCAGTCTCTGACTGACGCTCCTTGGAGTTGATGTTCCAGGCTGAATCCTTGGTCCGTGATAGCTGATCTCGCCTCGAAGGTCCAACAGGCAGTGGTCACTCAGTGGTCTTCAGTGGGCATGGCTATCCCAGAGCGACCCCCCAACTGAAAGAAATTGTCCAGGAGACAAGACTCCTGTTTGATGCCTTTATTAGGATTCAGCTCTTGGGGTGGGGGACCCGAGGAGTTGATTGCACCACGGCCGTTCCCACACTGCCAGCTCCAAGGAGGAGGCACAATTCAACTTTGCAGCACACACTGCATAGCTGGGGCTTCTGTCCTCATGAGAGTAGCCAGAAGGCCTGTCATTTTGGCTCATTGTCTAGGGTGGTCAGTCCTTTCCAGTCATCCTTAGGTCATGGTGATGTGGGAAGATGGTTTCTAAGCAGGCTTAGGTGATTTGATGCAGGTTGATGGTCTTTCATCATAGCTTGCTAGAATATGTTTCTTTGTATTTTTATTCCTCTGTTAGCTCATTGTTTTGGTGTCTTGCATGCCTTAGTTTGCATATTGTTCGGTTGCACAGCTTTGTTCTGTGTTCTTTGTTCTTTGTTCTGAGTTGCTTTGTTCTATGGCATACCTTTCTAATGGGTTGCTTTTGTTATTGTGGCCTAGCCCCCATGGGAGCAGCTTTGTTACATAGTAGCAGGGAAGTAAGGGAAAGGGATAGAATGTCTCATAAGAACTCTTAAAACGCTTTCAAAAACTGGTAATTAACATTACTAATAACCATTGGAGTAAACAAGGGGTACAACAAGCAAGGTTTACAAATGGGATAAGAACATTAACTGTACATAACTAAACACAGTATTTTAACCAGGGTGGATTTCTTGAGAGATTTTATTCATGACATTCTCTGTCTGGTTTTTTGGCTAGTCATGTGGTACTTGGATGAGAATGGGCAGTAGCTGCAGGTGAAGGTCAGCAGCAGGTGATTGCTCATCTTCCCATCCTTTCCTCAGTCCGCTTTCCATCTTGGTGCTGCACAGGGACAAAAACTCATTCAAGAAAATTTCTGATCTCACGGTCTGGTGGTTCATGGGCTTGAGAAACAAAACTCAGCTCTGATTTCAGTTCAGGTAGAACATAAAATGTAGATGAGGCATGCCTGACTTTTAAGTGTGATGAGGAAGCTTGGCTAGCACAAGGGCTGAGACTTGTCTAGCAGTGAATCTACAGTTCATGCTCCATGCCTTTGTTAAAGGCAGTTAGTGTGGTGGGTTTTTATTATTGTTTATTTTATTATTTTAATCCATACAGATGTCAGTTTGTGGTTCTTCTTTTGCTTAGCGTAATACTAATGGCAAACATTCATTATTCAAATCCATTATTGTTCAGCTGGTGCTTATAAGGCTGGGACAGTTTTCCTGGCAAGGGAAGCAACTCTGTTTCCAGGGAGGATAAAAACTTCCATCATATTTAGATGGTAAAAAGGAGATAACTGTCTGAAAATAACCACCTTCAGAGCCATGTGTCTGATGTAGCTTGGATGGAATGTTCACTCTTTGGCCCAAATTTCTTTAGGCAACTTGAGCTCTTCCATAAGAGAACTGCTAGGAACTGTCAAAGGATTGATTGTTGTTCTGATGGAGACAATGGGTCACTACTTTCTTCTAACAGCTAGAGCAAGAAAGGGTTAAAATGAGTGAAAAGCAGAAATGAGGTCAGAAAAATAAAAACAATCAGGAATGAGATGTCTCAAATTTATTTCTTAAATAGGCAGCTCTGAAGACTTTTAGTCCTCTGAAGAAATTAATGATGGGCCTGGTTGGCAATCTGTGACTATAACAAAAATTGATTCTCCTGTAGACAAGACTGACATGAGGATTTTTTGCTCTATAAATGTACATTCCTTGTCCTTTCACATAGTTGATTTGCTGATTAAAACACAACATTAAATTAAAAATCAGTCAAAACCAGAGAGGTAGTGTCTGAAAAGATGTTCTCTCTGCTACATTTGATAAAAATGTTCTTTCCCTCTTCGTCCACAGTATAGATTTTTAATGTAGCACTACTAGGAGTACAAATTCATAGACTTGTGTCAAGCATTGCAGCATTAAACAACAGGAAATCTAATTTTCTGCTGGGGGTGCAGAGATGATTGATTGTAGCCATTCTGTCTGAAAAGTCCTTGTAAATCTTAAGGCACACTGGAGGTGTTGTTCTTTTCCCACTGCTGTGCTTTTGAGACAAGTGGGGTTTTTTTGTTTTTTTTGTTTTTTTTTTCATCAGAGGAGCTGCCCCAGACACAAAGCCCTGTGCCAGATTACCTGGGTTAGGACTGACCCTATTTTTTTTGCTTTGAAGCAACCATGAGAATTGATTAACAGTGTGACACCTTGCTGCTGCTGTGAAAAGGACAGCAGAAAACAATGTTCCCTGCTTTCCTGACAACATTTTTTTCTGCTGGAAAACAATCTAACAGTAGTCATGCTAGCTGACCATGAGAGGAAAAAAGATAGTCAGTAAAAATTATCACAGGCCTGTTCCCCAGAGTGTGCTACCTCCCCTACTGGATTCCTACTGGAATCTTGTCCGCTGATGAAAAGTTTTGAGATACTTGCTCTTAAGGAAATAATGCTGAGCCTTGATTATCATGTCAGATGCCCTTCCGATATGTATTTGCTGCTGCCTACTCTGCAGTGTGCCTTCATGAAATTGTGGTGGCAGAGGTAGAAATAAGGTTACACAAGGAGTTTGGATACTTTAAATACCACCATGCTTCAGTCTGTACTGAATGGCACAGTTTCAATTGTTACTTTAATTTCCATTTTTTTTCCCATTTCATTTTCCTCCCACTGAACTGACTTGTAACAGTTATTATGAAACCTGTCCTGAAGATGAATGGCTTATTATAAAAACTTAAACCCTGTTTAACACTGTGCCTGACTCTACAAATTCCTTTTTATGTTCAAAGTATGAAAGTTTCAATAATAAAGAGATAACACGTGATGTCTAATCTGAAATGACCAAAATCTTTAATCACATTTTCATCCCCTAATTGGAAGTCACATTATGAGTGGATTTAAAGGCAAAATAGGGAATAATTAAACTTAAAACATTAAAGAATTGGGAAGTCATTAATTTTGATCCAAATCTATCAAATCTAACTCCCTCTCCCAAATAATGCACGTAGCTTTCTGGATGACTCTCTATTTCATTATGAGAGGCTTCATTGCAGTCATTTGTCACTAAGTGTCTGAAGATCTGGTGCAGCAAATTTTGTTAAACATATAAACAATTAACTAGGATGTGCAGGAGACTAAGATTCTCCTTTCCCCTGCCCTCCTTTGCAGACAGCATCCTGAGAGGAGCCTTCAGAAGGCTGTCTCCCAACCTCGGTTTGCATTAGGCAGGTGGTAGTAGTGCAAAGATGCCCCATTCCATAGCTTCCAGAGTCCTTTGGGGTCAGTGATGGACCCAGAGAATGCAGCAAAGGCTGTAGAGCTGCTTTTGATATGCTCTGGATCTATCCCAACAAATGCCAATAGTACACAGCAGCCTGTGTGAGGATTTGTTGAAGGCCAGAACTAATCACTAAAGCGGTCTTATGGATGGCAGGCAAACATGAGAGAAAGTAGGAGAAGCAACATCTGGGATTACAGAAGGAAAATTCTCACATTCTTCCTTTTTCACTTATGGTGGCCTTTCTTTGCCTAAACTCTTTGTGGGGCATCTCCTTCCTCCTTCACCTGCTAGGACAGAGCCGTGTCATAAACATCTGTTACAACATTTTAGCACAGCTGTGCCATTATTTTGCTATCCCGCTTTACAAGGTTTGATTCAGGGAGGGCTATGTTACATCCTTCCATGGACCATCTACATGTGTGCTGGTTGAAGGTGGGGAAAGGTACAATCACAACTGGCAAAGGTGTTTTGTACATGAAAGTACAGCCAGTTTTCTGCAGGGAGGAATAAATTGTCAGAACACCTAAGCTCCCTGAGGTCTGGGCAGTGCCAGTGATAGAAGTGGGAGGAGTGCAATGCCTGGCAAATCCCAGTCCTCTTCCTGTGGGACTGGTGAGCTGCCCTGAGGTCTTCATTCAGCACTGTTTTCTGTGCTCTTGCCCTCTGTTTGTTCATCTCATTTTGGCAGTCAACTTTCTAGGAGAAAACTCAGGCTAGGGAGGTGTGGGAGAGAGTCCAGTATAGCTTTGAATTCTATAGGTCAAAGTCCTTTGTAGCCTATTTGACACTTACTGTTAGTGACAGGAAGTGCAAGGGGATGTGATAATTGCATTTAGCAAATAGATTTTGGAAGAAAAGTTTCATACTGTGAGTGAACAGCATCCCCATAACTACACATGACTTCAGGGGAAAGGAATGACAGCAACTTTAGAGCCATTGTGTCTATTTGACAGATGGTTTTTGGAGAATCAGTATCCTTTTCTTCCTGCAAAAAAAATCCACTTCTCAACAATCCACTTCTTTTGCTCTCTAGGCAAAAAAAAGGAGAAATTTGGTCTGTTATTTCTGCTGATGAGGCATTTTCTACTTCCTTTTTTCTCCTTCTCACACTGCAAGTCCTGACTCGAGGGCTTGAGTTGTTTCAGGGAATTATCTAAGGATTTATTTTCAAGTGCAGTTACTCCTGAAGGAGCTGGCCACACCTGAAGTGTGTCTTTGCACATGAAAACACAAAATTTTCTGGAACCAGATACAATTGTCTTAAATTGGTCAAAGAGTTACTGAATACCAAAAGGCTTTGATATATGACTGATGTATATTTTCCATTGTGCTTCACTGTGAAGCACATTAATTACATTATTGTAATCCTGATTTTGTCAAGGTAACAGGAGCAGACTGTTATAAGTGCATATCATATTATTGTCTTTTTGCAAATATTATAATGAATGTTATATGTATAAGATTAGAAAATTTAGCTGTATTAATATATTTTCCTTTATTTCTGTTATTAATGAAACTTAGAAACAGTGGTATCACACATATATGTTAGGCTATGGCATAGTATTAAAACAAAAACTACTTTTGTTTGTATAAACCAAAGACTGAAAAAGATAGCTAGAGACCCCCTGCATTTGTAAACTATCTCATCCAGATGAAGACTGCCATGACCAGAGTTCTGGCGGAGGAATTTATTGCATTTCTGTTATCAGGGAATGTAAATCTCGATGGCACCAAAAAGATTAATCTATTGGAAAGGGGGCAAGAGAAAACTAAACAGAAGAACCCCGAAAATCCTAAGGAGAATGTATGAATATGTATGAGAATTTATGGTTATGTAGTAGGCTTCTGTTTTTAAGGGACAATCCTTTGTTAGTAAGGTGTGCTCTCTTGGCTGAATGCAGAGACACCCAGCCGTATCTGTATACTTTACTTTATTTTTCTCTCCTAATTGTCTTTTTCATTAAACTTTTAAATTCTACAAAAAAATATGTGAACGCCATTTTTCACAAGACTCAAATATGTAACAACATCAAAACTTAAAACATTGGACATCTTTAAATTCTGTGTGAAAAAAAAAAGTTCACTCTTTTGGTAAAATTTAAAAAGTTTAATAAAAAGACAACTTGGAGACAGAAATAAAGCAAAATGAACAAATATGTCTGGGTACCTTGGCATTCAGCCAAGAGCACGCCTTACTAACAAAGGATTGTTCCTTAAAAGCACCAGCCTCTTGCATATTCATAGATCCCTGTGCGTGATTTAAACATTCCTCTTAAGTTTAGATGTTTCTTTGTTTAGTTTCAACTTCCCCCCCTCCCCAGCAGATCAGTCTTCCTTGTGGCCCCATCTAGTTTCACACTCTCTGATAATAGATGTGCAACAAATTTTTCCCCTGAAACTTTGGTCACCACCATCTTCGTCTGGATAAGATAAACCAGGAATGCAGGGGGGTTTTCTGATTGATTATATTTTCATTCTCTGAGTTATATGAACAAAAAAAGTCTTTATTTTAATACCATGCTACAGCTTAAGAAATATATATATATATCACACTACTATTTCTAAGTTTTGTTAATAGCAGAAATAATATGAGCTATATTAATACAGCAAAAATTTCCAACATTATACATATAGCAGTCATTTTAATAATTGTAAAAAGCCAGTAATATAATATGTATCTATAACATTCTGTAATCTGAAGATCCCACTTTTTCACACTAAATCCATTATTCTGCCCTCAGGAAAGCTTTTGCAAGCAGAGTGGAAACTGTTTCTTCCTGACAACCCAGTATATAGGACATTGCAAAGGGCTGAGAATTTTATGCAGAAAATATCTTCTCCCCTTCCCCCAGAAAAATAAAATAAAAATCTGAAAAATAAAAAGCTCTACTCTTACATTTATTTTGGTACAAACTTGGATTTGAACTGTAGGTATGCTCTAGCCTCACAGGATTTCTATTTTTACAGTGGAGTACATTTTCCTTTACTTTTTGCTATTTTATGTTTGAATAGATTGAGTAATTTTCAAATACCAGTCCAAATATAATTTTTAAAAGTTTCAATTTACAGAAGCACTGAAGGAAAGCATTTTTTTCCTTGCCCACGTACATTTTCCTGTTAGTATTTCGTATAGTCAAGCCAACAGCTGAACTACCTAGCAGGAGAATTTCTGCAATACTGAAATAATTTATGTAAGTTGTAACTTTTCTTTTAAAACTCTTTTCTCTGTTTCTCTGTTTCTGCTGCATCTGTTCTGTATTTTTCTGTCTCTTCCCAGATTTCTCAGCCTCCTTTGGACTGAATTCTTTTGGGATCCTCCCTCGTGGGGAGCCCTGCTTATCTCAGTTCTTATGATTTGAAGAGAACTCCTGAGCTCATTAGAATCTTGTTTCTCGTGTTTATTAAAAGGTCATCACAAAACTTAACAGGTCTCTCCAGGCTGGCTACACAAGGTTAATCTTTGCAATCTGGTACATTTCTTTCTACTGATAGTACAAACAAGGCCTTGTGGCACACTTTGTTTCTGATGCACAAAATGGCACTGAAATACACAGTTCTTTTATCTTTATACCTATTTTTACCCAATTAACAATAGACACGTATATTATTTTTCTTAATGACCCAATGACCCATCATCTATGTGCTGCACTGTGGCATTTTCTATCCAATCACTTACTATTACCCAAAAACCTCTAGGAGAAGAACATGAAGAAGAAAGAAGAAGGACAAGAGACAACACCCTAAATCCTCCATCTTGTCTCTTGTTCTCTAAACTAACTTTTTCACCCAGTGATTTAAGAAAACTTTCTAATCTACACACACTTTTAGCTTTTTCTATCTAACTTTAACAGTTGTTCTCATGTATCAGCATGAAAACATGCTCATGAATTTCATGTTATATGAAATTCAGTGTTTTTCTGGATCTTAAGACTAAGTATCAGAAACAAGGGCACACACTCTGTATTCCAGACTCCAACATAAGTGTTATAAATGAAATGCAGCTAAAATTTATCAATAACAATTTTATTAATAAAATTTGCAAAATCTAATTTTGGAAGCAACCACAATCACTGTCAGTGTTAAGCCCGGGGTCGACACTGGGTGAACTCTGAATCAGCCTCTGTTGCACTGATTCTCCCAAGTTCACACTTGTCCTCTGGAGGAGTGGGTTTTTATACAGTTTCTGCAGCCTGAGGCTGTACAGTTCTTTCTTCCAGGGTTTGTTGCATATTCATATTTACTGCAGGTTTGTTAACTAGATTTCTGAGAAGGGAGGAAAGGTCTGAGTGGCTCTACCGAAACTGAGTTTTGAGATGTATGATGTGGAGATACTTTCTGTTTGCTTTGTTAATGAAGTTCCACAGGAGGGGGAGAGTTAGGGGAACTAAGCATTGAAATGCATGGTCTGGACAATCAGATCAGTTCAGTATCAGGAGAAAATCACTGAGTTGTTAGTATGCTGATTTTGATTGGGTGGGTCTTGTTTTCCTTGGTGCCATTCTGTTCTTTTGCAAATTACTCTTCTAGTTTGGCTCCTTGGCTGTCATGTTGCAACTCCTTGCTATGCATGTGTGTTTGATACTTGTAATCAGTTTTTATTTTTTCTCACTGCTTATATATATATATATATATACAATAAAACATGAATTATACAACTATATATTACAGTAAGTATGAGAAATGATGCTCACTTTCAAAGTTTCAAAATTTTATTAAACCTTAACAAAATGCAATGAAAGACTGAATAAGGAGAAGAGCAGCATTGGGAACATAAGACTAAATTACCGTGTGATCATCTACACCATGGATTGTCGTAGTTGAAACAAACAGTGACACCTGTTTCTTCTTCCATCATAGCCCCATCTTTGTTGCACACAGCTTATATTTATATGGTTATCAGAAGACACCGTGTTTAATTACAATTGGTTAGGAATTCAGGTCACTGGTTGGTAATGCTGAGTGTACGTGTCAACACTTCTCTCTCTAACAATGTTTACATACTTTTTCTACTGATTCTTATGGAACAGATCTCTGGCTATTACAGGTGCACTTGTTTTACTCCCCAAGAATAGTTTGTTATGTTAACAAACTTTTCATTCTCGGTATGTTTTTGCATGGGAACTTATCAGGCTAGCAGCTAGCTATACTTAGCCAAAGTAACAAGGCCTGAACCATGATTTTACAAGGCCTTTCTTTTGTAAGGTTTTACCTGCATGTGACAATGGATGTTCTACTTTTTATACTCTTGCCCCCCCCCCAGAGTCTTATCAGTCAACTCCTTTTCTGCTGTCCATTGGTGGAGATAATTCTCTTATAACTTGATTGAGGGTCAGGTGTTGCCATGCCGCACCTCCTAGTAACAAGCCTGCCTTCCCCAAATGCCCTGATCATTGACAACAATACAGGGGGGAAGGGAAAGACATCTATGAAACATCTATGAAACTTTTCTTAACATACCCATAATATTAATCCCTTAATTGTGAGAGCAAACCGTCACATTACCCATCTATAACAGTAAGTGAGGCAAGTGCCTCTTGAACTTCTGTTTGTCGTTAGCATCACAGCAGGGCTTGGGGACCTGTGAAAAAATCAGTGAATTTAGAACATTCATTACATATGTGGCACTTGTTTTGTTATAATTTCTTGGTTTGGTGTTCTGAAAATTAAAAAGGTTTTTTTTACATTTTGTACACCAGGGTGTACTGGCTGGTGCTCTCTAATTTTTAGCAGTATTTGATGAGTGTGAAATGACCTCTTACACCTGTTGTAGTCCTCAATGTTACATTTGTAAGAGACACTGAATGTCTTGGAAGTGACTTTTTATGTTTATTTTTAAAAAAGGGTCACTTCTCTCATAACAAAAGCTTGCTGGTTGCATTAGAGCTTTAATGATACCATTAAAATTGCATAAGGGACATAGAGAATTAAGATTGCAATTTTGGGTATTCAAACTACAGTGTTTTTGTCAAGATAATGTTCAGTTCTCCTAGAGAGTGCAAAATAAATCCTGTCAGAATTTAACATAACTTTAACTGGAAAAGCATCCCAATGTGAACTTACTTCCAAACAGCTACAGCCCTCAGTGACTGTTTCTTCCTTCTCCATCCATGCCATGCTTAGATGTGCTGTGCTCTCCACTGGGATGCTGTGAGGACAAAGTGTCCCAAGGGATGTGTCCTGTGCTGGTGTTCTATAAACTGCCCATCTTTAGATCCCCATTTAGGCTGTGAGAATTGGTGCTGACAGATGCTGTGCAAATTTGGAGGGGCTCCTCTTGTAGCAGGGTGATGATTTTTCTGCCTAATCTCTGTGCTTCACTCACTTCTGTTTCTTGGTATTCATTGTTTCTTATTTTATTCATTCAGCATATGTATCTGCTTCTCCTTGTTGCTCTTTCTAAAAATCTCCTTATGTTCCCCATTTCCCAGTCATTCCTCAGCATTTGCATTCTTTGTCCTCCACATACCTCCTTTGTTCCAGGTGACTGGATAACTCCATATTGTAAAATTGTCTTAATCTCAATGAATAGGTGTCTCTTGAACATTGGATTAGTTTTAGAATTAATTAGCTGCTTAGAATTGCTAAGCAGCTTTCATATTACCTGACTGTAAAAAAATCCTTCTAAGTGCTTCACACTTAAGCAGAGAGTGCAGAAAGCTCTTGGCCAAAATAGGCACTGTGAAATAAATCTGATTATTATTTGATTCTCCTTAGCTTCTTGAGGACATCTTAAAATTAACATTAAGGGGTTGCCATGAGAGATTAAGTGCTTTATTGAATTTTTATTTAAGACATAAGTGAAAGAAGGCTTGTACCCCTGCTTACAGACATGTGAAGCCTTTTTTTTAATCCTTCCCTTTATCCTGAAAACTTCCCATTGCAAATAATCCAACAAATTTGACAACCTGAATAACATCTTAGGGTTTCCACCCATGAATCTGGTAGACTTTTCCAGGAAGGGATTAAAGGTATCAAAAGTTCTTTGTCTTTATGAGTCAAAAAAAAAAATACATTTGGTAGTAGAGAAAAATGCTATGAACAAACTGCTTTACCTGTTTATGTTGTGTCTTGAAGCTAGTGAACACTTTGAGGGCTACTGCACTTTATAATATGTTGCTCTGTTTAATCAGGTTTCGAAGAGAAGGACAGGTACACGTTTTTTGAAATACCCAGCAGTTAGGGAGATTAGATTTGCTCTGGTTCTGAAGTACAAATGCATTTTTCCCATTAGTTAGTTAAAACAACCCCAAAACATAGCTTTCGTAGATTTTTGCTAGAAAAGCTACCGATCAGAAATTTTGTGTAAATCTTTGAGAAAAGGTGTAACTTTTCCTAAAAAATTCTTTTTCTTTTCTTTTTTCTCTTTCTGATTCTGCTGCACATCTTCTGTATTTTTCTTTCCACTCTTGGATTTCTCAGTCCGCTTTGGGCTGAGCTCCTATGGGATCTTCCCTCGTGGGGAGTCCCGCTTATCTGAGTTCTCTAGGTTTGAAGAAAACTCTCAAGCTCATTAGAATCTTGTTTCTCTTGTTTATTAGGATGTTATCTTGGCAGGTCTCTCCAGACTAGCTGCACAAGCTTAATTCACCACAACCTGGCTCATTTTCTTCTGATGTTACAGAATGGCCTTGTAGCTCACTTTGTGTTTGAAAGCACAAAATGGCCCCAAACTATGCAGCCTTTTTATCTTTATACTTTTTCTTATCCAATTAACAATAGACACATATATTATTTTTCTTAATGACCCAATGACCCATCACCTGTGTACTGCACTGCAGCACCAATCACTTATTATTACCCAAAAACCTCTAGAAAAAGAACATGAAGAAGAAAGAAGGAAAAGAAACAACACCCTAAACCCTCCATCTTGCCTTCTGCTTTCTAAATTAACTTAAACTGTAAACTTTAACTTTTTCACCCAGTGACTTAAGAAAACTCTCTAATCTACACACTCACACTTTAAGCTTTTTCTATCTAACTTTAACAGTTGTTTTCATGTATCACCATGAAAACATGCTCATAAATTTCATGTTATATGAAATTCAGTGTTTTTCTCGATCTTAGAGTTAAGTATGAGAAACAAGGGCACACACTCTGTGTCTCAGACTCCAACAAAAGGGGCTATGAACCAGGCAGGTGTTCTGTCTGTTCAGAAGTCTGCAAGCCATATTTGAAGCCTTCTAAGTTGGAAGGTATTTCCAGTAATAACTGAGCCACTTTAACTAGGCTTAAAATAGATAGCAATGTGAAAATATACAGGACACAATATGTAACTGCCCATTTTTTCCTCCTTTCTTTTCAGAAGTATATTTAGGTTTTGGTTTCATGGATATTGCTGTAAAGTCCATAATAGGTTAACTTTTATTTGCCTACTTCAAAAACCTAAGGGATTTTCCTGTTTTCTTTCCCAAGCACATAACATTGAGATATTTATTTGCTCAGATACATAAAACTTTGGAGATCAAGAAAGGTGCAGTGCATTATCAAATTATTGACTGCTCTGTGATATAGCTACACCATTTCCTCTGATCTGCATCTATGAATAAACTTTTTTTATTTTTTGGTCTGTAGGAATATCCCTGCACTTAGTTATGATAACTTGTATAAGCTATACAGGTTCTAAAAAGAGTGGAAAGGAATCAATAGGAACTCACAAATGCAGTCTAAGTAACCCTAAGTACAACAGTCAAACCTTTCCAGAGCTGACCAGTAGGAAAGACATGAAAAATGCAGGAGCAAACGAAGATGTTTATTTTAAAGCTTATTTTGAAGTATCAAACCCATCCCAACTTTCTGACTGTGACTTTGACATGAAGAGAATTTTTAAAAGTGGAATAGGTTTTTGAAGCATCATGCCCAGTTTCATCAGGACTTAATTTCTGGTTCCAGACCAGCCATGCCTGACATTGAAAAGGATGAGTTTGTTTCAAAAGCAGTGTTCCAAGTGTTTCAAGCCTTATGGCAAAAATATTTGTGTCAGTGATTTAACTTTGAAAGAATATTGGCATTTTCTGCTCTCTATAAATTCTGAGTTTTAATACCAGCTTTAGGAATTGGTCTGCCAAGCCTTGTGCATCCTATACAAATCTAAGGTACTGCATCAACTCAGAACTTCTCCAAGCTTCTGGGAACATTTGGATGCCTTTGTGTGGGTAGCATATAACTTCTAAATTGTGAGATCTTCTCCCTCTGAAGCACAAATCCAGTTGCCCATACCTGAGTAACATGAAATAAATAATGCATGAGTGCAGCAGAATGTGGCAACAACAACAACAAAAAAATCTTTCTGGAGAAATGATAGTATAAAGTCTCTGTATTTCTAACTTGCTTGGCCAGCACACCTCAGGTTTCATGATCTATTTTGTAACTCCTGGGGCATTCTGAAGGGATATCTGGTGCTTCTTCTCAGTCCATTCCCACGTCCCAGCATTTTCGCAATAAACAGTTCTTTTCTTATATGTTTCCTTCACTGGTGTATTTCACCAGAAATTCCTGTGAGGTGGTGGATATTGTGAAGGTAGTTTGCAGATCCCATTCCTAAAGTCAGATCATACATATGCTTTTTACATAGGTAGGCTTGCACATGTCACTTTGTCACAACTTTGGGAACTGCTCAGTGGAGCTTTTTGAAGAAATGGAATAAAAATGGATCAATATGGACATGTTTGCAGGAAATAAGTGAGACAGTGGGAATTGATGCTTGAGACTTTTTCCAACTTGTACACATGATGCTAAATGGGCTCTCAGTTCTTAACACATGAAATTACTACTCATGATGTTGTATGCTTACAACAATGATGACAGATTTACCCTCAGTTTTAGAATTCATGAGTCTTCATGGATTATCTTTCAGCTGATGCCATGCCTAAAATAATATTTCTGATTCAGAAGTTCAGGCTAGGGTCAGATTTAGGATATCTGTATAAATTCACAATGATAAATTGTGTTTGGTCTTCCTGGAACACTCCAGTTCTAAGTTAAAGAATCAGGAGTTGAGATGCATCTTTGTCTTGAAAGAGAGTGATTTAATGGTCAAGATTTCTTTTGCAGACAGACTTTTAGAAATGGTTCTTAGGTGCATTGTTGATCAATATTTTACTGAGAACTTAGTCAATTTTTAAAGAGATATTTCACAGTTCAAGAAACTAAATGGGTGTTCTAATGGTGTGTAACTCTTCCTTTTGAGTAATGTGTTTACAGCCCCCACTGGCATTAAGGTCTACATCACAGTACACATCCTGAGAGTCCCACTGATGGCTGTCATCTCTTTCTTTTATCATTTCCTTTATGACCTAAACAGAGGAGTCGGTGAATGGAAGAAACCATGTAACAGAATGAGTTTGAAAGGCATTTTAATAATTTGTTAACTTTTCACAGTTCTAGGGCATTATTAATTTTTTATGACTCCAGAGTAATTATTGATGAGGCCTATGAAAAATACACTGCAATGCGATTAAAGCAACTTGGAAACAATGATGCAGTTATTGCTGGAGTTGCTGTCCGTTTTCTCATGAGTTCAGTAAAGTGCATTCTATTGTGGAAGCTAGCCTTGGAGCAGGCTGTAGGCCCATGGCCTGCCAGCCCTGCCTGAGAGCTAGCCTGGGAATTTCATGGGAGGATTCAAAACAATCCTCAAAGATAGAAAACAGCCTGCAGGTGCTGTCCTCTTGTTTTCCTTGCAGGAGAGGGTCAGGGGGGTAGTGAGCCCCACTGACCAATGATGGTAATGTAGTACTTTACTAACCAATAAGAGTTTCCTTTCTGTATTTTCCACGATCTTGTCTATAAGACAAGCCTAAAGCAATAAACTAGGGATTTCTCCTGTTCTGACTCCCTTGAGAGTCTCTGTCGTTCTTTCCCGCCGTTCCCAATTAGAACGACATTCTATAACTTAAAGGATACCTACACTTTGTCTTATAATGGCCAAATTACTCCTGTGTTTCTTTCTCCCACTTATTAATGCTGCGTGTCTATCCCCAAAATCAATAATCTATTGTTCATCATGACTTCTAGAGTTTAAACTTTTCATACCTGGCAGAAATTCTAGTAATAATACTAATCCTGTATGAATACTTCTTACGTACTTTACTAAAGCAGAGAAATTTAGTGTATGATTATTGTGTGCAGATGTACAACATTATTGAATTAATAGCTTTAGTTAGCTTCAAAACTCTATGTGAGTTTTGCATACATCATGGAGAGAATACGTTTAGAGAGGCTTTAAAATAGTTTGTGTTAGTTTTTCATTGTGGAACTATTGATTGAATTTCCATTTGATTTACTGTAATCTCAACACTGAATTTTTTATAAAATTATAGCAAAAACATCTGGAAATGTACTGCATAAATATAGTCCAGTGTCTTATTAGAGCCAGTGCAAGATTCCAGTTATAATGGAGTGAATTAACTTTTCAAATAGATTGTGTTATAAATAAATCAATCAAATTTTATCAATAATAATTTTTATTAATAAATTTGCAAAAAAGAAGTTTTGGGACAGCCACAGTTAAAGGCAATGCTGAGCCCAGGATCGGCGCTGGGTGAACCCTGAACCAGTCTCTGCCGCACTGATTCCCCCAAGTTCACAAACTGTCTATTGGAGTGCCGAGTTTTATACAGTTTTTTCAGCCTGAGGCCATGCAGTCTCAGTTTTTTTCTCCGTAATGTGTTGTTATATATTCAGAATTTAGATGTTGAACTGCTGAAGAGGTTTCTGGGAAGGAGATTAGGTCTGAGTGGATTTTCGGGAAGCAGTCCTTGAAATGTAGAATTTTTCTGAGATTTTCCCAGAAGGGGATGGAGTCTGAGTGGATTTTTTTTTTCTTTCGGGAGACCAACATTAAGATGCATGGTCAACCAGTATCACGCGCTGATCACTGAACCATTAGTGGCTCATCTCCTCTGAGTGGATTTGTCTCTCTCCTGACGCCCCCTTTGTCCTTTTGCAAACAGCCCTGAGCTCTTTGTCTTTGTGGCAATCCTTCAGTTGCTCAAGTTTTATGCATTGTGCTCGAGTTAGCTTTGTGCACTATACATGCAAATTATATAAAAAAAAAAAAAATACACATATTACAGATTGGATAGCAGACTGTATTTTTATGAGTTTTATAGTTGTGCTAATATTTGACTTGCAGCTAGCTAGGTCAGTAGTCATCAGGGATCTTATGATCTTATTTAAACCAGCTGAAGCAAAAATCAGTTCAGCTCTGTTACAGTCATGGGGAACATCCTGAAACTCTCAGACTGATCAACTTGTGGGAATAGAGGTGGTTTATACCTCTAAAGTGCTGGTATCATGCGAATAATAAATACCAGCATTGGTTTAACATGTTGAGTTTCAGGCTTTTTCATTCTTATGGAAAACATCCTTCTGTAAACAGGAGTAAAGCAGTTTGGGACTTTGAAAAAACTCAGACTGGGTGTGTTTGGACAAGAAAGGCAGCCTGGGTCAACCAAGTGAATAATTAACCTGGGTGAAGTTCCTTTGGGCCTTATCCAGATGAGTTTTCTGTACAGGCAACCAGGTTAGTTTTTGAGTCTCCTCATAGGAAAACACTTGTCTTAATATTCTTTCTAATAAAATGATGCAACCTGGTGTGAAAGAACAGTAATCTAGGCCCAATGACAGAAAAAGAAGGGAGGATTCAACAAAAAAGACAATGGGTAGCAGAAAACAATAAAGAAATTAGTCACATAAAAAATCTTCTGTTTTGACTGTTAGAGCTATGTGCAGTTGGAATCCCATTTTGCCTGCCCAGTCCCTTTTTCTTGCAGGAGCTTCACCTAGGTATGACCAGTATGAAAATGCATGTTGATTACCAGCAATCAGAAACCTTGTCCACATGAAATATTTTAGAAACCAACCTGTTGGAGAAAGATGCCTGTTCAAGCCTAGACACCTCACTCTCTTTTGTGAACCCAATGAGCTGTATTCCTGTTGTCAGGAAAATTAATCCACAAACACTAGAGGTTTATGTCCAAAAAAGGAGACAGAGAGGTTTATGTCCAAAAAAGGAGACAGAGGAGTCCTTCTACTTTATTCGAATAAAGGGAGAGGTCATGGGATATTCCCCTGGGGTCTCTCAAATTTTTGGAGGGCGCAGCCTCCTTTTATCCTAATTCCCGGCCGCTTGTCCCTTCTCTCTTTCCCTATAGGCTGAGGTACTTGAGAGGTACAGGCTTCCAAGAACGCCTGATACCAGCGGTGATACCTTCCCCACCCCCAATGCATAATCCCTTCTTAATTCTTAGCTTTTGTGGAATTCATGGTACTCTTTCAGTGCCTCTTTGATCTTTTAGTGGAATCCATCCCATTGTTTCTGTTGTCTCTCACTGATAGCTACATCTTATCAGCAGACCCACAGCTTGTTTGTAAAGACAAACCCTTCATTCCTCTCACTGTGCTGCCTTTTCCTAATACCTGCATCCTGAAGCAATTTTCGACTGAACTCTATTCCATACTGTCCACTATTCAGCTCCCTGTAAAAGCCATGTGTGCACTTTCATGACTCCTGCTGCTGGGCCTTGGTTTACTGAGACTTGGTTTAGTGAGAAGGAGATTAAACTGCCCTTACTGTATGTGGAGACTTGTTAAATGAGCATTTAGAGGAACATCAGAAATGTTAAATCCAGGTTCAAACATGACTACTTTTGAATTGTATCCAAACCTTGTCATGACAAATAGCCATATGAAATAGCTTTGAATATTTCTCTTTGTTTTGACAGGGCTAACATTGAAAAGACAATGTTATCTTTAAGTGAAAGGGGAAAAAGTAAGCACCAAAACCTGGTGGGATTTTATGAAAGTTTTCAAACCCCAGGTCTTCTCTTCTTCCTTACCTTGCATTCAAAATTACATAGCAAGAGGATTACAAGTTCTGAAAAATTAAGCAGTCATTATTAATTTTTTAATGTGTCTGTCTGCCAGTGATAAAGAGTTTTGCTTAAGGATTGGCTCAGGTACAACATGACTTGCATGCAGCAAAGGAGATTCAAAGTGGTAATTGTTGTTTTTTTTAAAAGCTTCTTGTTCAGCTGGGAAAATGTTGAAGGCAAATAAAATGGATTTCCTAATGCATTATACATATTAATAAGACTATGAAGTAAAATGTCTTTGACTGTTTTCTGTTTAATTTAAAACATTGTCTCTATTTGATTTTTATGGTTGATCTAAGAGTCCTAAAGTCTTGTTATCAACAGATAGGTTTTTTTGGAAGTAAATGCTGCATTTAGCAATGTCTAATGACTGTAAATTTGCACTACTCTGTTAAATAGCATGGATCTGGAAGCAAATGCAAATATTATGAATTTTAATAAATGCTCATTCGGTGAATGACAAAGATTCAGAGCTCCAACCATCTGCGAGGTTGTCAACTCAGATGGAAAGCTTTTATATCTGTAAGAACAAGGCAACAGAACAAGCATCTGACGACATGATAAGGTCACTGTTGTTAGAATAAGGCTAGATTTTATTTTCTCTGTTCTACACATGAATTCTGCACTGCCTTGATACTCACAGATGCAGTGGCTTTCGTTGGACACAGCAGGTCATCACAAAAATGGTGGAGCACAAAATAACTAAATACAAACACACCATGAATTTCCATCAGAAAATACTTAAATTGAATGTTTTTAGTATTAATTTTGATGCAGTATATTTACTGACACTCCAGTAGTAGATCCCATGTTGCCCAATTAGTTCAGTTAGGAAAGAACTGACTATGGATTTTTAAGATTTAGTGTTGTTTGTTGATACAAACCCCATAAATACAGCATATCTGTGTCTGCAAGGCATTGCCACCTTTAAGGCTTCTGCAAGACATTGCAGACTAACGGGAAAGTGAGGGAGCTGCAGTTCTGGTTTGTACAACATGGCTTTTGTTTCTAGGAGAGTCCCCATCTGCCAGTCTAGGGGCTTCAATGCCTGATACAAACAGGGAGAGCAAACTGGGCAGGTAGAGTTGCTGTGTGATTTAAGCCACATAAGCTGCTTGGAGATAGCAACCATCAGAGAAACAAATGACATTTCAGAAGATGAAAGTAGCCTGAAAATTTTGGAGTTGAAGGATATCTCACAGTGATTTTTTTTTCCCCCAAATTAAATTTGGATTCCAGCATGCTTCACTCCAGTAGGATTTAGGATAGGATGCAGAGCAGCATCAGCAATCAGATCTCCAAAGCTCTGCAACATCAGCAGTGCAAAATCACATGCTGTATTTCTGCATTTGGGCATTGTAAGGGAAGGGCAGGACATCAGGGAGCCCCTGTGTCTCTGTCTGTGCACTGAAGGGTTGTGGTACCTGCCAGACCTGCAACACAGGGGGCCTGCAGTGTATTCCCTGGGGTATTTTCCACTTGAGTGCTTCATAGGTATCAAGAGAATACTGAGCAGATTTAACAGAGACAAAAGAGCTGCACTGTCCCCAGCTCAAGCAACCTTTGCACCCAGGAGAGTGACTTTCTTCACCAAGAACATAAGGCACTTGTGAGCCTTGTCTTGGCAGCTGGGCTCTGAACACCTGTCATAATCAGAAGACAGCTAGAGAAGGGTATAAAACAGGACTGTTGTTTCATGACTATCTCTGCCATGGTGATCCTCTGGTCAAAAGGGAGTGTCAGTCTCCTTACTAGTTTTTTACTGATTTTTTTCCTAGGGTTTTTGTTTTTTATAGAAAAAGTCCTTGTAAAATGCTGGAATCCATAATTCCAATGTCAGGGAGTTTTACAGCTTTCTTATGATGTCTGTAATTTTGCTTATGTCAACCAATAGCTTCAGTAGTTAACGTAAAAGTAAAAATTGTAAAACTGTACTGCACCTAGCACTTGAAAAGTCTGCAGTCTTTTCCTGTTTGCCAGACACAGCCTATGACACAGCAGTATCTCCACTCTCGTCTGTCCTGGGGTGGCTTTATAGTACTGGTAACCCCAATCGTCTGGTTTATGTTATATATTAAGTTCTGCACCTTTAAGACTGGCTCTGAAAGCGAGAGTGGGGGAAAGAAGAAGCACGCAGTTTGTGTTAAAGAAAAACATCACTCCCACACATCCCGTTCCTGGACGGTGGTGTCTGCAGCACGGACAGACAGCGGGACAGAGCTTCTCTCTGGCTTTTAGTTAGTTTTAGCTAGCTGAGGCAGAGGAGTTCCCTAGACCTTTGTTTTTTCCTTTTTTCTTGGATCTGTGCAAGCCTGCTCTGGACTGAACACCCAGCCAAACCCCGGGAGCTCACGCCTTTGGCCCACCGGGGCCTGGGCCTCGGCACTTTCCAGCACCGAAAGGACTGATAAGAACCTGAGCGAGCCAAGCTACACCACATGAAAAGGACTTTTCTTCCTAGATTTGCCATCCCATCAAACAGTGAGAGGTTTTTATTGTTCAATATTATTCAATTTCTGTTAAATAAACAGCTTTTTCCACTTCTCTCCAAGGAATTTTTTTCCTTTCCCGAACCAGTTAGTGGGGAGGGGTCATTTCCCTAGGGAAATCCCCATTTGGAGTTTTCCTCCCTAATTTGCCCTAAACTAGGACACCTCTGAGACTTTCTTGGTCTTCCAGGAACTTCTTATGAGATGGCAGGGGAGTTCTGGAAACTCTTGGAGGAACATTAGGGTGCCAGTGAGGACAGCTACATGAGCCCATGTCTGCTAGCAGCAACCTCTAGTCAGCTCTGCCAGCTGCTCCTGATCCAACAGGGCTCTGAGCTTGCAGATCTTGAGTCTTGAGCAAGGAGGGTCAAGTGAGACATTGGCACAGGTTGCCCAGAGATGCTGCAGCTTCCAAACCCTGAACCTTCAACTACAGCAGGAGAACAAACCCTGAACCTTTAACTGCAGCAGGAGAACATGTGGAGTCTCTGTTTACTAAGGTTGGAAAGTGGAAACTCCAGTGACGATGAAAGTTAGAAGCTGGTAGCTTCTGGCTCTGGGGGAGCATCCCGTGCTCCACGTGCAGACCTGCAGCCAGGAGAGGAGTTTAAGTGCCAAGGCATCCCCCTGGATGAGAGCTCTGCACAGGGAAATACTTGAACCAGCTGGACCTTAGCCATGTGGCAAGAGAGAATGGTGAGTGGTAGTGTTGGGATATTCTCTACCAGTGAAGAGTAAAGGCCACCATGAGTGCTTTCCTTAATACTGCTGGTGAGGAGGAGGAGGAGAGTCTGAAGAGGACTGGATGGATCTGGTCCACAGTTGAGATCACAAATCACAGAGTAGCCTGAGTTAGAAGGGAATCCAGAAGGATCACCAAGCCCAGCTCTTAAGTGAATGACCCACACCTGTGTTTGTCCTGCTGATGTCAGCAGAGGGTTTGGCTTCTGTGTCTATGTGACTCTCTTTGAGGATCTGGACTGCTTAGAAGGCAATCATCCTGACCAAGTGGAGCAAAAGCAGCTTTGTCAGCAGTCTGGCTGTAATATATGTTGGTATAATTTGTGTTTTATTATACACATATGAAATCAAGTATAAAAGCATGTTTTATGTAAAACATGACGCAAGCAATTTGGGATTGCAACAACGGCAACTGGGAACTCAGGACTTCTTGCAAGATGACAAAGGGAGCACCAAGAAAAGAGATGGATCCACCCAGATAAGATGACCCACCAACAATTTGGCAACCAGCACCTGATACCAATCCAGTCAACCATGCATCTCGGTGTCGGTTTCCGGAAAAAACTACTCAGACCCCCTCTCCTTCTGGGAAAAACTCAGCACAATTCTACATCTCAAAAGCCTGGTTCCTGAAAAACCACTCAAACTTCTTAGAAAAGTCATCAGCAGTTAAACAGCAAAAATATGAATATGGAACACATCGTGGGGGAAAAAAGCTGAGACTGCATAGCCTCAATCTTGTTATAAATGTAAAGGCAAATCGAGGTTAAATAAAAAGAGCAATTTATTATAAAACAATTTCGATAAAGAACAAATAACGGAAAAAGACCACAATAAAATAGGCAGCGCAGCGCTGGGTGGACAGGGTCTATACCCAAAGGTATAGGTGTTCCCAAATCCACGCTCGAGGGTTCTCTGGCCTGGGTTTTTATAGGGAGTTTGTGTCCTGAGGCCAAATTCCAAGCAGGCACCATTCACCAAAAGGTCCTTGATTGTTGGAAGAATAGATTTCCTGGCATTGGAGAATAGAGTCAATAGACGTTCGAGCAGAGTCTCCTCATATTAAAGAGGTTCAGGATGTCTTTTTGATTTCATTTTGGTCCGGGCCATTAAGATAGAGTGGTTGGGTCCGGATTGGAGCCGAGGGATATCTCGGCTGGGTTCTCTCCCTTTGTCTAGTCTGATCGCTTCTCCAACGGTAGTCGGCAGGGTGGGGGTGTTCAGGTCCGGCGATGAGTATCTCGTCCAGGCTCGTTCCTTTGTTAGTTTGATGGCCCGTGTCCTGCTCATTCTCTTTGGTTAATGGGCGCTGTCTAGGCTCATTAGCTGGGCGATGGCTGGAACTGTTGTTTCCTGAAGGGGAATTCGTGACTAGATCTGGGGAAGGACTTTTTGCCATACTACATTTTATATTTTATATTATTATAACCATAAATATGTCTTATTTATACCTTTACGAATTTTTATTCATAAGTTAATTTATCACAATCTGAAAAAACTGTATAAAACTCGGCACTCCGATAGACAGTTTGTGAACTTGGGGGAATCAGTGTGGCAGAGACTAATTCAGAGTTCACCCAGCACTGACCCTGGGCTCAATGCTGACTTTGATTTCTGGCTGTTCCAAAATTCAATTTTACAAATTTTTCAATAAAATCCTTATTGATAAAATTTGACTGATTTATTTATAACACTGGCCAACCTAGAGAGGAGAGCTGAAACTAAGAGTGATGGGGTAGGAGTGGAAACAGTGATTAAGAATCACCTGACAAAATGAAGGAACAGGTTGGAAGGACCAGTACAGGACTAGGACTGAGCAAAGGACCCAGCATGGTGTGAACAGAAGGGGCATTAATAAAAAAAAAACAATAAAATGAAATCACCACTGCATAAACACATAAGAAAAGAAGTGCCAGGGAAGGTTTTCAATCCACTTTTGGGAAGTTGGCACAACCAATTGTGCTTGTCTGGCACCCTGCATTTAATATATTCTGATTTAATCTATTCATTTGCCATGAGACAACCAGATCACACAAACACACACTCAGTATTCAGGATTATGAGTCTCAGTTGGCAAGTAAAATTTGTTTCATACTGAGTACTAACGAATTCCAGAACCTCTGATCCGAATTACGATCCTCTCACTTCTGCAGAAAAGGACAGGTTTTTCAAGCAGTGGGAAGAATCCCTGCCTTGTTGGTGTTAATGGAAGCCACCTGTCAGCAGCCTGTTCCCAGCCAAAAGGGTTCACAAAGGAAATTCAGATACATAACTGTCATGGCAGGCAGGTCATACCATTATAATATATGTTGGTATAATTCGCGTTTTATTGTACACATATAAAATCAAGTATAAAAACATGTTTTATGTAAAAAAAACACAAGCAACTTGAGATTGCAAAAGCAGCTGCAGGAAAACCAGGAATTTGCAAGAGAACGACCCAGCAATTAAGATAACACTGAGAAGAGGTGCGTCCACCCAAGCAAGATGAGCGCTCTAACAACCTGGTGATTAATGCCTGATACCAACCCGATCTGATTCTCCAGGACCATGCATCTCAATACCCAGTTCCCATAAAACTACTCAGACTCTCCCTCCTTTCTCAGAAACTTCATTAACAAACTAACAGAAAAAATACAAATATGTAACAACACAAAAAAAAAGAAACTGAAGCTGCATAGCCTCAAGCTGAAAAAACTGTATAAAACACAGCTCTCCAAAACACAGTTTGTGAACTTGGGGGAATCAGTGCAACAGAAGCGGATTTATAGTTCACTCAGCGCCAATCCCAGGCTCTACACTGACTGTGATTGTGGTTATTTCCAAAATTTGATTTTGCAAACTTTTCAATAAAATTGTTATTGATAAGTTTTGCTGAATTTCATTTATAACGTTATTATCAGGTTTTCTTTGTCTAGTTTAGTGGAAGGTGTTCCTTGTCCAGCAAGGACAGCTTATTTATTGGATTCGGTGTTTCATCTTGAGTCCAGCTTTCATGGCTGCTTATTTGGGCATTTCTTCAACATCATAAATGACTTGGACACAGGACTAGAAGGGGCACTAAGCAAGATCACATATGATACAAAACTGGGAGAAGCTGTTGACTCCCTCAAGAGCAGGGAAGCCCTGCAGAGAGACCCTCAGCAAATTTGAAAACTGTGCGATCAGCAACTATATATGGAGTTCAATAAGGGAAAATGCTGGATTCGACACTGGGGATTGGGCAACCCTGGATGTAGAGACTGACTGGGGAATCAAAAGAAACCTGGGGGTCCTGGTTGATAGCAAGTTGGATCAGAGTCAGCAGTCTCCTGGCAACCAGAAGGGACATTCCTGTTGTGGGTGTTATAAACGTGATGGCAAAATGAGGTTAATATTAAAAACAATTTATTATAAAGCAATTTCGATAAAGAAACAACAAAAGGAAAAACCACAATAAAATAAATCAGCACAGCGCTGGGTAGAGAGGGGTCTATACCCAAAGGTAAAGATTTTCCCAAATCCACGAAGGAGAGTTGTCTGTCCGGGGTTTTTATAGGGGTTTTATGTCCTGAGGCCAAATTCCAAGCAGTCACCATTCAACAAAGAGTCTAGACGGTTGCTTGAATGGATTTCCTGGAACCAACAAACTGAATCAATAGCCCATTGGGCAGAGTCCTTTCACATGTGAAAAGGTTCTGAGTGTTCCCTGATTTCATCTTAGGTTGGGCTCTCAGGATGGAGTGTTCAAGTCCGGTGCTGAGCTGATGGGTATCTCGGCTGGGCTCCTCTCATTGTCCAGCCTGATTGCCCGTGTCCTGCTTTTTCTCTCAGGCTGATGAGCGTCGTCTAGAATCGTTACCACTTGAATGGGTAGTTGCTGCTGGGTCTGGGGAGGAATCCTTAGGCCACTCTATATTTTATATTTTCTTATATTCTTATAAATACGGATATATTTATTTATGCTTTCACGAATTTTTTTATTGAAAGATACATTTATCACATGGGGAATGCAGACTCAGACTCACCAGCCAGGCAAGGAAGGTTGTCCTGCTTTTCTGTCTACTGGGATGGCCCTGCCTCAAGTCCTGGGGCAGTTTGGGGCAGTATATGATATTAAACTGTTAGACAGTGTCAAAAGAAGTTCAGTGAGGTTGGTGAAGGATCAGGAGGTGAAGCTATATGAGGAGTGGCTGAGGAAGAGGAAGGGGAAGAGGAGACTGAAGGGAGACTTCATTGTAGCCTGCAGCTTCCTCATGAGGGGAAGAGGAGGGGCAGGCACTGATTTCTGCTTTATTGTGTCCAGTGGCAGGAGCTGAGAGAATGAGCAGAAGTTGTGTCAGGGGAGGTTTAGGTTGGATATTAGGAAAAGGTTTTTTACCCTGTTATAAATGAAATTCAGCCAAACTTATCCATAACAATTTTATTGAAAAGTTTGCAAAATCGAGTTTTGGAACAGCCACAATCATGGTCAGCATTTAGCCCAGGATTGGCGCTGGGTGAGCTCTGAATCAGCCTCTGTCGCACTGATTCCCCCAAGTTCACAAACTGTGTTTTGGAGAGCTGTGTTTTATACAGTTTTTTCAGCTTGAGGCTATGCAGCTTCAGTTTCTTTCTTTTTTTTTGTGTTGTTACATATTCATATTTTTTCTGTTAGTTTGTTAATGAATTTTCTGAGGAAGGAGGGACAGTCTTAAGTAGTTTTATGGGAACTGGGTATTAAGATGCATGGTCCTGGAGAATCAGATCAGGTTGGTATCAGGCATTAATCACGGGTTCTTAGTAGGCTCGTCAGGCTAAGTGGACCCACCTCTTCTTGTGTTATCTTAATTGCTGGGTCATTTTCTTGCAAATTCCTGGTTTTCCTGCAGCTGCTTTTGCAATCTCAAGTTGCTTGTGTTTTTTTACATAAAACATGTTTTTATACTTGATTTTATATGTGTACAATAAAACGCGAATTATACCAACAATTATACCAACATATATTACAACCCCAAGGGTGTTTGGCACTGGAAGAGGCTTCCTGAGGGAAGTGGTCACAGCCCCAGCCTGATAGAGCTCAAGAAGCAATTGGACAATGCTCTCAGGCACAGGGTGTGATTTTTGGGGATAGTTCTATGCAAGGCAAGGAGTTGGACCCAGTGATCCTTGTGGGTCCCTTCCAACTGGGCTTATTCTGCTCAAGACCTGCAATGATCTTGATCCACTCAAGCTCTTGATCCTGATCAAGGGCTGCACACTCAAGCTTTGACAATATGCAAAGCCAGGAGTAAGTCCATGGTCACACTCCCTGACATGTCTGTACACTGAGGTACATGCTGTGGGAAGGAAATGAGAGAAATTAGAGTTCTGAATACATTTGTGGGGTTATTATTTTGCTGGTGTGAGGGTGATGTGGAGAGATCACGAGTGGAGTGCCCTGGATAAACAAGCATTTTCAGGAAGTGCAGGCTGAGAAAACAAGAACAAAGACTGCATTTTCAGCAGGCCAGCAGGGATCATCTTCTCTGCTCAGTGCTGGTAAGATACATCCCATTGAGATGCATATGTGCTGAGTTCCCCAGTATGAAAGAGACTCCTCCCTGTGATACCCAGGGAGAGGATCAGAGGTAGTGGGCATAAATTGCAACAGTAAATGGTATTTAACATAGCAAATGCTGTCTTCCTTCAAGAGTAATGAAACTTCAGGGCAGATGATGTAGAGAATTTGTGGAGTCTCTGTTCGTGGAAGATGTTTAACACTCAACTAGACATAGACTTGTACTGCCTGCTCCAGCTGACACAGCTTCAAGCCAGAAGTCAGTCTTGGTGATCTCCAGAGGTGCATGTCATCAGGAGCAATTCAGTCAGTCTGGCACCTTCTTTCACAGTTTGTAGCTGGTGGCTCAAATTAACTGTTCCCTTTGTTTGCCATGTCTTCCTGAGGCTGAGGTAACTCCTGTAGCACATGGGTTATATGGGGAACTGTATTTTATTTTTACAGATGACGAAATCGAGACACAGGTTGACTTGCCTACAGTTACTCCTTTGGTGAGGGTCAGGATCTCAGTATCTATATAAGCTGCTTTTTAGTCTTGACTTTTGCTTCAGTCTTCTTAAAAACGAGATTCAATTAATAAATTATAAAAAGAATTTATTATAAATAAAAAGACAATTAGGAGACAAAAGAAATAAAGCAAAGAGTTAAAACGGCCGGGTGCCCTGGTGGGTTGCCAGGAACACACCTTGTATCTGGGAATACCCCCTTTTTATCCCCCCCTGCTGTGAGGGGTTAATGAATATTCATACATGTCCCCTCCCTGGTTCCGCCTTCTTGGATCATGCTGTTGCACAACTTAATTTTCTGCTGGTCAGCACTATTTTTGCTGGTCATCCTTATTCTTGCTGATGAGCACCATCTTGGAGTTTGGTCACTTGCTGATAAAGTCTGGGCCCCTCATCATCCTCTGAGGGTAGCTGGTCTTCATATCTTTCCCCCTGCCAGCGTCCTGGCGCCGACTTTTGATAACAGTTTGCTCTCCATTCCCTGCTGCTGATAGCAGCCGGTTTTCCACAGCTTGATCCTCCCATTGTCTTGCCTGTTTATCTTGCTTTGTCCAGATGAAACATATCCTTAGCACTCAGAATTCCTACCTAAGCCTATAACTTGCTAAAAGAGAAAAGAATATAGTGAAAGCATATAATATATATGTTTATCAGAATAATTGTGAAAAGCCAATATTTACAACATAAATCCACAACAGTCTGAAGTCAGATTTACCTGAAAAAACCCAAGTGCTTGTTGGTAGCTGCTATTTGAATACTTGCCTTTTCCCTTCTTCATAAGTATTTTCTTTCTTTAATGACTGAAACTATCAGCAGAATTTTTCATAGCAAAATAAATTTTTTCTCTTAGAACTAAAAATTTTTCAACTTATAGCTCCATTGCATCAACAAAACATTTAAAAATATATCTGAGTAATAAATAGTTGCAGTCCTCTCTAAAGCTGCTGTCTTTAAAACACACTTGCTCAGCCTTTCCTTTTCTTCCTTTTCCCAACAGGAAGCAGTGAAGCATTAAACATTTAAAAGTCAGACAAATGGTTTTGATACTTACGGGGAAAAGAGTAGGATACCAAAAATGCTTAAATGTGTCAGAATATTAGAGGGACTGCTGCAAGAAGTAAAGTTTAAAATAACAAAAAAAGAACTTGGTAACAAGGTTAAAGAGTTAAACATTGCCATTTGTTGTAACTGATTGAACAATCTGAGTGTCATCTGTGGAGAAAAAGAACAAAAGTAAGGTCCAGGTGCACACCAGTAAGCACTCTGGTTGCAAGGACACAGAAAATACAGATGCCTTTCCAAGTCCTCATAGCAGAACAGTAGTTCTATCACAGGGAAAGAGCAATAAAATATGTTCATTTTTGGCATGTGGCTGGTGGAGAGAGACCCTGCTGCAGAAACACTGCTGTTACAAAAGGTCTTATCACAGCCTCTTGTCTCTGCGTGCACATCCACTGTTGAGAAATCACTAACCTGTGATGGATTAGCATTTAAGAAACAAAGAGAAAACACCTAAGGAAGTTTAGGTTGCTGGAGGCTGATGGGAGTTTTTTCTCCTGGCCAACAACTGGCCATTTCTGAGAATTGACAGTAGTTTCGACCACTGAAAAGTGAGATCAACCTGTGAACACCACCTTAAGACCTAAGGCTGGGAATTTCTTTGTCTCTTTGTTTCTGGGTATGAAAGACAGCAGAACTGCAGCTGGCTCCCCTCCCTTCCCCTCCCCAGGCCATGCGGCCTGGGTGGGAGGCTGGGCTGGGCCTGCCACGGTTACTGAGCCAGCAGATGGGGCCTGCAAGGCTTCTCCAGGGCCCAGGCCAGGCCAGGCTCTGCTGCAGCCTCTCAGGAAGCCTCCGGAGTGTCTGAAGCTTTTCTCGAGACTCCTGGCTCTGAGCTGAAACCTGGCACCATGAACACCTGCTGCAGCTTGAGCAAGATTTTAACCCTTTCATTACACAGATGAGACTTGCAGATTAATCCTTTTTTTTTCCAGAGGGAGGGGAAGAGAGAGAGTGATCAACAGGTAAAGAGACAACATAAACTATCAAACACAGTGAAGAAAGGAATTAAGCTTCAGATAGGGGAGAGAAATAAGGAGATGCTTTAATAAGCTGAAATACTCTTTTGCTAAAACTATGGAGATGGACAATAATGTTCTGAAAAAACTCCTTTAATTCATGAAAGAGTATTTGGGGGGGAATGGAGTATTTCAAAGTGTAGATCTAAGCAAATGGTGAAGTAGCTGTGATCCTATAAAATGCTGGAATAGAAAAAGAGAAGTGATAGTTGTTGAAGATTTGTGGCCCTTCAGAGGCAAAGAGAAAACTTCTGTTTCCAGAGATGATCACAGAGACAGATGAAGAGAACTTTTGCCTTTGAATAACTCATCCTTAAAATGACACCTCATCTGGACTTATGACCCATAACACACCTCAGAGCGGCGTGAAATGGGAGGAGAGAACTGATGACAGAGTTTTCCTGGCGGCTGGCATCAGAAAAACAGAAAGCCATGAGAGAATGGTTTTCTTGTGAAAAACTCCGTAAATTGGCAGAAGAGAACTTCTATTTTTCTACAAAGACTGATGAAGAGACTATAGCAGTTGGGACTGTTTTAACCACCAGGGTTTTTTTTCTTTTGTCTCTATGTTGTCATGTGAACAAGGAGAATGGTTGGGTAGTGGGGAAAAAAGGGTTTCTGGAAGTTTTATTCTTGTAGTTTTGTTAATAAATTTCCTTTATTCCTTTTAAGTTTTAAGCCTGTTTTGCTCTTGTTCTAATCCATATCTCACAGCAAGAAATTAATAAGTTTTTTAGTGATTTTTTTAGCTAATGCTTTGTATTTGTCCTGGTTTAGGGCAAATTTGGGAGAAAACCTCCAATGGCGCTCCTCCCGGGAAGCAAACCCACATGGCCCTTTTCTCCCACCCCCCAACTGGTTCGGGAAGAGATTTCTCTGAGAGAAATGGAAAAAACCTGTTTATTTCACGGGCACAGCACTACCCAGCACAAAATGAACGATATCAAATTACAAAATCTCTCGCCCTTCAGAAGAGATGACAAACTTCAGAGGGTCTCTTTCCTCTGGGTGTTCGCTCTGTTATCAGTCCCTCTGGCACTGGCAAATGCTGCTGCCCAGGTTGGGCTCCCGGTAGTCCACGGGTGCAAGCTCCCCGGTGCTCCCCCGAGTCCCCAGTCCAGAGCAGGTTCGATTCGTTTCAGAAAAGGGAAAGAAAACAGTCCAGGAAGACCTCTCTGCTCCAGCTAGCTGGAAAGCCAAGGCGATCTGTGTCTTGTTGTCTGTCTGTGCTGTAGTCAAATCTCCCGATGCAGGGGGGGAGCAAGTACAGTCTCTGATAACAGACTCAATGCTTCTTTTCCACTCACTTTTACTCTTAGATGGAATTTTAAGAATACAAAACCTGTGTCTGGGTTAGGTGGACGAATGGGGATACAATTTAACATCATAATCAACCCAGGACATGCTTTAAAACCACGACATAACCCCAAGCAACTGCCCAGAAAATGTCCATAAGTAATCAAGCTTTCAGAGAAAAGTCTGATTGTTAACACCTTCCAAAATCAGTGGAAACAGGACCATGTGTTAGAAAAGCAGCAAGAAAGGGACTGAAAAATGTATAGTGTCTCTGAGTTTGGCTTCTCTGAGGCTTCGTATTTACCCTAGGATTTTCTGTGTTGAGAAATATTGTAGAAAAACAGTTCTATTCTAAGAATAGAATTTTCTAACTAAAAGAAGTTACTGCTGCTCTTCTAAACGTCATAGCTCTCCAACTGGTTTACCTACTGTGTTCACTAAAAATAAATGTGGGTTATGTGAAAGAAATTGGCCAAGAGATAAGACTCCTGTTTGATGTCTTTATTAAGATTCAGCTCATAGCATGGGGGTGGGCCTGAGGGGTTGCTTGCACTACAACTGTTTCCACACTGCCAGCTCCAAGGAGGAGGCAAAATTCAGCTGTGCAGCACACACTGCAAAGCTGGGGCTTGCATCCTCATGAGAGTAGCCAGGAGGCCTGTTGTTCTGGCTTGTTGTCAAGGGTGGTCAGTCCTTTCCAGTCCTCTTTAGGTCATGGTGATCCAGGAAGATGGTTTCTAAGCATGCTTAGGTGATGCAGGGAGATGATCTCTCATCATAGCTTGCTAGAATATGTTTCCTTGTCCTTTTATTCCTCTGTTAGCTCGTTGTTTTGGTGTCCTGCATGCCTTAGTTTGCATATTGCTCAGTTGCACAACTTCATGGGACTTTCTTTGTTCTGGTGTGGCACTGTGTCCATGGGAGTTGCCTCGTTCTGTGGCATACCTTTCTAATGGGTATCTTTTGTTAGTGTGGCCCAGCCCCCATGGGAGCAGCTTTGTTAACATAGTAGCAAGGAAGTAAGGGAAAGGGATAGAGGAATGTCTCATAAGAACCTTTAAAACACTTCAGAAACTGGTAAGTAATTAACATTACTAATAAACATTGGAGTAAATAAGGGGTACAAGGTTTACAAATGGGATAAGAACATTAACTGTACATAACTAAACACAGTATTTTAACCAGAGTGGATTTCTTGAGAGATTTTATTCATGACATTATGTACTCATTTGTTTTGAAATTAGGCTTCCTTTCTTCTCACTTTTGCATGGCCCAGAGTGACATCTTTAAAGAACCTGACAGGTTTGGTTTCTTACTGAGATTCTCTCCCCACAGGCAGATTGATGACCAGAACAAAAGAGATTAAAGTACTTCCAAAAATGTCTGAGAAGGGAGCAGAATTGGCAAATGCTTTCAGTGTGAGGAAGGTGAGAGAATGAAGAGCTCTCTGAGGAGCTGCTCTTTCTAGCTATGCACACCTTGTGAATTTATTATAAGGTCTCTGTCCCTGGAGAGATGTTGCCTGAACTTGCAAGGCAGAGATACTGAGAAGAGGAAAACGGTTTCCCCTTCATTTAGTCAGATAAGATCCCAGCAGCTTTTAGAACTCTCTAAAGCTGATGGACAGCATTTTTATAGCTTTTTTGGTCTGCCTGGAACAATGATACGTGGATGAGGCAATGGTTTGTGGATTGTAGATTAGCTGGAAAATTGGTAGCTCCTTTCTTTCAAGGAACAATCTGGGAATCATCTTCTGGACAAGGAAGATGCGTGGGGTATAAGAATGAACAACCATTCATTGGGATGAGAGTACATACACAATACTGCTGTTGCACTGCTTAGTGTTTGTTTTTATGTCATGAGTGGGCAAAAGTCCTCAACTTCTTTTAACTTCAACCCATCTCAAACACATTGCTAAAAATGTCACCCAGACCACCATTAGCATCCATAAGTCTGCAGTCTGAGAATAAGCACTGGGAAAGTAAGGTTTGTGCTTTGGTGTGGGTTGCTGTTCACTTTGTGCAGATCTTAGTTCCTTTTGTATTTTGCTTTATCCTAGTTCTTATTTTCATCTGATTCTCCCACTGTCAGTCCCTTCAGTTTCCCATCAAGGGAGATGCTTGCTTTTCTGCCTACAAGGACACATTAGAAATCAAAATATACCTCTCCATCTCCCTGTGAACAGTTTTTCTTAGGTACCACATGAAGATAGCAGAGAGCAATCATGAAAAACATACTGAAAAGATGTATAAGTCTGTTGTGTTACAATCTTGCTTCCTGTCAGGATCTGTTGCTTCTCAACACTTGGAGAATAAATTGTCCTGACACCTCTATGTAAGTGAAAATGGTCATTAGATTTAAAAGCCTTTAGAGTTCATGATGGATGTAACAGCTTTTATGAGCTATTTGTACAGTGAAAACCCATTAGTCAGTGAACCATTATCAGGGTTGCAGGGCAACTTGGAAGCTGTTTTAGCCAAAGGCAGCTTTTCAACTTTCCTGAGCAGTCCCTGTATTGCGCATTTTTGGAGGACACAGATACATGGAAATAAAATGCTGTGTGCCAGTCAAATCAATGGGTTTTTATGAGTGACTGTGGTACTTCAAAGCAAAATAAACTGCAATTTTGTGATTTTGGTTACTGAAACTAGGCAGACAATGAATTATGACAAGATTTTGCATTATTTCTAGTGGACTGGATGACTCATGTCAGTGTAGTCCAGGTTAAGAACTGCTGTCAGAAAGAATAAAACTCAAAACAGCCTTTCACAGAAGAACACATCTTGTTCAAAATTAGAAGGGCAAATTCAACACCAAGTTCTCATTAAACTCTTCGGAGTTGCTCTGAGTTTTCAGGACTTTTTATTACTTTGCTATATGCAAGTATTTAAGCAAGTTTCATGAATTTGGGTGTTCCTGAGGCTGGAGCAGACCAATATCCAGATCCAGAGTACGGTTTAGAGGAGCAAACTCGGAATCTTTTTAAGCACAATTTGGACACCAGTTTTCTGAGAACATCCTGGCAGACTATTTTCTATGTTCTAATCTTGTTGTGGGCAGTTTCTTGAGTTGCAAAGCACTCCTCTTGCATTTAGAGGAAGCAGTGAAAAATGTTCCAAGTCTTCCAACCAAACAAGCTCTTCCAAAGCAGCTGTTTCTAGCAGTGGCTGTCACATGGTTCTTGAAGTACATAGGTTTGTTACTAGTGTGTTAGATGCTGAATTTCATGGAATCAGGAAGAGCTCTCTTTAACAAGTCTGGACATGATCCCACCATTTTTTACTGTTCCTTTTAGGCAAATGCTGGGCACAATAACCAGTCCTGGGAGTGTAACTCATATTTGCCACTTCAGTATCTCTCAGTTTCTTCTCTCAGCTTCACCATCAAGTTTTTAAACTTGGGAAAAGCTGTGTAGTGCTGCATTGAGTGCCTATTCTTGTCATTAAAGGTGCTGTATGCATACTGGTACATTCCTGAAGTTCCAGTGGTGTTCTATTCATTTGAAAAAGCTGATTCTGCAGATGTCTTGATGGGGAGATGAGGAGACAGACCAGGCAAGACAGGAGAGGAAAAAAAAAAAAAAGCTCTTGGTTTCTTTTAATTTAATACCAGATTAGTCAAAATATATCTCTGCTCTGCTTCTGTTGCCAAAAAAAAAATAAAATAAAATAAAAAAATCAATCTGAATGTATGCCATTTTAATGCAGACTTTTAGTTAAGAAAATTACTTACTCTCCACCAGAATTTGTAGATCATTTTAAGGCATTACATGCTGGAAGCAGCAGTTTCCTGGCTGTGTGCCATTTGGAACTGGGTAGAGCATTAATGCCACCTGCTGAAAAGCCTCATAGGAGCTGCTCAAGAGAAGATAAATATGCTATACTTGTAGCTTGGAGGTCTTAACACTACTTGGTAATGGTGATAACATTCTTTAGATGCTAAATAAAAATACCGGTTTTAAAATCTGTTATATTCTCCTTCTTCACAGGAGAAATTTAATTTTCTTCCCCCCTTGTATAAATCTCATCCTGACATTCATCTGAAAGGGCATCAGACCCCATGTTTCTGGGGTCTTAAAGGAAAATTGTAGTTCTCAATTTTCGTTAAGAGAGGAGTCTTGGTTTTCACACATAGAAGATAGCCAGTGATTTCACAGGAAGTTCAGAATGACTGGATTTACACAGCTGTTTGAGGCACACATTTCATTTCACTATTGTTTTTGAAAACTAATTTTTACCATAACAAAGGTAGCAGTCTGTGTGTACCTGAGAAATAAAAAACAAAACCATTAAATACAAGATATGTATTTGAGGTGTGGGACATACCACGATGTTTCAGTTACAGGAGGCAAAGCTGTAGAGTCTGGCCTTGTAAGCAAGACCTACGTAATTTTACAGAGCAGTTTACTACTGTAGCAGACAAGCAGCTTCCTGATCCCCATCTTTAAAGTGTATGTCTTCCAAATGTTGCTTAAAGTCCCAATGTTACTGTGTATTTGAAAGTTTTCCTAATTTTCTAATTTTCCTTAAAAATTTTCTGCAATCACGTGGTGATGTGAAAATCTCAACTTCAGATTAAAAGACTTAGCTACATTTCCAGCTTTTTATTGTGGGAAAGAAAATTTATGAAAGTAATTCTTGTCAAAATTTTAAATTTATTTATCTTTACACTACACATGCAGACAGAGTGTGGATTGATGTAAATTACAATATTTTAATCCGGAAAGGTCAGATCAGGTTCAGTAACTTTTATACTATTAGTGAACAAAGTGAGAGTGAGATCACTGTGTACCAGGATCTGAGAATCAGCCCTGAGTAAAAAACCAAGGAGCAATGTAACATGCCAGTCATGGGTGGTGAGACAAAGATCCACAACTCATGCTCCAGGTGCTCACGAGACAAAACAGCCTCATTTATTTTTCAGAACTCACTTAAATACCCAATTCAAATTTCCTGGGCTAGACAGCCATTGGCTGTGATACTTCTCTCCCTGCCCAGCGTCCTGGCCAGTGGTGTGCTTGCTTCTCTTGAATGGGGCTGGCTGAAGGTCCCCTATAACTTATCCAGGGACATGTTCCTACATGAATTAGGCTACTGAATTAGAGTTGTGTTAAGGTCAGATTTACTTTGTCCAGTCAAGACCAGCTATACTGTGACAATACTGCAACAGAGCAGAGCCAGTGCAGTAGAAAGCTCTTCCTTTTTAGCTCTGACCCCTTCAGTCACCAGCTCACAGCTAGTTCAGCTTTCTGACAGAGATCCTTTGTGAACTGCCTTCAATAAGGTTTAGAGAAAAAAGAAAAAATACTCTTTTTGTTCCTGGTTAATGTTACTAACACAAGTTAAAATCCTGTAGACATGAAGTCCTGCATTCATTCTTTGTAAGTAACAATTTACATTATCAGCACCATTGCTTTTATTTCAGAGTCAGTGGAAAGGGAAAGTGTTGCTATTTAATATTGCCTTCTGGAAACATGTTCTTTCTCCAGGTCAGTAGTAAGGTCAGAGTGCAAACAGAGGAAAGTTGGGTGCATGATCTGATGTCAAGGAGCAGCTGATGCTTGTGAACAAATGCTCGCCAAGAGGGATGAACCCACCTATTCTTCCCTTTGAATCCCCTTTGAAATCCCCTTTGAAACTGCTGGCTGTAAATTTCTTGGTCTTAAAATCATTCTCTCCTCTTTCAAACTAAACCAGGGACTTCTTTTAAAAGTCAGGATGAAGCCCACAGTAGATTATTAACCAAATTACTGTTATCACCAAATGACCTGAAATTCCAACTATACTTAAAAATTGAGATAATGCTGTAAAAAATACAGGGGAGCCCCCAAATATATTAAAAACATAAAACATTACAGGCTCTACATGGATGTCTGGTAGCATGGCATTTGGAATTTAATGTTGCATTAATGCACCCTGCTGATAAGCCTTCAAAATCTACTTTGAATTAAGCTCAGAATTTGATAGTCTTCTATGTCAGGACATCCCTTAAACTAAAAAAAAAAATTTAAAAAAATAATAAAAAAAAAAATAGCATATATCTCATCATGGCTGGGTTCTTCTCAAATAGATCACATTTCTTTTAAATCTGCTACATAACAAGGTCTGTGCTGTCACAAAAACAGTAATAACAGTTCCACAGACTTGTCCCAAATGACTCACTTTTGCTCTTGGTTTAGTTAAAGGTCCAGTTAGGTAGCATAACTGGATAGACTCTAAATGTTAATGGAGAAAAATTAAACATTTTTATGATGATTCCATAAAGAAAGTAAATTATTATAATGAAATATTATCGCATCTCACTGGAGCTTATCTGGCTCTATCACTTCGGCCTGCGACAGGAGTGGGTCACACCCCAGGAGCAGGATAACCCAAGGTGCAACTAGAGTACTCACTCTATGGCTTTTTTGGCTGTCAATCTGTGCTCTGAGGAGGCAAGGATGAGAGAGAGGTCTTTTGCATGGGATAATAGAGGATTTATTGCTCTGGGGAATCTTGGGTGGAAAAAGACAGAAAATGCGAGTGTGCAACAGCTGAAATAGGGAGGCGGTTCAAAGGGAGGGTACAAAGCATCAGCTAATCAGAGGTAACCTGGGGAGGGTAAAGGCAGGGTTCACAAAATCATCATCCAATGAGGGAAGTAGGGGGGGAAAGCTGAGTCACATGGACTAATCAAGCATTGAAGTTTAGGGGATTTCCAAAGTGGAATTCCAAGCACGTGGTGGGCCTAAGGCAGATTGACAGGAGACTCAGGGTAGATTGACATTGTGGGGTGGAAGGGTCTCATTTGCACCAAACCAACAATTTGGGTAATAACAGAATATACCATTAACAAAATACACACTGCAATAAAATATAACTTGCCAAAATAGAGAAATTGCAAGTGAGTGAGAAGATATTCACGGTTGTGCTAGAGGAAGCTGAGTCACAAAATTATTGAGGTTGGAAAAGCCCACTAAGACCACTGAGCACAACCATTTACCAAGCACTGCCAAGTCCACCACTAGCCTCTGTCCCTAACTAATGCCCCCAAATGATAATCATTTTCATAACTTTTATGATCTATTTTCTAGGTAAATAAAATACATGTTTAATACTGATTTTTACTGAGACTCTCTTGCTAATAGCAACACAAGTATTAATTGATTACAGAAGAGAGAGGGGGATTAATTTCCTCCCTCCTCAAGCTGTGGCAGAAATGCTTTTTCCCTGCTGTCAGTGATTAAAAAGACACTACTGTGCTTTTTCCAGTTTCCATCATCTGTGCTGCTGCATCTTTCCTTTGTTCTTTCGTCTCCCTGCCTCTCTGACGTACACAAAATCTTGTGCAAATGCCCAAAGCATTGGCTGACCGCCTGAAGATTGTAGGGACATCCTGTAGGAAGAGTTTTAGAAGACTTGTGTTGTCCGTCTCCAGCATCAAAGGCTAAGCTTTTCTCAGACAGAGATGATGTAAAGAGGCTCTCCCAAGGTAGCCCAGCTCTCTGTGAGTGGAGTGAGTATAGTGAGAGCACACTTAGGCTGTTACAAGACACAGTGCGAATAGATGTCCCTCCTTTCTTCAGGCTGACAGTTTCAGCCTTTGATCAATCCATGGATTATACTTACCTGTCAAAGAAAGTAGGCTTAAATTTATTACATAAGAATCACTGGTGAAAAGTAAAAGTCTTTACATGAAAAGGTTGAAAAATGTTGTTTTAAACTGAGAAGGCTAGAGCAGTGTATAAAGTGCACTGAGTTATATAGACTGAGGTAATCAAGATTCTTTATACTTATTATAAGCAACTTATGTTGCTTCTTTTAATTTCTGCATATGAAAAGATTGTACTGGTTAGGGCATTTTTATGCCTTTATGTCTGTTGCCATTAAGAGACCTGTAATGCTTTAACGGCACAGTTATAGCTGGAAAAATCTGGATTCTTTATGTGGGTGATCTCTTAGGTAACATTAAGCTATTACAGTGTAGCACATTGCCATTTTCCAAGGACCATTATATAAAAAAGAAGCTGAAAGAGTTTTTAACCAGATGTCAGTATTTTTAGAGGTCATGCTTCTCTCACAAAACAACTTCTGCTGAAATAAGTCTCTTAGGAACTACATTTTTTTTTTGTCTGAGCATGTCTTCTTCAGCCTTGCAAACTATACCTAATCCATACTTAATTACTAAAATGGTGCAATAAGACAATAAGTACATTAAACGGACTTGTGAAAAGCTCTGCAGAGGCTGCTTTGATTTCTACACAGCTCCAGCTTCAAAAGGCTGTGTGCCTTAATAAGCCTCTCTGCCTCCACTGCCCATCTTGTACCTGCACACTGAATGGACTTCAGAGCTCCTATAACAAAGCCGTGTCCTGTGTCAGGCTGCTGCAGACACTGTTGCTGTCTGCATGAAAAAACTGATTTCACACAGTGACATAAAAAAACTGATTCCAGTATCAGTTATACAAAGTGAGGGAGAGAGAGCACCTTGAGGAGTGGCAGTGTAGAAAGACCACTGGAGTTCATATTTAATCTGACAGTATAAAAGATATGGTTACTGAGCATAATTAAGTCATTCACTTGAACTTGTTTTACCATTACTTGTAATTCTGACAGAGAATTTCTGTTATTTCTGTCTCTTTCATTATGCAACATAATGTTGTAATGAGCAGTCCTGTACCTATTCTTTGTCTTTATAGTTTTACAATGTTTTCATTAAAAGTAGGTGATTTGCTGCATTCAGCTTCTTGGCAATAATAAAAGATCGTGCAATCAGCCAGATCCTTATAATCCATTACAAACATTAATTTGCTGCAGTTGCAGGTTTTAGAAGGTTTTGCTGTCCAACAGACTTCTCTTTCCACCGAGCTGGGTCTGCTGCACAAGTATGAAGGTGAAACCTTTAAAAGGGAATCACTTGTGATTAAATGGCACACAACAGATGCTTCACAAACTGTAGACCAAGGCTTTTGTTGATCCCTTAAGGGCTCATCCTGCCAGTTGCCATTAACAGCTAATGGGAGACAAGCACCTGCCACCCTCACACCTCAGTGTGAAATTTCAGCTGCTGGCACATCTAGATCAGACTGGCTTCTAATTAACGGTAGTTTTCATCTTCTTTGTTATTTGTAAATATAAGCTTGACTGAAGGCATGTTCAACATTTCCTTACCACTTGACCACTCCTTCTTAAGACATTGTAGTAGGTCTTTCAGCAGAGATGATTTCAGGAGCCCTGAAAAGAATTCCCAGAGGGAATACTGTAAAAAGGCTTGGCAAAATAACTGTTTCAAGTCAAAATATTGCAATCCAGTATTTTCTGAGTCTGCAATTCCTCTGCCAGAAGGAAGTATTATAAATTAAATCAGCCAAATTTATCAATAACAATTTTATTGAAAAGTTTGCAAAATCAAATTTTGGAAATAACCACAATCACAGTCAGCGTAGAGCCTGGGATCGGCGCTGAGTGAACTCTGAATCAGCCTCTGTTGCACTGATTCCCCCAAGTTCACAAACTGTGTTTTGGAGAGCTGTGTTTTATACAGTTTTTTCAGCTTGAGGCCATGCAGCTTCAGTTTCTTTTTTTCTCTTGTGTTGTTACATATTCATATTTCTGCTGCTGGACTGCTGATGAGTTTTCTGAGGAGAGGGAGTTTGCGCAGTTTTTCGGGAAAGGGGCATGTATGGTCCTGAGGATTTTGACTAGATCAATATCATGTGTTGATTACTGAGTCATTAGTGGCTTGTCTTATCTGGGTGGACCCATCTCGTCTCCCTGTTGTCTTAATTGCTGGGTCCTTCTCTTGCAAATTCCTGTTTTTGCAGCAGTTGCTTTTGCCATCTCAAGTTGCTTGTGGTTTTTTACATAAAACATGCTTTTATACTCGATCTTATATGTGTATGATAAAACACAAATTATACCGACATTATTACACACCTTAACAATTCCTTTCATCCGTAACTTAGGAGTTACTGCAGGACACACATATGCCATGGCTGTTGGATGCTCAAGTGTGTCTATTCCAAGAGTCATGTTCTCATCACTTCTCTCAAAAAAGCACACCAAATTGTTTCAGGTTTAGCATAACAGTGGGTCAATAGAATTCAGGCAGAGGGGGAGGTAGAAAAATTATCAAAATGCGTGTAACTTTGAGCCACAGAATTTTTGTCAAGGGTTGAAAATGCTTGTGCAGGTTTGTGGTGCTCATGAAACGGAGGCAGTTTTAGTTAAAGAGGAGAAAAACACTGAAATTTGCTGGAAACAAACTGAGCAAGGTGTTATAAATGCGATGGCAAAATGAGGTTAAATAGAAACAATTTATTATAAAACAATTTCAATAAAACAAACATCAAAAGGAAAAACTACAATAAAATAAATCAGCGCAGCGCTGGGTGGACAGGGGTATATACCCAAAGGTACAGATTTTCCCAAATCCACGAAGGAGGGTTCTCTGTCCTGGGTTTTTATAGGGGTTTTGTGTCTTGAGGTAAAATTCCAAGCAAGCACCATTCAACAACGATCCCAGATGGTTGGTTGAATGGATTTCCTGGCGTTGAGGAACTGAATCAATAGACCATTGGGCAGAGTCTCTTTGCATGTGAAAAGGTCCTGAGTGTCTCTTGATTTCATCTTGGGTTGGGCTATCAGGACGGAGTGGTTGGGTCCGGGTTGGAGGCGATGAATATCTCGGCTGGGCTTCTCTCTTTGTCCAGTTTGATTGCTTCCCCAACTGTGGCTTGCAGGGTGGGGTGTTCAGGTCCGGTGATGAGTATCTCGTCCGGGTTTGTTTCTTTGTCCAGCCTGATGGCCCGTGTCCTGCTTATTCTCTTAGGTTGATGGGTGCCCGTTATCTCTTGAATGGTATTTGCTGCTGGGTCTAGGGAGGAATCCTTGGCCACACTATATTTTATATATTCTTATATCATTATAAATACAGATATATTTATTTAGGCTTTCACAAATTTTTATTCATAAATACATTTATCACAAAGGGCATCAAGAATGTTTCAATGACTGTCCAGTAAGGAGCACCACATACAAAACATTGTTTCGACCTCTTTCAGGAAGAATAAAAAAAGTCATATTTTATGTTGCCATTCATGTGCAAGAAGAGTTCCTCAGTTTTCAGTAGTGCACATTAAAGATGCTGTAATATATGAGTAGTCTGTGGTGAAAGAAATTGGCCAGGAGACAAGACTCCTGTTTGATGCCTTTATTAGGATTCAGCTCTTGGGGTGGGGGGCCCAAGGGGTTGCTTGCACCACAGCCATTCCCACACTGCCAGCTCCAAGGAGGAGGCACAATTCAGCTTTGCAGCACACACTGCAGAGTTGGGGCTTCTGTCCTCATGAGAGTAGCCAGGAGGCCTGTCGTTCTGGTTCGCTGTCTAGGGGTGTCAGTCCTTTCCAGTCCTCTTAGGTCATGGTGATCCAGGAAGCAGGCTTAGGTGATGCAGGGAGATGATCTTTCATCATAGCTTGCTAGAATATGTTTCCTTGTCCTTTTATTCCTCTGTTATGGAATTCCTCGTTGTTTTGGTGTCCTGCATGCCTTAGTTTGCATATTGCTCAGTTGCACAGCTTCATGGAACTTTCTTTGTTATAGTGTGGCACTGTGTCCCTGGGCCAGTTTCTGTGGCATACCTTTCTAATGGGTATCTTTTGTTATTGTGGCCCAGCCCCCATGGGAGCAGCTTTGTTAACATAGTAGCAAGGAAGTAAGGGAAAGGGATAGAGGAATGTCTCATAAGAACCTTTAAAACACTTCAGAAACTGGTAAGTAATTAACATTACTAATAACCATTGGAGTAAACAAGGGGTACAAGGTTTACAAATGGGATAAGAATATTAACTGTACATAACTAAACACAGTATTTTAACCGGGGTGGATTTCTTGAGAGATTTTATTAATGACATGTGGGAAGGCTGATAACCTGAAAGAAATTACTTATTTATGTATAAGTAGCAACAATACTATGAGGGTTTCAAGTTTACTCATAGGGAGCTGCAATATCACTTTATATGAGTGACAAAACACACAGCAAAAGAAGATTTTTTCAGTAGCTTTGTGTGTGTCTTACAGGCTAAAGGGTAAGCCTCTATGGCTAAAGTGTACACAAGAAATTTTCCCAGCGTCTTCATTTTCTCTATATGTTTCTTGATTCTCTGTTAAGAATTCTGGGGAGTCTTCAGTCTAGGCTGATCAAAATGTGTCTCCCACAGTGTCTTCCCTTGTTCTAATATTTATCTCTGTCTTTTGCCGCTTCATGCCCCTTTCCCAAGTGGAGTTGCTCTCTTGCTTTCTTACTTGCAGAACAGGGGCCTCTTTTCTGTGAGTAACTATTTTTTAAAAATCTCCCAATTATTGAGGATACAGGGAAGTGCTTTGCAGTGAATTATGAGAGTGCATACAGTGTGGGATTTCAGTCCTACTACTAGGAAGTGCAAAAATTTTATTTGGATGTTAGTGCTCTCATTGAGTTGTGCTGTCAGAGACTCTGTGCTACAACGATGAAGGATTTCTGGATGTACACCAGTACTCTAGAGTTAGTGTAACTAACTGTACTACTTACTTCAAAGATTCTCTTTCTTTATACTCAGAACACAATCTTTCATTAAGACCTGATTAACTCTACACCAAACAACTACCTGTTTCCCAGAGAAGATTACGACACCTGCTTGCTATGTCTTGAACATTGAAGAAAGTGATTTTTTGAATGCAGAGTATGCCCACAGGTTAAACAGGAGCAAGGGTGTGCAGTGACAGGAAGGTCTGTAAGGGCAGAACCAGTGTGGACTCTTGGAGCAGGGAAGAATTTAAAGGTGTGTCAAGATAGGATATTAAGTGCTATGTAATTAATCCATTTCAATGACTGAGGGAAAAACACACCCCAGTTGCTTAAGTCCAGCTTGCGAAGATTGCTTTAAATCCAGTGGGAATTTTTAAATGGGGCTGAATCAGACACATAATTTGTTTTCTTAACACTATCATGAATAAGCTTCTACAGAATCAGGACCTAAGCATATACGTCATTGAGCGTTTTCATGTGCAGATTACTGACTAATCAAAAAAAATTTGATCCAGAAGAAAAATAAATATTGTCTTTGCCACTGGCTCTGCTGTGACCTGAGTGCAGTCATTTTATCTCCTCAGCTTTTGTTCCTTATCTGTAAAATGGTGACAAGAGCATTTTCTTACCTCATAATGGAGCAGTGATGATAAATATTAAGCATTATGAAACAAATAAACACTCTGCTAATGGAGGCCTTTAGGCACTTTAGACTTATTAGCAGCCTTCTGTTCATTGGCGGCCTTTCTGAAGATACTGAACATTTTTAATTTTTCCCCAAGTAAACTCAAGGAAATTAGTTTAAAAGGATTAACTAATAAGACCTACAAAATTTTAGTGTGAAACTGCATTGTTTTTTCTGAATTATGTAATGTGATGTTTTGTATCTTTATTTTAAATCAGCCTACCTGTTCTTCTTCCCTGCTTCCTTCAATGATTGTAAACCTGAAAACAGGGAAAAAAGGAGAAAAGGCTACAAAATTCAGACCCACTGATTTGGACCCCAAATATTACAGAATGTCTACAAGGCAGCACTGCAGCTGTTCTTTATCCCAGAACCCAGGGAAAGTTTACTGCCTTGCAGGGAGCCTTCCTGTCTATGACATTCCTGCTTCTGGCCAGTTTTACCCCTTCTTGCACTTGGATTTTCTTGCTGTCTGTTATAAATGAAATTCAGCCAAATTTATCAATAACAATTTTATTGAAAAGTTTGCAAAATCAAATTTTGGAAATAACCACAATCACAGTCAGCGTCGAGCCCAGGACTGGCACTGGGTGAACTCTGAATCAGCCTCTGTTGCACTTGTAATAAATTAATATGTGAATAAAAATTTGAAAAAGGTTCAAGTAATATATATATATGAATGTAATGATATAAAATGCAAAAATGTAAGGGGAGAAAAAAAAATCCATCCCCAGATCTGATTGTGATGCTCCTCCGGGAGGCAACAGATTGCAGCCAACACCCAGATAACGATTCCAAGCAGGCACATCAGCCCAGGAAGAATAGACAGGACACGGGCCATCAAGCTAACAAAGGACACAGGCCCGGACGAGATATCGTCGGACCTGAGCGCCTCCGCCCTGCCGGCCTGCACTGAAGAAGCAATCAAATTGGACAAAGGAAGAGGAGCCAGCCGAGATAAGCCCTCGGCTCCAGGATGGGTCCCACCACTCCACCATAATGGCTCGGACCAAAATGATATCAGAAGTACATCCTGAACCTCTTCGCATATGAGGAACCTCTGCCCAACGTCGATTGACTCTATTCTTCAGGGCCAGGAAATCTATTCTTCAAACAATCAGGGACCTTTAAGCGAATGATGCCCGCTTGGAATTTGGCCTCGGGAAAGAAACTGCCTATAAAAACCCAGGCCAGAGAACCCTCAGACGTGGATTTGGGAGCACCTATACCTTTGGTATAGACCCTGTCCACCCAACGCTGCGCTGCTTCTTTTATTGTGGTTTTTCCTCTCGTTGTTGTTTATTATAAAAATTGTTTTATAATAAATTTTCTATTTTCTATTTAATCCAAAATTGCCTTTCAATTTATAACAGATTGGTGCTGTGACTTGGATAGGAAAGAACTGCAGGAGGATCTCGCTGTCCAGGGAGTACCCCCGCTGATTTCAGCGGCCTGGTGAGTCGAGAAACTCCACAGCGCATTCCTAAAATCCGAACCAAATTTAGGCCAAAGTGGAAACCACAATAAAAAGGAGAGAAAGGATCCAGAGTGCTCGGGAAGGCACGGAGCCTTCGAGAAAAGCCGCGGCTTGATAGCTCATAAAAAGTCAAAACGTGCACGAAGACATCCTCACAGGAAAAATTAGCTGTAAGTATTGTGGGGTTGAGCTGGTGATTGGGCGAGTGTGTGAGACGTGATCTGATCACGAAGCGAGTGCGGACTCCAAGGTCGCGGTTCCATCCTTCCGCGAGGAAGTTGGCCGGCCACAGAGGAAGCGAGTCGGGGTGAAAAAGTTCTCTCTTTACACACTTGTAAAAACCTGGGACGAGAGGGAGTCCTAGGGGACCGGTCACAGGAGGCTGAAAGGGGAAGGAGACGTCCCAACGAGCTCGGGAATTGGTAAACCCTTTCAGTCAACGGACCTCGACACAGGTCCAAAACGAGAATCGAGACGCTAATACAAGAGACCCCAGTGCAGCTAACTGAGCGGTGAGTATTAAGCAGGAACTCTGATTACTCAGACAAAGGCGGAGCGAACACAACGCAGGAAAAGGTAAGAAAGTTTTTTTTTGAATAATGGGTCAAAGAAAAAGTAAAATACAGAAGAAAGAAAAAGGGAAAGGTCCCTCTGAGAACATAAAGGGACCGCTGGACATCCCACCAGAGAGTCCCTTGGGGTGGATGTTGAAGTATTGGGAAAATTGCCCGGAAAGGAAAAAGAGATCCAAAACAAAAATGATCCAGTACTGTTCCGAGATTTGGGGAGGGCAAGAACTAAGAAACCATCTCAGTTGGCCTGTGCTGGGGACATTTGAAAGGTGGACGTGTAATGAGTTGCTCTCTTATGTAGAGAGCAAAGTCCCCCCAGATCCCGAGGAAAAAGAATACACCAGGCTCTGGTTAACTGCCAGAGTAGGGCTATTCCCAGTAAAACAAAAGCACGGATCAAGAGCCGAAAACTGGGATCCCCTTGATCATTTGCCCCCTCCGTACCACGGGCCAGCAGGGCTCCCTGCGGCAGACCAAGTGGTGCCATCAGCACCCGCAGGCTCCACGGAGCAACCGGCCAAGGTACTCACATCTAGAGCAGGAGACTCTGCATCGGCAGTGGTGCCTGTAACGCGCTCTGTTCCCCCGCCCGGGGAAACCCAAGCCGCCGCAGCCTCTTCAGAGCTACTGCAGGCACAAGGCTGGGGGACACGGTACCCACAATTTCCAGAACAACTGCCACAGCCAGGACCCTCACACTTAACCAAGAGAGTCCTTCCCGGTGGTCACGTGGCAGCGGAACCCCCGCAAACAATAAAAGATAAAAATCACCCAAACCCCAGCTCACCTCCTGCAAGTAGAACCCGGTTAAAAGTAAAAATGGGAGGTGAAGAGGGGGGAGAGATTGGGAATGGACACCACATGTTCCCTCTCAGAGAGGTACCAACAGCCCCAGGAGTTATCGGATTCGTGAATGTTCCCCTTAATTCAGGGGATGTGCGGGCATTTAAAAAGGAAATGGGGAGATTGTTGGATGACCCGTTTGGGGTGGCTGAGAGGTTGGATGAGTTTTTGGGAAGCAGTATTTATACATATGAGGATCTCATGGCCATCCTGAGATCCCTGTTCAGTCAAGAAGAAAGAGAAATGATTAAACAGGCAGGTATCAGGGACTGGGAGCGACATAACCCACAGGGGACGCCAGGCGACCAAAAATGGCCTGGCGTGAGCCCGAGTTAGAACGCCCAGACTGAGGAAGGCAGGAGGAGTATGATTGATCTGAGAAATATAATAGTACAAGGAATAAGGGAGGCAGTTCCCCGAGGGCAGAATATTAGTAAAGTATTCGGGGAATGCCAAGGAAAGGAGGAGTCACCCACCGAATGGCTAGAAAGATTGCGGCGAAGTCTGCAAATCTATTCTGGAACTGACCCTAACTCTCCGGTGGGGGAAGTTTTGCTGAAAACCCAATTTGTGGCGAAGTCTTGGGAAGATATCAGAAAGAAAATAGAAAAGATTGATGGATGGCAGGAGAAAGGTCTCCAAGAGCTTCTGAGAGAGGCTCAAAAGGTTTACATGAGGAGAGAGGACGAAAAGCAAAAACTCCAGGCCAAAGTATTAGTGGCCGCGGTAAAGGAAGTGCAAAAGCAGGACCAGATGCAGGGTAAGAACAAGACGGCGCCGAGAAAGCAAAAAGGGTCTCAACAGGGCGGTCCCGCTCCCCGGAAGAATCTTCCGGAGTGTTATTACTGTAAGAAAGTAGGACACATCCAGCGGGACTGCCGACAACGAATAAAAGATGAGAAGATGTTCCAAGAAGATTAGGGATGTCGTGGGCTCTTTCAGATGGGGACCGTAACAGCAAAAGAGCCCTCGATAAAATTGAAGGTGGGTCCCCACCGCCAGGAAATAAGTTTCCTGGTTGATACGGGAGCTGAAAGAAGCACCCTACAAAAACTACCAATAGGGTGTGTGGCAAGTAAAGAGAAAGTGTTCGTAATTGGTGCTAAGGGTTATCCCTTCAAGGTCTCTGTAATAAAGGATGTAGAAATAGAATCTCAAAATAAAGTATGTTTAGGGAATTTGTTATTAGTAGAAGAAGCCGATTATAATTTATTAGGAAGGGATATGTTCATTGCATTAGGTATAAATATTGTTGTGAGAAACTCTGAATTGGTAATAAAGATATTACAGTTAACTTCTAAAGATGAAAAAGAAATCGACCCCAGAGTGTGGCACTCAAAAGGGGAGGTGGGAAAACTAGATATCACACCTATTAAAATTGAAATAGACGACCCTGAAAAACCAATAAGGGTCAAACAATACCCCATCCCAATAGAAGGGAGAAGGGGTCTGAAAATAGTAATTGATGACCTTCTGAAAGGAGGGACACTCGAACCCTGTATGTCCCAACACAACACCCCCATCCTGGCAGTAAAGAAAATGGATGGGAGCTTCCGGCTGGTTCAGGATCTTAGAGCAGTAAATGCTAGGACCCGAACCAGGTTCCCGGTAGTGGCAAACCCTTACACTTTACTAAACAGACTCACACCTGAGGATGTATGGTATAGTGTAATCGATTTGAAAGACGCCTTCTGGACTTGTCCTCTGGATGAAAAGAGTAGGAATTTCTTTGCCTTCCAGTGGGAGCACCCAGACACAAACCGAAAGCAGCAGCTAAGGTGGACCGTCCTCCCGCAGGGATTTGTAGAATCCCCAAATCTGTTCGGGCAGGCCCTGGAACAACTACTCACACAATTCATTCCAGAGGAGGGAACCAAGTTGCTACAGTATGTAGACAATTTGCTAATTGCCGGGACAACGGAAGAAAAGGTGAAAGGGAGCACGATTTCTTTGTTGAATTTCTTGGGACACAAGGGTTTGAAGTTATCGAAATCCAAACTGCAATTCACAGAGCCCGAGGTAAAATATCTTGGCCATTGGATATCTCAAGGGAAAAAGAAATTAGACCCCTAAAGAGTGGCAGGGATTCTTGCACTCCCTGCCCCCAAAACTAAAAGACAAATTAGACAATTTTTGGGGCTCCTGGGATATTGCAGACAATGGATTGAAGGCTTTAGTGAGAAGGTAAAATTTATATACGAAAGACTAAACACAGACAGATTGAAATGGACTGAGCAGGACGAAGTAAAATTTACAGGAACTAAAGAGGAAAGGATTGATTCCACAAAGTACAATGCTGGGATTTCCAATCCATCAGATCCAACCAGGAGATAAAGTATTGATCAAAGTGTGGAAAGAACTTCCCCACAGTCCTCACTGGGAAGGTCCATTTCTCGTCCTCCTGACCACAGATACCGCGGTTCGAACTGCCGAGAAGGGCTGGACACACTCATCTCGGGCAAAGAAAATTTCGGATTACAACTCCTCCGAGTGGAAGGTCACTACTCCAGCGAGAGAATTGAAAATTAAGCTTCGACGTCACCACAAATGACCAGTGAAGGACAGATAAGTTGTCAAAATTTTGATTGTTATTGTTTTCCATTTGTACATTTTAAGTGCACGTATTGTAAGCAAATTTGGGTGGCTCACTGTTTAAGAAGAGACAGACCTAGGGGTCTGTGCACCAAGTGTTTTGAAAAAGAATTAGAACAGACCAATCGTTTCCTAATACTTGCTACCCGGGCGGGCCTGTTGGAACTTGACTCTCCTGAGTGGTTCCTGTTTTACCGAAAGGGATTGAGGGGTAAACTTGACTGCAAAGCAGAGCCTCTAGCAATCGAGTGTCGCAGAACAATAAAAGTTCCGTGCAGGATTGACACAATCAAAGCATCTCGGTGAGCGACTTTTAAAAGAAGGTACGCCATCAGGACATCAAGGGCCCCTGAAGACAGTCCCTGCTGCCGAGAAGATGGTTTTCCCCGCCGTATGTTCCTATACGGGCGAAGGGCATGGCAGAGGGATGCAATGGTGGGAAATCCTAATGACCCTGAGCCTAGCCATGTGCTTGGCTGAGGGGATGAGCCCCGAGGCGCCTCCGGGGGTGAGTCCCCCGGAGAAGTGTGAGCAGTGCCGAACTGCCACAGATACCGAGCAATTGATCGACTGTCCTCCGGAACTCCACGCAGGGGTATGCTGGTCAAATGATACCCAGTTTAAATTGTGCAAATTAAAGGGGAAAGTTTGGTGCTCCAACCCAGGAGCAAGTATTACGGAAAGGCAATTTCGGACCTTGGGAGAACAAAGAATTCAAACAAACCACTTCCGAAACAAAAGAGAGGTGCAGGGAGTCTCTAAAATTTCGGTCTGTGGACAGTGTAACAAAACTGTCTGGATTGGGGAGAAAAGGCAATCAACTTTCATAGCATATTACCAAGTCAACCCTCTTTGCTACAATAAAGCAAGCTTAAAACCTTGTACCATTGGCAGAAAAATGTATTGGGAAGAGAGAAACTTGAAACATGAAACAAAAACTTCCTTCAACAATGAACCTATAATATTGGATTTGTTAAAAAGTGATGACGATCGAGTCTGTTTACAGTTCGACCAGGTATTCTGTTTTTCCAAAGATGAGGATGGGTTAGATCCTGAAAATAAAATAAAACAACTAACCCTAGAGTTAAAGAAACGAGAAATGGAAAATAAAAGAAAGAGGTTAGAACAAGAGAGATTAAACTCTCAGTGAACAGTATGAACAACTAGAAAAGCAGTACAATAGCTGGGGGTTACCCAGCCCCAACCAAAACCTATTTATAGATCTAATGCAGGAAATTGCCACTGAGTTAGGTCTATCAAATTGTTGGATATGTGGGGGTTTGAAATCAGCCGAAAGATGGCCATGGAAGGGAGAAGGATTAACCCCAGAACAGTTGCTAAAGTGGACAAGACTGAAATTATCCAAAACAACACGGAGACCCGAGGGATGAGTAATTGATAAAAGGATAATTGGAACTTTTTGCATTAGCCGGGAAGGGAAGGAATTTACCAATGTGGTAGGGTACACCCCGTGTGTGAACACTCTCACGGTAAATTCAGAAACAAAAACAAAGGTCTGGCAACCAGGACCACCCGAGAGTTATTGAAGCCACTCTCGGGAAAATAAATGTGAATGGGTAGACATAATTAGACTGTGTTAGAACAAAAATCCTGGGGCCAATCCCTTCCATGCATTTCTAGGGCTGAAAGAATATTGGGAGGATCCGGCAAAAACAAACAAAGGCTGGGAGGCACCGGACGGGATTTACTGGATATGCGGGAAAAAGGCATACAGTGATACCAAGGAGATGGAAAAGATCATGCACACTTGAAATAATTCGGCCTTTCTTCTTTACCTTACCTAAAGACGAAAGTAAGTCTTTAGGTGCTCCCCTTTTCGAGACATTAGCATGACAAAAGAGGGAGCTGAAGCGAGAACTACCGATGGCAGGAAGCAACCAGAAGTGGAAAGAGGAGGAGTGGCCTGCCGAAAGAATCATACAATATTATGAGCCCGCTACCTGAGCGAATGACAGCAGCTGGGGTTACCGAACCCCCATTTACCTCTTCAATCGGCTCATCCGGTTGCAGGCTGTGGTCAAAGTAGTCTCTAACCACACTTCAGAAGGCCTGGAACCCCTAACAAAGCAGCACTCACAGATGAGAGCTTTTGTATACCAAAATAGATTAGCTCTTGACTATTTGCTAGCTGAGGAGGGAGGAGTGTGTGGAAGATACAATGAATCCGAGTGTTGCATGGAGATAAATGATTATGGAGAAACTATAAAGGGACTAGCAGCTGAAATAAAAAAGGTGGCGCATGTGCCAGTCCAAAAATGGAATTCAATTTTACAAGCCTCCTGGTGGGATCAAATATTTGGACAGGGGGCTTGGTGGAAGAAGCTAGTATTCTTTATAAGATGTTCAATTGCCGGAATCATTTTCTTGCCCTGTTTGATTCCTTGTTTGATTAGATTGATACATTCTGTGGTGCAAGGAATGCAAATTGCCACCCTCCCAATAGACCCAGAAAAGGCACAAGGAAAAACAGCCCCTCTTTCTAAACTGATGAAGATAGAAGAGGAGAAAGAAAGTAAAAATGCAATTAGAGCCTTAGAGGAATTTGAGAGCAAACACATGTTGCCTCAAGAAAATAATGGAGATTCACAGACAGACAGAAAAGAAAATAAAACTGATTAAGAGGGATACAGGTATTCCTCATCCGGGAATGATTGAATAAAATACGAATTTTTAATGTGTGATGAATTATTAGGCGGGGGACTGTAATAAATTAATATGTGAATAAAAATTCGAAAAAGGTTCAAGTAATATATATATATGAATGTAATGATATAAAACGCAAAAATGTAAGGTGAGAAAAAAAAATCCATCCCCTGATCTGATTGTGATGCTCCTCCGGGAGGCACCAGGATTCAGCCAACACCCAGATAACAATTCCAAGCAGGCACATCAACCCGAGAAGAATAGACAGGACACGGGCCATCAAGCTAACAAAGGACACAGGCCCGGACGAGATATCGTCGGACCTGAGCGCCTCCGCCCTGCCGGCCTGCACTGGAGAAACGATCAAATTGGACAAAGGAAGAGGAGCCGGCCGAGATAAGTCCTCGGCTCCAGGATGGGTCCCACCACTCCACCATAATGGCTCGGACCAAAATGATATCAGAAAGACATCCTGAACCTCTTCGCATATGAGGAACCTCTGCCCAACGTCGATTGACTCTATTCTTCAGGGCCAGGAAATCTATTCTTCAAACAATCAGGGACCTTTAAGCGAATGATGCCCGCTTGGAATTTGGCCTCGGGAAAGAAACTGCCTATAAAAACCCAGGCCAGAGGACTCTCAGACGTGGATTTGTGAACACCTATACCTTTGGTGTAGACCCTGTCCACCCAGCGCTGCGCTGCTTCTTTTATTGTGGTTTTTCCTCTCGTTGTTGTTTATTATAAAAATTGTTTTATAATAAATTTTCTATTTTCTATTTAATCCAAAATTGCCTTTCAATTTATAACACACTGATTCCCCCAAGTTCACAAACTCTGTTTTGGAGAGCTGTGTTTTATACAGTTTTTTCAGCTTGGGGCCATGCAGCTTCAGTTTCTTTCTTGTGTTGTTCCATATTCGTATTTCTGCTGCTGGACTGCTGATGAGTTTTCTGGGAAGGAAATGAAGTTTGAGTGGTTTTTTTGGGAAGCAGACTTTGAGGTGTAGAATCGTGGTGAGTTTCTTTTCCTCAGGAGGAGATGAAGTTTGAGTAGTTTTTTTTGGGAAACCAACACTGAGATGCATGGTGCTGAAGAATCAGATGAGGTCAGTATCAGGCATTACTCACCAGGTTCTTAGAGTGCTTATCTTGCTTGGGTGAACCCACCTGTTTTCAGTGTTATCTTAATTGTTGGGTAGTTCTCTTGCAAATTCCTTGTTTTCCAGCAGCTGCTTTTGCAATCTCAAGTTGTTTGTGGTTTTTTTTCACATAAAACATGCTTTTATATTTGATTTTATATGTGTACAATAAAACATGAATTATACTAACATATATTACACTGTCTGTGCCAGATCACTCTTCAGTCAGTAATTACCACTGCCAAGACACGACAAGTAGAATTCTCCCTGCACGAACAGTCAGTTACCTCACTCATGTTAAACATATATGAAATAGTTACCATGTGGAAAGGAAAAAAGGAAGGGAGAACAGTTATAAGTTTCTGGTTGAGTTTTGCTGTGATGCTGCTTGAAGAAGTGAATACTCAAGATGAGGCACAGGAAGTTGTAACACAGCAATGGTCAGGTCTTTGCTGACTGTACGAGCAGCAAAAATTTTGTGCCTTGTTTGTGCTAGTAGCTGACTGTACTTTCTATATCTCACATCATCCCTTGGGATATGCTAGAGTCTGTTTAGCTGGAGGTCAAAGTTCTACTTTCTGCTGTTGCTGTTTCCCTGAGAGGGTGGATGTCACTGTTATAAATGCAAAGGCAAATTCGTGATACAAATTAAAAGAGAGATTTATTAATAAACAATAAAGAAAGAAAAACAGCGATAAAAAGCCCACAATAAAAGATCAGCGCAGCGCTGGGTGGACAGGGTCTACACCAGAGGTATAGGTTTCCCAAATCCACGTCTGAGGGTTCTCGGGCCTGGGGTTTTATAGAGGATTTGTGTCCCCAGGCTAGAATTTTAATCAATTTCCATTCACCAAGTGTCTCTGATTGTCTGATGAATGGATTTCCTAGTTTGGTAAAATAGAGTTAACTACTGTCCAGGCAGAATCTCCTCATATGCAAAGTGATTCTGCATGTATTTCATCAGGGCAGGGTTGCAGGATCCGGGCTGGTGCCGATGGATATCTCGGCAGGGTTTTCTCTCTTTGTCCTTCTTGATTGCTTCTTCCTAAACCAGGTTGGGCGGGTGGGGTGTTCAATTTTGGCGACGTTTATCTTTCTGGGACTCGTCTCCTTTGTTACTTTGATTGTCTCCGGCAGGAGTCGGCAGGGCGTTGCTCAAGTTCGGAGATGAATCTCCAGGCTATTTCTTTGTCCTTCTGATGGCCCTTGTCCTGCCTTTTCTCCGAGTTGATGTCCCTGCCGGAGTTTTGTAATCTGGGTGTGTTTTTTCCTCTGTGTCTTTGGGAGAGAAAATCCCGACCGGACCCGGGGAAGGGGTTTCATTTCATGTATTACATTATTTATAATTATATACACTTTATTAAAAACCGTTCCGAATTTTTATTCATACATTCTTTTATCACATCACCTACAGGATACAATGTGTCCACAATTCAAAGATTATATGGTTTTGGCTTTTTCTGACTCAGAAGAACAAAACACAGAAACACAGGGAGTGTGAACAAGATTGGGTTCATTACTGAGGTGTCTCAAGACCAGGTTGGAAGGTGTCCCTGCCCAAGGCAGGCAGATTGGAATGAGATGAGTTTTAAGGTCCCTTCCCACGGAAATCATTCTGTGATCCTGTGATGTGTGATATTCTAGGTCAATATTAATGTTGAGTCAGTCAGTCAGGAGCTGTATTTTATATGCAGGAAGGGTTTTTGTGCAGCACTGAGTCAGCATTTGACAATGGAAAGGTCAAGGTTAGTTGTGGAACTGCTGTCTAGACACTACATTTGGGATAAGTGACATTTTCCTCCTGTATGAAAACACCTTATTTTTTGAAAAGTGTTCTTTTTTTCCCTTATGACACCCAGAGAAGGTTTAAAGTTCAGAAACCTGCTTTCTCCATTTTCCAGTAAGAGGAGAAAAAACAGCTGTCTGTTGTATCATATATTATTTATTATCTATCTCTGTTTGCCAGCTGGGGCTAGCAACCTGAAGTATTTCTGGGAGTATGTTTGGGATAGGAAGGGTGGGTCAGATTGCTTTTGATGGCCCAGGTCATATGAGGTGCTGGAACTGAGTTTAAAGACCTCTATGTCCAAGCATCCTGTAATCTCCAGTGTGCTTATCTGGGCATGTCAGGTAGAGCAGTGATAGTGTCATTGCCTTTCCCTGGTGTTAATTAACAAAGCTGAGTTGCCCAGGTTGATCAGAAAATCTAGAGCTGCTCAAGGAGTTAAATTCAGATGTAAATTAACTCCTGTTTCCTTAGTTATGGGACACAATATTTTGTACTCATTGAGGTTGATGTAAAGATTTCTGGGGAATCACAGATAGCGGTGTCTTGCTTTATGTTTGTTAAAAAGAAAATTTATTATGGGCAGGTCTTGAAAATAATACATCTACAAAATGAGATGGTTAATTTTAAAGGTAAAAAGTGGCCGATGGAATGTCACAACTACAGCTTCACTGTGACAGTCTTTTAAGTCTGTCTTACAAGTGACACAGAGAAGTTGTGAAGACTCCATCCTTGTAGTTCTTCAGAAACCATCTGGGTTTCTGGTTTCTGTCCTGGGCAACCAGCTCAAGGAGCTGCTGGAGCAGAGGAGGGTGGACCAACTGGCCCCCAAAGGTCCCTCCCTACCTTAACCACTTAGGGGTTCTTTAGTCTTCTACTTTCATCAATGACTAATATATTTTCATTGTTTTTTTCCAATTTTAGTCCAACTCTTACTCAAATACACAATGGCTTTAATGGCTTGTTGTATATGCAGAGATGAGCCAGAGGAGTGCATGAATAGCTTCAAGTGTATCTTTGAGATGGAATTGCTAAAATTAATTTTCAGAGGTCTTACAGTAATCTTGCAGCAATACAGTTTTGATGCAGAGATCCTGGAGGCAAAATACTAAAACCAACAGTTGGTAATTCAACTTTTTTCTATGGTGTGGCAAGATAACTTGTATAGTTACAATGACAAAAATGGTTGTGTAGTGACAACTTTCGTAATAATGGCCCTAGTCTCCATAAAGAAGATTTTGAATCAGATCCTGTAGTCACAATTTAGAATTATAGGATTTGAGTTAGAAAGAACTTTTAGAGGCCAGCTAGTTTACCCCCTGTGCAGTGAGCAGGAAGACCTTCCACTTAGACCAGGTTGCTCAAAGCCCAGTCCAACCTGACCTTGAACACTTCTAGAGATGGGGTATTCATAACCTCTCTGGGCAATCTGTGCTATTCTTTACGACCTTCATTGTGAAATACATCATCCTTATATCTAATCTGGATTGACCCTCTTCTAATTTTAAAACCATTATCCCTAAAATAAAACAGTTATAAATCAATATTACTACTTTTGTCTTGTGTGAGGACTGTGATGTGAGATTTTCTTTGCAGTGTGGCAGAGGGAGAACAAGAATTAGTAAATCTGCTTATTTTCCTGAGGTGAGGTTAGGGACACCTTTGGTAACATTGTTGTGATGTGTTGCTGAAGCAGTGTGGGAAGCGGATGCTGTGGATATATACAAAAAAAGGGGATTGCTAAACTTCCAACCAACCCATTTAGGAGCCATAAAGTATGAAAAGAGAGATCAGAAAGCTCCTTGCAGTTCATATCTGTGATATAAAGGCAGCTTCAGACTCAAGTCAGTTTTTCCAAAAGTGGCTGTGGTGGAATGGGTAAGTCAGGCAGTGCACAGAAGTTCCCACACGTTCTTGGAGATTTCTGAGTAGACTTGTAAAGCTTTACTCATAACAAGGAGCTCCAGGGAAGGTGAGTGGCAGGAGGGAAGTCTTCCTCTGGATGCGTCTTCATCTGAGACACAGAAGGCTTGTCTAAATTAGTACAACATGCACGTTCTCCAGCACAGGCTTGCAGCTGCAGTGGGGAATGTTTTGGCTTTAGCTTCCTCTAGGTTTTGTAATAATCCTTTCCCACTCCCTGCCACTGAGCACAGGTTTTAGCTGCTGCTGTCTCCTGCCATACTGCCCCTCGCCCTGCTGCTGCCATTGATCCCTGTTGTGCTGACACTCACATGCTCTTAGATAACATGGAACTGTCAGAGCTCCTGTCCCCTGCGCGCCGCAGCATGGACCCGCTCCTATCTGAGATGTTCATTAGTGTCGTTTGCCAAAGGTTTATGTAACAGATGTTCCAAAGCAAAGGCACAGAAACACACACACACACACCATTATGGCAAGGGTTGTCAGAGTGACGGTGAATGGAGGATGGTCCACAGGACTGGAGTAGCTCGCAGGCACAGCTGCATCTGTTCAAAAAGCAACTAACGCCTCTCTCTGACTATGCTTTATTTTCAGCTCGTCATCATGGCTGGGACTGTTCTGCTTGCTTACTACTTTGAGTACACTGACACTTTCCAGGTGCATATCCAAGGTTTCTTCTGTCAGGATGGCAATTTGATGAAACCATACCCTGGGACAGAGGATGAGAGCTTCATTTCACCACTTGTGCTCTACTGTGTGCTGGCTTCAACTCCGACAGCGATTGTGAGTATGAGGAATTATTTGAAATCCCCCTGACCACTTCATAAATAATAATTATAGTCCTGTAATATCTTTGTCCCCTCGCCTCTTTGTTCAGCTGTAACTGATTTACACTTAACCCGATCTCTATTTTGCCTCAGCTTAATATGATCTTCATCAGTTATCTCCAGAAGTAATTATTCTGAGGTAATCACAATGCAAGACTGAGGGTTAGAGCTTGTTAAGTCTTTTACAATAGCTTGCTTACTTCACTGATTAGTTATGAATTTCCTTTGCTCCAGAGAAGCTCTAATTTAAAGTTTATGTATTACTGGAAATAAGAAAACAGGATAAAGCTGAAGTAAAATCCAGGTCAGATGTGTAATATATCCAGGATTATTTCCTGCTATGATAAAATGACTGTTGAATGGCCTTAAAAGGCTTAAAAAATAAATAGATAGATAGATAAATAAATAAATAAATAAATAAATAAATAAATAAATAAATAAATAAATAAATAAATAAATAAATAAATAAATAAATAAATAAATAAAAATGAGGAGAGGAGGAGAAGGAGGCTAAATACAAAGAAAAATATGAATGCAGTTTCCTTTTTGTTTATAATCTCTTTATTTTGGATAGTCACTTTACTTTGTTTACCTGATTTTCTTCGCCATTTTTAATATTTTACTTCAGCCAGTAAACTGAAATGTAGTGTTCTATGCAGATGAAAATACTCAATTAGCTGAGTACATACAATTCCAAACAATTTATTGCATTCACTGGTTAGCAGAACTTCAGACCTTTTCAATTCTCCACACAGAAGTTTGCATATTTCACAACAGCCCCAGCTTTGCTGAATTGTAATTACATTGATAAATTCCTGTCAGATTGTGTTGTTTCATTTCTTTCTCTTTATTTCTTCCCTGTCAGTATTTATTTCCTAAAATAATTTTTGTTTTCATCCCTTTCAAAAGTAAATTAAAGCTGTACATGACATCTTTACCTTTAAATGGTGAAATGCTTCACCATGGTCTATTTTAAGTTTTGTTCTGTAGTGATTTTAGTGCATCAAATCATGTTCGTGTCATAGAATGTGGTAAGAAGTGTGAAAGAGATTTGCAGAGGAGACAAAGGTTTTAGTACAGGACACTTTCTGAAAACAAACAGATGTTTTGAAGTGGATTACATAATGACTTTATAAAAAACATCTGCAGTAACAGAGTTATTTTATGTATTGGATCGTGTTGCATGTCAAAGCTTTCATTTTACTTTGTGCTGCAGTGATAGTTTATTTGAAAATTAAAAAAAGAACAAAAACAAACCTTCACATGTTGGAACTTCCCCATCAACATAGTGTCAATGTTCAGGGACATAGCTTTCACAAGTGCTTTTTGTAGATGTGGGGTCACAACCATGCCTTGATTCCAGAGCAATTACGTTAGTAGGAGGTTTGTTCCTTGATTACTGATACAGCCTTGGGTAGTGAGTGTTGCTCTTTATTTGGATCTTCTGTTTGAATCCTTGCTCTGCCAAATTCTGATGCTAACCTTTCAAGTTTTGGTCCAGTGGATCAGAATTCCTTTGCTTTTTAATAACCCAAGAAGTAATTTTCCTAATTACTATTCTTTATGAAAAGCTGAGTTGGAGTCTTGACGTTAATGGTCAGGCTTCACAATCTCAAAGCCCTTTTCCAGTGTGATCAGTTCTGTAATTCTGTGAAGAGTGTTTTATTTGTAGTTTCCATAGCCCATGTTAAACACAAAGAATGAAAGGCTGTAGTGAGTATCAGGTTGTTGGGAGCTGAAGAGACTTTCAGCTTAGTGCTGTGTGGAGCTGGACTATGTGAACTAACCCATCCAATGCAAACTGTTCAGAAATGCTAGCCTGGGTCCATAAGGACAGTCATTATCCTGGGTGAATGGATCCAGGGTTGGGTATAACTGGTAAACTCTGCTTCTTTGGCTGTGCTGAACTGTTACACTAGATACATTGCTCCACACAGAGAAGACATTGTCAGGGTCAGCACAGGGCTCTTGGCACCATGCTTAGCACCAGTGATCTCTAGCTACAACCTCAGGGAGACAACAGGTCAAACTTCTCTGGGAAAACATTTTTATTTAGATTTTTAATGTAGTATTTATTAATGCATTGTTTGATCAAAAATTTTAATTAGGTGTATCATTGTATTGTATTATTAAAAGATAATTCAATTATTTAATGTCCTATTACTTAACATTGGGCTAATCTTCAGCCAGAGCATATGTCAGAGGTATGTTTTTCTGTCCTCCTGACTGATACTCATCACAATATCTTTATAGGAATAACTTCACTTTATTTCTCATTCACACCTTTTCCTGAGAGACCTTCCCTTTACACGGTATTTTCACACTTTGCTTCAGTTTGTACCTGACTCTGCAGATTGAATTTTGGCAATGATCATCAATAAAAAGCTTATAAATGAGAGAAGGTGAGCTTAGATTCTCCCTAAATTCTGTATTACACTTCCCTGCTGGTTAGTCCACTCAGAGTGTGAGTATCCTCATCTGTTATCCTGTACCCAAATGAGTGCTGTCTCTCACTCAGTCAGTCTGTCCACAGCCCTGGAAGAGATATTTGATCCAATAGAATGTCCCAGGAATTTCAATGAAAGGAGAAAATGCAACTATTTCTATTTAGATCATGATGATTTGTACTCTTTTAAAAAACTCTCCAAAAACCTCCACACAAAGAAAAGAACCCACACAACTGTGCATCGTGGGAGGGAGTGCTGTGTGCATTCACTATCAGGTAAGTTTCACTCCCTACACTTTGTTCTCAGGAAGAATCACCAACATTGCGCAGCTCCACCATGAAAACATGACATAAGCCAAAGGTCATGCAAGTCCCTCCTTACAATTAGTTGTTTCTGCTCTGCACAACATTACTGCTTCACTTCGTAATGGCAAAATGATTGATTTGATGTGGCAGCAAACCTGATCTCTCTGTCTTGCCTTCACATTGACACTGTCCTGGCACCTCGTGACATGAGAGGAGTGTTTACTGGTGGAACCCAGCAGCAACAAGGTACTAGCTCATAATACTATCTAAAAAGGCTTCTGGAGCTATGGAAGGTATCCTGAGGATCTGTACAAGCTCTCTCATGTAAGACACAAGCAGCATTATGTGCAGTTCTGTGTGCATAGGTCTGGGGAGGACTCAAAGCCATTATTTCAGCACAGCTGTGAGGTGTTACAGTGCCTGCAAGCCAAAAAGGAACATCTTTGTGAACTTAATGGAATATCCTTATGTCTCTGTCATTTGGCAATGACATTGGGCATGGGGAAAAGGAATGCATGTGTTTTATTTCTGAGAGCACTTTGCAGAAGTGCTGCTTTGGCTTGGTACCACTGTATCTGCATTTCCCTGCACTTTTAGTGGCAATATAAATGTGACTGGCCTGGTTTTATGCAGTTTCATTTGTTGTTTTTGAAACATTTCCCTAAAAATATTCTGGGACAACTCCACTACATCCATCAGTGTCCCTGAAGACTAGCTTTCTCTATTACAAGGTTACTGCAAAGTAGCCAATTCCCTAGCTGGTACTAAACAATCATTCCAGAGTTCAGCACTGCTGCCTGCTCTGCTTCATTCAATGTATTTATCTATCCTCCTGAGAGGAGCAGAGAGGCTTAGGAACAGAGCCAGCTCACTGAAATTAATACTGAACAGTGGCAGAAAGCTTCAAGGGCATTGTTCTCACTGTTCTTTTTAACCATAAAGTGATTAGAGAGTGCCAAACTTCTCTTGCTCGCCTTCTGTTTTCAGGTTGGAAAACAGGGCTCTTGTAGCAGCCTACATGTAATCTGTTAACTGTCCAGTGCTCTTAATTTTTGCAAAGGAGTGTTTGTGTTCAGATAATGTTGGAATCAGTCAAACCAAACCAGTCTGATTATGAATGAGAAGCTGAATTACAGTGTTGATCTGAAGCAGGAGGAAATGGTTCCAACTTCTCTCTACCATCTGCACTCACCTCTCAAACTTCAGAAATATCATTCTTCTAGATGGTTCTCCTGTTCTGTCTTGGTTCCTTGGCTTTGGCTGAGCACAGCCATGTTACTACAGTGATTTATTTCTGTAAGGGGAGCCAGGGAAACTTAGCCTGTCTTGGCTGATTCCCCTGTGGCTGCTCAGCAGCAGATGCCCGGAAAACCAAGAATGTCTGACGCAGCTCAGAGCTCTGTTACAGCAGCTCCTTCCCAACTTCTTCAGGCAGGAATCACCAGGCTTTGCTGGTGATGGTGCTGCCAGAAGGCACAGCCTGCTGTACTAAATCCTGCTGTCCACCATGCCTCACCCCTGTGCTGGGACAGCAGGCTGTGTCCTCTGCCAGTGGTGACTTGCAGAGTGGTGACTCTTCTGGAGTCTTGTCAGGGCTCAGGTCATGAGGAGGTGAATGAGGAGCTGGGATACAAAGGAGTGAGGCAAAGGTGTGCCCTTTGTAAATCTTTATATTCTGCTAATTGCACACCATTCTGGAAGAATAAAAATACACTTTCTTGGTTTGGTGCAACACTTTCAGAAACTTCCGTTGACAGTGTTTCTGGGACCTTGTGGTGGTCCCAGCCATGTGCCAGTTTGTGAGGAACAATGCAGGCTGTAGAAAATGTGTTCATTCATAGTTCTTCATTAGAACTTCAGCATAATTCTTTTTGACAGTTTTACCACAGTGTATTAGGTTTTCGAGCACAATGCTAAGACAATTTTGGGTTTTGAGCAGGCTAGAATATAATTGTGGATTTCAATGCTTTTGACTTGAAATAAAAGAAGAAACAGAACAACAAAGCAATTTTCTTGTTCTGGAAAAGTACTTAAACTGCTCTTTGCTATTGTTTTCATTCAACAGCAACAACCACCCACTCCATAACAGAATGAGGTAATTGAATGCAGACTGAACCCACTGAGTTTGTATCCTTGAAAAATTAAAAGTGAGCTGGCATTGCAACATTCAGCTGAAGAGAGTTTCATTGCCTTGTATAGTTTTGCAAAGTACAGTATTGATTCCTTGGGGCTGAAAACACCAACACACCAGGGTGTGGTGGCAAAGACAAGAGACTGTCTGAGGGAGCTCTCAGCTGGTCCCACGTCCTCAGAAATATCAATGATAGTGATCTTATGAGGGAAAACCTCTGCCTGCCTGGGCAGGCTTGGGTCAGAGCCCCGTCTGTGGATCACAGCAGAAATCCTGCGTCCTGGGGAGGGTGTGGAGGCAGACCTCAGCCACCCCTTGCCTTCTAAGGTGCCTTTTCTCAATATAAATGTTTCTAAGTGTTTGCCACCTGGGTTTGACCATGTGTCTCAGTTTCACAATGTCAATACTGGGTCCTGAGGGTAGCAGATAGGATGGCAGATCAGTATTCCTCAGGGGCTAAGGCTAAATGTGAGGGAGATCTAAGGAATTAAGGAACTCACAGCAGTATGTAAAAGTCAATATAAGCCATGTTCTTAGTGGGGACTGTGGAAAAGGGGGAAATAGACTGTACAGACCATGAGAGGCAACCTTGCAAGGGACACCAGCTTCAAAAGATGAAATGGATTAAAAATTAGACAAACTTTAACAATGAGGGTAGGCAAACACTGAAGTGGAGGTTGTGGGATCTCCATCAGTGAAGAAATGAGCTCCCATGTAGAGCCTGAAGAACATCCCTCTCCTGACTGCAACTGTTCTGATAAAAACCTCAGAGACAATGAAGTGCAGAAGGGCAGAACTGCTTTTGGCCCAGCTCAAGCCAGAGCTGATGAAATACCCTCTGGAACATTTTGCAAAGGTCACCTTTTGGTGAAGCATCCTGCTTCTCCTAGGGAGAGTGTGTGGAGTCATGCTGAAACTGGCTGATTGAGGTTGAGAACCCTCATCTGCTCCTATTCTGTTTTTGAGCACTCTGCATGCATCTTGTCTCACAGCCAGTGCCTTCCTCATATCCGCTCCTCCCCTTGGCTGCTGTTTGAATGCTGGAGACTTGATTAATTTGATTCTTTCTATTTGTAACATTAAAAATGCAGCCACATGCATCCTTGCACAGAATTTGGAAAATGTTTGCTGAAACCTGCCCAGAACTGTGAGCAATGATGTAACGAGATCTAAATTCAGTTTTGTTTGCTGCAGAGATTTGTATGTTATATCATGTCCCTGGGTGAGGTTTCAGTGTAGAATGTGGTGTTAAAAAGGACTGATTGCGTCACAAGGGTGCTGTTAGAGTAAACAAGTTGAAGTATTTAAAAGCTGGTAGAAATCAGTATAATATTAACTCAATACCTAGGAAAACCAGGTTGTGACTTGCACTTCACATAATTCTCCCTAATGTAGGAACTCCATTGTTTTGCTGTGACAGAAAATTACATCACGTGTACTATTTCAAGAAAAGCAACAGAAGGAAGTTTCACAGAGAGACAGACTTGAGGCAGCCCCAAACTGTGGGCACAGTGGCGCATCCTGCATCTCTCCCTTGGCTGGTGCTCCTCCTTCTCTATCTGTGTGGAATTGCAGCTGCAATTAAAATGGTGGGAATTTCCACACAACCCCAGTGTTCATTGGAAGTGTGAAAAAATTATAAAAATAGTGTTTTCTCATTTGTCATGAGTGAGTGAGTGAGTGAGTGAGTGAGTGAGTGAGTGAGTGAGTGAGTGAGTGAGTGAGTGAGTGGCTGACTGACTGACTGACTGACTGACTGACTGACTGACTGACTGACTGACTGAGTGAAGGGGAGGCAGGAGGACTGTGAGTGTCACCAAAACTGTGGGGAAAACATAAACCCTCCAACAACATTTTTAGTGTTAGAGAATCAAGGCATTACTTTATTTCTGGCCAGGATGTTGTTCTGGCCAGGATATGCAACAGAAATAATTTCATCCTCAAGGTAGCCCGGGTGTGCAGAGAAAATCATTCCATGACACATGTATTTTTCACAAACTTTATACATTCAAAACCCATAGATATTCATTGGTTTAATGTTCATTGGTTCCAAGTTAAGTAGTTCTTGGCATTTGGTTTCCTATTGCTTACAGATATGTTCACTTCTGTTGATAATTAGGTCCTCATTCCTCTCTCTCCTGTCCCAGACCAGGGGCATTGTTTGGAGCTGATAGTCCATTAGTGGCCCTTGACTAATCAGCTGATGGCTGATACCCTTTGTGTATCTTCTGGGCTACTCCCAGTATGTTGAGATCTTAAGCTCATTAGGCCTTCACCTGGTGGAACTGATGCCCTGGAAAGAAACTCTTAATTCCCTTCCCTCCGGGACAAAGTGTCGCTCTATTGGGAACGGCGAAACAATGACACAGACTCTCTTGTGGAGTTGAACTGGAGAATTTTTCCCCTCAGTTTATTACTTCAGGTCTTTTTTATAGACCGATAAGTGAAAAGTACAGAAAAGAAAACTTTTATTGGTTAGTAAACTAACACATCACCATCATTGGTCAGTGGGATTCACCACCCCTCGACTTTCTCTTGCAAGAAAACAAGGAACAGACAAACAGCACCTGCAATGCTGTTCTCTATCTCTGAGGATTGTTTTAATTCCTCCTTATGAATTCCCAGGCCACTTTCCCAGGCAAGACTGAGAAAGCTATGTGGCCTGTAATTTCCACAGGCACCATGCTCTCTGCTTCACAGCTAGCATCCATAACAAAGGCGTATATATGCTGGACCTCATAATATCAAAGGCCTTATCCAACCTAGTTCATTCTGTGATTCTGTGGAAGCTGACTAAAATTATAAAATAAAAAGAAATTACAATTAGGATATTTTCCAACATGAGGTGCAGCCTCTGCCTGCAGCAGTGGGACAATGAGGAGGCAGTCCAGGCAGATCCCACTGGGGAATTGAGGTGAGCAGCTTGAGTTGCAGTGAATCTGTAGTATTCAAAGGGAAGAAAACAGAAGTGAGACTGGGAGAGCGTGACTGGACTACAGGAGTAGATTGTGGCATTCCACATGCACAGGAGTATGGCTAACATGACTAAGGAGAAATATTTTGGCTACTGGAGAAGTAAGCAAAAGCATGGCAGGAGAATGAAGCAGGGATGCAGTCCTCAGCTTTGCTGCAGCATTTGAACTGAGGTACAAGGCCAATGTCCTGAATGAGAAGAACTGATAAAAGGAACAAAGGGGTTTAAAAGCTGGGCTCATCCATGGCTGTCAGCACCATAAATAATTATTCTTCTAAATTTAATACAACCTTTCAAGTCAGGTCCTCACCCCACTGCACAATTGCCACTGGAGGGCAGCTCCAGGATGCCACTGTTCTGCAACCTCCTCTTGGTTGTACCATAGACGCATTCCTGAATATTTATTCAGGAATATAGTTTATTATTCCTGAATATTTATCAGGAATATAGTTTATTTTAATTTATCCTCACAGAAACAGGTCTTCTTGATGTTTACATAATTTTAATTTTTTTTCTTTGAACAAAGTTGTGAAAATGATCCTTTGTGTGAGCTTATCAAAAAGTGCTATAGGAAAAAAAAAGATTCCATGTCCCTTTAAAAGCAATAGTTCCATTATTTTGTTGATTAAATTGATAATTAAATTTACAAACTGTAATCTGTACAGGAGTGCAGGGAGTATCAGGTGCTATGCTGTGCTGAGAACTTGAAAGGGGAAGATGAGACATTTCACTGTCTGAAAATGTCAGCTAAAGGACTATCATGGATAAAGGACTGTTGAAGAGGAAAATGGACAGATAATTTTATCATCTGCTGGGTCAGGATGAGCCAGGAAATAAGTAAAGTGTGTTGAGCAGAGGGCTTTGAGAGCTGAACACTGAGAGGCCAATATTTGATGACACTGCCAATAATATGAAGGCAGGGAAAATTGAGGAAGTTTTCTCACTGGAGAGGCTGAAATCAGCAGAGGAAAAATGAGTGCTGGGTAGGTACTTCTAATTCATACTGGTGCTTTGGGTCATCCTTGTATTTTTACCTGCTAGTAATAAGAAATGAAATGTGAACAAGAGTTCTCAAGCAATACATCTTCAGTGTAGATGAGCTGCAATTGCATTCAGGAAACCAAGAACAAAAACACATCCAGGGCACTACCTTTGTTTCCCTATTACCTGCACATGCCAGACTGCACATCACTTATGCTTTCAATCTAGAAGCAATTCTCCTGACATTTCTACTGTCTAATTAAGCCAGTATGATACAGAAGTTCATTAAACTTGAATTTTTTCCCAAACAGAAACAAAAGTGGTTTGTTTGCTGTTTTACTTTTCCACCCATATTATGATACAGAGTCTATATTTAGATATCAGCTACAGAACTGATTTGTAACCATTCCTGGAGTGCTGATTCTGTTTTGGCAGGAGCTGAGGTATTCAGTAGTGCCAGTGATTGATTCTGGGAGGCCAGCTGGACAGCTTGGCTGGATGTGGACCCTACTCATGCAGTATCATCAGGGCTTAAATCATGAGAATCAGTGGAATTACTTGATTTCAGAAATGCCTGGGAGAAAAAAACAAGTTTTTTGAGAGCTATTCAGACCACATCCAACTGCACACAGACAGATTAGCTTTCAGAATCAGGTGTCCAATTGCCCATTGAAGTTTTAGGAAACAGCAAGGCTGACTTTCTAGAGAGCCTGTATTAAGCATATAGGAAAACAAATTTCAACAACTAAATTCAGTGCCACGGTGACATAACAAGAATGGTGCAATTATGTTCAATCACTTTGTATTGCCATACAAACACAACCATATACCTAAACTCTGCATTAAACCGAAGGCTGATTTCATTTTTAAAAATAAAATTTTGAACTGTTATGCTGTAGGAAATCTTGAATAATTCTTCTTAAATCATTGTAATGGAATTGAACAGATTCACAGCCTGGCAAAATTTACTCCTAAATCTAAGTGAAACTAATCTATGCACATGGGAGTTTTTAGGAGTATGCCAGACAGCTAGATTTATAGAAACAAAGATGGGAATTGAAGCAGGAAAATACTGTGTTAACTTGATGTAAAGGAACTTTAAAGATGGATGTATTGTTACAGGAGGACTATTAGTATGTTTTATACCTAAGTCTCATTTTTAAAAAATTTTAGGATATTTTAAAGTTGAGTAGCCCCTGTGTTCATAGAGTAGAATTCCCTCAGGGTGTGAATTGTCTCTCAGTGTGTATGTACAGCCCTGGGCAGACAGAAAGCCAAAGCAGTAATTCAAACTTCAGAACATTGCAATAATTCAAGTAATAAACAGTTTGAAACAGATTGTCACTTCAAAACTGCTTTAGTGCAGATTGTCTTTTTCTTAGTTCTCATCCCCATCGTTAGTGAGCTGAGCTTATTGAACTGCTTGCCAATTCTGTTAAGATCAGATGGAGTGAAATGGGATCAAGGCAATATTTCAGTGCAGTTCCCATTCATCAGCTCCCCTCCAGATGCCATTATCAACATGCATTTTACAGCTTCACATCTCTTGCCATCGGTGGGCAGAATTATAAAGAGGTTAAGCACACTTGGCTTGAATGTCAATAATCAGTAAGGATGCTCATCTGACATAATAGGGATAAATTTTTGCCTTTGAAACAACACACCATTCCAGCAGTCAGAGTGAACTAAGGTGACTTCCTTGACATTTATACTAACTATACTGTGTGTGTGGTGTATACACAAACACTTTTGTTATGCATCTCTCTGACTGTTCCCTAACACTATGGATTTCTCTTGTGTATGTCCTGTAATAATGTATTAAATTAATAATTTTTTAGTGCTCCCCGTTAAAGCTAATTTCTTCCACTTCAGGTGTTTTGGGTTTTTTTTAATTTTAAATACTTAAATTAAAAACTCTGTCTTTCTAAAAGAGCCCCAGTTTCCCTTTCTAAAGCCTGCTGACAGACTATGATAGGTAATATCTTCAGAAGTTCCTGCTGTGTGTGGACTGTCAATGCCTCTAAAGCCTGTGATTAAATTCTGTCCACCTTTAGTGAGTGCAGATAGGCCTCAGTGCAACAGAATTAAATTAGTTCTAAGTGCTTAAGAAATAATGATCCTACTCCTATGGGAAGCAGCTATGACATTTATAGAAAGCATGAATGTTCAGATCATACACAAATATGTAACATATAAGCACAGCTAACATCATGATCATTGGTTCTTTGGGACATCATTTTTGACAATAGAACATTAGTCAAATACTGTTCTTTCTCACAGCGTTTTAATAGCAACAATCCTTGGTTATTACAAACATTTCTGGTCTGTTATTGCCAACAGTCCTTGGTTGGCTCCGTGGCCATCCAGCTATCAGTGTTTGAGACATACTCACTACCCCTTTCTGGGAATTGAGAGTTCAAGAAGGGTCTCACTTCGGACGCTTGTTTAGAGAGTCACAAGAGAATGGACTTTAGTTATGGTAATCTTCCACCCAGGGCACAATTCAAGTTGGTAGCTTCTTTTTGCAAGTTCAACAACAAAAAGATTATCTCACTTGGGTTATTATGCAGATAAGAAAAATAAGTTTCCAACGCTGTTGGTGAAAAGACAAGTGTTAGTTGGATGGCAGAGTTCCTGGGAACAGACAGCGTTTCTGATATGTTCAACAGGGGCTTAGTCCAGGTGCAGCTCGTCAAGGCCAAGGCTTGAGGTGAATTTCTCAGCTCATAATGCAGCTAGGGGAGGAAGGAGAGGTGTACCATCACAATCCACTCCATGAGTGAAGTCACCTTCTCTGGGTCTCTGCACCACTGAGTGCACCCTCCAGGGTGGGAGCTGGGTGTGTGTCAGTCCTGCTGAGCCCCACAGTGCAAGTGCAGTGTCCACAAAACACACGTCTGTGTAGCACTGTCTGTGGGGTGGAACTAGGCACCCATGTTTTAGTGCTTGCTCATGTAATTTTTAACTTTCTGTTTCTTTCTCTTTCCTTGGCAGATTTTTATTGGTGAGATATCCATGTATTTCATAAAGTCAACCCGAGAAACCCTCATTATTCAAGAGAAAACTATTTTGACTGGAGAGTGCTGTTACCTGAACCCACTGCTTCGAAGAATAATACGTTTTATAGGTAAGCATCCTGTGCACTGCAAGCTTGGACCCTGCATGGACCAAATCAGGACAAAACACCCTGACAAAGTACATCACAAAATTAATTGAGCTGTGAAATTTTTGCAGGCATCTTCCACCTTAAAGGGATAGTCCCCTCAGGATTTCCAAGGTAACTTTCAAAATTTGCCTTATCATGCTGGCTGGAGCTGGTTTAGATCATATTCTGCTAAGCTTGAGATCCTTAAAGAAAGGTTATACCAATCAAATCCTTTTAGGAATAAATCCATCATTGCTAGTTTATGTGAGCTAAACATTTTAGTTACAAATTTGTCCTCACCAGCTCATCTATTTGGCATTTTTCTTTTCAGCTCTAATTTTAACATCCATAGCTCCGCCACATAATGTTCAGCTGAGCACAGCATAAAAAAAGCCCAGAATTCACTTCAAAATAGTATTATTATTTTCATTGTGTTTGCTTTTTCTTAGAGCTTTCATTGAGTTAATTGCTGAGAAATTAAGTTCTGTCATTAAACCATTTGTAGGTTGCTTCATATGGTGCTTGCAAACTGCTTTACCTTCTTCACACTGTTGATGAGTCCCAAGTTGATGTGTGGGATTGGATGTCTGGCTGATAGCATGGACCAGTGGCTCCTCAGATGGCTCCCCACTGGCCAAGAGGGGCTTTGCCCACAGAACATCACACCACTGCCCTCCTTGTGCACTCTCAGAAGTGAAGCACCTTTACACACTGCCTCTCACGGGGACTCAAGCCCAAATTCAGGGTCTGACCTGGAACAAGCAGTGGTGGGGGGAAAAAGCTGAATGTGTCTGGAGTGCTTCTTCCCTGTCACTGCTGAATTTTTGAGCTTTACCTGGAATGAAAATGTCTGCTGTGGCTGTGGCAAGTGTTGTGCTGCTTCCATGAGCACATCCCTGGCTGCAGGCAGGGGCTTCATCAGAGCACACAATTCAAGGTATTGCCGTGTGCAAACATATTTGTCATCAGCAAATATATGCTGCAAAGGAGGAAGAACCATGGTTTTCCTTCTCCTTCAGCTCTCTCTGTGCCTCCCGCTTTATGCATGGAAAGTAGGGAGTGAAATGTGCCTTCTGCCACCCTGGAGGTGGAAGCAAACCTCCTATGTTTAGTTACTCAGGCCTGGTCTGTGTGTTGCTGGTGGGAAGAAAAAGACACAGAAATGCAATTAAAAGTAAAACACCCTTGAATTTCACATAAGCTCCAGGATATATGGATGGACAGCAAACTCTCATTAAGAGAGAAGCGGAGTATCAATGTCCACTGGGCCACTCAGGGCTTTTTGACTATTCCAGCACACTTGGCATGTTGCAAAGTCCCATTCAAACACTTCTGCCTGCAGGGTGAGCACTAGAAGTTCTTAGATCATGGAGGCTAAGTACTTCCTCAGTATGTTTTCATACGGTTAGCTTTATTCTTAAACACTCAGTTGTTTCTCTTCTGGTGGAAGAGAAGGGGTAACAATGAAACAACTCTCAGAGAGTAGTAGGACATAAACCATTCTAGAGAAATGGATCTTGGCTTTTCAGCTGTGTTTGTTTTCCTGAGAAAAATGAAGTTAATATTATTACAAAGTCGTGAAGTCTTTGCCTTGTCTTAAAGTACACTGTGTGCTTGTTTTCTTCTGAAACCTTTCCCCTGCCTCTGCAGTGAAATGAATTTTTTTGGATGAAATAATATATTAAAGAAACTGAAGATAACTGCATTTTTCAATTGCATTTCATTTCACTTGTGTTTTGAAAGCATGGCACTGCATGGACTGAGCAGCTGTACCCTGTGCCTGGATGATCCCGGGAAGTTAGCTGCATACAGCTGCTTACTCCAAAATGAAGCCTCCTAGGTGCTTGGCTGTGCAAAGACAACCAGATTACTTGTATATGGAATTTTCTGTGTGTGCCTTCTCTTGATAAATTTTAGGGCCAAAACTTACAGAGCTGATAAACTAATTTCTCTTGCAAGTTCTCTTCCTTAGAAAGTAGTCTGTCAAAAAAGTTTGCTGCCAATTTAGTTTTGGTGCCCAGATGTTTGAGCAAGTCTTAATGAGTACTTGCAAAAAGCAGTTACTTAACTCCTTTGAAAATTGCCTTATAAGGCATTACAGTTTATATTATTCAAAAGTATGAGAAAAATCCTGTAATGTGTCTAGGTTCTCATATGTCAGGGAAAATGAACACTACTGTTTGACCCTGCAAGGCACATCATGGAGAACTTTTGAGAGCTGCCGATCCCAAATTTTAGGAGGGAAAAGAGGCTTTTTCTCCCCCACTAACTCTGTAATGGAAGTGGCTGGGAAGAGATGGGATTTTAAGAACTGTAGCCTAAATGTGCTTTTCACAAAACAAACAGAAAGCAGTAGATACTTCAATGAACATTCATTTATATTTTGCAAGGAAAGAAACACAAAAAGGAAAACTTACAGCTTTTTTTTTGGTCCTGTGGAAGACTAGGATCCTTGTGGCACAATCTCCATTGGATCTTCTGGGTTTGGTTGCTAGATCTGAGCTTTTCTCCTATAACTTTTCCTTCATGTATACAGAAGTAAGGACTTCTTTGCACTTAGAAAGTAGAGCAAAACGAAAAACCTATGTCTTTTCTGGTATGCTTACAAAGCTCCATGTTTCTTCTCTGTTTTTTTCCTATCTTGTTTACTTTGCTCTCTTCATTCTTTCCTTGTTTTCCTCAAGGTCTCAGCACACATATCATTCTAAGAGCCTCCTCTCCAGAGGTTAGCTGTGACTCTGAATGTTGAGCTTTGTATTAAATCTCTCACAGATTCTTTGTCTACATGAAGCAGAGCTACAATTTCTTCTTGCTTCCTGGCCCAGACATGAATCATTCCTGCTGAGAGACATTTGCTTTTGTGGCAAAAGACTGCCTCTCACCTTGCTGCAGTGTCCCAAGTCTGTATTGCAGCCTAGATTGGTGAAACCTGTGTGTTCCCTTTATTTAGAAAACCACTTTCTTTATCAATGAAAAAAAGCTGTCTTAGCTTGGGAACACCAGTCTTTGATGTATGCTGCAATCTGTTCCATCTTCCTCTTTATCTTCTATGTGTTCATAGACTTTTTTTTAAGATTTTGAGATCAGATTAGTGGTGTGCAATTGCTTCAGAGCAGTTTTTTCTAGTATATTGCTGCTTCACTGCTTTGCTTTAGGCACATCCTCTCTCCACCCTCCTCTCCCCACCCTTCCCAGCAGTTCTATCATCAATTTTTGATGCCATAACTTGCTGTTTATGATGTGAACCTTTGAGAAACTAATTAGTAAGAATGGCCATTTCCTGGGCCTCTCTACCTCTTCTCCCTGTCTCCCAACTTGAGCATACACAGCCTTTTGTATATTTATTCATTCTGTCTTATAAGGAATCAGCACTTTGTTAATGTCATTCTACTTTGCATTTGATTCTGTGTTCTACTTAATCATTTGTATTACAAATAGAGATTATAAAATATTATAGTGAATGGTTTCAGTCAAGGTGTTAGTCTTTTTATGTACAGCTGCTGCCATACCCCCAGGATCAGGGATTCAGACCTCCCTGACCCAGTCTGACAGGGTGACTATGGTATGTATGGTGTTACATTTCATTATATTTGTTTTCTAATCCATGTGATTAAGTTGTCTACCTGCAAAGCCCTGATAATATGCAAGTAGCCCCTTTCTAGTCCAGATATCTAGAAATTCAGCATGCTTCATCAGTTTGTTACCAGAGGCTTTTACTTTGGATGTGCATAATTTGTCTTTAACAAATGGTGCAGATCACCTTCTTTTGATAACTTAATCTAAAGCATGGTGACACTTCACAGTGGACAGCTAAATAATTAAATTAAGGCTTATTTCAGCAGATTAAGACTTTAGTTTGGCAAATACAGGTTAACAAGATTTATACACACATTGAGTTTATTGTAATAGGATAGATATACCCCAGCGCTCTAATGTCAAATCCCTGAGCAGCTGAACGAGACAGCTTACCTGACCTTGTCCTTCTGTCTGCCTTGCATCTGAAGTTCACTGTGAAAGAGCGTATGTTCTGTTATTAACTCCTTGCCTTTCCATACGGCTCAAGCTGTATTTGGGGGTGTGGCCCCAAACCTAAACTGCTACAGCAGCTTGAACTACTGTAGATGTTATCACTGAAGAACCTCCACAGTGAGGAACAGGTCACTGTGCTGGGAACAAATTAACCCTTACTGTTCTCTTTGATGCCAGGCTCTGAGCTGGTAGCTGCCTCCATGAAAACTGCTGGTTGTGAAAGCAGTGAGGAAGGAAGATACCCTGTACATCTGTCAGGAGGAGTCTTGAGCCTCCAGATTGTTTTTGCATTGGGAACTGGATTTCTTCTAGAATGGTCATGTGTCTCCCTTATTACATCTGGGGAGAACAGTATCCAGGCAGGACACCCACAGGTGAATCAAGCAGACTCAGGAGGTAGTAGAAACCCTGGAGAAGTGAGCTTTGTGGGGTCTTGAGTGGAAGATGAAAGCCAATCTTAGGATAGGGTTATATGAGTGCTCAGAAGCTTGATGTTGAGCCTGTTCCTGATGCCATGGCAACAGGACAATAAATTCCCCTGAAATCCTCAGCTCTCCTGTTGTAAAATGGATTAATGATACAGGTCTCTTTTAACACACCATTTAAGATGTAGTGATGAAGGGTGGTTTAGAAGAGTCTGAGTTACAGGACTAGAAGTGTATGGCTCATGGGATGCACAGGATTCCTACAGAAAAACCTTCAGAGAAGGGCTGGGGATCAGCATTCCCATAGAGCCCTGAGTCCTAGAGGGACACTCTCCAATGAAACTCTAATCTTCCTTAAAAAACAGAGGGGTGGGAAAAGGGTTAGACAAGTATGAGTGTGTATGTGAAATATTGTTATAAACATGATGGCGAAATGAGGTTAATATAAAAGCAATTTATTATAAAACAATTTCAATAACAAACAACAAGAGAAAAACCACAATAAAATAAATCAGCGCAGCTCTGGGTGGACAGGGGTCTATACCCAGAGGTACAGATTTTCCCAAATCCACGAAGGAGGGTTGACTGTCTGGGGTTTTTATAGGGATTTTGTGTCCTGAGGCCAAACTCCGAGAAGTCACCATTCAACAAAGAGTCTAGATGGGTGGTTGAATGGATTTCGAACTGAATCAATAGACAACTGGGCAGAGTCCTTTCACATGTGAAAGGTTCTGAGTGCTTCCTGATTGCATCTTTGGTTGGGCTCTCAGGGTGGAGTGTCCAGGTCCCAGTGAGGAGCCGGGAGCCGATGGGTATCTTGGCCGGGCTCCTCTCATTGTCTAGCCTGATTGCCCGTGTCCTGCTCTTTCTCTCAGGCTGATAAGCGTCGCCTAGGATCGTTACCGCCTGAATGGGTAGTTACTGCTGGGTCTGGGGAGGAATCCTTAGGCCACACTATATTTTATATTTTTTTACATTGTTATAAATACAGTCATATATTTATTTATTCTTTCACGAATTTTTATCTAATGTCACATTTATCACAAATATGAACTTTTTCTGACAAAGTTAAGTTGTGACAAATTCAGATAATTAACTGGAACAGAGAGAAGTGCCTAAATAAATATCCTTTGTACAAAACATGATGATACGTTACTGAAGAGCCCAGCTTCTGATGTCTCGTGAACCCTTCAGTGTATTGTTTCTTTCATTACTTTACTTAAGGGTTTCAGGATTTTTCCTTAATAAAGCCTTTTACTTCCTGATTCTCATTTCCACTCACTGACTTCTCACTTGTCTCTTCCCAATGTCTCTTCAGCTGCTTTTCTACAAGTCCCAAGGGGGATTTTGTTGATTTTGGTTGTGGTGGGGATTTGGTCTTTTTTTTCAAATCAGTGGCATTTTAAATGCCTCGAATAACAAGAGTTTCCAGAGTCAACAAACAGTTGCAGTGACTGATGTTATATAGATTCAGGGTGCAAGAAGAGAGCTTGACTATGAATTGCAGGGAGGACAAAGGGTTGTACTGAGGCTACAGTGAGTGAGAAGAGCTGGATTTTTCTTCAGGGCAGATGCCTCCGTTAGAAAAAGCAGTAGAACTGGAGGTGGCGACGCTGATGAACAGCCACACAAGGAGCTTGATAGGAGATAGAACATGAAAACAGTATGTGGGTGAGAGCCCAGAAGTCAAGGGTTCATGAAAGACTTTTTGACGGTCATTTAGAGGGATGTGTAAGTGGAAGAATTGAAAACAAAGCATTCAGAATTGAAGCTGCTAAATACCTAGACTTTTCTGCCAAAGCAAGTGTTAGTTCAGGTGAGATGAACCTGGAAAGTCAAGCTTCACTTTATCCATCCTCAGCATTTTTCAACAGGACTGACTTTGTTACTTTTTTTTGGCTTGAACATTTAATTATAAATGAAAGAATGAAATAGATGTTATAAATGAAATAGAGCCAAATTTATTAATAATAAATTTATTAAAAATTTGTCAAAAAGAAGGAACAACCACAATCACAGTTAAGGCTAAAATGTTGAGCCCGGGGTTGAAGCTGGGTGAACTTTGAATCAGTCTCTACTGCCCTGACCCCCCAAGTTCACCCGTCGGTCTTCTATAGGAGTGGGGTTTTATACAGGTTCTATAGCCTGAGGCTGCACAGTTCTTCCTCTCCGAGTCTGTTGCATATTCATATTTATTGTAAGTTTTTTAACTGGATCTCTGAGAAGGGAAGAAAGGGTTTGAGTGGCTTTATGGAAACTGAGTTTTTGAGATGCATGATCCGGAGATACTTTCTGTTTGGTTTCTGAACGAAGTTCTGAGGGAGAAAGGGAGTTACAGGAACTGAGTATTGAGATGCATGGTCTGGGAGAATCAGATCAGTCTGATATCAGGTGCGAATCACTGTGTCATTAGTACCCCAATCTCGCCTGGGTGGGCCTTGATTTCTCTGGTGCCACTTTGTTCTTTTGCAAATTGTCCTTTTCCTCTGGCTCCGAGCTGTCGCTGCTGCAACCCTTGCTTGCTTGATATATGTAACCAGTTTTTATTTACTTATATACACATAAAAAAACCCCGAATTATACATTTATGTATCACAGTCCAATGTCTTTCTCACTGGAGGGAAAGATATGTTAAAATCAGGTCTCTGCTTTCTTGGACTCTGGAGCAGCTAAGAGAGTAGCAGGGAGTACAGCCTGCCCTCTAATACCTGGACTAAGCTAGCATCTCTCCCAGTTACATTCTTATTCTTCTGTTTTCCAGCCTCCAGGCTGCTTCTGAGACACAAACACAGCTGATAGTGGTCAGGACAGTGAGAAAATGGTGCCATGGTCTAGTTGTGGTGTTAGGGCATGGGTTGGACTGGATCTTGGAGGTCTCCTCCAACCTAGTCATTCTGTTGAATTCTTTTGTTGAACAAGTCAGGAGGCCTTTCCAGACATAAGGAGATTCTGCTCCTTCATTATGGCCTCTTTCTGCAGCCAGACTATGTTACATGACTGGCTGAGGGGAAAGATTGGCTTTATGTATGTCTTGGTTTGAAAATATAGGTGTCTGCTAAGGAAGGCAGAAACCTCCCTGGTAACAGAAAAATGTAAACCACCCCCCCTCTTCCAAATTATTATAATCCTGAAATAAAGTGGCTCTCAGGCAAAGATATGGGAATGGGAATAACATTTCTTTACTATGAAAATTAAAATAGAAATGCAGTAGTACAAAAAAGAAAACCAACAGAAAACCAACCCATTGACAGAGTCAGAATACAGCCTGTTAGTCAGGCTGTTGATAGCAGTCCAATTAAATGGTGGGTGCAGTCCTCTTGGAGTGACAGATGTGGTTCTGTTGAAGCAATGATCCCATAGAAGGGTGTAGTTCCACTCAGAAGGTCTGGTGATGTAGATGGGTCCAGTGTTTCTTGTCTGGGAATTCAGTGGAGAAAGGCTGCTGTAGTGTTCCAAGTCTCCAAAGATATACATGTTATGATGCTTGGCTCCTCTCCCTGGGTGGAGCATCTCACAATGGGATGATGTAATTTTAGCAGTCATGTAATGAGATTCTGCCCATTAACAGCAGACATAACCCTTGAGGGAGGGTAGGTTGTGGAAGAGATAAAGAACACCACCCCACCTCGTTTTAACAGCTGGCCCATTAACAGAAGATATCCCCCAGTTATGAGGGATGGGTCATGAAAGAGATAAAGAAAACTACCCTGCCTGGTTTCAACAGATAGTAATAGAATACATACTTTTGGTTACATCTTTCATTGAAACCCAAGACAATGTAATTGCAATTAACCTTCATCCTTTCTGCTAGTGATCAGCTGTAGGTCTGCTTGCCATGTGGCTTACACTGTTTCCATCTTTTCTCAGTGCATGCCAAGTTCTGCATCACAGTTTGTCCGCAGATTTTCTGGCCCAGAGTGAGCACATTGAAATAAAGCACTTCCTGCTGAGCAGGATGACAACACCTCCCATTACACCCAAGTTTTGAAGTCTGGAAGAGGCATCTATTTTGACATTTTTTCTCTCTGAGATTATGTCATAGACATGAGCTGTGTGATCCTGAAGAGCTGGGGCTAGCTGCCATGAAGTCTTTCAGAGCAATTTGCCCCCCTCTTAAAAGCTGGCAATCTCATCACTTCGTTTTTGTACTCTGGTCAGTTAGTTTAGTTGCTGTAGGTCATTGAACAAATCCATTGAACAGATGGATTCCTGAGGTACAAAAACTATCAGGGGACTGTCCAGCACTGGCCAGGCACACTGGCATTACACCCTTCAAATCAATTACAGCCAACCTTTGCTCCAAGTCTCCAGAGACATGAGGCGTAATCAGCCTGAAGGGGTCACATTCCTGCCAGCCGGACTCAGTGCTGCACACAGCTGTGATTTTCACAGAGAACAGCTTGGCAGAGGTATGAAAGAGGAACTGCAGCAGCCAAAATGCACCACAGACAGAATGTGATAAAGGTTTCTGGCTTGCTCTGCTCTTTTCCAGATTACTGCAGGCATCAGCAGCTGTGTTTGGGCCAGCACTTTCTGTGCTACAAAATAGTAGGAGAATGCAGGTGTTAAAACTTCTTTTCTTAATGGAGAGAAATACCTTTGTATATATGCACTTCGTGGAGATTGAAATAGTTTTGTGTAGCCCTTGTTCTTTTTCTGAAATGTCTTGGTTCTTGGTTTGTACTTACATGATAAGGAGCATAAGTCAGACTGCCTGACACTTAAATTTCCTGTAATTATTGTAAAGGCTGGGTGATAATACTCGCTGCACTCACTGTAATTTGCACAGCACATCAGAAATTTGCTATTTAAAGCAAGCTGTGTAAAAAAAAAATTAAAATTTTGACAAAGTGCTGTATATAAAACAAGATTCATCTCTCTCATAACTTCAGTTTCACCAGGCTAAAAAATACCCTTCTGCCATTTTCCTGAACTAGCTTGTGCACTGACTAATGTAGGCGAGAAGTTCCTGATGGCTGTGGAAAACCATGGATTTGAAATATTACCAGAGGGATAAAGGAAATAAAAGAGAACTCTCTGTGCTCTCTCCTTTTAAACACACTTAGCATGGGGAGAAAACTGTCACACCATTGAAAAGACGGGCCAGTCCTGCAGCCTAAAACCAGAGGAAGGCAGCCTGCTTCTTTGGCCACCACTGTTTTTTTAAAATTTATTATTATTTATTATTATTTAAATTTATTATCACATACCAGATCATCAGTAATAAATAAAAATAAATGTACATGAAGAACAGTAATACATTCAGCCTCCAGAATCATCTTACTGTGTGATGCTCCTTGCTGACCTTGGGGAAGGATGGTGAGGAGGAACAGCTCTGCAGTCCTGCAGCCCCTCCAGGCTGTTGCCCACGGGCAGGGGTCTTTCCACCAGTACCCCAGCGAGGGATCTGCACCACAGTGACGCAAACCATGTCTCTGACCAACTGGTACAGGCAAGCCCCACTCAACATTTGTACAACAAATCAAATTTAGTTATAGTTTTATTTTGTGTTAATGTTGGTATATGCTGCATTATTTTGAGTCACTCATATTTTTTGTGTCTCAGAGTAGAGCAGCCTTTTAATCTTTTTAATTCAGTATAGATAAGCAGTGAAGATGTTATAATCATGGTCGTGCCAGCTCTTAAGATTTTATCACAGCTTTCCTAAGATGATTTCCCTGGAGCTCCAGTTCCATATTTAAATACATAACAATCTCAGATAATTTATAATTTAATGATTTTTGCTTACAGAGCTACAAAAGGGAGAAAGCAAAACCACATGACCCTCAATATCTTCCTAAATCAGAAATCAGTATTTATTTGTTCTGTGTTTTTGTGATCCTTTAATCAACCTTAATGATGAGAATGGGAAGAGGAGAGCTGATTTAATCTTTTAGAACATTTGGGTTCGGTAATTTTGCAAACTTGCTGTTCTGTACCTTTGGCATGTAAGCATTACATTCATCTGAAAAATCCTCACATGTTCATAGCAGCTCTAGCAGGTATTGATAACACTCAAGGGGAGTCAGTAAAGGATGTGACAGCTGCATTATTTATTTAGAGATGCTTCACAACCCTGGAAAAGTTTCTGCATTCTAGTGACTACTTCATCTTACAAGATCGTGTAGTTATGTGCTCCTGGTCACATGAGCTGAAGTGCAAGTGTCTTCCAGAGCAAAGCATTGGATTACTTCCAAAAGTGCATGCCAAATATTGCTAGGTCAGGATTGTAAATTTTCAACATCAAGGTGGTGAATAGTCAAAATCCGAAAGGTACTTAATTCTAGGTAGTTATGTTAGAAAAGAGAAGTATTGTTTCTCAGCACTACACTGCTCTTTCAGGTTCAGAGATCTCTTTTTTTGTTAAAATTTGTTAAAATTACTACTCCTCATTATGTTTCTTCCTCTCAGGTATAGTGGTATTTTCTAAACCTGTTTGAATGATCACTATTTTTAACCTTTCCTCACAGGAGTGTTTGCATTTGGACTTTTTGCCACTGACATCTTTGTAAATGCTGGCCAGGTTGTGACTGGGAACTTGACTCCTTACTTCCTGACTGTGTGCAAACCCAACTACACTGGAAACGACTGTCGGGCCCACCACCAGTTCATGAACAATGGCAACATCTGCACTGGGGATGTGGAGGTGATTGAAAAGGCCAGGAGATCCTTTCCATCCAAACATGCTGCTTTGAGCATCTACTCAGCTTTATATGCCACGGTGGGTGCCAGAGATGACTACTGACTTGCATGAGAGGTTTTTGCATGTGCATCTATATGGGGCATTTTTCTAACAAGAATTTTTGGAGAAAAAGAGGGACGTTTTGGGGGGAGCTTTTTTCCTTATCAATATAGGAAGTTCTTCTCTCTCCATTTTACCAGTCCTGGTATAAGCAAATGAAATGCTCATTGCTTTTGAGGCACTACATGTAGAGGCATGAGGTCCTAAACTTGTCTTTGCTGCTGATTTTCTCATTCAATCTTCTCCCCACCCCTGTCTTATGAGCATTAAAATGAACTGATTGATAAGTAGCTTCTAGATTGCTGAATTTGTTCACATGCTATGTGTTGTTGAATATTTAAAATTTAAATTGTGCCCTTTCAATAGGGGTCTGAACTTAGGCTGAATTTCGCTTCCCTTGTTTAGGACCTGAACTTACATTGCAAAGAGGGTTCTAATAAGAGTCAGTGTGAGAATTCTGTTGTTACCACAGAGAAATATACCCTATCTGACACATCGACAAGGTGACACTGCCATGCAGTCAGGAAGGAAATTATGAAGTCTGATGAAACAGATCAACTGCTCCTGTGTATTTCCTGGCTAAAGTTTCTGTGATTCTTGAAAATTGATCCAAGAATCTTACTAATAAAGCAGAAAGCCTTGGTGGTTTTGCCATAAAGATCCAAGGACTTAACCTGGTTCTGATCTCAAAATGCATTAACTTAGATCTTTTCTCTCCCTATAGCTTGCCTCAGAGTAGTGTCAGTCTGTCTGTTGTCATAAGTGTTATAAATGAAATAGAGCCAAATTTATCAATAATAAATTTATTGAAAAATTTGAAAAATTGAGTTATGGAAACAACCACAATCGCAGTTAAGGTTGAAGTGTCAAGCCTGGGATTGGCGCTGGGTGAACTTTGAATCAGTCTCTACCACCCTGATTCTCCCAAATTCACCGTCTGTCCTTTGGAGGAGTGAGTTTTTATACAGTTTCTACAGCCTGAGGCTGTACAGTTCTTTCTTCCAGGGTTTGTTGCATATTCATATTTTCTCTAGTTTTGTTAACTAGATTTCTGAGAAGGGAGGAAAGGTTAGAGTGGCTTTACAGGAACTGAGTTTTGAGTTGCGTGATCTGGAGATATTTTCTGTTTGCTGTCTTAACAAAGTTTCACAGGAGGGGGAGAGTTACAGGAACTGAGTATTGAAATGCATGGACTAGAGAATCAGATCAGTTTGGTATCAGGCCTAAATCTCTGAGTCATTAGTACACCGATCTTGCTTGGGTGGGCTTTGTTCTCCTTGGTGCAGTTCTGTTCTTTTGCGAATTACCCTTCTCTGGGTCCTGGCTGTCCTGTTGCAACTCCTTGCTCTGCATGTGTGTTTGATACTTGTAAGCAGTTTTTATTTCTTCTCACTGCTTATATACATATACAACAAAACACGAATTATACAACCATATATTACAATCAGTATGCAAGAAAAGCCTTAAAGTTATTAAAGACAGTGTATTTACTGAGTATTTTGCCCTGTGCTCTTGTTAGCACATGAATGAAACACTACATTATTATTTTTAAAAATTAAGAGTTCACCCACTGCTGTTTCAATATCCATCTGTTTGCACTGAATGTTGTGTGGATTAAGATGAAGAAATAAACTGTAATTCCTTTGATCACAATTGTTGGGAACTGTTTGGAAAGCCTGTAACATTTTGTGCACATTACTTCTGAACAATGTGCAACCATGTGTGAAATACAGCTCACAATATACTCAATATGTTTGTAGCAGCTGTTTGCACCATGATAAACCCTTAGGTGGTCAGGCTTAGTCCTGGTTCTGTCATCAGCTGATTATATCCTTTCATGGACTTTCCCTGCCCAGCCTCCCTTGTTTCCTAGGAAGGCAATTTTTTTACAACAGGCTGATTTCTACAGCTGAAGAGTGTTATAAACGTGATGGCAAAATGAGGTTAAATATAAAAAAAATTTATTATAAAGCAATTTCAATAAAACAAACAACAAAAGGAAAAACCACAATAAAATAAATCAGCGCAGCGCTGGCTGGACAGGGGTCTATACCCAAAGGTACAGATTTTCCCAAATCCACGAAGGAGGGTTCTCTGTCCGGGATTTTTATAGGGGTTTTGTGTCCTGAGGCCAAATTCCAAGTAGACACCATTCAACAATGAGCCTGGATTGTTGGTTGAGTGGATTTCCTGGAGCTGAGGAACTGAAACAATAGACCATTGGGCAGAGTCTCTTTGCATGTGAAAAGGTTCTGAGTGTTTCTTGATTTCATCTTGGGTTGGGCTTTCAGGACAGAGTGGTTGGGTCCGGTGTGGAGCCGATGAATATCTCGGGTGGGCTTTTCTCTTTGTCCAGTTTGATTGTATCTTCAACTGGGGCTCGAAGGGTGGGTTGTTCAGGTCCGGTGTCCAGCCGATGAGTATCTCGTCAGGGCTCGTTTCTTTGTCCAGCCTGATGGCCCGTGTCCTGCTTTTTCTCTTAGGTTGATGGGCGCCGGCTAGAATTGTTATCACTTGAATGGGTAGTTGCTGCTGGGTCTGGGGAGGAATCCTTGGGCCACACTATATTTTATATTTTCTTATATTGTTATAAATACAGATATATTTATTTAGGCTTTCACGAATTTTTATTCATAGATACATTTATCACAAGAGTAACACTGTTTTTCCTTCCTGAGCCTAAGGCCCAAGTAGTTCAGTATTTCTGAGCTCTGTTTTTCCAGGAGTGTCTGCTATGGGCCTGCACTTCCCACATAGGAAGATGTCAGATGAAGCCAGGACATGGAACTCTTTCTGAGCCACCAGGTCCTGAGTTTGCCCTTAAAGCATTTCAGCCCACAGTCCAATATCAGCCCAGTTCTCTGCCTGAAGTCACCTTCTAGAACTAAAGATGTCACTCACTTTGTCTGTCAGCTGGGAATAACACAAGCATTACACAAGAAGTGTATTGTTCATATCCAGCTTTGCTTAATAACTGTTCTGAGCACAATTTTTTGAGAAGTCTCTTGCTGGTTCTAATACACATGATAATGTGTCCTACTGAAATAAAGCACAAGTTATTTGTTTAGTAATACCTATGTTTTGCATAAAGCTGAAGAATTGAGACGTGGAGCAAGAAAAATAGCACATGTACAACATAAGGAGGCCACAGAATGGAATCAGCACAGACATGGTTCTTGCTTTTGTCAGGAAAATGAATCCACAAACACGAGAGGCTTATGTCCAAAAAGGACACAGAGGAGTCCTTTTACTTTATTCAAATAAGGGGAGAGGCCATGGGGCGTTCCCCTGGGGTCTCTCAAATTTTTGGAGGGCGCAGCCTCCTTTTTATCCTAATTTCCCAGCTATATGTCTCTTTCTCTCTTTCCCCATAGGCTGAGGTACTTGAGAGGTACAGACTTCCCAGAATGCCTGATACCTGAGATACCTGAATTTTCCAAATGCATATCCAACCCCATATGCATATTTAGAATCAGTAAAAACATTTACTGTCTTGTTTCGATGTAATTCATAGGCTCTCACAAGCACACACATCTCTGCTGTCTGAGCTGACCAGGTGGGTGATAACTTCCTGCCTTCTTTTTATTGCTTTCCATTCAGGACAGAGTATCCTGTGAATCGCTTTCCTTCTATCACCCTTGAAGACCCATCAATAAACACATTTTCTCCCTCAGGGCATGGACTGTCTTGTAGATCTTCTGTAGCCCTGGTCTGCTGATCTATTACCTGAATGCAGTCACGGAATTCGCCTTGGCTCCCCTCTTCAGGGCATTTCAAACAGGAGGCTGGTTAAAACCTTCCCTGCTTTTAAATTCTAAATCCTCCTGTTCCATTAAACAAACTCATACTGTAATAACCAGTGTTATTATATTATATGACTAAGTGGGTGCTGGTCACCCACTTAGAGGATCTCTCAGTTAACAAAGCTTTAATCTGATGTGAAACTTTAACAATCAGTACCCACTCCTTTGCTAGCTTTCGAGCTTCAGCCATCATCAGAGCTGTGGCTTCACTGTTCTGCAGACAATGGGGCCAGCCTCTGGCTATCAGGTTTATCAGTTTAAAAAGATAGGCAACAGACTTCATTCCCTCATGCTCTTGCACTGAAATTCCTTTAGCATGACTTTGTTAAATATCCACATACTGCAACAGCTCAACTCTTGAGGATGGAGTAAACTCTCCTAATATTTTCTGCAAAGTTTGCCCAAACAAAACAGCTGACTCTGTATAAACATGATCTAGTTCAGCAGCAAGCAATGTCACCACCCTAAGCTAATCACATCACATTTTTTTTATTTTTAGTAACCAATTGCTCCCTATCCCAATTTTTTGCATGAAATCCATCTTAGGCGTAGGGAGGTGACTAACAAGTTAGCCATTGAAAGGAAACCTTAATATTTATAACATTTTATAACCTTTAACATTTATAACTTTTATTAAAGAAAGATGATAAAATACTTTCCTTTAAAGTTTTCTTATCGCCTCCACAGAGGAAGTGCATGACAAATATTTAGGCTTCCATAGGACACCATCTCCACAAGGCTGCAGGTACAGAATTTGCCTTAGGATTAGAGCTTGCCAATTCTAGCTCTCCACAACATACCACAGACTGGTGTGGGGGTTCCCCACAAGGTAGGAGTTGCAGAATTGGCTTCATAACTGAAACTTGCCAATTCTGGCTTTTTACAACAAAACACACAAAAAGCAGAGGGGTGTAGTCCTCTCAAAACTGGAGCCTTTCAGCTCTGCACAAAACCTCATGTGGACAAATAAATACCCAAATTCATTTATTAAAATTTCTACAATTCTTTCAGAGAAAGATGTGTTCAAACTTCTGACCCTGCAGAAGAAACCACAATTTTCACAACTCTTTTGAACAATCAAATTCTTTTGACAATTTTTCCCCCTCAGGGACAAAAAGTAAGGTGGATTGAGAGGTCCTTGTTTTTACTAAGACACACACCTCCTCTCGATCCATTGGCCAGGAAACAGACTCCTGTTTTATGCCTTTATTAGGACTCAGCTCGGGGGTGGGGGCCTGAGGGGTCGCTTGCTCCCACACTGGCAGCTCCAAGGAGGAAGCAAAATTCAGCTTTGCAGCACACACTGCAAAGCTGGGGCTTCCATCCTCATGAGAGTAGCCAGGAGGCCTGTTGTTCTGGCTCCTTGTCTAGGGTGGTCAGTCTTTTCCAGTCCTCTTTAGGTCATAGTTGTCAGGAAAATTAATCCACAAACACCAGAGGCTTATGTCCAAAAAGGAGACAGAGGAGTCCTTTTTCTTTATTCAAATAAAGGGAGAGGCCATGGGGCATTCCCCTGGGGTCTCTCAAATTTTTGGAGGGCGCAGCCTCCTTTTTATCCTAATTCCTGGCTGCTTGTCCCTTCTCTCTTTCCCCATAGTCTGAGGTACCTGAGAGGTACAGGCTTCCCGGAACTCCCGATATTTGCGGCGATACCTTCTCCCCCCCCCCCCCCCCCCCCCCCCCCCCCCCCCCCCCCCCCCCCCCCCCCCCCCCCAATGCATAATCCCTTCTTAACTTTTATGGAATTCATAGTGTTCTTTCAGTGCCTCTTTGATCTACTACTGAAATCCATCCCATTGTTTCTGTCGTCTCTCACTGATAGCTACATCTAATCAACTGACCCACAGCTTGTTTGTAAAGACAAGCTCATCATTCCTCTCAATCCCTCCTCTTTTAATTTTTGTTAGTAATTGTCTTTACAAACTTTAGTTATCATTGACCTAATTTCTTGTCCTTGGGTCTTTTTTGGCTTTGCAACTATTTGCAGTGGCATTACTTTCTGCCCTTTTGTAGCTATCTCTGGATCAGTAGGCATGGCTACTACCTGCATTCCTTTGATCACATGTTGAATGAGTTGTATTAAGCAAGGGATCATGCATGGTTAAAAAGATTAGAGTTGCTACAACACGTAAGAGGAAAAAAAGCATTTGTTTGACGTATAGGCCACCAGGTAACCATGAAAACATGTCCCATTCCCATCCTTTCCATGTTCGGACTGGTACATGTGCTAACTTTCTTATTCCTTTTGTTATTTGTTTTACCACTTTTCCATTGTCATCTATTTGCAAACAGCAGTTTGAGTCATTAAATTTTCCACACACCCCCCCCCTTCTTCTGCTAGTAAGTAGTCTAATACCATCCGATGTTGAAATATTGCATTTCTCATCTGAGTAGACTGGTCAGCAAGAAGGCCAAGAGCTGTAGCTGTCTGGTTGATTTTTATTTCAAAGACAGCTTGCAACCTAATTATCTGGTTAAGATTATAAATGGGTTCTCTGGCACCTGATATTAATTCATTTGGGTTCCAGGTAGCTGGTCCATAGTGTTGTATGATTCGTTCAGGTGGCCATTTCATCTTTTCCCCACTTTTGGGTGCTCTTTCCCAACCAGGGATGTATCAATGGACCGCTTTTCTCTAATTAGATCGTCATATACTTGATTCTTAACTGATTTCCTTGAACTTGTGGTAGCAGAAAGAACAATGGTCTAATATACCCACATAACATATCCCTGACCAGTTTGGGGGTAGCCTGCGGTAAGCATTTTGGCCACAAATCTAGTAATGCCCCTTAGAGCCCAGGTCCATTTAGCGAAGGGACCTTTCCAATTTCATCATCAACTGGTGGGTCAAAATACAGCTTGCTTCCAGAGCCTAGTGCCTGCCAACTCCAGCAATAGTTGCCTCACCATAAGAATCACAATATTTACATTTCCAAGCTCCTACATGAGGTTTCCACTTGCAATCTACATCTCAGATCTGTTTTTATTAGATCTGGACCAGAACTTACTGAAGAGGGTTCGAGTTCCATTCCGGTGTTGCCATTTCACTGATAGTCTCGGACAACATGTGTCGGACTTGTGGAATTATCCTGGGGCAGCTTAAAAATAAAGGGTCAAAAAACTTATCCTTCCCCACTGCTTTACAGCCTTCAAAATCCTTTTGGTAATTATGGAAGGAACACCTTACTCAGCTACCATTAGTGAGCTTAACATGCTTTTGATTCCATCTGCCTTGATATCTGGAACAGTCATAAGGAGGGCAGTTGGGGGTCCAACAATCTAAACCCAAAGATAAAGTCCAGTCACAAACGCTCTTTCCCACATATGTGCTTCCTGTTCTGTTTAGGCAATAAATGCCTCTTTCAGAAGAATGAAGCTGCCATGGACTTCCTTCTTTGTCCCAAAATCCTGTTCCATTATGGACTTCACTCAGGGTGCTAACCCACCACTTAGGCCCGACCGGGCAGGCCACCCATGGCCAGCTTTCAGATCCCCCTGGCCCTCCGCAGACCCAACAGTTCCTAAGGTTAAAGGTCTTTGCTACTTGTTCTCCTAAAGTAAAAAAATTATTTTCCCACTTTAGACCCCAACTTAACTGAAAATATAAAGGTAAAATTATTAAGAGAAACATTCTAATAGTGTTATAATCTAATTTCTAATTTTCAATTTCACGTTGTCTTCTACACCACCTGTGGCAAGTGAAAGCACAGAAACAGCTTAGCATAAAGAAAGCAATGACAGCACGGATTGGCTCCCAGTGTCTGGAGATTTGAGAGTAGGGATGCCCATACAATTGCAGCAGTCAGTCTGTGGGTGGGCACTCAGGGCTTCCCCCGATGTCGACGCACCAGCTACTGCTCCAGTCCACTCCTGCGGAGTGTCAGTCGTGGCTTCCCATCCTTCTCCTCCAGCTGAGATGTCCAAATCTCTGGAGCTTTAGAGACCTTGACTCGAGTGTGATGTGTCCACTCGTGTTCAGCTGTCTTGATGGCTGTTTCTGTAGTCAGCAACACCTGGAAAGGTCCACGCCACTTAGCCACCAGTGGTGCTTTTTTTTTCTACTCCTTAACTAGGATCCAGTCTTCTGGTTGGATATTATGCACAGCAAAGTCCAAAGGCAGGGTCTGTGTCAGCTGAGCTTCCTGTCGAAGAGATTTCACAAGAGACAGTATCCGAGCCACATACTGTTTTACATCACTTATCTCTACCCCCGCCCCAGGCTGAGAATTACAAGGATAAGGACTTCCAAACATCAATTCAAAGGGAGATAGCTGAATATCTTCCCTGGGTCTGGCTCTTATTCTTGCTAAAGCCAGTGGTAAGAGCCGCAGCCATGGCATTTTTGTTTCTATCACTAGCTTCAGAAGATGTTTTTTTCTCTCCATTCATCCTTTCAACCTGGCCTGAGCTTTGGGGATGCCAGGGAGTGTGGAGGTTCCATTGTCCCTAAAGCAGTCATTAATCCTTTAAGAATTTTTCCAGTAAAATGAGTTCCTCTATCTGAGTCTATTGCTTCCACCATCCCATATCTTGGAATTATTTGTTCTAAAAATACTTTAATAACTGACCCTGTGGTTGCTGAAACAGCTGGGAAGGCTTCTGGCCATCCTGTTAACTGACATACTATTACCAAAAGATATTTAAATCTCCCCACCCGGGGCATCTCAGTAAAATCCACTTGGCATCTTTGGAAGGGAGGTACAGCTCAAGGCCTCCCACCCCTGGCCAGTTTCTTTGTAACTTTGTTATTTGTCTTAGCACAAATCAAACAACCATCAACAGCTCATTTTGCAAGAGCAAAAAGACCCACAGCAGCATACATTTTTAGGAAGGCTTCTGCTATCCCTCGGGAGCCCCAATGACTCCCTTGGTGGAGCTGTTTTAGCAGTTGTGAGGCTAAAGCTTTTGGTATCCACTGCTTACCATTTCTTGTAAACCAATTACCCCCTCTTTCTTCTGCCCCACTCTTTTTAACTATCTCAAGTTCTTCTGGTGGAAAAGACAGCTTCTCTGGCAAGGGGGCAGTTACTGGGAGCAAGGGAAGTAACTTAGAGATTTCTGGCAACAATGCAGCTTTTCGAGCTTCTTCATCAGCCAGTCTGTTTCCTATTGCCTCTTCCGAGCACCCTGCCTGGTGTCCCTTGATGTGTATTATTGCTACCTTTTTTGGTAAATTCACCATCTCCAATAGGTGGGAGATTAAGTTCTCATGAGCCAGCGTTTTTCCTCTGCAGGTTAATAAACCTCTCTCTTCCCACAGTTTCCCAAATGCGTGTATCACACCATATGCATATTTAGAATCAGTAAAAACATTTACTGTCTTGTCTACTCGCAGGCTCTCACAAGTGCATACAGCTCGGCCATCTGAGCTGACCAGGTGGGCGGTAACCTCCCCCCTTCCTTTAATTGCTTTCCATTCACGACAGAGTATCCTGTAAATCGTCTTCCTTCTATCACTCTTGAAGACCCATCAATAAACACGTTTTCCCCTTCAGGCCATGGAATGTCTCGCAAATCATTCCTTGCCCTAGTTTGTAGATCTATTAATTGAATACAATCATGGAATTTGCCTTGGCTCCCCTCCTCAGGGCCATTCAAACAGGAGGCTGGGTTAAAACCTTCCTTGCTTTTAAATTCTAAATCTTCCTGTTCTAATAGACACGATTTATATTGTAACAACCGCGAGCTGGTCATCCACTTAGAGGCTCTCTCAGTTAACAAAGCTTTAATCTGGTGTGAAACTTTAACAATCAGATAACCCCCCCTTGTCAGCTTTCGAGCCTCAGTCACCATCAGAACTGTGGCTGCACAGTTTTGCAAACAATGAGGCCAGCCTCTGGCCACCGGGTCTAACATTTTTGAAAAATAGGCAACAGGTCTCTGTGTTCCCCCATGCTCTTGAACCAAAATTCCTTTTGCATGACCTTGTGTAACATCTACATATAATTCAAATTCTTTTTCTGTATCTGGAAGAGCTAGGACTGGGGCTTTAACCAATTTGTCTTTTAATTTTTTAAAGCTTTGTTCTCCTTCTGGTGTCCATACTACAACATTAAGACTGTCTTGTGTTAAAAAGCCGTATAAAGGCCTGGCCACAACAGAAAAGTCTTCTATCCACACTCGGCAGTATCCCTTTTTGTTTGGGGTAATGGTACTTGTAGAATTCCTTGTATCCTTTCTGGATCTATACACCATAACCCTCCAGTTAAAATATGCCCCAAATATTTGACCTGTTTCTCTACCAACTGTGCTTTCTTTTCAGACACTCTAAGTCCTTTTTTAGCAAGAAAATTAAGCAGTTTCACAGTAGCCCTTTCAACCATTTCTTCTTGTTCCCCTGATAACAGTAAATCACCCACATATTGTAACAACTTAACTCTGGAGGGCGGAGTAAATTCTCTTAGTATTTTTTGCAAAGCTTGTCGAAACAACACAGGTGACTCTGTATAACCCTGTGGGAGGACTGTCCAAGTCAATTGCTGTTTTACCATTTTACCTCCTTCCTCTTGTTCTCACTCAAAGGCAAAATACTGTTTACTCTCTTCTGTAATCGGACACGCCCAGAAAGCATCCTTTAAATCCAGTACTGAATAGTACTGATGTGAGGAGGGGACCTGGTTCAGAATCGTATAGGGATCCGGAACTGTGGGATGCCTTGATTTGACAATTTTATTTATTATTCTTAAATCTTGCACCATTCTGTAGGTTCCATCTGGTTTCTTAACCAGCAGGATAGGGGTGTTATAAGGAGACATGCACGGTTCCAACAGACCTGCCTTTAGCAGGGACTCAATGATAGGCTGTAACTCCTTCCTTCCCTCCCTTGAAAGAGGGTATTGTTTTTTTGACACAACTTGTCCTGGTTGCTTCAAAGTAATTTGGAGAGGCTCTATGTCTAATTTTCCATATTTCCCCAGGGCTGCCCACACTTCCGGATCTATTTCAGCATAAGCTTTCTCAGACATTTTACACAAAGATATTACAGTGCTGGACTGAGTGTCATTTTTTATAGTACTGATTTGCATTCCCATTTTTGCCATTAAATCTCTTCCCAGTAAATTACAATCACAATTAGGAACAAACAGGAACTCATGCATTTCAAACTTGTCCCCCATATCTATTAACAGTGGTTGAATAAAATGCACTCGCTCATCTTTTCCGCTTACTCCTTAAATAACCAATGACCTTTTTGACAGTTTCCCTCCATTAGGTATAAAATTCAAGGTGGATCGAGAGGCACCTGTGTCTACTAGAAAACACACCTCCTCTCGATCCAGACTCACCTTAAAAGTTATCAAGGGCTCCTGAGTGGTGGGTCCCCAGTATAATGGAAGCCCCTGACATCCCTAACAATCCATTTCCATTATCCTCTGGACTTCTTCCTCTTGTGGGTCCAGCTCTTTCTGTGGGCATTCCCTTTTCCAATGCCCTTCTTTCCTGCAGATGGCACATTGGTTCCTCCCCAGCCACTGTTTGGGTCGGTTTTCCCCTGTCAAGGGGGGAATGCCCTGGACACCTCTTTGTGGCCCACCCCGCCCCCTTTGCCCCGGGGGACCCCTTGGACCTTGTGGTTTATTCTTTTGGGGCTGCAAAAACTCTGCCATCATCTTTGCCTTAGCTCTTACTTTTTCTTCATCCCTTCTTACATATATTTGCTGTGTTTTTCTCACCAATTCTTCTAGAGGCTTATTGTGCCACTCTTGATCTTTTTGTACTCCTTTCTTTATGTCAGGCCAAGCCTTAGTAACAAATTGTACTTTTAACAATGTGTCAAAGGCTTGCCCCTCAGGGTCCGTTCCCCCATGCTTACGCAAGGCATCCCTAATCCTCTCTAACCAATGAGAGGGGCTTTCATGTTTCTCCTGTTCTAAGGACATAGCCTTAGCTATGTTGTTAGTTCTAGGAGCTGCTGATTTGATTGCCCTAATCAAATAAGCACGATAATCACGGAGGCGAGCCAGGCTGGCCTGGTTATTTGGATCCCACTGGGGGTCCACCTGTGGGATGGCATCATCCACTATAGGTACATTAGGTCCAGCACCCCCCACTGCCTGTGGATGTTCATCTTCCCACAGCTGCCAAGCTTTTTGCAAAATCATTCGTTTCTCTGATGGCCCAAACAAAATCCCCAAAAGAAAATCCCAATCTTTCCAGGTATAATCTGCATTTCCCAAATATTCTTCTATCTTTTCCCCCACCCCTATGGGATCATCCAAGTATGGGGGTAATTCTCTTTTGAATCCTCTTATATCCTGGGTAGTAAGTGATACAACTACAAACCCAAATCCTCCCCCTTGACCTCCCAAAGGGACTTGGCGGAGTGGCATTTGATGGACCCCTGTCTCTTGGGTCCGGGGGGCTTCTGATGCTCTAAATTGAGTTCCCCTTCTAGTTCTAGGGGGTGATATGATATGCTGCTCCCCCCCCCCCCCCCCCCCATTGTTATTCTCAGGTGGAGCTGTAGGAACAGCATTTCCCTGATCTCTTTGCCCTGGAAAGTGAAGATACAGGGCATCTTCAGCTGGCCCTGGGTCAGCTGGTAACACCGGAGGACAAGACGGGGGAAGGTGCTGAAAAACATCCTAGTCTTCACCATTTTCTTCTTCCCCCCCTTTTTCCTCTTCTCCTTTTTTTCTTAACACATAGATTTCTCTTGTTGCTTGTTTAAACCATATTAATCCACATTCTCTTTCAATCTATTCTTTCCAATTCTCTTCTAGATACCTCCACAGAATTCGACACAAATGAATTCTATCTGTTCCATAAGATGGCCATATGAGTCCATTCGGCAACTTATACTCTGGCCATACATAATAACAATATTTCACCATCATCTCCATAGTTACTTCTGGGTGAATGCACAGTCTGTCCCAAGATCTCAGCATTCTCCCTAAGGGACTCTCTGGGGGTATTGTGGGATCGTCATCCCTTTTGCCCGGACCCCTTCCCGGCTGTACCTTTGCAACCCTCCATGGGTGCCCTGTTTGACCTGTGCTACCCTCCATGGGTGCCCTCCCAGGTCTGCCTGTGCTACCCTCCCTGGGTGCCCTCCCAGGCTTGCTCCCCAAAGATCCCATTTTACTCACCAGTGAGGTTTTCAGTGGTCCTTCCCTGTGGACTCTTCACGGACCCCCCTGGTCCACCACTCGTCTGTCTCCTGGACAGTCTCAGGAACCCAATCGATCACCCAGTGCCAGCCACCACCAAGGGGACCTGATCACCGAAACTGGATGAGGCACACCTTCAGCTTCGCTCGCTGCCAGCTGCCCTGGACAGTGGAAATATCCCAGATTGAGCCCCCAAAAATTGTCAGGAAAATAAATCCACAAACACCAGAGGCTTATGTCCAAAAAGGACACAGAGGAGTCCTTTTACTTTATTCAAATAAGGGGAGAGGCCATGGGGTGTTCCCCTGGGGTCTCAAATTTTTGGAGGGCGCAGCCTCCTTTTTGTCCTAATTTCCCAGCCATATGTCTCCTCTCTTTCCCCATAGGCTGAGGTACTTGAGAGGTACCGACTTACCAGAACGCCTGATACCTGAGATGCTGCCCCCCGCCCCCCCCCTCCCCCAATGCATAATCCCCTTCTTAATTCTTAACCCTTGTGGAATTTTATGGTGTTTCCCCAGTGTCTCTTTCATCTTTCAGTGGAATCCATCCCATTGTTTCTGTTATCTCTCAGTGATAGTTTCATTTTATCAGCAGACCCACATCTTGTTTGTAAAGAGAAACCCGTCATTACTCTCATTTTATAAATGTATTATGAGATCTGGGAATCTCCTCCCTTCACTGAACCTCAGGTATCCTGTGCAGGTGACTCTGAACTTGCTCATTACTCTGCTACTGAAAACATTCCCACTGTGACTTGTTTGGCTTTGTTGTTTTTTGGTGTTTGTTTTCATGTTTTTATTATCTGGGGTTTATATTTAATCAACTATCTGGGGTTTATATTTAATCAACTATACTTTTCTTTGTCACCTTCTAAGGAAGCAGAGGGGAACCCAAAGCATCACTTCTGTAATCTCTGCAGGTGGAAATGAATCTTGTATGCCTAAAGCAGAGGAAGGAGAAAAGGGCTCCATACTTACAAAAAAAAAACCAAAACCAAAACTAAGAATGCCATCTAAAGACGTTTTATCAATCTCCCAAAATGATCACAGGAAGAGATGGCAGTCACTGTACCTAGTGCAAGCTGCTGTGCACTCACATGAATTTAAGTTCCTTTTCTGAAGAAAAAGAAATGGTTAGAAAAAGAGATCACATTCCTGGTTCCAGCATGAATCCAGCTGATGGGATGTCAATCCTGGTTTCAGCATCAATCCACTTGCATTGGCTCAGCCCATAAGATGTCCAGGGGGTTCTGGGGGCACTGCCTAGGCTTGGGAGTATACCTTTTTATGGGCAGGTTTCCTCTCCCCAAAGATAGGTTTCTCACTTTCTTTGTAAATTAATTATCGTATGCAGTCCATTCTTCCAGTCTCTCTGGAAATGGCTGGAGAGCTTCAGTGGTCTTGGGTAGTTTTAATCCCATCCTGTAGTCCATGTCCATTTCCTGTGCCATGTTGTAGCAGTTTGTCATAGAAAAATGCCTTATCTCTGGAATTCTTCTCCAGCCAAAACATGATATTTCTCATGGCTGTGTTAATAAAAAGAATCCTTGGTTATTACCAACAATTCTTGTCTGTTATTACCAACAGTCCTTGGTTGGGTCCATGGCCATCCATTTATCATCCATTTATCAGTATTTGAGACATACACATTACCCCCTTATCTTCTGGGAGTCAAGAGCTCAAAAAAATCTCGCTTTGGACCCTTGTTTAGAGGACCCCAAGGGACTAGGTTTTAGTTATGGTAATTTTCCATCATAGCCACTATTTCAATCAGTAACCTTCTTTGAAGGTTCATTTAAGAAAAATATTAAAGCAACCGCTTGGGTTGTTATTCAGGCAGGAAAAATAAAATTCCAAGGCGGTTCATTAAAAAGCAAGTACTTGTTAGACACCTGTTAGATATTGGGAACAGTGTTTCTGATACATTCAGTAGGGGCTTAGTCCAGGTGCAGTTTGTCAGGGTCAAGGCTTAATGAGCATTTCCCAGCTCATAGTGCAACCAGGGAAGGGGGAGAGATGCACCTCTACAATCTAGCCCATGACTAAAGTCAGCTTCTCTGAATCTCTGCATCTGGATATGAATCCCCCAAGATTTGGAAATGCTGAATAGCAGAGGACAATACAGTAAATACCTGCTGCAATCCTGATCAATTCAGGTTCTTGGCACTATGAGCACCTGCTCTGAGCATTGTTGTCAAAGGCTCTACTTCTCTTTTACTGTAGGAATCTCTGTGGTAAAAGAAAAGTTACTCCAGAACACAGACTTTTGCAATATTGATATGAAATTTTGAATTTTCTAAGGAAAATAAATTGTCACAAATCTCCTCACTTTCTGCTGAAGGGACAAGACAGATTTCTTCCACTCTGCCTTTCTCATGATAGATATGTATACTAAATACATGCATATATTTGCATATATATCTATATTTATATCTATATTTATATATAGATATAAAATATATAAATGTATATGTCTATTTTAAACTTGCAGACCAAAAAAAAAGCCTCCTTGTCTATGATTTTGTCTCTGATAAAGATGGGAGAGGAATTACACTGGATAAAATCTGCTGTCACACACTGCATATTGCTAAATACATTCATTGAGTGTACTGATAAGATCACAGCAAAAAAGATGAACAGACAAATTATATAGATAAATAATATGTGTAGTTTATTTTTTAATATTACATGTTCTAGACATGTTTTTATATTCACATCTTTCCTCCTCTCTGGTTTTGACATTTAGAGTTTTGTAAATATATTTACTCTATGGATAGCATTGTGGGAAATTTTCAAAAACACTTGCTGTGTGTAGTAAACCAAATGTTAAGTGGCTTTGACTGAGGTTTTGGTCTCTTGCACAAAGCTCTGAAACCATGCTTTAATTGTGGGTAAACACTGTGAGAATCCTAAAAAAATCTTGTTTTTTGGGCCTGGACAATAAAAATCAAGCTGCAGTGATGGGGAAGTCTGATCAGAATGGAGAAGCTCTCCCAGTTTTTTCTGAACATAGCGTGTGACTTAGGAATGAACTGGAGCCCGCCTTCTGGGAAAACAGTTCATCTAAACTCCTCATGAAGGTTTAACAGATTTCCCTTAGCAATCTGTTCTCATCATTGATTACTGTCCTTGCTAAAATGTTCTTTTTACTACAAGTTTACATTTTCTTGCCAAGACATGTGAAACTCCAATAACACATACTTCCCATCTGTGACAAAGTGAACCATCACATGTGAGTAACCCAAAGGTCTAAATTCACCTCATAGCTGAAAGGAAACAAGCATATGTGGGTTTTACCCTGCAGCTGGGGTTCACAGCTGTCGCAGCAGGACTGCAGCCTTACTTTGAAGAGGTGATGAGGTTTTCCTTTGGACACTGCAATGCAAGTAGTAGTGCTTTGATGGGGAACAAAAAAGCAATCCAGCTCCCTATTGCTCGATTGAATTGAGTAAAAGGGGTACATAGGGTGAAAGGGTGGGTGGCAATTATTCCTGCAGTGGCAATGATTCTATTTTTTTCCTACTGTTTCCAAAGAACCTTAATGTGAATTTTGGTGATAGGTGCAGTTTAACCTGCCAGCCAACACTGGGGCAAGGTTGCCACCTACTGCTCACCATTAGCTGTCGTAAGGCATCTGTTGCAGTCAGGTTCAGGTGTGAAAAACAAAGCAAGTAGGAACATCACAAATTATTAAAGCTTTGGACATCATGCAGGCTTACATACTTGTTGGCTGAAAAGAATTTTAATGAATTTCTTTGTCATCAAGCTGAGTTTGCTTCATCTTTGTTATTTTGTGGTTCTGGTACTAATGACAGGCTGCTAACTGCGACCCACACATGTTCACTCTGTCAGAATGTATTAAAAAATTTCCAAACAAATCCACATGCCAGAAATATGTAGTGTTTGTTAAAAAATATTTGGAGAACAGTGGAACTTCATGATCTGGAGCTACATTCTCAAAAATCAACTTTGCTTTGAAAGAAACTTCTCTCATACTGTGTATTTCCTTTCATTTTGTAGGGAAAAAGGCTGAAATGGTTTCTCTCAGTGTTCTCTGTTCGTTAAACTCAACACCATCTAGGCAACTGGAGCAGTTAGTTCATAGAGATTCTAAGCACTTCATCTTCTGCACATTACAGTTTCTGCAGGAGTATAAGCATGAATTCCTGAGTCCCTTTGCAAACATTTAGTTGTGTGTATTTAGAGTGTACTTGCACAAAATCAGTAAAGTTAAGCCATTGCATTACTGCTCAGAAAAGGTCCAGTATGTAAATGCAAGAGGATATTTCACATCATTTAACAATATTGGATTTGTACTCCTAAAAGTTCTCTGAATTACCTGAAATCTCTTCCTCTGTTTCCCTATGCCTTTTTTTTTTTTTTTTTTTAAATGAATCATGGCATTTGTCACATCCTTGCTGATTTAGGATTTGTCTGAGTGGGAAAGATGCATTTCTGGTGGTTTGGTTTGCCCTTTCTTACAGATGTACATCACAAGCACAATTTTTGGTTTGCCCTTTCTTACAGATGTACATCACAAGCACAATTAAAACAAAGAGTAGCAGGCTAGCCAAGCCTGTGCTGTGTCTGGGAACCCTGTGTGCTGCCTTCCTCACAGGGCTAAATCGAGTGTCTGAGTATCGAAACCACTGTTCGGATGTGATTGCAGGCTTCATCCTGGGGAGTGCTGTAGCCTTGTTTCTGGTAAGTCAATCAGTCCTTCTGTGTTCCTTTTAAAAATACCACAGCTTAAAAAAAAAAAGCCAAACAAAAAAACTAAACTAAAAAAAATGAATCACATATAGCCTGGAAGACTTAATTCTAGCCCCATCTAATTAAAAATATTATCAAAGAAAATCCTAATATGAAATCAGGTTCATACTAATTGGTAAGTCTAATTTGGTAGCATTTGTACATTTTATATGTCTCAATTATTTGAATTGCTCTACATGTTCTTGCTTGATCTGTTCTGGAAAATGCTGCAAAAGGTGGTGTAGATCTCAGTATCAAAAGTAGGGTGTGCTTGAGACTTGCTGTGTTGCAAAACCCCTCTGTGTGCCACATACAGGTAAAAATGTCAGGTACAGGGAGTTTTCTGGGGCTCTGAGCTGTGATCCTGGTTCTGCATTTTGTTTTAGACTATAAAGAAAGTGCAGTAGAAGGGAAGGTCAGGATAAATTCCCTTGGAGATAAAACTACCTCCCTTTGGCCCCTCACAGGATAGCCAAACAAACTAAAATATATCAAAGGCCTTCCCACAGAATCTAGGAAGAGCATCTCTCCAGACTCTGAGTGTAACTGGCTCTCCTGTAGGCTGTGTGGTTTAAATGTCTTGTTTGGTGGGAGGCCTCTTGCTGAGGATTTGATCACACAGCAAGCAGTCCATGTCATTCTCACTATTACCAAGAGATATGCCTGGTTCCATTTAATCAAAATATGCTTCAAAATTGTCCACTGCACAGCAACAGACACTTTATCCCTGTAATCACGAGGCATTAGGTTTCAAAGATCCCTTAAATCTTGATTGTCCTGTCATTGATTTTTTTTCTATTCCGTACTTAAAAAAGCAACAACAACAAACCTTCAAGCATTTATTCTTGTGTTAATTTCAGATAAAAAGACGTCTACAGCCTTTGACCTGAATCTCTTTGGCTATTCTAATGTGAATAATTTTTCTGGTTCCCACTGGGAAGGGCAGCTTAAATCTCACCCATGCAATTTAAGAGGCAGTTGACCCATCTATCAGGTTAGGACAGTGTCTGTGCTCCCAGTACCTGTTTGTGGCAGTGACAGCCTGTCCTCAGCTGTATTTTGACATTGCAGACCTTCTGGCATCCTAAAAGTGTCACAACCTAAATTCCAGAGTGGAGGTAGGGGTCTTCCCTGAGGGGTACTCTCAGATTCGTGGCACAGATCCTGCTGGCACAGGACCCACCCAGGCTGCAGCCTGCTTCTTCATTGGGTCTCTGGAAGTGAAGGGGAACAGCCAGCAAGGAGCTGGCTGCAGAAATCACTCCACCAGCAAATGTGTCAGCTCCTGTGTACATTTTCCTTTCCATGTCCTAAAGCTACGCACTGCCGTGCATGGTTACTCTTACTGGCGTCACCATCACCATGTGGGTGCTGTGAGTCTTGTCATGCATAAGGGAGGGATTTGTGGGATAAACACCACAGCAGTGTTGCTGGAAGCTTGCAGGAATGGTGCTAAGTGGTGCCATCCAGATGGGAGGGAGATTCAGACATCCACAGAGCTGTATTCACTGTTTGGAAGTGACAAAGTCAGACTCTTAAGGGAGTATTTGGCCAGTAAAGGGTATCATTCAGGTAGTCTGTGGTTCTGGGATGATAAGGCATACATGAGGGTCCCTCCTGTCTCCAGTGTGAAATGTAAAAAGGCTGAGAATGGTTTATCACCAAGGCAGTCCATCATGCCCAGCCATGTCAGTAAACACACTGCTGCCTAAGGATGAGACAGATGATGCCTTGAAGCCAAACCCAGGTTAATTTCTGTCAATTGTGCCCCACATGGTAATTCCCCCTCCAGGTTTTCCTGGGGATGGAACACACTGAACTCACTCTGGTTTTTTTCTGCATTACACAGGGGATATGTGTTGTCCATAACTTTAAGGGCAGTCATGCAACTCCTTCTAAACCGAAGCCTGAAGACCCGCGAGGAATGCCACTAATGGCTTTTCCCAGGGTGGAAAGTCCTCTGGAGACACTGAGTGCACAGGTAGTGTAAATCTCGTACCCAGACCATCACCAAGCATATTTTCTGTTGCATCAGAGTAAAAAGTAGTTTTGTACCTGACTACACATGCCTCATTTTAAACCCATTGAGAAGAGTGAATCAGCATCGTGGCAGAGTTTGTTTTAAGTAATTTATCCCTGAAACTACCAAATACTGTAGATCTTCTGCTCCTATACATGTCCACAGCTAAAGAAGTAGGATTTCACATGCCTCACAAACTTTTGCTTAGAAGAATAGAAAACTGAGAGAAAAGTAAAAATAATTCTGCCTAACTACATTCCAGAGAACTTTTGGGATATATGAAGGATTTACCCTTTCCTGAGGATAAATTAGTCTGTCCTCAAAAATAATACAGAGGTTAGGTTTTTTTATCCTTATTACTGTTCAGTATCTTGTATAATAAGAAAAAAACATATACTTTTTTCTATCTCTAAGTCATCAGAAGAGAAATTATTAGCATTCTTTCTAGCCTGCAAAAAATAGCTGGGGGGAACAACAATATTGATAGTGTCTTTGTTTAAACTACTGACTTTAAATGGGTTGTGTTTGCATAAATGCATCATACTCAGTCATTTCAAAACAGACAAGTAAATGTAACCCAAGAAATTCTGGGAACAAGGAGAAATTAGTTTATGAGTTGTCTGAAATACACTGGTGTAATTTATTTGGTCTTTAAATTGTTCCTTTATTAGATGGCCTGTCACTTATGATGTGTGGCAAAATCAATAGCGACTTTTGTTAAACTCTTTGTGAAGTAAACTGAAAAGAGGAATTTAAAAATAAAATGTTTCTTGTTTCTGAAAGTACTTTGCTTAATTGAAGAGTCAATTTTGATTATTTGATTTTGATTGGAAGACTTTCCACTAAATCTGCAGAACTGTGTACATTAGATGCCCTCTCAATAGGTTTATAGTCCAGAAACTAAGTGCTACCTCCTTATATATCCACATATTTTTGTGTAGACAGGATGGCTGAGCAGGTGAAAATATTCATGAGCTGTGAGAAAAATGTTGTCCAGTCAGCTGTTTATAGCTACTGGACTGTGAAGTGCAGGTAGACACTGGACTTTAATGGTTGATGTCCACCAGAAATCAACAAGCTAATTTTCTTAAATTATAATCTTTGACTATACATCTACAATGCAAGTTTTTTGAGCGAGGGTTTTTCCCATTGCTTTTGCACACTAGTAAAGTATGTCAGTGCCAGACTGTTGTATACAAACTTTCATGTGTTTGCCTTTTCCTCTGCAGAATCACTCTGCCTCTATGACTGAAGTAACCTGAGATGGGAGATCGGCAGCTGAAGCTATTTTTTACTACCCTCCAGTAAATTCTCCAAGACACACAGTTACTAAATGTCTAACTGTGATAACCAGTATTATGTTATGTCTAGTTAGAGGCTAATGTTTTGTACTTTTTTTGTATGAGGAAGTGATGTAGCTTGCCCTGATTTTTTGTCAGCTTTAATATTATTATGCCGAACTTCAAAAGCAAAATGGAAAAAGAACAAAAAAAAAAAAAAACAAAAAAAAACCTTATCTTGTTTAAAGTGTGCACTGAGGAACTACATCTATGGAATTGTTGATGTTGTTATGTGATATTTGTACACAATTTTTTTTCTTCTCAGTTTTGAATTTATTTATCTTGGAGGAAAAAAAATTCACTTTTACCTTTTCTTACCATAAGAAGTGCTGGGTCAGATTCTCATCTGAGTAATCTCAGCATGGATATGAAGTATTTGCATATATTTAATTCACATTAAAATAACAGCAATCAGGAATCTAACCTGAATGATACTATCAACAAGGAACAAAAACACATCCTTGATCCAGTGAGTTACTTAAGTGTTCCCTAGGTGTCAATGGACTTCAGTTACCACCCAGTTTCCAGACTAGAAGCATGTCCTTAAGCACCTCACTGAATCAAAGCCTGATTGTTCTGGTGTGGGTGATTGTGCCAGTTATTGAAGAATAACTAAAACAACATCCTTGGTCTGTAGTACAGACTGAACATCAAAATTTATAGTAGTAGCTGATAGCATGTGAGCTGACTATATAATATCCGTAGATCCTCATTCCTCTCTGAACCCCAGCTAAAGCTCCCAGTGAAACCTGGCTTCAGGAACTGACTATGGGGATATACAGCCACCACTGTGGGGCTGAGGCTGCGCTTTAAGTGTTTCATCACTTCATCATAGATTTGTGAGGTAACTAGTGACACTGGTGCAAAGGAAAAGTGACACCACTCCTTCACCAGGGCAGAATTCCTTGACATTCAGATTGGCATAGCCAAGAAGCCAGTTTTGCTGCCCAAAATGTATTTTTTTTTTCCTGAGGGGCTTTGACCAGAGGCAGGGAAGGCAGGAGGAAGGAAGGAAGGGAGGCAGGCAGGGAAGACGGAAGGGAGGGAGGGAAGATGGGAATGAGGGTGGGAGGGGAGGAGGGGAGGAGGGGAGGAGGGGAGGAGGGGAGGAGGGGAGGAGGGGAGAGGGAAGAGGGAAGAGGGAAGAGGGAAGAGGGAAGAGGGAAGAGGGAAGAGGGAAGAGGGAAGAGGGAAGAGGGAAGAGGGAAGAGGGAAGAGGGAAGAGGGAAGAGGGAAGAGGGAAGAGGGAAGAGGGAAGAGGGAAGAGGGAAGAGGGAAGAGGGAAGAGGGAAGAGGGAAGAGGGAAGAGGGAAGAGGGAAGAGGGAAGAGGGAAGAGGGAAGAGGGAAGAGGGAAGAGGGAAGAGGGAAGAGGGAAGAGGGAAGAGGGAAGAGGGAAGAGGGAAGAGGGAAGAGGGAAGAGGGAAGAGGGAAGAGGGAAGAGGGAAGAGGGAAGAGGGAAGGAAGGAAAGGAAAGGAAAGGAAAGGAAAGGAAAGGAAAGGAAAGGAAAGGAAAGGAAAGGAAAGGAAAGGAAAGGAAAGGAAAGGAAAGGAAAGGAAAGGAAAGGAAAGGAAAGGAAAGGAAAGGAAAGGAAAGGAAAGGAAAGGAAAGGAAAGGAAAGGAAAGGAAAGGAAAGGAAAGGAAAGGAAAGGAAAGGAAAGGAAAGGAAAGGAAAGGAAAGGAAAGGAAAGGAAAGGAAAGGAAAGGAAAGGAAAGGAAAGGAAAGGAAAGGAAAGGAAAGGAAAGGAAAGGAAAGGAAAGGAAAGGAAAGGAAAGGAAAGGAAAGGAAAGGAAAGGAAAGGAAAGGAAAGGAAAGGAGAAAGGAAGAAGGAAGTCTGTAGTAGCCATCTGCATTTCTTTGTAAATTCTGCCATACAGAATGTATATCAAAACTGCTACTTTACAATTTAACAGCTTTGTCTAAGCATTATAGAGACAATTGAGTATTGGTAGGGAATGAGAAGAACCACAAAAAAAAAAAAAGCCCATTTAAAATGGTCAGAACTGGGGCAAAGGCTTCATTAAATGACTTTTCACTGTTTCTAGGATTTTCCTTCATCTCATTTTTCTGGCATGGTGATAACTAATGTGTGTGTTCTTTAAAGAATGGAGCCTCTGTACTTTTACTGAAATGTTTACCTCACATTTCCATGTTGGCTCTTCTTGGCTTTTTTTGTATATTTTTTCCAAAACAGAAGCAAAAAAAAAAAATTATCAAAAAAGCAAACGTGAGCCAGTTTTTCATTTGCGTATGACACAAAGAAAATCTGGAATACCTGTGTCTGGTCTTGTGGTATTTATTCCTTCTTCTGACTCTACTGATGACTGTTTCTGGTTTAGGAATATAAGGATCAGACTTCGGCTATGCTTTCCGTGGCCATGAGGAACCTTTGCTATGTGTTTTGGACCCTCACTACAGCTGTAATCAAAATTCCAAAATTCTGTTCTGAATCATCTTGTTAAGAAATACCCTCCCAAGCTGGCCTTTTCACACTTTCTTCTGATCTTCACTACTATCTTGGCCTAAAACAAAGAAAGGAGTTTTATTTATTTATTTGTTTATAACTCAGTTCAATGGAAGAGACAAACCTTTAAAAGTCCAGGAATAAAGTAATTCAACACCTAGAAATCTTGCCCTACCAGGGCATAGATGCTGTGCGCAAGACTTTGATATTATTTCAGATTTCTGCTCTTTCAGTTTGTTACAAACAGTTAAGTGTTCTGCATCTCAAACATCAACATCAGATCTTCCCTTGTACTCCAGTCCCTGCAGCTTCCTGTGCTGATGGAAGCATGAGGTCTGTACCTCCAAGGGACTGGTATGTCTGAGATCAGGGAAATGGCAATTTGACTCAACTCGGACACTGCAAAACACAGGACAAGTTGCTGCCAAGCTCCTTTCTTGCCTGTCCCAATTCCCAGTCCTGTTTTTCACTCTGTTCTGATCACATTACATGAGCTATCAAAGTTACATCCTGGGAAAGACACAGAAAGGTGTTGCTGCTGGAGACAAATAGGTCACATGAACACAGCTCGAGGTGTGATGAAAGGAAGAGAGCACTTTATTTCTTCTCTCAGAATTTATAGGTTTCTGACCACGGCCAGGGATTGCATGGTCAGGATAACACTTTCCCAACCGCCCTGGCCGTGAGAGATGTCCATCAAAAGATGTGTATCAGAAAGTATGTACACATATCTATGTGTACAGTTACTGTCCTGGGAAAGTCTTTAGAGAACTACGTCAGCAAGCTCAGAAGCTGAGTTTTCAGGGCAACATCTCACCCTTTTTGGTTTTAACAAAAAGAAAAGAAAAACAAAGAAGCTAGCAACATTCTAAACAATCAAAAGGAAAAATAATAGAAAAATAAACAATACTCCATACAATCAGAAGGCTGTAATTTCAGGGTGGTATCTCACCCTTCCGTTATTACAAAAAACAAACAAACAAAAAAAAAAAAAGTGAAAACATCAACACCTGCTTGTGGATGGCTCTCAATTCGATCATGGAGGCAGAATCCATGACCAAATTGAAAGGTGCCTGGGAAAACTTCTGAAATGCTATGACAGCAGCCCATAATTTTACCAATTGGGCTGATGCAGCCTCATGACTCTCCAAAACTCAGATCCATCCTTCCATGTAGCAATGGCCTTTCCAGTCCTCCCCGAACCATCAATAAAGACAGTGGGTCCTTGCACAGGCCCCTAACTATGTCTGGGCTGCAAAGAAAGTTCAGTAAAGTTTGCCACCTTCTGTGGCTGACAGGGCAGGAAAAACCTCTTCCAAGTCATGCAAGGGATTGGACCACTCATCATTTCATTGGCCAATGATACCTGTGGAATGCAAATCTGGAGTGGTAATGAAAAACAGTGACATCAACGGAAAGATCAATGTGATAATGGCGAGCAGAAACTGCTTGCTGAACCTCCTCCAGCACCTGTTGTGCCTCTGGGGTCAGTGTCGGACGTGACTTTAAATCACAGTCCCCGTTTAACATACCAAACAAGGGAGACAGTTGTGTTGTGGTCAGTCCCAAATAGGGATGCAACCATGTAAAAACATCCACCAATTTCTGGACATTACTCAGTGTCTGCACTGAATGCAAAAATTGCACCTCCTAATGTTGGACTGTTCATCCCAAATTTTTTTTTTTTTTTTTTAATTTTTTTTGACCCTCAAAATAATTTTAGGGAGGTTGTTCTGAACCTTTTCTGGAGTCACTTGCAGCCCATGAGAAGGCAAAACAGGGAACAGCTGAGGCTGTATCCGCTGCAATTCATCCTGGATGGGTGCAGCCACCAGGACGTCATCCATATAGAGTCGAGCAGCAGGAAACTGTGAACTCCGGAGAGGGCTAGAGCCCCATACCATCGCCAAATGGCTAGTGAATTTCACATGCCTTGTGGCAAAATCTCCATTGATATCTCTGTGTGGGCTCAGCATTATTGATAGCTGGCACCAGAAAGGCAAATTTCAGTCTGTCATTGGGATGCAAAGGAATTGTAAAGAAACAAGCCTTCAGATCCATAATGAGGACTAGCCAATCAGCAGGAAGCATGGCAGGTGAAGGCATGCTAGCCTGCAACGTCCCCATGCTTTCCACCATAGCATTAACTTTCTGGAGGTCTCGTAGCAACCTCCATTTCCCAGACTTCTTCTTGATACAGGAAACAGGAGTGTTCCAGGGACAGGTCAAAGGCTCCAGATGACCCTGGTCCAACTGTTCCTGCACCAATTCACAGAGGGTGACTAGTCTATCATGAGGGAGGACAACAGAGTCTGCTGAACAAAGAGTCTGTCTCAATTTCTTCTTTGCGCTGAATGTGTCAGCATTGAGTCCAAGGGTACCTCCGGGGACCAGTCGGCAAACCTGACAATCGTGATGTCCGCACTAGTGTCAAGAAGCCCGCGGAGGCTAACCTCTGACAGCATCTCACCAAGGATGGACAGGGTGCAGACCCATTCAGGACGATCCTTGGCTGTCAGAAGAACAGTCCAGTGAACATGAGGTGGCCCAGGGAATCCAAAGCCGCCATCTCCCCGCAGCTGATCTTCCACTATGCAAAGACAAGACTCAAAAGGCACAAGTTGAGCAAGTCTGAGTCCCGCAGGAATAAGAACAGTCATCTGACAGGGGGGCAAAGTCCACAGGCCAGCTGAAGAGGCTCCAGCAGCATGGGACCCTTTGTCTGTGGAGGCCACTAGCTTCGCGCCTGTGGCATCACCACCCGAGCCAATAGTAACCAGCTCAGGACCCCAATCCACCACGACCATAGGCGGCAGCAGGGGCAATTCCTCCCCAGCCACAGGCTCGGGCAATGCCCAGGAACCCAAGGCGGGGCAAGGTGCAGCCAGCTCGGCACAGCCCGCCTCCAGCACCGGAGGGGACCATGGCGCTGGTAGAGGCAGGACCCGCGGAGCTGCGGCACCATCCCGCTCCGCTGCCAGGGAACATCCCAGGCTCGCAGGAGGGGAAACCCGCACCATGGGGCCGGCAGAACTCAGCCCAGCGTCCGCACCACTCGCAGCACCTGTCCCCACACACCACGAATCCAGCGCAGGGGGCAGCAATGCTCGGAATCGCCCCTAACAGCGTTTCCTCGGGGGTACAAGGCCCAAGCAGCGGCACCAGTTGCACATCCACTGGAACAGTGTGCGCATGCACAGCCACCAGCACGGAGCCTGGGCCCGTCCCCCACCGCGGGGCAGGGCACAGCCCAGCCACAACAGGGACATGGGACAATCCCTAATGCATCCCCCAGGGGCAGTGCCACCCCCCTTTCAGGCAGCCCCTCACCGGTCTGCGCCGGGAGGACGCACAAAGGAGGCGACCTCGCCCCGGGCTTATGCCGCCCGGGGTGCTGGACGAGGCGGGGTTACACCCACCGGTTCTGCGACGCCCGCTGGCAAGGATCCAACCCCGCCCCAGGCTTACGCCTCCTGGGCACCGGCTGAGGCAGGGTTACACCCACCACCTCCACAGCGCCCCCGTTCAACCCGCTGGGGGCCCCGGCGATCCCAGGGGAGCCAACCTTGGGACCCGAGACACAGCTGCCCCCCAGCTCCGCATCACCGGGGGAGAGGGAGAGCCCTGCCCCATGCCCACAGCCGGAGTTGGAGTAAGAGCCAGACCTCTCATCCAGGGCAGAGAAAGCAGCTACTGATTGGGCACAAGTGGACACGCAGCTGTTCAGAGCACAGTCACACTTCTGCCAGATCTGCAGCAACCGAGCCAGGCGAGAGTCATAAGGTACCAGCATAGCCCAGACCAGCCAATTGCCTAATGTATCGCAAGATGGCTTTGAAGAAACCGCTTCAACCACAGGGAAAAACCCTTCAGCTCTTCCATAAGTATATAATTGCTGAAAGTCAGCATCCAAACCATCAATCCATTTCTGGTCAAAGACAGCACGTCACACACCCACAACCAGTGCCTCTGCAGGGGAAACCCCAAAAGCAGCCATGGCCCAGGGCCAGAGAGTGTCACCTGCAACACACGTCAGGGGACACCAGATGTTGCTGCTGGAGATGAATAGATAACACGAACATAGCTCGAGGTGTGATGAAAGGAAGAGAGCACTTTATTTCTTCTCCCAGAATTTATAGGTTTCTGACCACGGCCAGGAATTGCATGGTCAGGATAACACTTTCCCAACCGCCCTGGCTGTGAGAGATGTCCATCAAAACACGTATATCAGAAAGTATGTACACGTATCTATGTGTACAGTTACTGTCCTGGGAAAGTCTTTAGAGAGCTATGTCAGCAAGCTCAGAAGCTGAGTTTTCAGGGTGACAGAAAGGGGAATGAGCACAAAGTGCAACTACAACTGAAAGTGTTTTCCTACATAGTGTGTGTTAAAGAGGAAACAAGAGATGCAGATATCTCTGGTTTTGATGGAAGGACATAATTGCATGACAAAATAACTTTAATTGATTGCTGCCAAATAGCCTTTGAAGCCAGCAAGATGACAGAGTTAGCCATTTGTCACATTGTGGTTTCCCATAAGCCACAGGGGAGAGATTTGTGAACATTCAGCCTTCCATGGTGATCAGTGAAACATCCCCCCGTTCACCCCACAGCGGAACATGCAGGTGTACACTTACACTATTCTGTAATTCGCCAAGAGTCAAAAGGAGAAAAGAAAGCATTTCTTAAAATTGCTTCAGAGCTTTTAAGAAGAAAGCTGCATTTTAGAAGGTTGCGCAGTTAAGAAACTGAGTGCTGTAACACACAAAAGCAGCAGTGCCTGAGTATGCTTCATGCATCTGCACGCTGAAAGAAACCAGGGAAGCAAGAGTTCAGGGCATGGAGTGGTACAACCAGGACATTTCTAGATTATTCCCAGAAAGATCACGGACTCTCAACCTTACTGGAAACAACCTGTTTCATAGAAAACACTCATAGAATATCATGCATTTCTCAGGCTATTTTCTTGTCCTCCTGACTTCACTGCTTCCCTCCTCTGATTAAAAGCAAACCTGCATCTTAGATGGGAAGAAAAACTAACACCCTTAGAACTTAAAACACTTAAAGAACTTAAAAACATGGCCCTTAAAAGACATTAGGGAATTCAACAAGATGTCTCAGTAGCAGACGATTTTATAGGGCTGTTGGAGACTTCACCATTACTAAGTGAAAAGATTTCAAGGAACTTCTATTAGTGAAATTCACAGATCTCACCCCAACCAGAGGGCTCTGCTGCTGCCTGCAGCACAAGTTAGGCACGGGAATGCTCCATGGGGGGACTCACTGCTGCCAGATGATTTTCATGTTCAGGGGCAGCTCTGCAGCTGTGAGTTCATCAGTCTTGGTCCTGTCTTTCATGGGGGCGCAATAGAAACCCAGCACATCCCCAGCACGGTGCATCCAGTGCAGCTGGGAGTTGGGGACAGCATGTCCCAGCTCTGCTGCCAGCCAGACCAGCAGGCAACGCTTCAGCCTGTTCTCCTGCAGGGGAGTCTGTGCAAATCCTTGGGAAGAGAGGGCCCAAAGACCTCCCTGACATGGGACTCGAGGCAGCTCTGCAGGTCCTCGGCGGGGAAGTAACTCCGGCTGCGTGGTGGGGGACAGATCAGGCTGGGCTCACTCCTCTCTTCCTTCTCTGGAACTGCTCTGTCTGCTTACACTTCTCTTTACTCCTTCCTGCTGGCACCAGAACAGGAACATTTTCAGCCTCTGAGCTACTCAAGACAGAGACAGAGCATTTTTGTATTCGTGGTGTTTTAAACCAGACTCAATCCAGACAGTTCACGCTTCCCATGGATTCATCAGGTCTGTTATCCAGAAGTGCACAGGTGTTCCCCAAGTGCTGCTCCCCACACAGGCTACCTCTGCAGAGCAATCACCCACCCACCTTAATTCATTGGTCTAAGTGAGAGCAGCATCTTAACAAGATTAGTTACTTGTTTTCTGTTACAGCTCCATTTTGTAGTTTCTTGCTGCAAATAAAAAGCATAACAAGATAACCACTAGTACAAAAGAAAATCGGTGCCCACAAGTAAAAAAAAAATCATCACTAGTTTTTAGTTAAAAATTTTACCTTCTCATATGGTACAATCTAGGCAACAACACATGTGGTTTCACATAAAATTTTACAGAGGAACTATTTTTCATTCCCATGAAATCTCGCTCTTCCCACTCCTAACAAAAGCAGTAACAGCTCCAAAGGCTCCAACCCTGCACCACTGCACCCGCCCGCCAGCAGTGCACCTCGGTGGGCTGGTTGCCCAGAGAACCTGTGGAGTCTCCTTCCCTAAGGACATCCAAAAGCCACCTGGACAAATCCTGAGGTACTTGGTCAGGGGGTCTCGGCCTAAGTGACCTCTAGAGGGCTACGGCCCAGCATGCGGAGAAGGCCAGAAGCCACCCCCCATCCTGTACTCTGCGGGTACCTGCGGCCGCTCCAAAACGCCCTGAGCCCCGCGGGGCAGAACCCAGACCTCCGCCACGCCGCCGCCCGCACCGCCGCCATGCCGGGGGCGAGCCGAGCGCCTTGCCGCGGCCATCGTGGGTGACGCATATTTGCCGCGCTTCCGCAAAGCCTCATGGGAAATGCAGTCCATTCCCTCAAGCCAGCCCCCTCGCTGGGAAACCGAATGTGTGAAAATTACCTGAGGAAAAGGCGTTCTTTGATGTTTGTTCTTTGTGTGCTTTCAGGCCTAATCGACAGGAAGGGAGATTTATTAAGCAGGCAACAAGCTGTAGGTGATGTCCAGGTGTTGGAAAGGCAAGTTACTTGTTGGCAGAATTGCCTTGTTAAGGTTAAGGTCTTCACAGGCTTCAGGGATGTCAGACTTAGGGGAGGTTAGCAAGGCTTGGGAAGGAGGATGTACCACTGATAGTGGACACAAATAATGCAGAATTTACAGACCACAGGACATTCGGCAGAAACCCCAAGACAAGGAGCCAACTGAAAAAGCCGATGCAGCAGGTGTGTTGAATCAGCTTCAGCAGGGTAAAAGGTGATTCCCGCAGGGGCAAATGAGGGCCATCGACTCACAGCCACCAGTTCAAGAAACCACTGAAAAGAATGACTGAGCAGGGAGATTAATTAGCATGAGAATCAAGAGGATTATTACCCAACTGCAAACAGAATACTAATTAATATGAAAACAAGGTAACTTGTAGTCAATTAATATTAATTCCTTTGTTTACTTAAATACACAAATAGGGTAGAATTTTGCTAATTCTGGTGCTGATGGTGGGTGGCTTATAAAAAAGAGGGAGAGAGACATTATACACAGACTGATAGTGACCAGACAAAGGCAGATGGTTTTACTAAGAAAGGGAAGAGTAGATATTTGGAAAATTCTTTACTGTAAGGGCAGTGAGACCTTAACACAGGTTGCCCAGAGAGGCTGGGAATGCCCCATCCCAGGAAATGTTCAAGGCCAAGTTTAGACAGGGCTCAGAGTAACCTGGTCCAGTGGAAGCTGTCCCTGCCTGTGGCAGGGAGTTTGGAACTGGATGGGTTGAAAACTATTAAGGTCATTTATAATGCAAATGATTCTGAGATTGATCTTTGATCAATAGGATGCTGGTCATCAGGAGCAGAGGTTTCACTGAACTCAGGTCTGTGGAGACCCAGAGGACCACAGCTGAAGCGGGAAAGAGGTGTTATTCCTGACACTAGCATTAGTCTCTGGAATGTTTTGTGGCAAATCACTTGCTCTTCATTCATGGTCAGGAGAGACTAAATGTAAGCCTTAATTATACAATGACTGGATCCACATAAAGGATTTTGGCTGTTTATTTATTGCCTCTGTGACACACTGGTTATTAATGCAGAGGCCATGAAAAGGTGGTTACAGGGCAGTGATTTTGCCTGTTTTCCCTGTATTTTTTGGCAGAAGCAGTGAGTGCCAGTGGCCAGGAGGAGCAGCAAGGAGAGACAGGTGACCCTGAAAACCCTGAAAAGATGTGGAGTCCTCTGGGTTGTCTGGTCCTGGCAATATCTGCGGCTAGGCATATATTTAGGAGGCTGCTCCAAGGCCTCATAAGTTGATTGGTGTATCCTGGAGGATATTCTTACATAACCTTAGGCCTGCTGTTTTTGCCATTTATTCCTTTTTTTCATGACAGCCATCTGACTGTGCTTTAGCTAACAAAGCTTACATGTTTAACAGGGACACAGCAACACGCCAAAGGTAAAACTGTTGATCTGCAGCATCAGCCTCATTATTCAACTACACAAGCTAGCCAAGATGCCTGCATGTATGCTTTGTGTTAATTGTTGTGGAAAATGCCACTGTAAAGGTGATTTGTAAGGACAGTTTTGCACAGCCATGACTTAACGTGTGCAGCCCTAACACAGCGTGTAGCAGCCTCATCTCACCAACAATAGGTCTCCAGAGACATGAGATGCTTCTGAAGTTATTGTTGTTTATCTGTAGCCTGATTCCCTAGCACTGCTTGCTGTGTACATCTCCCAAGTGTTTAAGTGTCTGCACTTTTAAGACTTCTGTCAGCAGGATTAATGTCTCCAGCTGTGTCACTATTGGATTATTTCCCTTTGATATCCTCAGAGTTTTCCAAGCTCACCAGCTGTAACACTTTGTTAGTGTTACTCTTTGCAAGGACTACCGAAAACCACAGATGTGTGAAAGATACAGTAAAGTTTACACAAAACAAAAAGAATTGTGAGGCAGATATTAGTTTTCAATTACTGTTTTATTGACATGATTGAATACACAGTCAGGTTTTATAATTCAGGATAGTGGCTGCAAAATGTGGTAATGGGCAAGGGTAGGTATTTGAATTGCTAGGGAACTACTGAATCTGCCTGCTATTCCAGGGGCTGAGTTTCAGACTGAGGGAGGGTAGGTTCATGATTCATTGACAGCTGTTGTTTGTTGTTTGGAAAAGTATTCCCTTTCCTTGGAATGTGCAAATGAGAAAAAGAATATCCCCTTGGTAAATTGTGGGAGTGAAGGGTGGAGAGGAAGTTAACCCATTCTATCTCCAGTTTGGTGTAGGGTAAGGGAAATTTGATTTTCTTTCATTTCTGAACATTTTCCATGGTGTGAGAAGAGACAGGAGGAAGGAAGGTTACTATACTTTCAGTAGGTATAGCTGGCAGTGAACAGTGACTGCGTGGCAGCTGCATCAGTCTTCCCAGACAGGACATACTGTCCCCTGCAAGCCAAACTGTTAATCTGAAAAAGAAAGGTGGGGGGGGATGAGGGGGGGGGGAAGAGGGGGAAACAAACAGGCAGATGTGTAAAGAACAACCAGCAGGAGTAACCATGTGAGGCAGAAATAACAGAGTAAGGCCTCTGGTGAGCATGGAGTGCCAGGAGAGGTGGGATCAAGAGCAGCCTAAGGAAGGTGACAACATGTGTCCCTTCATGGAGAGCAGCTCTTCTCTGTGCTGGGGGAAAGCCTCGTACCTGTGCCCGCTTGCGGAAGGCCTCTTGAGCAGCCTTCTTGTTCTCATTTTTGCCTAACCACGCAGCCAGGGCAGAAGCTTGCAGGGCTCTCCCGTAGGAAAAGGTCAGTTTCCAAGGCTTAGGCAGAGGGGACTGATTCATGGCATTCAGGTTGAGAGAAGCCTCCTCTTCACTCTGACCTCCAGACAGGAAGCAGATTCCTGCAAGAAAGAGGTTCTGAGACTTAAGAGTATTCCAGCCATCTCAATCCCTGACCCTTACTTGCTAGTAATAATCAGGATAGTAATTAATCAGGAATCACCAGGAACAGCAGCGGGAACCGTGCGGAGGAGAGTAGTGACAGTTGCCATGGCAACATCCTGAGGGGTGTACTTCTTGGAGCAGGAATGCCCAGCTGTCACCATGTTGGGTTTCAGCAGTGTCCCCTCCAAGTACACGTGATGATCATTCAAAGCCTTGTAGACAGCAGCCAGAACCTGAAAACAGGAGGATTGAATACAGACCTCTGCTCACATCTTCATCTCAGCCTGCTGTGAAAAGACAGCTTTATTCTTTGGTACTGTAGCAAGATCAAATTGAATTTTGCTTTCTCATTATAATTATCTCTGGGATTGCAGTTGTGGAGACCCCACTGCTTTTGAGATGACCAGGATACAACTCTTCATATTTAAGGGATTTGTCCCTGCTGAAATTGAGGTAATTTGGTTTGGTCCTGGTACAGCATTTTGAGATTGAGAATGCTTATTCTGTCACAGAAATGAAAATCTGAAAGCATGGAAAATACTTCTGGATTTCCTACTAATTTGTTATGTGCTGAGGAGCTCACTTTCGTGATGCAGTTATGAAGGACAATTTTGGTCAAATCTCTTTAAGATCTGTGAGCACAAACTGCACAAAGTTTAGCTGCTGATTTGTGAGCAGGAGCACAGAGGGAGGAACCTCTTCTTACCTTCTCAGTGACATACTGACAGCGCTGGAGATCATGGTCTCCATCAGGCAGAATTTCTGGCTCCACGATGGGCACCAAGCCATGCTAGGAGGAGAAAGATGGGATTCTTTAGGGCTATGGAAGGAAAAATCTTTTTGTTTGCCCTGACTTTGGTAGTCCTCCTTCGTGCTGTGCTACCCTTCCTCCTTGCCTTTCCCAAAATCCTCACAGGAATTCTCCTTGCAAGCTACCAAGTGTGTTATCATAGGGAACAGGGAGAAGGGGCAGCAGCATCTCAGGAAAAGTTGCTGGAGGGGAGGTACCTGCTGGCAGATGCTGGCATAGCGTGCCAATGTATTAGCATTCTCCTGGATGGCAAGTTGAGAGGGTGTTGTGCTGGTGATCTTCAGCACTGCACGCCACTTGCCAAAGTCAGCACCATCTTTCTTGTACTGGGCACAGCGTTCAGCCAGCCCATCCAGCCCTGCAGAGGGAGAACAATGCTTCACTGAGAGCTGCTCTTCAGCACGGAGCTCTGGAAAGTACCACAACTCCAGCCAAGGCTATGTCTCAGATGAGTCACCCTATAGCTTTTGCTGCTTGGGCCCTAGCTTAGGATCCTCAGATCTCTTCTTACCTTGGATGGTGGTTTCTCCATTTGTTCCTGCTAGAGGTGCTGTGCCTTTATCCAGCTGTGGATGTCAGAAAAACAGGAGGGGTTACAGAAAGGTGGGAATTGGTCTAATTCTTACCTTCTTACCCATGTCTAGTCTGCCTTTGAAGGCTAACTGTTAGTAATGTGTGGACCTTAACATGCTCAGGGTGCAAAGGGAGAAATGTTGGAGCAAAGGGGAAGAAAAAGGAGTGAACTTCGTAAGAGGAGGGGCAGTGTATATGTAGATACCTGCAGGGAATGGCTCAAGAACTCTGTCAGATGTGGAAAGGATCAGGCTTACATTACTGCATGGCGAGATTTATTTGCAGTGAGTGGTGAGTAGGTGGAAGTTGGTGTATGAAAAGTTCCAGCATCTTATGCAAATGTGCTTCTAGTTAGTTGCACAAAAGCTATGCAGGGAATTTTAAAACCCATTACAAAAATGGGGGGAGGGGCAGGGGTGTGGCAGGAACAGTTTTTCAGGAGAGACCAGCCCCAAATATAATTTGGTCTGGAAATAGGGTTTGGAGTATGATGCCAGCCTGGCACCTACAGATGCTCACCTTAATTCCCACCACAATGCCTTTTTCCTTGATGAGTGCTGGGAATGGCTTTCCACTGCTATCTTTCTGATAGAGGGTCTCATGGAAAAGGATCACGCCTCCAATGCTCTGGTTGATGGAAGTGTCCGAAGAGAAGAGGATCTCTCTAAATGCTCGGCGGTTCTCCTCCGTATTCTCCACATTGATCCGCTGCAGCCTGTTCCCCATGGTACCTAGTGAGGTGGACAAAGGCCAGACAGAGAGGTTCTAGGCTTGGCTGGCCTCCTGGTCCCAATAAGTGGTAGTGGATTGGGTCTTCAGTTCAGAGCTTCCCTTCTCAACCCATAGTTTGTAAGCTTTTGTTGTTACAGCTGCAGCACTGCCTGGCTGAATTTTTTCTGCTCAGCCAACAGTTTCTAAGCGGTTTTCTACTCCAGTGATTTCAAATATAAAGCAAAACTAAAAGGAAAAAAACCTCTTGCATACTGCTAACTGATTAATGTCCAGAACTCACCCACTGATTCATCTGCAGCTAGGATCCCCTTTCCTGAAGCCACAATCCGCTGAGCAATGTCTGCAAGAACTTTCTTCTGCTCTGGAGACAGCGCTGGGAACTGGTGGGTCATGTTGTCTTATCTGTGGGAGAGAATTACTGTTACAAGTAATTACAAGAAATTCTGGGGAAGACTGTGAACCAGTGGCACTACTCGGGTGTTTCCTCTGAAGGGCTCTTGGTGCTTGTCAATATGACCAGAATATTGCCAATATGCTTGGCAATATGACCAGAAATTAATTTGAGTTCTTCTAGGCTTGGTGTGTCTGGAAAAACTAGAAAGAAATGCAGGAGACACATCCTACCACATCCTTCTAGAACCAAAGTGGGAAAGACTGCATTTTACCTGCATTTGCTCAGAAAATGAAAGGTCAGTCTGTCGTAAAAACGTGCACCAAGTAACAAGTAAGCAAACTGCTGACTCTTCAGACTTTTTGGTTCCTGTCAGTAGAATGCCAGTTATTCCGTTGCTCACCTTTACACATTTCCTAACACTGCTCCTCTTCTATTTCCTGCATCTGTTGGCAGTATTTGCTGCTATGTCTGGTTGACTTTCCATCCCCTACCTTTTGCCTGGGTTTGTAATTCTCCTCCCTATGGCTGCTTTCATTGCTTCCTCTACAGAAGATATGGGGTCTTAGGAGAATTCATCCCTCATTTCTATCTTTTTAGCTGTGGTAGAGGGTTACCAGCTGCAAATACCCAGCACCTGAAATCTGGGTTCTGTCTTGATATGACAAAATTCTTGGTCTTATTAAAGTTTTTGGTTATATGGCATTAAATTACAGTTTTTTCTGATCATTTGAGTAGTCCAAGTTACTTTTCTGAGTGTATGACTTTAAGTCTGAAACAGAAAAACTATCTTCCTTTGGTTTATCATATGTGATAGCTAAAGTAACGCATGTTTTTTTACCAGTGGGTGGTAAATCCAGAAGGTAATTGATTAAAAACAATATAAAAGAGCTAAAATATCATGTTTCCCTCCAAAAGGGCAGGCCTCTGGACAGCATTTGCATTTTCTATTTCCAAACTCTGCCTAAGAGAAGTGTTAGTACTCTTTAATCAGAATTTCTTTCATCAGAAATGGCCAGAAAGTATTTCTCCCCATATATGTAGGCAGCCATGTCCAACTTCTTATTTCCCTGCACACAGATGCTGACATGGAAGTCGACAGGGAATCCTTGTCTTATCCTTCCTGTGAAGGGCACAGTGAGGAGAAACAATAGAGTCTGCCACTCATGATAGGGTACAGAGCATGACAAATGGTGCCAAAATCTTCTGGCAACAATGTCATCAGAATATGTTAACAGCTATAAATTCATGTCCCTGGTTTACAGCTGAGGATACTTTGGTACTGGCAATGTTATCATGCAAGATTCAAATGTCATTGTCTGCCAGTACAGACCAGTCAGATGCAGTGTCCAGATATCTAACTTTACCTGTTTGTGAGCTGAGACTGGAATTTTTCACATGCAGCCTACCACAGAGTGAGTCATTTTAGGTTTAGAGGGAAGATGAAGGAGTGCAGGATGAAGACTTAGTCAAATTAGGGAGAGTTCCCAGCTTTTCAAAGGGCTTACATGCATTCTTGCTGTGGTCCTGGTGAAACGGGCTTAGCTGAACCCCTCTCTCTGCATGCCACCTGTGCCCAGAACTCTAGGAACCGTTCTTCTACTGTGGCGATCACAGCGCCATCATCACTCCCAGCTCTCGGCCTTTACAGCTCACTCAGAAGAATTTGAAAATCTATGGTTTATGCTGCATAGCTGCTTAAATTCACCTACAACTCTTCTTATCTCTCACCTGCTTTCTGTGTTGGATATGTCTTAAAAATTGGCTTGTTATTATGATTACTGTAATTATGGTTTGATGATGAGCATCTAATTTTAATTTCAGTTAAAACCACACTACTGTTAAATAAGTCATTATGCAAAACAATAATGAATCACTCCAGTAGTTCAGAGTCTCTATGGAGAAGACTAGAAAATTGTACTCTGGCAAGAATATGATCTTGTCCAAGGATAAAGCTGATGAATTTCTTCAATCAGGTGTGGGATTTTAGAGTTGCAGTTTGGAGCTGTGTTACAGCACCAGGAGGTATCCAGGTAACCTTGAGTCCAGCTGGCTGGACTGCAAGACACGGTTGCTCCAGTCATATTATGATGGGTACACTTTCTTTCCAGCAATGCAATAAGCAATGAGATTAATGTCTGCTCTATCTTACATTTTCCCAGTGTTTGCCTAAAGGTAACAAGGAGACATCACTCAAAACCAGCCTGCAAGGCAAATTTTCAAAATATGGAAATATGAGTTTTCAGTGAATAATGCTGTTCCAAGTGAGTACTCTGCAAGACTGAAACAATAAAGTATAGTTTCAGAGTGATGAACTGGAAGACAGCAAATTAGTTTAAGTTTCTATGCAAGTATCTCATTGAGTGTGAAGGAGCAGGTGGAGATTTGCCCAAAGTCTCTTTTAAGGCCATGGTGTATGGTTCCCAGCTACTCTGCTGGGCTAGAGCGATGAATAAAAGTGTTTCTAGCTGAAATGGTGAAGAAATGAGGGCAAAAGAACAATTGTAAACCTTATAACAGCTCAAAGTTGCAGGCTGTTCTAGCACACTGATTTAGGATTTTATTTTTCTGTGATTCTTTCATGACAATCATAATTTCTGAGAATCTTCATGTCTGCATTCAAGAAAGGGTGTCTCTGCTGCAAGGTCCTGCTTTGAACAGGGGAACAGGCAGAAGAGAAGTAGAAAAGCCCTACACTTCATTTCATACAGCCACCTTGTAAAGAGTAAGCTCCCCACACATCCATAGAAGCGTTAATGCGCCCTCTTAAAAAGCTGGATGTCACCTCATATCAAGTCCTGAGAGAAACAGTTGTGCCCAGGCTGCCAGAGCTGCATAGCTTATTTCAGGAGCAGTCTATTTGTCTTAATATTATTTATCTGTTTAAATTGACAACTTTTCTAGGAAGAAAAAATTTCTAATGAATTGTGATCTCAGTAACAGTAATTGGGAGTTGTCCCACCACTAAGGTGTTTCAAGAAGCTTTATTTTTATTTACCCATTTTAGGCTGTGAGCTAAGTGCCACAAGCTCAAGTGATTTCACACTGATTTCTAATTGTATGAACAAAATACATTCTCTTCGTAGTATCTGCCTACGTAATTTTTTTTTAAAGTAGAATTTAAAAAAACCTCAAATGAATAAAACTGCACAATCCCTCCAGCTTTGTAGCTACCTGGAGTGCTTATCAGGCTTCAACAGCTCCTTAAGCAAACAAATTACTTTGTTCAGCCCCTAGCCTGTGGCCAGCAGGAGGTGGGCATATGGGAACAGGGGACTGCACAGTTGTAAAAGTAAATATTGTAATACTGAAATATTGGGTTTTTCTCAGCTACCATAAAGAAAGAAGGACATGATGCCAGCTCAAGCACTTGATCCTGTTAATATCAGTAGTGAGAACCAAAGAGCAGAGACAAGATGAATAGCAGAAGGAATAATGTTACATTTCACTTCCAAACATCTTAGAAACTTCAGTATAACATTGGCATCTTTTTTTTCCAAGAACCTCATGTGACTAGCATACTCTAACCTTACATAAAAAAAGTCTCATCTGAGTCCCAGTTTGCAGAAGGAAAAAGAATGGATCAGAACTTCTAAGTTTTTCTCTTGGGTCTCTTCACTTCCTGCTTTTATAAAACTGGTTCCAAAAGTTAAGGACCAAAATTTTAAGCTACAGTTTGTATCCCACATATGTAGCTTTTTCCTATTCAATTACTAGTAAACACAGCCCTTCAACACTATCTCTGACAGTCAGCAATACAAACTCTGCACACAAGACATTTGTTTCCAAAGAACAGGGTTTGAAGAAGAAGCAGCTGAATATGTAAGCAAATAAATATAGCTGGTAGGGACAATGAAAAATATTTTAAAATTTAACCTATCTCATGTAGGCACAGTGTTGGCCTGACTGAATTTACTCCTCTTTACACTTGTATACTTAGAGGAGGCAGACACTTAATGACTTAGGCACCTCATATTCTCACTGCAGTGGCTATCTGTGGTTACTGACCTCACTTCCCTGTGGAGCTCCGTTAAAAAGCTGTTTCTAAATAAGTCTGGTTCCTTGGGCGTGGGGAAAACAGATGGGTATGAACAGCTGGGCAAGCCTGGCCCCATCCTCCTGACAGAGTACATTCTTACCTAGGTGGCAGAAGACACACAGCAGGCAGGACTACTTGATATATCTGATTGATGAGCAGTCATCCAGAGGAGCCTGGGCATGGGAGTTGGAAGAGGCCAACAGGAGCACTGTGCAGTCTGGCTAAGACAAATGCCCAGACACTGCCTGGGGTTCAAAGCCCTGGCAGCCATTCCCTGTGGATGAGTGGGAAGAGGGAACAGCTCTTTGGGGATGGCCTAAGGCCCTGTGAGGCAGCAAGCTGAACAGGGGCCAGCAGCAAGGGCACAAGCATCCTGTATGAGCAGGGGTCTGGCCTGGAAAGCTAGGGGAGGAAATGGATTATCCCCCTTTTCTCAGCACTCTGTATTTAACGTCTGGGTACTGCTTCCAGTGTTGGGCCCCTGCAGTACAGGAAAAACATACTGAAACGAGTTAGTTCAACAGATAGCACCGAGAAGATCAGTGGCTGCAGCACTTGCTCTGTGAGGACAAGTCTGCAGAGCTGGATCTAGTTCAGCCTCAAGAAGTGATGGCTTCAGGGGTACCTCTCAGCTGTCCTCACTACTTACAGAGTGTGATCGAAGAGGGAGAAATAGGGTTTTCACAACGGCTGTGATGGGACAGTGAGAGACAACAGGCACAAGATGAAACTAAGGAGATTCAGACTGGATAAGAAGAATTTTTTTTCACTGTTGGGACAGCCAAGCAATGTAACAGATTGACAAAAAAGGCTGCAGTGTCTCCATCCTTGGAGCTTGCCAAGACTCACCTGAATAAGGCCCTGAGCACCTCGGTCTGGCCTCATGTCTAATGCTGCTTTGGGCAAGGGGTGGTTGGACTACAGACTTCCTGTGTTCCTTTCAGCCTGAATTACCCCATGGCTCTCCATGAGTACCTGTTTTAAGGAGTCAAGGTGGAAGTGGTGCTTCTGCTAGATACGAAGGAGCTCTCAGGAAAGAACAGAACATTTCTCCCATCATCCTTGCACTGAGATGAAAGGTTTGGGTTAGCAAAATGTTTCATTTCTGCATTCTAAAAAAATCTCAAGGATATGGGACAAAAAGAGACACTCAGATTTCTGTCTCCTAGAAAAAGGGGCAGATGTTTTTGATTGACATGCTAATGTCACCATCTCCATAGGTCCTTTGGGGTATATATGATTGTAAGTTGCTTGCTTGTTTTTCGCTCTCTGAGTTTTTTTACCATCCTCATGGTCTGTTTAGAGACCTTGATTCAACATCCTGTCCCAGATGGAACTGCAGATCTTAAGTTCCCTGTGCTAATTCCCATGTTAGCCTCAGGGCTATACTCAAGCCCTGAGCAAGTGTATCCCATTTTCATTTCCCTAGCAACTATGAAAGGAGGTTATGTTCAGAGATCTGTCCTCTGCAGTCAGAGCAGAGCACTCAGAATGGCTAGATTTGGCTGAGGTGGCACATGGTTGCTTGGAAGCAAGTGTTATTAGGGAGAAGCTACTTCTCTTTCAGGGCTGGACTTTTCTTAGAGAAGATAAAAAAATGCTGCTAGACTTGCATGAGAATTCAAGTCTTGTATTGCCAGCAGGGGAGGCTGGGGGAAGCAGTGGTGAGAGTCTCATATGGACTGAATGGTTTTGGGTAAGCACATAGGATAGTTGAGTAAGTGATGAAGGATCACAGACTCAGAGAGGATTAGAGTTGATCAAACAATTTCCTGAAGCTCGTTGTTCACAGCTTGAAAGGTTACAGCCTACAGATGCAAGAACAGGCTTTGTTTTCCTGCACTTCACATCTTATACGCCTTTGCCAAATAATCTTATCCACACCATTGCACTGTTTCAGAAGAAACTGCCCTACAAATACACATAATTGCACTTCTGTCAGCACTGATGTCTGTCAGGACCAGCTGCCTTCTTCAGTCATTCTCTGTCCTTCTTGCAAAACAGAAATTTATGTACGCCACAAGCAAAAACAAACATGAAACACAGCGACAGAGAGCAATGCAGGTACATTATTGTTCTAGTCTCCTTAGGCAGAGGATTCACTCACTCACTCTGAGCTAAGTTAGAAAGCCAGTGTTAGCAGCAAATGGATCACTTTAGAAGACCACTGCAGAATGGCTGAGTGCTTATTTCTCACAGGCTGTTCCTGAAACAAAAAAATTAAAACAAAACCAAAAACATCTTTCCAAGCCCACTGTAAATAAACATACCAGGTCTCAGCTGCTGATATAGGTACCGGCTTTACAGTTGAGAAATTTAATTACAATACTTACTTGTTTGTGGGCAATGTCTCTTCTGCTACAAGCTTCTGGTGAGGTGTTTGTAGGCAAAGAGACCCGGTCCTTCTAATCACTAACTTTTATAAAATTCTTGGTGAGGCCTTTTTTTTTTTTTCTTCCTCTCCACTCCTTCATTGTCCCTCCTCCCCCACATGCTGTCCGGGGAGGTGTCCCTGCTAAAGGTCAGTCATTGGCTATCAGACCACCACCATACACCTCCAATGGGACCTGGTCATGCTCCTGCTGTTCCTCCCCTTTCCCCTCCCCATTATATAAAAGGCCATTCATGCAGCAAAACTGAGATGTTTTCCAGTTATTTCAAATGATTCCTCCTCTTTCTAAAACATATCAAAAATAACAAGAGAAAGTATGGAAATTGCTTACAGGTATCTTGGGCACAACTTAATAATTTAGGGCTAGATCTTCTGAAAGCTTATACTTAGGAAACTGCAGGAATAAAGATCAGAAAACAAAATATAGAAACAATGAAACAGATCCTTAACTTGCATGAGTAGGTACCATTTCAGTGGCTTCCTAAGTGTTACACTGCTTTTCTTCATTAACTCTAGCATGAAAACATTTTCCTTTTCCAATTGGTATAGGAAAAGGCAAAATATGATGCTACAGTATCAGGTTTAATGAAAGAGCAAGTTCTGATGTCCTGTAACACAGCGTACCTGTGAAATTAATGGTTGTCAGACCAAACATGCCCACATGCAGGTACACAGCTGCAAGCCAAATTTTCCCCCCAAATCCCTGAGATGCCTACCCTATTGTAGTGAAATGCATACTTCTCTGTTGCTTAGCAGAATTTTTCAGTGAAAAATACTGACGCTGTATAAATGGTGTATCAGCATTGCAGTTTATATGAATCCACACTACATTCACCAAGTCCAGGCCTATAGACTTGATTATTTGCTTTATTTTATTTCTCCCCATCCTGCAGGCTAGTACTCCTGGAGGGAAGTATAGCACAAGGACTGTTGGGCAAACATCATACCCTCAGGACCAACACCCTCCACAACCTTGGACATTGGCACATTTTTACAACAGAGACCCAGTGTTTGCCTGAAGAATGACGTAGTTTCTCCATTTGTTTGGCTCCTGCACTGACCCTTTGGCCTTTACATGGACAGGTGAGACACCTGATTTCTCCTCTTTCCACAACACTGTCTTCCTTAGGGCACTTCTTCCTTGAGTCTGTCTTGCATCTGCATGCCAAGGTCAGTGCTCGTAGGAAACTGTGGGAACTGCTGGCCTGACAGTCAACAGAGAAACCTCTGAAGGAGCTGACAATGCAGTCCAGTTGAAGGCCTTGTGCTTGTGTTCCTCTGTTTTCTTTCATGCTGCCCTTCCTGATCCATGTTTTTTTGCTGAAGCAAGCTGTGGCACATAACATGGACATAAAGCCTTCCCTGCTGTTTGTTTTACATTCCATTTCTCCCATCCTAGCAGAAAGACAAACCCCATGGTGTTTTAAAGTTTCTCACCACAACATAAACATCTAATACAGACTAAAAGTATTTTTAATTAAATACCTTATCTAAGACTCTTTTGAGACCACGAAGGTGTCATAATGGTGGTCTTCTTCTTCAAGGTCAGAGTTTGAGTCCTGTTGCTCCTGGTTTGGCTACAAGCTGACACAGGAGGGAAGTTCTTGGAAGTGTTTTATTCCCAGCGTCATCTGTGCTATGTTCTGACAGGCTATTAGAAAAAAATCTGTGGGAGTCTTCATGAAAAAAGCAGTCAGACATTTAGATAAAACTTTGGATAATCCCCTCAGCCCACCTTGACTTCTTAGCTCTTCAGAAATATATAAATGTACTTCTAGATGGATAATTGCTGTTATGTACCTTTCCAGGCCTTCTAACCCTTCGCTCCAGCACTCCAAGCACTGGATTACAAAACCTCCTCATAGAGATTTTGAGGACAGAGGAGATAAAAAGGTGAATGGACAATATGCTTAATTTTTTCACTTAATTGAGGAATGAGAGCCTTTTCAGAAAAGAGTATGGAATGAGTAGTCTCTGTAGATGATGTCACTGTAAGGTTTTAGTATACAGACCCATCGCACTGACCATATTGTGCTGAAATTACAGGGATATTAAAATGACACTGGAAAAGAGTACATATTTCCATGTAATCATACTTAGGGAGTATTTGTGCCTGTTAAAATTAGGTTATTGTAGTATTGTTTCTTAAATAAGAGGAAAAAGCTTGTATCACAAGTGGTATGCAGTGTACTTGCATTTACCAAACAACTAACTTGGCCCATGAAAAGTACCAAATCACTGCCTGCACTAACTATTCCATGGCAAAATTGGTGTATTCCTTAAGCAGTAATTCTGTCTCATGGAGGCAGTGTTCTAACTCAGACCTGACAACTCTCACACCTTTCCAGTGGCCATGAAGGCAGGGCTTCCAGTAGGAGTTCAGTTTCAGAGGCAGAATAATTTCTCTTCTGCATCCCTGCAGTTCCTCATCCCCATCTGCCTCTGGCATGGGAAGGAGGATATAGGACAAAGATCCCAGTCAAGGATAAGGATAGGGTGAACAAGAAGGGAGGTCAGTTGCACTAAAGAGCAACTACTTCTGCTTTTTGTATTCTTAAAAATGGTTATGCTGACTATTGCAGTGATGCTGATACTCTTTTCTAGTGAAGAGTATAATTTATTAGAGAAAGGATTACTAGCTGCTTTTGAATTTTGGATGTCTGAGAACTGCTTAAATACTTATCTAACTAAATACAGTGATAAGGGGTTTTCAGCACAGATTATGGGTTTTTATGTGTTCATGAGAGAGCTGATATAAACAGTCTTGCAATACAAAAACTTTATACCTGTGTTTTAAACATCACTGCAAACAAGATACCTAACTATTTACAGAACTTAAATGTTCATTATTGTGCCTTTTATAGCATAGAAACAGAAAGTGGTAGTTAGCTATAAAAGAGATTGCTTAGATTAAAGCACAAGAAATGTCTCACAATGTAAGTTAATTTTCTGTTTGAACGGCTTGGAGATTTTGCTGGTGTCAGGTTTTTCATCTGAGATTCCCATACAGAAGTTGACAGAAGTATGCATTTAAAAATATTAAGAACCATTGAAAACTGAATTCACATGTGGCATGGGTTATTACTTAGGTCTTAATTTGTGGGTCTACTTTTTTGAATTTGATAATGCAAAAACTTGTTTTTTGCAGTAGAAGTTAATTTAATTGCTGTCCCTGTTATATGCAGCCTTAGTGTCAAAGGATCTGACAGTTGTGAACTTAAGTTTTAGATGAAGTCTTGATGAATAAAATATATTAAAATTAACAGAAAGCCTGTTTTAAAGCCAACAGATAAAAAATATCTTAATTGCTTCTAATTTTCCAGATTGTGATTTTTATTTTCCGTTTCTAGCAGTATAATTCTGATAATGTTTTGCCTTTAACTACTCAAATGAACTAGCGTTTTAAATAAAAAAATAGGTAAATGGGAAGAACGATAAATTGTAGTACACCTCAGAAAGAATGATGAAAAAGAAATTAATGAGGCAACTTCAAAGATTATATGGTCACCATGAGAAAAATTACAAATGTATAGCTTCACTCTGCACTTAAGTAAATTAAATACTACTTTTAGATGTGGTCAAACCTGTAAAATGTATTGAAATGGAATGGAAAAAACCACTGTGAATTGGAAGAATGTCCAAGAATAATATGCATCCACATGAAAAACACCTGGCTCTGTTGCCCCATGAGGCTGCTGCCTGCATGATGGGGTTAAAGTCTAATCTAAGCAGGCTTCATCAGAGTGGAATCTGCCTCCTACCCACCTCTCCACACTGTGCTGGATGTTTCCTGTTTTCTGTACTCTGCAGTCTTGCTTAACCATCTCAAAGTCCAGCTTGTTCATCCCTATCTAATCAGAGGTATTATTTATTAAGTGGTTTGTTTTCCCCAGTCACCTACACCCCTCACCCCCAGTGAGAAGAGCCTGGCTGTTTAACTCACTGGAAGAAACTCCCCTGTATTTTTGGCTTGTCAGCAGAGTTTGCAGACAAGTACATGAGGGGAGGGGGGTGGCAGTGTTGGGCAGAACAGACTCAGAACACCAAGAAGATTGCACAAGGAAGGGTTTGCTTTGTTCTGCATTCTGTGCAACTTAAAGCTGGATGTCTGCAACAAACATCATGACTTGGAATGAAAAACAGGAAAGCATGCAACACTGCTGTTACCAAAACACAGATCTTTGCACTAATTTCAATAGTGCTGCTGAAACACCCAATAGGATACAACTTTAAATTGAGCTGCCTGTGGCAACGTTCCTGTGCTGTGAGAAAAGCTGTAACAGGTCATGAAGGTAAATGCTGTCATGACATTGGTCTCTGTGCCTTTCTGTTGACATTTTGTTTTTAAATAAAGCAAGAAGGCAAACAACTTGGCTTCTATAAAGGGAGACATTTAACTGTTTATTACCTGTTTATCTGAGCAGCACATGGTCCCCCAAAAAAGCACAATTAGGTGCTGCATGTTAATGTTTGTATTAAGTTTGCAAAATACAAACCCCAACAGATGTCTGAACCTGGACCAGCTTGCTGAAAAGGCCATATGTAGATGTGGTTTCCATCCAAGAACTCCGGATACCAAGGCAGAAATTCTAAGAGAAAGTAGGCACAGCTGCCCAGAGGCTTACAAACAGAACAATAAAATGTAACTCTTCATCAGCTTTTAAAAAATCACTGTTGTTCCTACCCTCCTAGCCACCAACATGGCGTTTCTAGCGTGCCATGAAGAACAAAGTCATGGGAAGGGACATTGATGTTGCTGACCCTTAGTCTGTAGGTACATGGATAAACTGGCTGATGGGATGGATTCTCCCAAAGCTGTCAGGACAGATATCAGTGGAAATTAAGTTATTCCAGAATGGAGACATGCAGTGAAGAAGCACAGACCACGGAGCACCTAATTCTCTATGCATTTTTGAAGGTGTGTGTTTTACTGAATATTATTCAGAGCCACATGATGGGCCCTGCCATCTGCTAAATTTGGATACAATGTCTGTAAAGCTGGTGTGAAAATACACAAAATTAAACTCTGACAATGCTTTCATAACTACAAAGTTACTTTGTAACTGCAACTGTCTCTCACAGAAAATTATCTTTTTTATTTTGTTAAATATGTACCCTCTCTATACAAAAGTAAGCCAAAGTTAAATTTCACCACTCAGCGCTTGATTTTACATCATGTCTCTGTTAAAATGCCTCAATTTTGACTGGAGAAGGGCCTGGGAAACCTGGTCTAATAAGACCTGCTTTGATTTGTGTTGGATCAAACTTATAATACCTGTACCAATTCATGAATATGGGAGTATCTTTGTCTGTCAAATATGGTAAGGAAAGATGGATCTGCCAATCAGGAAAACAAACAGTAAGATGCAGAAAGATAAAACTATTAATAGAGTTTTTACAGAGAGGTTGTTTATTTTGTAGAAAGTTTGCTTGTAAATAACTTCATTAAAAATAACAATCAATTCAGACTATATCCAGACTGGATAATCCAGCATTGCTGCTGAAATACCCAATCTGGTGATTCACAGCTCCTCACCATAGGAAAGAAGGCTTTTCTCTCTTCAAATGTAGTGCCTTCTCACTAAGACATTGATGCCTACTGGAGTTAGAAAATCCTCTTCTAATCTAGTAGAGACCTGTCAGATTATGCCGTGTTCTGCTGGCATCCTGCTTATGTTGGACATGCTTTGGAAACAAATTTAGTTTTTGTTTAAGTCAGTAACTCTGCCAGAACTGTCCTGGACAATAAAGCCTTGGGTCCTGCTGATGGCCCATCAAGAAAGTCTCCTCTTGTGCAAGCAACAGCTGCGGCATTGAAGAATATTCTCCAAACCATTGGGAATGAGCTAACACCCAAGAAAATCCATACTGTTTGTTTCAAAAATAGTCACAAAGTTTGTTTAAAGTGAAAGAAACAAAGCTCTTAAGGCCACATTTCAGGGAGCTAATACTGTGCTTTGAACTTCTGTAGTCTGAGATGGGGAAACTCAGCTCCACTCCCCTCAGAGAAAAGAGGGAAAAGGCTTTGGGGTGTTTGAAACTGCATTTTTAGCCTGAGCTGCAGAACAAAATCCAACAGGAATTAAGAATTCATGGTAGTTTCCCATTCTCTGTTCTGAAGGTGATGTGCACTTCTCTGACTTCTAATTTCTAGTAAAACATGCAGCACAGAAAAGTGAAACAAGACTCAATCTGCTTGTGGAAGACTGGAAGGCGGGAGCAGGAGCCCTTTCCTGGGATGCCCCATTGGCAGGCTGGGCACTGTGCAAGTAACTGAGTAACTCAGAACAGCTCCCTGCATGGTCAGCAAAGCAGCACCTCTGCTGTAAAAGTGACTTGTGAACTTCAGAAAATTGTCCCAGAAGGACATAAAGAATTTATTAACCTGTTTCTTGCACAAAGGAGTTTGTTCTCAGCTGATTTATCTGAAACTCACAATGACAGGTTCAAGCCCTGAGCCCTCTGCACATTATTTGGTCTCACAGTCAAATTCTGTCACCTCTTATGCCATGAAAATTGTCTTCTAGTTTAGAAGGGATGCCTTAAATTCATGTTCTTAATTTTCAGCTATGAGGCTCAGTGAAATTATTGACCTCTCCTGGACTTTTGAAATGTCAAATTAAGTACTACTGGACTGTCACTGTTGCAGCTAGATTATAGCTGCCAAATAAATTTGGCCATACCAGACCCCAAAATTCAACCAGCCTAAAAGTAAAACACATCATCAGATGGGGCAGGGATGAGTTGGATTCAGACCCAAGCAGGGACCTCAGCCAGTCATCTTCAGTCCAGAAAGAAGACATATCACTGGTCAAGGAGCTGGGCAGTGCTAAAACCTCAACCAATCAATTATGTAGACCCAGGAGTTTTGAACTGACTATATAACTAGGTTCCAAACAATAAAACAGGCAGTTTGTCAGATGATCAAGAGAGGACTCGAGTCATGATTTCTGTCTCCAACCCACAACTGCATGTAAAACTGGACAAGCAGGAAAATAACTTCGAGACAAATGGATAAATCATTTCCCCACATCAAAACATTTATTTACAGGATACAGCTTCTTGCTTGTTTGCTTAATTGCTTTTCCCCTCTTCCTTTTTCCATTGCCTGTCCCATTTCTTACTGTGACATTTTCTAAGGCAAGAATGAGTATGAATGGAAAGAACAGAGCGTTGTCCTGGATTTATACAGTATAAAGATATAAAAGAGAGAAGAGCAAGCCCACTGCACCAAAACATTCACAGCTAAAGATACAGAAACCAGGTGTATGTGCAGGCACTTGGTGGAGCAAATATACAGTGACACTAAAATCCTGACACCCAAACCCCATGGCAGTGAAGCCAGAGGAGAGATTTGCCCACCTGCCAGTGTGACTACCCTGGCATCTCCAGGGCTTTCAGCAGCTGGGAAAAAAATGTGGTTTTGACTGTGCCATTCTTCCAGTGTTCTCTGCCAGGAGGCCTAAAGGCATTACCTTTGGAATGGCATGGAACCCACAAGCAGTTTTTACTCACTCTAATTTCCAAAGATGTTCTAGAAGTATCCAGCTGATTACTGGAGTGTGGAGAACCAGGGGTCTGCCACCAGGGTGGTCATACCTCAGCCCTGGAGGGACAGAGGCAAAAGGGGAGAGATGCCCCTCTAGAATACAGTATGAAAAGGCCTTCCTTCCATGGGCATTTTGCAGTCACATATTGGTGCCTTTTGGGTTCTGGTGTTCTGATAATGTGTGGGGATTGATGTCACCCTTGTTCAGCCCGTTTACCATTAATGTACCCTTCCTAGAATGTTCTTCCTTCCCTTTATCCCCACTGGCTCTGTTCTGCTGCATTGTTCCACCCGTTATCCCCTTGTTCTTCTAGTCTTTAGCCATTTCCCTGCACCACTTTCCCTCATCCCTGTTGGACCTTGACCCTCAGATCTGCCCCTTTTGCCCCTCATTTAACCCTGTGCCCTTAGCCCAATCCTTGGTTCTCGTCCCTGAACCTATTCGAGGCTGTGCTCTTCAATAAACCAGTTGTCAGATTGCCAAACGAGAACCCATCCCTTTGTCTTAAGTCGTCAGCATTTCCTACAGTGTGCTCTGAGCTCAGAGATGCAGTTCGCTCTCTGGGATCTTGTTGTGCCATGTACACTGGAGAGCAAAGCACTGCTGTGATGCTGTTTCTCAGCTAACTGCACTGTGCCTTTGTTCTGGCTAACTGATACCCACTGTGCTGAGGGTTGCCATTTTCTTTGGTTTAATCTCTCAGGAGTTTTAGGTATTTCTCACCTATAACCAGACTTGCTAAGATAATAAGGCATAAATCACCTGGAAGAGAGCTGGGAGAAGAAAATTCAAAGCAAAGCCCTTCCAAAAAGAAAAACCCAAACTGATCCCACTGATTAAACTCAACAAAAAATATTTACTTGGTTCATTCCAAAGGAAGGAATGTAGTTTTAAAAATAATTCAACTAAATGCCACTTCAAAGTGAATTTGATTCAAAGCTCATTAAAGGCAGTGGGCCTTTCATCACATATACCCAATTTTTGCCTGTTTTCGTTCAGTATGAGGTTTCTTGTCATCTGCAAGGTTTTATATTTAACTGTGCCCACCGCCCTGGTACAAAGTACCTATCCCAGATACCTAACAACAAGGACACACAGTCACTGTCAGAGTGGCCCTCTGATGTGCTGTGCTATTGTTGCTTGTTCTTGTGAACAGCTGTCTTTGTTTCCCACAGGTATTTTGCTTTCTGCCAGGAGAAGTGAATGAACCACTCCAGCTGAGCTGTGACTTACAGCTCCAGAATGAACAAGGATCTTGCACAACAGCACCTATTTAGCACAGATCTAATCTTCATTTGATTCTGTACTGGGGGGAAGTCAAGGTAAATTCATGTTGAATGGATAAATTCACTCAGTGGTTGATAAAACCTTTCTTAATGGAGCCAGTACAATGAGTGATGATCCTCACCAACACAGCAATCATTGTGTACAATGTGTGTCATGTATCAACGAAAATGTGCATTTCTGACCCATCTGTGTGACACCTGTGGTTGTGATTCTGTTTTCCTATCCCAACTCCCGGAGGTGACCTTCAATAAGCAGCAGACGTTTTGCTTTTAAAAGCCTCAGGTGGAAGCAAAAAAAGTGGGAATGGTGGAGGTGTAGGTAGGAAGACAGCAACTAAAGAGATTTCATAAATTTGAAGAATCTAGGCAGAATTTGTGGGAAAGTTCCTGCAAACCACTTCTGCTTTTGAAGATCTTCTCAAAACCACAGCTTTGAAGCAGGGACAGGTCAGAGATCAGACCTTAGTAAGGACAGGGAAATAAGGCCTTTCCCTCCTCATTAGCTTGAATTTGAAACATTCACTTCGTCCAAAATTTCTGCTGCCCTAAGGCAAGGATTTTTGTAACCACTGTTCAGGAGAGTAGGCAGGAAAGCTGTGCATGTTGGTGTGCAAGCTTTTCTTTGGGAAGGGCTAAGAGAGAGTGTGCTGGAATCCTCCACTCCTCTCCCAGGTGGTGCATGGTGTTTAGTTCAAAATTCATACTAAATAGGGTCTGAATCTACATAGGCTGATTTTTTAAGAAAACTTGTAGTTTTAGAGAGAGTTATTCTTTGTCCATGTGGAGACACAGGATGCCCAGTGCAAGCAGCACAGAATGCAAGTCTGTACACTCTTCCTCTGCCCATGGCAAGTGACCTGGGTGTTTTTTGTGTGGCAAGGCAGGAGCAGCTCACAGCAGTTTTGGGTTGCTGTTCAGTCGGAGGCTGGAGTACATCCCCACATGCCGCACCAGGTTGGGCTCCACCACAAAGGCGTTCTCGCCCTTGCCCCGCAGCAGCGAGTAGAGGGCAGTGTCCTTGGCGAAGCCCTGGTGGCAGCGCAGCCCCTGCAGGTATTCTGAGGCCCGGCGGGCAGAGGCAGCAGGGAAGAGCATGGCAGGGGTGCAGCACTCGCTGGCTGGCACCACATTGTAGAGTGCGGGGTGCAGACGGCGCAGCTCCAGCCCATAGTGCCGCCCCACCAGCTCTGACAGGGCCATGCTGTACAGGGCGAAGAACACCACCAGGCACCAGCTGGGGCCCGCTCGCCCTGCGGCCCAGCAGTATGCAAAGGTCAGCACCGGCCCCAGGAACATGCCCAGGCCCAGCCACTCCAGGATCCTCATGGGCTCAGGGTTGAAGTAGTGCTGGAGCCTCTCAGGATGGTACAGCTTGAAGTAGAGAGCATCTCTGAGGTAGGGCTTGGAGAACCGGGCCAAGAAGAGGTGCTGCAAGACAGAAAATATCTCCTCCTCTGGCACGGCATCATCTTCCACAAGGAGGATGTACTCTGGGCTGTACACCAACAGTGACTGCTCAAGGCAGAAGACATAGTCCTGCTTCTCCTTCTCAAACTGGTTGAGGCTGGGGTCAGGATTCTCTCCAGTTCTGTCACGACTGACCATAGGAAAGAGACTGCTCAGCAGCCTGACATCCTGATGGATGCTGGGGTCTGACTCCACATTACAGAGGAGCATGCGGTGGCTCTGGCAACGCGCCCCACATTTCTGGAGGAGGCGGTGGAAGTGGGAGGCCACTTGCAAGACGTAGTGGAAATCATTCCGCCTCTGCACAGTGATAATGGTGATCAGTAGCAAGGGCTGGAAGGCTTCACTGCCAGATGCCTCAGAGGCATTTGGCATCTGCATCTTCTCAAAATAATGGAGGGCATCCTGGCCCTCCTGCTGGTTCTGCTCCAGGAACTCCTGGCTCATGGGGTACAGGTGCCAGCGCCGCAGGTAGAAGTAAGAGTGGAGGAGCCGGTGGCAGATCAAAGGTGCCAGCACACCAAAAGTCACCACAGTCAGGGTGAGGAGATGGATGAAAGGGCTGGACCAATGACACCACTTCCCACAGAGCAGCCAGGCTCGGTTTAACATAACTGCTGCAGAAGGAGGGCACTCCTGTACTGCTCATGCCCTCAATCCTTCAATGCGTCCCTCTCTCTGGACTGCAGGATTCCACTGGAGCCATTGCTGCCAAAACTGCACAGGTTGTGCAAGCCTAGAAAGGAAGAAAAAAGGATGGTTACTGAAATAGGAACTGACAAAGGAAACTGAAAGCTGGGGACTAGTCTCTGAGTAAGCTAACATACAAGACTTCTGTGGAATCCCTTGAGGTGTACACAGGTGTATCACAGAATAGTCCTGGGAGGTTGAGGACAGATGAGCCGAACTTAGCTTCCAGCAAAGGACCCCGAGGCCTTTTTAGCACATAGGAGCTCTGATCTAACCCAGCTCAAAAGGACTTTGTGTGTTTGTTACTGTGCTTCAAACATGCAACAACAGGCAAGGTGGAGTAGGATGTGTGGAAATCCCGTTCTGTTAAAGGCACAGAACTTAGGTACCCCTGCATGATGACATAATTACTATGACATAAACATAGTAATGTTTAGCTCACAGCCACAAAGCAAAGCCAGATCTCTTGTATCCTAGTCTAGCACATATTGGAGAGACAAACTTTTACCTCTTTGGAGGCACATACTTCCCTCCTACTGCTCACACACTTCCAAATGTGTGTTTTTTCACTCTCCTCCCCAGAGTGTGAAGCCATTTAACAAAGACACCAATTTATTCACTGAGGGCTTGTGTATGCTAAGGGTAATGAGTGTGTCTATCTGTTTTTCTCAGATGTCTCCTCCTCTCTAGAACCTGTGAAATACATGCGAATAGCAACATGAACATGTTGTAATTGAGCCATTGATTCATATCTCATATTTAAAAGTATGCAACTTAGAATATATGCCTTTAATTTTAAACTGAAGTAGTCACATAAATATGTAATTTTTTGGTATACACATTCACTTTAAGCTAACATCCACCTTCACAGAAGTTAGATTTTGCCATATCTGCTTCTCTGGCTGCCCTGAACACCTCACAGCCTGGCTGACAAAAGCTTACGGAAAATCAGGGCAGTTAGGCTGGTCAGAGGAATTCCCTTATGTCAGTAGTCTCACTTTTAATCTGTCGTTTCATTCTCCCTTTAATTTCCTATTCCCTCTCCCTAAGAACTGAGTTACTCGTGTTCCCCTCACTGAGGTTTTAACCTTCTGCCTTCAGTAAGTTCTGATCATCAAATGGTGGTTCCAGACCAAAACATTAGTCTTTGTCCTTTTCTGCACTGTCATCTGAAGCAGCCTAAGCAAAGCTGGGTGGATGGAAAAAATCATGGCTTTTCTCCTCTGTCTCAGAAAAATGGATCTTGTACAAGAAAATACTTGGAGGACATGGAGCAAGATCTGGCTCTGGGGATACTTGAGAACTGCCTTCTTTACAGAGGTCAAAGATTTGCTGTTTTCACCGTTATTAGAACATTTTCCTCTTGCCGTATGGGAATGTGACAACTGTCTATGAAAGGCCTTTTAACAAGATTAATGCAAAATATACAAGAGTTATTCCAAATATTTGTTAGCGAACAGGCAGCTCATGCTGTGAGATCTCAAACCATCCTTAGACAGACTGTGGCATCAGTGCTCTCTTAGAGCTCAAGACAAGATTTAGTGTAATTAAATTGAGAACAGATTTAAATGCTGATGCATGAGAATCTGAAATTTCTCCCCATATAGCTTTCTTTTCCTGTCTAGTTACATAATCCTGTTGCACAAATGCTGCATTAAATTGCATGAATGAACTTTGTAAAGGTCTTAAAGGTGATGGCTGCACTTCAGCTGCTAGATCCAAGTCCTAAGGATTCAGGATGTGAAGACCTAAAACCCACCAGTGCAAAGATCTAGCATTTAAATGCATTTATTTATCCAAAATCCTGGGCCTTCCAGCTAACCTGTCACAAGAATTAAGAGAACACAAACATGCAGAACCATATTGCACAGCTCACACTATTGAGCCTTGTCTTGATTCAAGCATCATTGTGGGCACTGTCTCTGAGCCAGTCTCCAAACTTTAAAGTGAGGACCACAGTGGGAAAAGGAAAACTACAAGGTAGTTCAGTTCTATAAATAAAGTTTACTTTCCATCTTCCAGCTATGCTGAAGCTCTGAGCTACAAAACCTAAGAGTTGGCAATGAGATCTTCGGATATATATTGAAGCACAAGTAATGTCTCTTTGATCATTTCTTCATTAATAAGTATTGGAGAAAACTGGTCTAGTGAGTGGCATCGGGCAAGGGGGCTGGAACTAGCTGTTTTTTAAGGTCCTTCCAACTCAAACCATCCTATGAGTCTATGATCATAATGCTCATCCCAGAAAGAGATCTCCTTCCCTCACACCATCTGAAGAGAGAAAATTGGTTGTCCTGTCCTCCCTAGTGGCCAGCAGAGCTGAGGGGAGGTACAGCCTCATGAGATAAATCAAGTTCTACTTGACGTCTTGCTCTTCTGCAACCCGTGTTGTTCAAGGCTCATGTCCCAGGTCCCTGCAGTTGGACTCAGAGTCCAAAGCCCGACAGTGCTGGGAAAGTGGTGTGGGGACTCCACCTGCTGGTGTCCCAGCTCCCAGCTCAGGGCACAGCTGATGAGGTAGGTCAGGTGAGCACCACCCTCTCTGGAGGTACCTCCTGGCTCCAGCTTCCCCTGAAAAAGCACACAGGACTGGAAGCTACCCATGCAGGTCACTGTGTCATAATTCCAAGTGTTATCATTTAACCCTGGCTTCACTTCACCAGTAACAGAATTCAAGATCTTAGAGCTCTTATTCTGGCTCTGCAACTCAGAGAGCCCCAACAAAACAGCAATCACACACAGAGACTACTGCTACTCTTCACATCTTCCTTTGCTCCCTGAGCTGTTCACGGTCACACTGACAGTCACTCTCTTTGTCACTCTGTCTGCTGAGGAAAAGGCTGTTTTCACCAGGCAGTGAAATAACCACAGAGGCTAAAAATGGTCAGGAATGTATTAAAGGTCAAATACTGCAATTAATGTGAAAAACAAGCTGAAGAATCTAAAAGAGAAGGAAGAGACTGACCTCTTTCCCACCTTTTGTCTGCAACACTGGGAACCTGAGAGTTCAAAATATGGATTTAAAAATCCTTACTTCTGCAGAGGTGAAGCTTGCTCTGCAGGATTCCAACCCAGAATTTATGCTAAGGCTGTTTTCTAGCCACTAGGATTTTTCAGATTTCAGAGGAGACAGTTTTCCGGAGCTCTTTATATCATAATTTTCATTTTTTTCCCTTTCTAGAGGGAAAAACATCTTGTTTGTTTTTCAAGCAAGTGGCATTTCAGACAGAAAAGAAAAAAGTCTGAGGAGAAAAGCAAGAATCATATTTGGATTTTATAGTGCCTTAAAAACCCCTGCTTTATTAAACCTGAATAATAACTGCTTTGCAACCACACAAATACTTGCAGTGGAGGCCAGATTTACATGTTCTTTGCAGAACCATTGCTTATGAGCCATTGCTTTGCATGAGCCATTGCTTAAAGACACCTAGAAGCTGTGGTGATATAAAACTGTAGATTTGGCTTGGGTTTTTTTTAGATTCTCATGATGAAGATTCCTTCCAAAAACACTTAATTCCAAATCTATATCATGTCTTCATTAGTCCCCTAATTACTTGGCTGAATTACACTGTTCAGGAAAACTCATCTCTTTGCACACTGAGGAAAGTAGAAAAATAAGTAATGTACTCTTTGGGGTGCAGAGCACTGTCTGCTGTGCTTTTGCTTTAAAAGAGAAAGCTGATTTTCTGTCTGCTTTAAACTCTTCTCCACAGAGAGGTGCTCCTGGAACAAAGCTTCTTATATGTTGCAATGCTGCAAATTTTAAGTTCCTGGATAGCTGATAGAAGAGAGACCATCTGCCTTCTACTTCCTGCACCATGAGACAAAACTATTCCTAGTACAATTACAATATTAAATTACTCCTTTTTTCCTATCTATACTTCTTCTCAGTGTCAGTGGGAAAAGCCAGTTCTTTCCTAACATAAAAACAGCTGGATTAAGTCATGTGGTCAGAGCCATAGAGTTATTTCTCTACAAAGGGATGAAAGAGGGGGACAAAGGCAGGCTCTTGGAAAATGTTATCGAAATGTCATGGGCTGTCACAGTCCCACCTGGGCCATAGCAGTGGTGGGAGAAATGGTGCTCACACGAGTGGTGCCTTTCACTTGCGTGTTGACCCTATAGCAGCACCCAACCTGAAACTTTTGTGTGAAAAGCTTTTCTATGCCTCAGCCTAACACCATGCAGATGAACTGCCAGCTCAGGACCAGCTCCTCTGCTGATGAACCCTCTCTGGCAGGGACAGGGCTTTTGTGGTACTATGGCAAACATCCTGCTCAAATCTGAGGAAGCCAATGGAGGCTTCCCAAGGATCCATAAGGATCTCCTGTAACATACAGGCATACTGACAGGGAATGTACAGATATCCTCAAATTCCAAAATGGGAGGTCCCTGCCATTCCCTGACCCCTATTATTGGGCCAGATGACCAGCTTTTCTCATCTGCAATTCCTCTTGTTTTCTGATAGCTTTCAGTAGGTCAGGTGCCAGATAATATTTCTGCAATGTGGCAAGTCCCCATTGACAACAGCAGTATCCAGTAGAGGCCAAGCACCCACAGATCTGATCATTGCACTTCTGCACCAAACCAGGAGTTGGGCTTCCTAGAAAATACAAACCACCCCAGGAAGAGCTGTGCTGCTAAAAACACTCAGAGGAACCTTAATGGTAAGAGACCAGTAGTTGTCCTTTGATTGCACTGGCAAGTACCAAATACATCTCTCACCTCCTCAACCACTGCTGAAAGCAAGTGTTCTTACGTTGTCCGTAGATTATGAGTGTAATGTATAATTTTATCATCAGATAAACCAGGCAAAATCAGGACTGCTGCACTTAATCTCTCAGCTCCCTTAGAACTTTTGTTTCTTATGGTCTGTGTACTAAAGGCGTGACACCATCACAGTTAACAGATTAATGACAGCTTGAAGTGTAAGAGAAGGGGCAGAGGAATTGGCCTTTTGCAAGTTATGTGATGCATGAGATAGAAATTGAAGGCACTGCTGTCTGTTTTGATGTGCCATTCCTCAGAGCCTGCCAGTGAACGTACAGACCTCTTCTGTCCAAGGAGATGGAATTTAAGCACCATTGGAACAGTAAAAATGCACAAATATGCAGGGTGTAACCACGTCCAGTTAAGTAACACCAGAAACTGCAGAATTAAAACATGAATGTAAATTTCATCATAGGTTGGTTTGCTATTCTCTTTGGACTTTAGTTAACTTTTACAGGTTGTTCATAAATCCCTAGGAATCCATGATACACAGTTTGAAAGCTACTGAACTAATAAAGGAGGGACACAGATGTAGCAGCTGAAGGACACTTTCCCCATTTGTTTGAACTAAGAGAATAAGACTATGCCACCAGTGAAGGAGGCTGTGAACTCAATATATAGTGATTACTGTTATGTCCGCAACTTCTGTCTTGTTTCTCATGTATATTAATTTTCCTCTGTCACATAAACCTGAACGGAGCTCATTTCACCTGGCTGGCTCCCTGCAGGGCAAACCCATGGGAAAGCAATGCTCCCTCTGTTGCTACCAAGCAGTCAGGTAGATCAGATAAAGTGGGAGTGGAGAGTAGCCTGAGAAGAGTTCTGCAAGGTAACACAAAGATTTAAGGCAGTGACTTTGGAGGAGCTGTCTGTGATTCTGTTAGGTGTGACAGGTGGGTGAGATGCCCCAAGAGAACCATGGCTTGTGATCACAAGGTTGCTCCTATCTGTCTACAGAGCAACTCATCCACTCAGTCATCCTGGTGGGGTGGCCTGTAGCAAAGTCCACAATAAAGTCACTTGTCCCTGCCCTCCCTTAATCCTGATTCGCCATCTCTTGGACAGCTCCTCATCCATCCCTGGGCAGAGCTCCATTCACTCCAACTGGTCACTGACATAGAGAGTGACCCCTCCTCATCTTCCCCACCTGCCCTTGCTAAAGGTTCAGTATCCTTCCATTCCACCACTCCAGTCCCAGAAGCCACCCCAGCACATTGCCATGATGCCAAGGAGCTAGCAGTCCTGTAGGTGTGCCTGTGAGTCCAGCTGCCTGTGTTCATTCCCCATGCCTTTGCACAGAGGCAGGTAAGCTGGACTCTGATGAAGGCAAAGTAGTGGCTGGAATTCCTTTGTGCTGCCCTCCTGTTGATCTGTGATCCCTCCCTATGTTCTGGGCATCTCTTACTAGACTTAGCTTTAAATTGAAAGGCTTGAAGTTCCCCTCCCACAGCAGCTTTAAATTAAGACCCTCACCAACTTGGCAAGCCCATCACTGACATTCCCCCTGTGTCAGAAGGACCCCAACAGTCCCAAGAGGTTTCTCCAAGTACATCCTATGGTCCAAGCTGGACCCCTGCCTGTGGCACCACCCCTGTGACCATTTGTTGGTCTGCCAACCACATTTCAAACCCCCTCCCCTTTGACTTTTGGAGAAAAAGCTTCCTGTGCTCCAGAAGATGATGAAGGGATTGGAGCATCTCTCCTATGAAGAAAGGCTGAGGGAGCTGGGGCTGCTCAGCTTTGATAAGAGATGGCTGAGAGGGGACCTGATCCATGTCTGTCAGTGTCTGCAGGGAGGGGGATGGACCCTTGTCGGGCCCAGCAGTGGGACAAGAGGAACAGGCAGGAACTCATGTCTGGGAAGCTCCACCTGAACGTGAGGAAGAATTTCCCTGTGCAGTGACTGAGCCCTGAAGAGATTGCCCAGAGAGGCTGTGGAGTCTCCATCACTGGAGATATTCCAGAACCTGGACGCAATCCTGTGCAATGGGCCCTGGAATGACCCTGCTGGAGCAGGGAGTAGGACCAGATGACCCACTGTGGTCACTTTCAAGCTGCCCCATTCTGTGACTGTGCCAGTCATGTCTTCCCAGGAATTCAGGTGTCTAGGCCATGTTTTACAGGAGCTAAAGGTACCAGCCTGAGCCAGGACTAGACAAAATTGGAGCTGCTACAGCTGCACCCCTGCACCTATACCAAAGAGCTGTTGGCTACCTCAGTCACTATAGGCTGTAGATTCCTGTGGGCCCTGTGAGCCCACAGAGCTCTCCTGTGTGGCCTGGTGGAGACCTCCCTGTGAGATGGGACATTGCTCAAGGACACTCCTGGAGGCTGAGACCCCCTTATACCTGATGTGTATAGTAAGGTAACACATTTTGCATTAAAATTGTATATTTTTTATACTGTATGTTCATGGCATTTATATATCCAGCTATAGCTTCAGGTGTAGATGTGCAGCAGCGTCTAATCATGGTTTAAATCATTGTTGAAATCAGAAACCAAAACATGGTTCAATTACCATTTCATTATAGCTTAATTATTATTGTTAAATCATTTTTAAATTATAATTGAATGATTCCTTCATCACCATTTGCAATTTATTTGTCATTAAGTATCATTTGATCATCATCTAATCATTATTAAACCTTTTTTGTTATCCCCACAATGATGAATTCTCTTAAAAATTCACCTGTGCCAGCAGAGTTGTGATCATATGAACAGGGGGTGAGGGAGAGAGAAGGAAACAGATGCAGTGATGGCTGCTAACACTGCAGACATTGTAGCATGTCGTTCATTTATGACTGTGAAGAACAAAGTACAGGAATAAGGAAATAGAATTTGTGAACAAAGGCCTTTGATGACAAAGCTGAAAATTTCCAGTTGGGACAGTCTATGTAACAATCAAAATTTAAAAGTGTACACAGAGTATTGTGATTCAAACCTGTTTGAAAGAAAAATGTTTAGTCATATTGATAAAAAGCATTCCTCTTTGAAGACACTCTCTACTATTGTTAAACTGCTGACTTTTCTACATTCAGCACGTGTGCCTGAGGAATATACACCCTCTTCCTTCCCTCCCCCACAACATATGAACTAGATTGTTTATCCTGCATTGGAAGGAGTGGTGAATGGAATGCCCTGGTTCTGGAGGGTCCTGGTGAGCCCCACAGGGAGAAAATGAGGTAAGTGCAGCTGAAAAATAATCTGTTATGATTTGTAATGCCCTTGTTGGACAGACAAGAAAGAAAGCAGCAGATTTCACATGTGCAGGAGGGAGTCTCTCCTGGCTTTTGTGTTTGCAAATACTTGCTGAACCTCATGTGCCCTAGTGGTTATCCATAAATTACTTTCTCAGTGACAGCAGGAGAGAAGCCAGCCCAGGAACCGGTAGTGTACATCAGCATAGTTTCATGTTTTGCTGCATCACAGCACAACTGCAGATTTCCTCAACAGCCTTTGATTCTAAATGTCAGCGACTTCGGCCATTGGGTTGCTTAGGTGCTCCTCATTCCCTTCAGGAGAGCTGCCAGGTAGCACTTGGTAACCCGTAAAGCACAGGATTAATAGCAGTTACCTCAGTGGTGATGGCCTAAGAGGAGAGGGCTTTAGATAAGAAAAGCTGATCCCACCTCCACTCTCTGTCCTTGCAGGACAGCAGATACCGAGGGCATTTCAGTGTGCCCAGTCCTCATCTCCTTGCCCGGATTTCAGACCGGAGAGATTCTGGCCACGCTTCTATCTCGGTCGAGGGCTCCCCTGGGTGGCACCAAACACAGAGCAGAAGTTGGCTGCCTTTCCCCCATTCCCTTAAGAATTCCACTTCCCCAAAGGAAGGGCCGTTTCTTGAGGCCCGGCCAGGCTCTGGCTATTTGTCCTCCTGGTCGTCACCATGTACAGGCACACAGCCGGAGGAAGCACAGAAACATCTCCTAGATCCCTGGAGAGCTTCCACTTCCCTGCTGGCTCGGGTGCCGCAGCCACGCAGCCAAGCCCAGCCCTGATAAGCAGCTGTGGCCGCTCATCAGCCATAACTTCGCAGCTCTCCCTTTCCCCTGCTCCCGCAGCCTCCGTGCACCTCCCTTTTATCCCCAGCACGGGAAGGGGAAGCATCCCCCCGGGACAGCCAGATCCCAGCGGGAGATTTACCCGATCCGTGTGGCAGATTTACCCGATCCGCTGGGCAGCCCCGCACGGCCGTTCCTGCCTCCCTCCCGCACGCAGCTCCTCTCCCACCGGGATCCTGCTCTCGGCGTGTGGCTCACTTCTCTTCCGCGAATTTCTCTCCTCCCTCTCGGGCGCTGAGGGTGGGATTAAAGGCACCAAAGACCAAACATGTGACCCCGCCAGCACACGGCTACTCAAGGAAGGAGAGGAAGGGGAGATGGCCGGAGCGGGTCACCGTACGCCGGGAAGGGGGCGGTTCCTGAAAGCAGGTTCAGGAGTAAATCCCGAGCCCCAGGAGGTCGCCTGGGGCGGGGGCGGCTGCGCAGCCGGAGCTCCTCATTCGTTCCTCCTTCTGAACCGGCGGGACAGCCTCAGGAGCAGGGCAGCTCCCCCAGCCCTCTCCAGCCGCCGTGTCACTTCTGCTGGGTGTCCCCGCCAGCTCCCGCGCCTCTGGGGCGCTGCCCTCCCCCCCTCCGGACCCCTCGCCTCACTCCCGAGAGGGGAGGATCACCGGGGCCCCGCAAACTCGAGCAGAAAGTGTCAAAGAGTCACCAGCAGGTTCTTAATGTGCGTGTCACCCGTGACAGGTAAAAGTTTTCGCTGTCTCAGTCTGCAGCGAAGTCTTCACAGGTGTATTGGCTGAAGTAGGAAGGCTCATCAGCTAAAAAAAAAAAAAAAATTATCAGGCTGTTCAGGATTCAAATATATTATCAAACTGCCCCAAGACTGCCTCCGACCGGTTCATTTCCCCTCCCTCCCTCCTCCCAGCGCTTTTTCCTGTGTTTCCCTTCTCTTTTCTTAGACGCACTTACACTTCAGCCTCTTGACCATAATACTTAATTAACTGGTTACCTGAAAGATGCTTCAGGGAAAGTTTGCTGTCTGTCATTGTAGGAACTGCTTGGGTTTGTGCCTGCAGCTCCAGAAAATGCAAATGAATGTATTTGGGCTAAACTATTTTTAGGCTCAGACCTTTCTTATATCTTAGAAGAATCTCAGGGAAAGAAAAAAACCTACGGGGAAAAAAAAAACTGTAGGCCCTTTCAGTAAAACACCATGTTCTGTTGAGCACAGCTAGAATTTTGCTAGTGTCCAGTCCTGTAATCAGAAGCTTCTAGCATGATGTATCTTTTTAATTTTTAAAGCAATTTCTATTCTCTCTTGTAAGCACGATGAACAAAGGAAATCAGCTTTGTATGCTTGTGATCCTTATTCTTCCTCCAGGCAAAAGCTGTCCCACACCTAGAACATTTTGTTGCAGAGACAACATGGAAGAAGGAGGGAAAGAACCCTCCTTACAGGGGAACAGTAATGCCCAAAATAAACAACACAATCAAGCACCACAGCTGGGTGCCTGTAGTGACTTCCTTGAAACAGGTGAGGCATGCTGGAAGGTCCACCAGTTTACTAAGATGCATGTTACACTCTCAAGATAATCAAGAAATCATAGTTTCATCATATTTTCAGATAATTTGCTTTCCCAAATCCTTCTTTGCTGACCACCTCTGCCTCTTTTTTGTTTTTAATGATAGTGACTTCTACTCTGTCTTCTACTTAAATACTCTCATGCCTTCAAAAGTTAATGCACTGAAAACACAGCAGATCCCAGAACAGAGCAGAGAAAAAAGAGAGTACAGAAAGTAGAAAAAAGATTCTACACTCCTAGGAGGACTGTTATTATGTTCCTCACAGAATAAGTGTTGCAGAATTTTTAAAAACAAAAAATGTGGTTTTTTCCACTTCTGTGTCAGTGTGTATGTGGGGGAGAGTGACTATCGAGTAGCATCAGCAGAAACACTTAGCACACTGCACCCAGGATTGCATTTTAGATGATGTTTTAGCCAGCAGAATTTATCACAAGGAGCAATTAAAAACAAAACAACAAAATAAACAAAAATCCAAAAACACAAAAAAAACCCCAAAGAATGGGCCAGAAGGCCTTTTCTTTGGGAATAAATATTTAGGTCATTGTAATTTTGTGTGATTTCTATGCTAGTCTTCCCAGCTCCCTCTTTGAACACTTGACTTTCATCCTTAAACAATCATTTCTTTAGAACAGTTTCTGTTAGATCCAAAATACTGCAGGAGAGGAGTCACAAGCAAGGGATCGTGATTTTGGGGCTGTGACACAGAATGACAGTGGAAGCCTGTTATTCCTCATCCATTTTTATCATGTGATGTCTCCTGCTGTGCATGGCCATAAAGGACACTGATGTAGCTGAAAAATAAACTTTTTCTTCTGGTGGGTTATATCTTAGTTGGGTCAGTTTATCTCTTCAGCTCCCCACACCAGATGGCATTGTTAGCACAGCTGGGAGGGGTCTGGAAAGCAGAGATGAACATTTAGGAACTTGACTGCTCCTGCAGTAACCTAACTGCCACCTGAAATGCTCAGAAGAAATAGTTACTTATGAAATTATTCAGCCTGTACGACAACAGGATAGACTTTAAAAACTATGATCAGAAAAAAATCTTGGGATAAGAATTTATACAGCTAGTGAAGGTTCAGCCCAACTATTCTGATCCCAGTATTTTCAATTGCCAAAGCACCTTTCCCCTCTGCCATCCACTGTAACATCTCTGATGGTGTTGGAGTCTGAAACACAGAGTGTGTGCACTTGTCTCTGATATCTGGCTCTGAGATCCAGGAGAACACTGAAGTTCATATAACATGAAATTTATGGGCATGTTTTCATAGTCTTACATGAAAACAACTGTTAAAGTCAGATAAAAACGCTAAAAGTATAAGTGTGTAGATTAGAGAAGTTTTCTTAAGTCACTGGGTGAAAAAGTCAAAGTTTAGAGTTTAAACTAGTTTAGAAAGCACAAGACAAGATGGAGGATTTAGAATGTTGTTTCTTTTCCCTCTTCTTTCTTCTTCATGTTCTTCTTCTAGAGGTTTTTGAGTAATAGTAAGTGATTAGATAGAAAATGCCGCAATGCAGTACACAGGTGATGGGTCATTGGGTCATTACAAAAAAATGTGTCTATTGTTAATTAGATAAGAATAAATGTTATAAATTGTCGTGACTAAATCAAAGAGACAATTCAGTTGATCGTTCATGAATATCAATTTTATTAATTTAGCAAGCAGTAGAGCAACGAAAAGCAGTGATGGGCAGGCTGGGGAGTCTCCGCTCCACCAACAGCGCGCGCTTCAGCTGAAAAAGTTCCCTGTTATATACAGTTCCTGTATATGTGTCTTCATTACTTCTTCCCGGGTTGCATCTGCGCTTGCACAGCTTGTTGCTAGGTGTCCTCTGCCTCCTGGTCGTCGTGGGATGAAGGCTCGTAGTCTTCCTCAGTCCGTGTGTGTTTGTCCTATACCAGTTATGCAACTTATAGCATATATCTCCTAATAAGATGTTCTTATTCTTGTTTGTACAGCCAGATACTGTGGTTTTGCCTTTTTGCAGTTTCAGCAATCACATATTGCAGCAATCACGTTTCAGCAATCACATTGTATTAAATTTGATTAACAAACAAGAGCAATCTATTACAATAAGTATAAAGATAAAAGAACTGTGTAGTTCAGGGCCATTTTGTACCATTAGAACCAAAATGAGCCAGGTTGCAGTAAATTAAACTTGTGCAGAAAGTCTGAAGAGACCTGCCAAGTTTTGTGATAACATCCTAATAAACATGAAAAACAAGATCCTAACAAGCTTTGAAGTTTTTGTCCTGACCCAGAGAACTGAGATAAGTGAGACATCCCATGAGGGAATATGTCGTTCTAATTAGGAACGGCGGGAAGAACGACAAGGACTCTCAAAGGAGTCAGAACAGGAGAAATCTCTAGTTTATTGCTCTAGCTTTGTCTTATAGACCAGATCGTAGAAAAGTACAGAAAGGAAACTCTCATTGGTTAGTAAAGTACCACATCACCATCATTGGTCAGTGGGGCACACCACCCCCCTGACCCTCTCCTGCAAGGGAAACAAGAAGAACAGACAAACAGCACCTGCAGGCTGTTTTCTGTCTTTGAGGATTGTTTGGAATCCTCCCATAAAATTCCCAGGCTAGCTCTTAGGCAGGGCTGGTAGGCCATGGGCTCTGCAGCTTTGCTCTAAAGCTAGCCTCCACAGGAATATCCCCAAAGAGCTCAGCTCAGAGAAGCTGAAAAATCCAAGAGTGAAGAGAAATGCAGAGGAAGCGCAGCAAAATCAAGAAAGAGAAAAAGAAACAGAATTTTAAAAGTTATAGATGGCACCAAGCATTTGTTCAGGGGAATGGAATAATATTTTCTTTTGCTTTGCCTGAGATCAGGTACAGCTCCTGCTTTTCATAAGCATGAGTGTCAGAGGCAGGACAAGCCAGGCAGGTGTTGATAAGATACTTACACAATATGCAGGCAGGGCAGAAATTCTTGGTCTTGGGGGAGCTGAACTGAGAAGCCTGGTGTCTTCTGAGTTGTGTTATTTGTGCCCTATGTATCACTGTCAAATTATCTTCACTCCTGCCTCAAGTTCCTTGTCTCCTCCAGATTCCTTGGCTTTCCTCCTACTGCCTCATGTTTTTTACCACAGGAGGGGCACGAGGGTATGCACACTTCAGTTGATTTTGAGTTGCTTGTGCTGATTATGTGAGCACTCCTGGAACTAAAGATGCTGGCATGAGAGAAATGTCTAGGTGGAAAGCCTGAGTACTACTCTGTGGCAGCGGCATCAGGGGAGACAAAGAGTTACATTGTCCCACCCCAAACCCCTTGTGAAGGGCGGCCCAGGAGTTCTGATTGGGTTTGAGTCCCTGGGGGTTTCTCCCTTGCTGTGTTTCTAATGGTCCCTGACCCTGAACTCCACCCTCAAAGGTGGAGACCCTTGGGAGTTCTGTCCCTCAAAAACCCCTGCCGTGCCTCTGTTCGGGGCTCTCTGTTCTGGACCTGACTTTGTTCCCATGCTGAATAAATGGTTTCGTGAACCGGGAGCCCGTCTCGTTGGTGTTTCATGCTGGTCCCCAGAATCCTGCTGCTTCCCTGGACGAGATCCTGGAGTTGCAGACTGCAACACTACTCATACAAGTTTTAACTACATAAAGACTCTCAGGAAAATTGTATCAAAGTATGATTATTTAAAATCAGCTTCAAATCTCTAAGGGGCAGAACTATTTGAAATTTAAGATGTTTTAATTCCGTTTAGCTGAATTGTGTTTTGTTAACTTTTTTTCATTCCACCTAATAATGAATGTAACATGGAGACTCAAGTACTTAACTCTTAGTTCGTATTTTTAATTCATTGATATTTTTTTTGTTTCAAAGTCTTAAGGTTTAAACTTTAGCAAGGTATAAAATATCTGTGACTAATCCATGATCTAGAAGTAAAATCTGCTATGACAAGAGCTACATTGGCAAATATAAAGGTGCAAGAGTTGATTAATTTCTAGAATTGATTTTGCAAACTCCGTAATTTTCACTGCTGGGTAATTAATATTTTCAAACACAGCTTGTTTTCTCTCTCTGGTCTCTAAATGCACCAGTAAAAAGTTTACCAGGATTCTGAAGAGCCTGTCTTTAAAATTCAAATGCATCTACTGCAAGTAAATAAGTATGGATAGTGGTCATAAGCTCCATTTTAGGAGTATAGCACTATTCATAGCACTATTTCCAGGACCATTTGCAAAGAGGAATCCTTTGAGTGCAAACAGCAAATTAAGGTGGTGTGCTGCCAGAACAAAAAAAAAAAAAAAAAGAAAAAAGAAAAAGGGGAAAAAAAAGAGAGTGAGAGAAAGGGAAGAAAACAGTAGATCCTGTGCTCATTTTCCTGGGCTTTTCATTTCTCCTGATCCCTGTGGCATCTGGGCAGTGAGGCAGCAAGGCAATCACTAATAATTCCTGCTGAGACTTCCCATCCTGGGTGTCTCACTGACTGGAATCTTTCATCCTGTCTTTTTTAGAATACCTGCACAGATGTTCTGGGTGTCAGTGGAGTGAGAGAGCTTTTTCAATTCACCTGTATATTCTCCATTTAGCATCAAGTGTTTCTCTACAGGAGGTAGACCTGACAAAGGAAGGAATATGACAAAACAAAAGTAAGTGAGAATTTTTGTGCAGCATACATAAGCAACTGAAACATTTCTATCCAAGTCTTTTCTGGTCAGGTGACAATGGAATTTCTTTCCTATACCTGGGTGAAATATGATCAGTGTCTCTCTTACCAAATGTGTGTCGTAAGTATCCTACTATGCTACTCAGATAAGAATATCTATCCAATTTTAATATTAATAACAACAATAATAACAATAGAAAAAACTAGTACCACTATTTTCAATGGAAAAACAAGAACTCGGTTCAAGTGCATTGGCTACAGCTTTATGTGTGTTCATTTTCTTTAGTCGGCTTGTCTGTTGAGAGAATGATAACATCCTAAATAACATAAACAGCAATTATTGGGTAGATCAAGGATGCTGTGGAGTGATACATTTCTGTGCCACCTGATGTACACTGCACTGTGTGGATATCATTAGGTAAAGTACTTGATCTTAGCAAATACAGTTCCAGTGTTAATTAATGTGTACCTAGCACAGCACCCTGCAGCACCACCTTTCATTCCATTTCATGCCCACAGCAACAATACAGGCTACTTCACAACACTTGAAAGGAAAACCAAAATTATCCTACTTTTACAGCACATCCTTAACCACAATGAGGTAAGGATAAAGTCATGCCAAGAGGAGAGAACACCAGAACAAACCTAAAGGACAAAATTTTGAGCAAGGACTGGAGCTTAGTGCTTCAAAGGTCAGCTTTTAAAATTAATCTTCTTATCTGAAGCACTGATAAGTGCTTATCACACTTTGGAAACAAGAAAGTTCCACTTGCACAAATCAGTCATTAAGAAAGGGATGTATTTAATACACTGGTGTTTCCATTTTTGCTTCAAAGCCCCAGTGATCAACATAGCAGAGCAAGATAGAATCACCTTTGATAGTAAAAGGTTTTGAAATCTTAGAAAATTCGGGGACTTAGAAAGAAAGTTAGGTTTGGAAAGCCCTGGGAAAAGTAGGCCCTGGGAAATGTTAGGCCTTGTGCTTGCTAAAGGTCAGGTCAAACTGCACCTGTGTAATAAGTAGATGATCATGAAATATCCTAGTATATTTCCAGGAAACCTTCCCTGGTGAGATTATAGTGACATGCAGCAAGGCCAACATGAATATTTGTCTGCAAAAAGCATATTTCCAAGAAACCTCCATCCGATAAGATTGTAACGGTATACACTCATAAATATTTGTCTGCAAGAAGTGTATTCCAAGGGACCCCCAAAAAGCCTGAAAACATATAAAAAGCACCCTGAGACAGTCTCAGTTTGTGAAGCACAGTGGAGAGGTGCTATAGAGAGCTCCCGCATCTCACCCGACTCTGTTCACCTGGTACAGCATCAAACTGATTTTTGCTTGTGCCTTTTTCTGATTGTATTTTGATTAAAGAATAAATTCCTTTTTTATTAATCAAATTGGCTACTCATTTATAACAGATTGGTGACCCCAACGTGATTCAGCTTCAGTTTTTATGCCTCTCCCTCTCCAATCAGGGGGCACCCCACTATTTAAGCATCTGATGGTGTGGGAGACCAACAAACCCCATTGCACTTGAATATTGAATTAAAGTAAAAGCCATAAGTAAAAGAGAGAAATGAGCTCAGTGCTCCCAGGGGCCCACAGAGGACCCAACAGAGGGGTTCCCGGAACCGTGGTATATTCTACTTCTAATTCTACATGCACAGAGACCCATGCGGGAAATAGACCATAAGTACCACTGGTTGAGTAGGCATAACTGAGTATATGAATGAGATGTGACATAGTCACAGAGCAAGAGAGGGCTCCTGATGAACTGTACTTCCTATATCCCATGAAGGGTTAGGTCAGTGAAAGGGGGAAGTGATTTTGGAAAATCATTGCGTACATAAAATCCGAACTTTGGGAGAAGGAATTTGGACGTTGGTCACAAAGGGGTTAAAAAGGAAAGATACTCTCCCTGGAACTCGGGAGGCAGGTAAGCCCTTTTTAGCCTAGGACCAGGAGGTCCAGGTGAGAGAGAAAGCGGGAAAATAAAAAAGGGAGCACATTACCTATCAAAAACTCCGCAGAGGAGAAGCAGAACCGACCAAGTATGGTGAGTACCAGCTAATTAAAAATCAGTATGTGTGACTGAATAAGACAAAACAAGAGCTGCAGAGTAATAGCAAGCTCCCCACAAGTGCGTTTTTCGAGATCCTACTAAGGACCTAGACACTGAGGGGAAAAGTGATTGAGAATCAGACTGAAACATTTAGTAAAATAAAGTAGAAAAAAAAAAGCAAAACCCAGAGAAGTCCGGGGAAGCTGTTTCCTGAAGGTAGAACATTAGCAAAGTATTTAAAGAATGTCAAGAGAAAGACGAGATTAGCTCGAGAGATTACAGAAAAGCCTGCAGATGTATTCAAGAGTAGAACCTAATTCTCCAATATGAGAAGCATTATTAAAAACACAGTTTGTAGATTTTGTAGCAAAATCATAAAAAGATATACAAAAGAAACTCAAGAAGTTGAAAGATTGACAAGAGAAAAGATTACAAGAATTTTTGAGAGAAGCACAGAAAGTTTATGTAAGGAGTGTGAAGAAATATGGTTGAAGCAAGGACCAGGCACGGAGGTGCAGGACCGAGAGCATGGGCTGGGAGCTACTCCTGTAGAGCTGCTGGGACTCAGCGCCGGGCAGTGCCTGACCCGGCCACCCCCAGGCAGCAGCAGCAGTGGCCACCGGCCCCGTGAGGCTGCAGGACGCCCCGGCTGCCTGTAGAGCTGTCAGCCGTGCCCGCCGAGAGTGCCAGAGGGAGGAAGAGCTGTTTAAAACAATGCAGCAAGACAGGGACTGGCTCTGATATATGGTGTGTAGTAAATAGAGTGAGCACAAAGAAGAAAGACAGTTTTTCTAGCCCAAGAGAGAAAAACCGCAGGGCTCAAGGGGTACCCTGGAACAGGAGAAATGGGGTTGGCCGCAAAGCAGTGCTCTCTCCCGATCAGGGGAGACACAACCCAGACCGTGGTTGAGGAGAAACCAGTGTGCCTGTAGGGCAGAGACACACTGAAAATAGCAATTTATAAAAACAGCGCAAGGAGACCTTTTTCTCCTTTCTTAATGCCTTTAGTGGAATCAGCTTAGGGCGGGGGCCCGATGAGTCGCGTGCACACCGTTACTGCTTCCCCGAAGCGACTTTGAGTAGGAGGAATGCAGTTCTTCCCACTGGAGTGCAATGTAGGGAAAGCCGGGACCTCCGTCCTTGTGAGTATACCCGGAGTCCCCGTTGGCTTGAAGGTCCAGGGGTGTCATTCCTGGCGAGCCTCATGTTTGTTATGGTGAGGAGAGTGGAGCTGGTGGATTATTGAAGGACCCCCGAGCTGTTCACCAGTCTTCACAGAAGTAATTGTGAATGCCGTTTATTTCTATCTTTAGCACACCTTTTATAGGGTTCTACAGGGTCTGCAGGCAGAGCAAGCTACTATTGGCTAACACACACAGTTTACATTTTTTCTCTTACACACAGGGATATTGTTTTGCTTTACTCTCTCTTCTGCATGAAGGTTTCAAGGACTTTAGCCCTTAATATTACAACTTATTTCAAAGGCTGGTTTGTGCATACAGGCCTTTACTAATATATAAAATATAGCAACAGTGGATGGCGCCTCTCGTTCCTGACTCTAGAGTGTCGCTCTTGGTCCTTTTATTTTGTGCATTGATACTCCATGTGTTGGGTTTCTTCTCCGGGATGGCGTTCTTTGGTAGCTGATTTGCATACACTCCGGTCGCCATGTTGGGAAGCAGCCAGCCCCGGCAGTGACCCGAGAGAAGCGGAAATAGAACAGGGGTTACAAGGAACACCTTTAACTTTGAACTGGTGGTGCAAAACATGGATCTCGGGTAAGGCCCATTCATATCAATCCCCCCTCTAATTCTTTGATTGGGTTGTAAACCCACATCAATTTGCTGTTTCAGGATCTTGGATGTAAATTTCTTTTAATTTTTGGAATCTGAGATAGATTTCTTTAGCACCTTCCTGTTTTGTGCTCTCAAGACTTTTTAATGCCATTATTTTGCTTGTTTTTTCTGACTGCTTTAATTCATTAATCCTTAATGATCATAAGGCTTGCTTTTACTGTGGCACTAATTAATCGGGTTACACAAGGAAGCACACACGGCAGGAAGATTAGCCCAGTAACTGCACATATGGTGATAAAAGCTATTTTCTTCCACCATTTTCCTTTCCAGGACCAAAATTCATCCCACCAATTTGTGCTGACTAGGGGTGTCCACTGTTGGGTTCCTACATAGACAATCTTTCTGATTCCTTGGGATATATTCTTAATTACTTCATTTTTGTCATTTATTTCTAGACAACATTCAGAGTTATTATATTTACCACAGATTCCCCCTTCATCAGCAAGTAGATAATCAACCGCTAGCCTAATTTGATAAATTATGGACTGGGTTTGGGTTAGTTGATCACTTATATGATCAAGGGCTAGGGCAGTCTTATTAGACACTATTTTGAGTACAGCTTGCAGCCAAATGATTCTGTTTAGCATATAAATTGGGGTCCGGTAACCCCAGAACCCATCCTGGGCCCAGGTAGCGGGTCCATAAGTTTTGATTATTTCTTCCAGAGTCCAAATTTTCCCTTTCCATTCTTGATCACCCCCCATTTGGATGGTTTCTCTTTTCTGCGACTTTGGTTTCCTCTTAAATCATCAAATAGTGGAATTCCTAGATTCGCCCCAAGCTCTTTTGGTAATAGAAAGAAAGCGGGCTTCACTACTCCGATCGTGCAGCTGCCTGCCCAATTGCCTGGAAGCTTTGTGTATGCAGTGTCCCCACAAATCCAGAACAGATGATCTGGTGTCTCCCAGAAATTATTACTGATTTCTGAAGGGGATTGCCAGAACTTAGACAATTCCCTTATCGCCCAGAAGGGGTTTATTCCTCTGCCTGCACATTCATGTAATTGATGTCCTTCGTGAAAGATGCAACCATGGGGTTTCTTCTCTCTGGACCAATATTTTAAAGGGGCTCTAGGCACCCATCAAGTTACTGCCTTTTTAACCTTCAGGTAACGTTTACAGACCATGTTCCCTACTGGAGCATCAAACCCTTCCCCTTTCCTTAAAATACATTCTTCACCTATTCTTTGTTCTTTAATTTCCATTGTTCCATTTTTCTTATTCCTAGAGATGGGAGTTCTGGCTTACTTTGCTTCCACTTGAGTAGTTCCGATGGTCCTAAGCTAATACCTTCCCAGGGCCATATGTCAGTCATTTGAGTGTTCCTGCACACCCAGCAGTTAGTTACATTTAGTTCTCGACTCATTCTTTCCACCAGGTCTACAAATAGGTTTTTCCCTTTTGGAATGTCCAATTCCCCTTCCATATTTTTGGGGTGAATTATTTCTTTTTCCTTTACCAGGTTGATGAGTTTATTTTGCCCTAAGTCATTTTCAAAGCACAGCCATTGTCACACAGGACACTCGCCCAGTAATCTCTGCCAATATGTGGCAGGGTTCTTAGCCATCCACTATTGTCGCCCATCCTCTTGGTATGGTATGGCTAGAGAAGAGTTTACACATCTGAGATTCAGATTAGTGTGGATCTGCAACAAGAACTCATCTCCCCCTCGTAGTAAAGTGGTTGACAGCACTTGGTGCATAGTTCTGATGGATCTTCCTCAGAAACCCAAATCAACAAGAGCAACGCCATACTCCCTAGGAGTCCGGTATAGGCCATCTTTAGAGATCAGCCTACCCAGTCTTACCTGGGACTTCCTTCGAAGGGGCACTCAGGAGGAGTTCCTTCTATTCTGAATCCTCTCCTCAATTTTCCTAAAGGGGAGATCCTAGCAGGAGATTTTGGCTTAAGCCTTAGAGGGTTTTTAAGATACTCTTTCCGTGGAAACAAAGTCTGCCTCACCCACCGAACTACAGCAACTTTGTAACAACCTTATAAATTAGAAGCCTAAGGACAACCTTATAACAGCTTTTCAATTTAGAAGTGTAACAGCAATCTTCCACAATTTAAAAGTGTAACAGCATTTTTTTTTTTTTTTAAGTTTTATAACCTTAGGAATGTAAGAAGTGTTAGGGTCAAGTTCGATGCTGAAGTCTTTTACAATCTTCTCTTAATGGAAGTCCTCTTTCTGAAAGTTAATCTTAAGATCTCTGGATCCTTAGATACTGTCCACTGAGGGGATTTTGCTGTGGGTTTAGGATGGTCCTGTTCTGGGTCAGGGGGTGTCACTGGTCCTTTCACTCTAGTGATGTGCGTCCATCCTCTTTCTTGCGTCTGCACTGCAGTGTTTGTCGTGAGGAGGACCTGAAAGGGGCCTTCATACTTAGGAGTCAGTGGGGCAATATTCCAAGACTTAACCAGTACCCAATCTCCTGGATTGATGTCGTGCACTCACACATCTAATGGAGAAGTTTGAGGGAGGTACCCTTTCTTACATAAGTTCTTTAAAGTTCTTCCTATAGTCTTTAGATACTCTTGAGTAGCTGTTTCTCCATCTGAATAGTTTTCAATCCCAAAGGAAGCAGTGAGAAAGGGAAGCCCGAACAACATCTCATATGGGGAAACTGCTATGTCTGCTGGAGGTCTGGTCCTGACTTATAGGAGAGCTAGAGGCAAGCACTTTAACCAATTCATTTTTGTCTCCTCAATTAATTTGGTGAGCACATTTTTCAGAGTTTTATTCATTCGTTCCACTCTGCCGGAACTCTGAGGGTGCCATGGAGTATGTAATTCCCACTTTATCCCTAACACCTCCATGACCTGCTGCAACACTTTGGCTGTGAAATGTGGACCCCGGTCTGAGTCTATATAATTTACTAGTCCATATCGTGGGATGATGTCTTCTAGCATGATCTTGACTACCACTTGGGCCGTTTCTTTTCTTGTAGGAAAAGCTTCCACCCAGTGGGTTAGGTGATCAACTATGACTAAAGAGGTGTTTATAACCTTGCAACAGAGGCATCTCTGTGAAATCTACCTGCACGCTTTGAAATGGTCTCTGAGCTAGTTCCCTCCCCACTAGTTCTGTTTTTCTCATTACTCTCTGACTAACTTTTTGACAAATTACACACCCTTTAGTGATAGCCTTAGCTAACCCATACACTCCCACGCATAGATTTTCCCTCAGGAAGTGATCACATAACCCCTGCAGTCCCCAGTGTGTTTGTCCATGCCATTCAGTGAGTACCTTTCTGGCTAAGGATTGGTTTAAAAACTGTCACCCATCTGAAGTCAGCCATCTCCCCCTCCCCTCTTGATGCAACCCCAATTCTTTAATTGTTTTTTTCTCTTTCTCATTATATATAGTTTCCATGCCTCCTTCTCTTTGTTCCTGTGTCTCTTTTAAGTGGAGAGTCTTAACTGGGCTCCCCAGTCCCAATGCAGCTTCTTTTGCCACCTGATCAGCTACCCTATTTCCTCTCGCCTCCAGAGTATTACCTTTTTGGTGTCCTTTTGTATGAACTATGGCTATTTCTGCTGGTTTTCGTACGGCCTCCAAAAGTAGTTTAACTAATCTCTCATGAATCATATTCTTCCCCTTTGAATTGATATAACCTTTTCCTCCCAGATCTTCCCAAATATGTGTACCACTCCAAATGCATATCTTGAGTCGGTGTAAATGGTTCCTGAGTTTTCTTCCAGCAATTCCAGTCCTCTTTTAAGAGCATAAAGCTCACAACTTTGTGCTGACCGATTTGGTGCAATTTCCCTTTTTCTATTACTCTCATTGTTTTCCCATTTACTACTGCATACCCTGAGGCACTCACCCCACCTGTCATTCTTGAAGATCCATCTGTGAATATGATTTCCCCATGCAGTAAAGGTCTGTCTTCTAGATCTTCTCTCACCTTTGTTTGTAATGCTATGAGCTCAATACAATCATGTTCCAAATTTTCTATAGGTTCCCCAGAGAGGAACTGGGCCGGGTTTAAACACTTAGAGGTGACAATTTCTAAATTGTCAGTATTCATCAGAATGATTTCATATTTTAAAATTCGGGCATCAGTCAGCCACTGCTGTGCTTGCTGGCTGAGCATGGTTCTCAAATTGTGTGGGGTATGCACTTTCATTTTCCCATGCAGTGTTAATCTTTGGGCCTCTTCCAGCAAGATGGCAGTAGCTGCAATTGCTTGTAGACACACTGGCCATCCCCTTGCTACTGGGTCCAGTAATTTAGATAAGTATGCCACAGGTTTCTTGCAATTTCCCCACTCCTGGGTTAGTACCCCATATGCTGTCCCACCGTCTGTATTTATGAATAAGTCAAACTCCTTGCTTAGGTTTGGTAGACTCAGGAGTGGGGCTGTGGACAATTTACTTTTTAAACTTTGCCACTGTGCTTCATCCTTCTTTGTCCAGTGTATGGGGTCTGGGCTGACTAACTTTTCATATAGGAACCTTATAATATAATAATATATTATAATATAATATAATATATTATATATATATAATATATATAATATATATAATATAATATATATAATATAATATATATAATATATTATAATATAATATAATATATTATAATATTCTGAATATTATTCTATCCACCACCTGCAGTATCCTACTAGCCCCAGCAGTTTCCTCACATCTCTCTTAGTTTTTGGAGACTCAATGGACAGGATCCCCGAAATCCTCTCCAGGCTTAATTTTTTATATCCTTTTCCAATCAAGCGGCCTAAGAATTTCACCTCTGGTTCTACAAACTGTAATTTACTTTGTGATACTTTCAGTCCTTGTTCACCTAAGAAATTCAGGAGTCGTATACTGGTATTTTTTACTTGACTTTGGTTTTCCCCCGAGATTAATAGATCATCCACGTACTGGAAAATTTGTATTCCTTTTTCCAAGTCAAATTGTTCTAACAATTTCTCTAATGATTGCCCAAAGAGGTTGGGGGACTCTGAAAATCCCTGGGGAAGACGTGTCCACCTAAGTTCTTGTTTTCTCCTGGTGGTGGGATCATCCCACTTGAAGGCAAACCAGTCCCTACTCGCCCTTGCAACGGGACATGTCCAAAAGGTATCCTTCAAATCTATGGTTGTAAACCACTGATGTTCTCTTGGCACCTTACTGAGGAGTGTGTAGGGATCTTTCACAATTGGGAAGTCTTTTTGTTGACTTCCCATGGGTCCTGCACTAGCCGATAACTTCCATCTGCCTTCCTTATGGCCAAAATAGGTGTGTTGTGGGGGGACATACAGGGCTCTAGAATTCCTTCTTCTAATAATTGTCTGATTATCGGGGCCAACCCCTCTCTTCCCTCCAGTGAGATGGGGTATTGTTTAACCCTCACTGGTGGGGTATCTTTTATCATTTCCACTGTTACTGGGGGTATCCTTAAGAGTACCCTTTTTCCTTGCCCAGCCCATACTTCTGGGTTAATTTCTTTCATCTCGTTTTGGGTAAGTGCCATAATTTTTACTACCATCTTCCCTTCCGCAGGAATTACTCCCACTCCTAAATGAACTTGAAGGTCCCTCCCCGATAAGTTACTCTCTAGCTTTGGTAAGTAAATAAAGTTCACTTTGCATTGTTTAGAATTTCCCCGTATCTCTACATTTTCAATCACAGGAGCTCTGAATGGTTTCCCCTCTGCTCCTTCACAAGTCTTTTCACTTAAGGTGACCCCTGATGACAATTTGTTTATGCTAGACCTTTCAGCCCCAGTATCTATTAGAAATTCCATATCTTCCCTCAGTGGACCCACTTCAAAGTTTGCCAAGGGCTCTGTCAGATGTTTCATGGGGTCCTCCACTATATAAAGCCCTCGACACCCCTAATCATCAACTTTTAAAACTCTCTCCAAAAGGTCCTGTTCTTTGGCAATGGCTTCATCAAACCCTAACTTTTTACAGTCCTTCTTAAAATGCCCAGCCTCATCACAGTAGAAACAACGTCCTACTCTCAGCCTTCCTGGTCTTTCTCGATACTTCCTCCAAGGTTTTACTGGCCTTGTCCTCTCTTGACTGATTGGTGCCAGTGTCCCTCTCTCTGATCCTACACTTTCTTTAGCAACTGCTACCATTATCTTAGCTTTTGTTCTAGTTTTTTCCTCTTCTCTTTGTAGATACACTCTGAGGGCCTCCCTTAGGAGCTCATTAATAACTTTTTCTTGCCAGTCTTCCATCTTTTCTAATTTCCTCCTAATATCTGGCCAAGCCCTTTTTACAAACTGTACTTTTAAAAGCATCTGGCCTTCTGGGCCATCTGGGTCAATGTTTGAATGCAGCTGGAAATTCCATTTTAATCGGTTCAGCCATGCTGCCGGAGTTTCATCCTTTTCCTGTGAACCATCAAATGACAATTTAGTGTTATTCCCCCTGGGGACTGACTCCTTTATGCCTCTCACCATCAGGGACCTATATTCCCTCATGTTCCTCCTCCCTTCTTCCTCATTGGGATCCCAGTTGGGGTCTGCTACGGGTATTTTTTGATCTCCTGGGGGCCCCGGTCTATTCTCTCATTCCCAAATCCGTATTCCCGCCGCCCTTATTAGTCGGACTTCCTCCGGGGAGAACAGTATGTTAAAAATAGAATTAAGTTCTCCCCATGTATATCTGTTGGGTCCTAGGAATTGGTCAACCTGATTAGCTATTCCCACCGGGTCCTCCACTAAATTCCCTATTTCCTTTTTGAAACTTCTGACTTCTGATGTGGTCAAGGGAACATTCACAAACCCAATGCCACCAGCTGCGCCACCCATAGGAACCTCCCTAAGAGGGAAGAACTTTTCTACCTTGCAGGTCCTGGACCGAGTATTACAATACGGTCCATCATCTGCCTTGGAATCATCTGCTTGAGAGGTAAGTCCCTGTTGGGGGTTAGTGGTAGCATCAGGTAAGGTAACAGTAAGGTGACAGTATGTGGGGGATCACAAGAAGTTTGCAGAGGTGATGGTGATGACGGTGATGACGGTTTGCTCGGATCCCAGTTAGGAGGGGGTAAAGGTATAGCAGCTGGGGAAGGATAACATGCTGGGGTTAGGAGAGGTAGTCATTGGAAAAAGTGGGGGTGGTAAAGGAAGGAGAGCTGTAGGAGGGGTCAAGAGGACTTGAGAGGGAGCTGGAGGTGCGACCTGGGGAATAGTAGGAGAGTTCAGAGGGGGCAAGTAATCGAGGGGGTCCCACTTTTTGCCATTCCCCTCCTCTTTTTCAATCTTCTCCTCTCTATTCTGCAACCTACAGATCTTTGTCTCCTTATCTCTTGCTGCATTTTCTAACCAACAGGCAGCATACCATACCTCCTCCAGGTCAGACTCGTCCTGTGTCTTTAGGTATTCGTTCAATTGTCTGCACATCCACAGGTCTTCAGTCCTGACCCACGGCCATTGTCCTGTTAGGTCTAAGTTAGGTCACACTTCCACACAGAAGTGGATCATCCTTATTTTATTAAGCTCTTTCGTTACTTCCCAAACTTCCCATTTGTCCAATAATTTCCCTAAGGGACTATTGGAAGGGATATTCTTGGCTCTCTTTTCCTTATCTTTTTTAGTACTTGTTCTCTTGCTCACGCACCCTCCCATATTTCTAGGCCTCAAACTAAATGGAAAATGTGTCCCTACCCAAACTAAAATTTAATGATGGGCAACACAAATCCGAACTGCAACTAAACTTTCCTGGCCTTCACCATACAAAGGAGTATCTTCCAAAAAGGAAATTCAACTGTGCCTCTATCTGAACTGAAAATTTACAACAGGCAACACAAATCTTGAATTTCAAGCAACTCACCCTCTCTACTACCTTTATGCCTTGCCCAACACTTGGACTCCCAACGCCCTATTTTCCAGAAGCAAAGTCTTAACGGGGCCTGTAGCTTTGCTTGTCAGTCTTACTGGAGTCCACTTGACCCTCTCTCTGAGGCAAGGTCCCAGTGGGGCTTGCAACTCCACTTGCCCCTCCCTGTTCCTCTGTCTTTGGGGCTAGGTCTGTATCAGGGCTTGCCACATCGCTTGCCCCTCCCTATACCCCTATCCAATTATGGAAGGCCTACCCTTTCGTGCAACTCGCTAAATTTCTTCCGCACGCCCAGAAGGGGGGATCCCCTATCCAGAGGGGCCTCAATCTTCCATCTTACACCCACTTCCCCCTGTTCCCGGCCGGCCCCATCATGGGAATCCGGAACCATGGTACTGAGAGGTCCACACTCGCTTCAGGGGTCCAAGCTGCACCCCACTCGCACACCTCTATTCCCCCCACTGGATGTTCTCACCACTCCAGTGCTCCTTCACGTCACTTATCCCTTGCTGATTCCCAGGGTCCGGGGGTCACCAGCAATTCCCGAGGGTCCCACAAAGTAGGCGTCCGTCCTGTCGGGGGTCTCCAATAGGCATGGTGATCCCGGACGAGCCCCCAGCTGATAAAAACAGGGCAAGGAGACCTTCTTCTCCTTTCTTACTGCCTTTATTGGAATCAGCTTAGGGTGAGGGCCCAACGGGTCGTGCACACACCCGTTGCCTTCAGCAAGGCAGACACCCTGGTTCAGGAACAGCACGGTGGCATTTCCTGGCCACTCGGTCCAAACCGCACACAACATCAATGTGATGGATGGCAGAAATGGCGTTTATTGCTGGAGAATTTGACACTTTATAACCTAGGTTCACAGTGTCACTCCCATCTGCTTTCATCACAGCTAGGTGCTATTGGCTAATTACAGGGCAATTACCATACACTATGGAGGAGGGGGGTGACTCTGTCTTTCCGTTACATCCCGATATCTTCCGAATGCCGGGCCCTAGCTTCCCACATTTTCCCCCCTCCTTATGACTAACTAAATTTGCTAGAATATAAGGTGTATTAGTCTTGAAAGTTCTAACGTTATTTTATGTATATCTATCTCTAAACATTTTATCTAACTTCCCTGTATTATGAAGAGTTTTAAAAGTAGATATCATAAACTTGAGTAAAATATAAGGTACACTATGCTTAACTAAAAGGTTAAAAACTTATAAAATAGACACCACAGTTTTTCATTAGCAAACATAAGGCACATGCGGTGACCAAGTGCATTCTTAGAGCATCTGCTGTCTTTCTATAAACAGGATGTTGACTTTTTCTAGTTGGCTCTTGACAAAAGACACAAGCCTATTTAAACACACGGTTTTTCAATTATCTGCAAGTCTTTATCAATTGTCATTTGTAGCTAAAGCAGTCTCTGTTGTTGGGTCACGATGGTGGAGACACCTGTGGCAGCACCAGTTGCTCCCAGGCTAAGCAGCATTGCTATGGTTACACCTATCACCAGTTCTCTTTTCTGAAGTCGGGTCAGTCTCTCTGCCTGCAGGTTTAACTCCTCATCCAGGTGGTACAGGACCCTGGGAACAATCACAACTTGCACACGAAAATCGTTAGAAACACTGAAAATTATAAACTGATAGGCATAGGATAATCATCGTCCCGTCTGTGTCCATCAGCTGCTGCAGGCTGGAGCCTTGCAGTTTAGGATTTATTGGTGAGTGAACTCTCTGTCTCCCCTCTGTCACCTGGACTGGGAACGCTAGCGCAGCTGAAGGGACCCAGCTGGCATATGCAGCTTTCTTCTGTCCCCAGTCTGTGAGAGGGGTATCCTCTCTCAGTTCTTTTTTAATGTGGAGGGGGATATTCTTGTTTATCTTTGTAGTTTCCTCCTCTAAGGAGTCAGTCTCGGACCTCTCATCCTTGCTAGTGTCTCTGTCGGAGTCGGAACTCAACTGGCTCATCATTTCCCGTTTCCTGTGCCTTTTCGTTGGGCTCCGGCCCCGCCTACGCCCCTTGTGGGCGGGCCGTTCCTTCCCTCCTGGCTCTCCCCGCCCTTCGCTCTGCCCTTCACTCCGGCCTTTTTTCCACCCTCCTCTCCTTTCCCCCTCTCGGCTCCCTCTCCCTCCCCTCTCTCTTACATTCCTTTCCCTCTCCCTCTGTACACCTCCCCCGCATCTTATCTCTTTCGCTTCAGTTTCTCTTTCTGTCCCACATACCTTATCTTTCCTGTCCTCCCAACTATGTTCACCCATCAATGCCAGTGTTTGTTCCCTGCTCTCACCAAGGACATTTTCCTCTCACTCTTTGTCTTTTTGCCCGGCGCCATCTTGGGATACATAATCTTGGTGGTTCCCCCCGGGCTTTTTGTGCAGCACCCCTGGCTTCCTCTGTTAACTTTCTCCAAAAAACTTCTGCTCTCTGTTGTCCCTTTGAGAGCAGATCAGGATTCGGGAATTGAGGGGACGTGTTGCCCTCTTGTGTCCCCTTCGGCTCAGCTGAGCCGCTCTCGTCTGGGGGCTGTAATGTCTGGGTGGCCGCTCTGACCCCAAATTTCGGGGTGGCCAGCGAACAGTTTCTTGCCGCCCTCCAGGTTTCTTCGGCAAGGGTTTTAGTACATCTGTCCCACACCTTAGGGTGGATAATCTTTACTAGCTGATTTATGACCCAAATATACAAAAGCCTTGCAATAGCAGGAGTAAAAGAATTAGGTTTACAATCTATACTACATTGTTTATGTAATCAAAATACAACCTTTATCAGCGCTTCCATCTTCCTTGTGGGCCCAGGAACGTCTCTCATGCCAGGACTACTCCAGCTGTCCTGACCACTGCTCCCATTTCCCATGTGATCCTCGCTCTCCAGATTTGAATCCCGCTTTTCGAATTTGAATCCTGGGTTTCAGCACCAAATTTGTTGCCTTCAGAAAGGCAGACACCCTGGTTCAGGAACAGCACGGTGGCATTCCCTGGCCACTTGGTCCAAACCACACACATCAATGTGATGGATGGCAGAAATGGCGTTTATTGCTGGAGAATTTGACACTTTATAACCTAGGTTCACAGTGTCACTCCCATCTGCTTTCATCACAGCTAGGTGCTATTGGCTAATTGCAGGGCAATTACCATACACTATGGAGGAGGGGGGTGACTCTGTCTTTCTGTTGCATCCCGATATCTTCCGAATGCCGGGCCCTAGCTTCCCACACACACTGTCACTGCCTCCCCGAAGCGACTCGGAGGAGGAGGAATGCAGCTCTTCCCACTGTAGGCAGAGCCGGGATCTCCGTCCTTGTGGGTATACCCGGAGTCCCCGTTGGCTTGAAGGTCCAGGGGTGTCATTCCTGGCGAGCCTCATGTTTGTTATGGTGAGGAGAGTGGAGCTGGTGGATTGCGCCTCTAGTTCCCGACTCTAGAGTGTCGCTCTTGGTCCTTTTATTTTGTGCATTGATACTCCATGTGTTGGGTTTCTTCTCTGGGATGGCGTTCTTTGGTAGCTGATTTGCATACACTCCGGTCGCCGTGTTGGGAAGCAGCCAGCCCCAGCAGTGACCCGAGAGAAGCGGAAATAGAACAGGGGTTACAAGGAACACCTTTAACTTTGAACTGGTGGTGCAAAACATGGATCTCGGGTAAGGTCTATTCATAACATCAATGTCTGCAAAAAAACTGGACTCTCAGGAGAAGGAATCCAGAAAATAATAGAAATGGATTGTTAAGGGTGTCAAAGGCTCTCATCATACCAGAGACCCACCAACCTGGAGCCTTTGTTAACTTTTAAGGTGGGTCTAGATCGAGAATAAGTGTGTGTCCTAGTAAAAACATAAAAAGAGGCCTCTCGAGCCTCTTTAATTTTTATCCCTGAAGGGGAAAAATTGTCAAAAGAATTTTTGATCGTTCAAAAGAGTTGTGAAAATTGTAGTTTCTTCTGTAAGCTCAGCTTTTTCTCTGAGAGAATTTTAAAAATTGTAGTAAATTAATTTAGAGATTTCATTTGTCTGCATGAAGTTTTATACAGAGCCAAAAGGCTCCAGTTTAGAGGGGACCATGCCCTCCCCCACACCTTTTTTGTGTGTTTTATTGTAAAAAGCCAGAATTGGCAAGTTCTAATCCTAAAGCTGATTCTGCAACTGCTGCCTTGTAAAGACAGTGGTGTCCCTATGCAGGCCTAAGTATTTATCCTGCAGCTTCCTCTGTGGAGGTTATAAGAAAACATTAAGAAATATTTTATTATCTTTCCTTGGTTAATTTGTTAGTCACCTCCCTACCCCTAGGGTGGACTTGATACAAAAATAGGGAAGCATGGAGTCCCCAGTATCTGCAGAACTGTGCAGCCACAGTTCTCATAGTGGCTGAGGCCAAGGACTGGCAGTAGTCTTTTTCAAAATGTATGATGCTGTGAATCTTTTTACTCTGGCAAAGTGAGCTATTGATAGTTGTTTGATTTGTGCTAAAACAAATAACAAAGTTACAAAGAACCGTGCCAAAGAAAAAGCCTTGAGCTGTATGTCCCTTCCAGAAATGCCAGATAGATTTTACTGAAATGCCTTGAATGGCAAGATTTAAATTTTTCTAGTGATAGTGTCGTTCTAATTGGGAACGGCGGGAAGAACGACAAGGACTCTCAAGGGAGTCAGAACAGGAGAAATCTCCTAGTTTATTGTTCTAGGTTTGTCTTATAGAATAGATCGTGGAAAGTACAGAAAGGAAACTCTTATTGGTTAGTAAAGTACTACATCACCACCATTGGTCAGTGGGGCTCACCACCCCCCTGACTCTCTCTTGCAAGGAAAACAAGGAGAACAGACAAACAGCACCTGCAGGCTGTTTTCTGTCTTTGAGGATTGTTTGGAATCCTCCCATGAAATTCCCAGGCTAGCTCTCAGGCAGGGCTGGCAGGCCATGGGCCCTACAGCTTGCTCTAAAGCTAGCCTCCACATGATAGTACATCAGTTAACAAGGTAGCCTGAAGCATTTCCAAGTATTTCAGCAACTACAAGACCAGTTATTAAAGCATTTTTGAAACAAATAATTCTAAGATATATAATTATGGAAACAATAGACACAGGGAAATTCATTTTATTTGAAAAATTCTCAAAAGAGTTATGACTGCTTTAAAAATAGAATGAAACCTCCACACCCCCTAGCACCTCCAAAGTTCAGGTTAAGTTGAAAGAATGAATAAAAAATGAAGAAACACCTTCTAAAGCTACTGATAAAAACTAAGATACTGTTAGTATGGCTCTTGCCACTAGCTTTGGCAAGAATAAAAGCCAAACCCAGGAGAGATACTCAGTTATCTCCCTTTGAATTGATGTTTGGAATTACTTATCCTTGTAATTCTCAGCCTAGTTGGGGGTTTGGGGGGGTAGGGGAGGAGTAGAGATAAGTGATGTATATTTGGAACAATATGTGGCTTGGATACTGTCTCTTGTGAGATCTCTTCAACAGAGAACTCAACTGGTACAGACCCTGCCTTTGGACTTTGCTGTTCACAAAATCCAGTAAGAGACTGAGTACTGATAAAAAGGAAAGAAGAAAACTTAGCCCCTAAATGAGAAAGGCCATATTTAATTCTTTTAACTACAGAAACAGCTGTGTAGAATGCTGAAAAAATACAGACACACACCTTTCAAGTTGAAGGACCAATACAACCTCCACCTGAACCTATATGAAAAATTGCTTCTACCCCAGGAGACCTACAGTAAAAACGCCAGAGACAACCTTGATAAAGTTGGCTTACCATGACAACCCTTTAAATATCTTTTAAGATATTCTAGGGAAGTAATTTGTCAATCTCCTAATTGTAATTGTGAATCTTGAGTGTGTTTTTACTGTCTTAAATGTGAAAATTTGTAGTATAGACATTGTACATGGGCTAAGAAACCAAAGAACCTCCTCTGTTGTAAATGTGTGGAACAGAAAAAAAGCAGACCAAGAAAACGCTTGAGATTGCAGTTCAGATGAGGCATCTTCTATTAGAAAGTGAAAAATAGTAAGGAATTTTTCATTTTGAGATAAACAATTTTTCCCAACAACTGGTAAAAATTGAAAAAATAAAGTGTGATTTAAACAATTGGGTACCTGAATGTTTTTATATTAAAGCTAAAACTCAGTACAAGGTTAAACCCGGTGAAAAAAGTGGCAACAGAAAAAGTAACAGGACATTATAAATTGCAAGAAGGCAATACTGGATTGATCTCTATTCTTGCTAGCGAGAAGATGCATTACCCAGCTGCTGATAGCAACCCAGTAAGTTGGAGAGGTAGAAAAATAAATCATACCGGGCCTCTTAAATAGTAGATACTAATGTGTTTCATACCTCTACAAGCTCATAGAGACTGTTCCAAATGCTACCAGCTTGTACATATTGGCCACCACACCGAATATTTGCATTTGCAGCTGCCACTCACATGAATTCTATGTTATGACCGATATCAATGAGCTTCATGTGACATGGCTAGATGATCAGTTTGGGTTGCCCGGAATCTTGCACGAAGAGGAAGCGGTTTGCCCTGTCCCAAAAGAAAAGAATATATGTGCTTTACTAAAAAAATGATGTGGGGCCTTACAAACAAAAGAAAAGTGTAAACGAATTTAAAAAACAATTAGTAAACACAGTTGTGAGTCAAAAATGCATTGCTAGAAAAGGGAAATCAAGACATTTTAAAAGAGTAAGTAAAACTCCATGCAAAAGACTATATACCACAAATTCGAGCACTACCTGGTTGTGGCTGCAAAGCCCAAATAAATATTGGAGCATGCAAAACAATACTACTGTACCTTTAATGAAATAGAGAAATTATTTTAGTGTAAAGAGAATTATGCTAACCCTTTTAAAAGAAAAAAAACATTAAAAGGTTTCTGGGAAAACCCCCAAGATATTAAGGGATTAGAAAGCCCCAGATGGAATGTTTTAAATTTGTAAAGAAAGAGCATATAGTCTATTGCCCTAAAATTCAAAAAGCAGCTGTACCATAAGAATTATTCAACCTAAATTCTTTCTCTTACTGAGAAAAGGAAGGAACACCTTCGAGAAACCTTTGTATGAGCAGCTAGAAGTATGCTCAAAAAAAGTCTCATTGGGAGAACCCAAAATAAAAAGATGACAAGTAGCTCTCAGAATGAGTAAGTTTATAGACCTGCTACTTAGACACAAGATGGCAGTTAAAAATATAAAACTCCCATTTATATTTTTAAATTAATAACCAGACAAATAGCTCAAACTCAAGCAGCAGTGTAAAAAATCGGGTGACATTAAATTGTTTATAAACTAGAAAGTAGAGTTTGTGAGAAGTTTAACATGTCTGAATGTTATTTACAAATTGATTATAACAAAGAAGTTGTTGCTGAGCTAGTAAAAAATGTTAAATTAATAACACACATCCCAATTTAAAATTCTGTCCTTCAAGTTTCATAGTAAAATCAATTGTTTAGAAAGAAAATTTAGCAGAAAAAAATATTTTTTTTAATATTATGTTCAATAATAGAGCTATTATTTCTGCCTTGTCTCATACCATGTTTTATCTGACTAATCCATTCTGTTGTCCAAAGCAGAGAAATAGCAGCAATGCCCATTGATCCTGAGTTAGCTACAATGAAAACTGGTCAATCCAAGAGAAGATCCAAAATATCTAAGATAATGAAATTGAAAAAAAATAGAGCAGAGCTGCTGAAGCTCTAGCCAGATTTGAAGCTCACACATGATTAAAATGAATTTCAACAGATAACATGAAGAAGCATAAAAAAAGTATTTTACAAGCAACATTATGCTACTATGCAGTCAAAACATAACTCAGGATACAACAGGCACTGGCATTGATAAATAATTGAGCATCAAAATAAAAATAATCAAATACTAGTATAACCAATCTTATAAAAAATTATTAATTTTATACACTGATTAGCAGTATAGAAAAAGTATTGTAAAGTCTTTCAAAAGTATTGTTAAGTCTTGTAAATACTGATTATAAAATTAAAGAATAAGTGAACTGTATCAAAATCTCTCCTAAAAGCACAAATGAATGAATTAATAAAGAAAGGGGAGGGACTGTGATACATAGCATGAATTAATTCATGCTAAAGTTATAATCTTGTCTGATAAGAATCCTAGAATATTTCCAGGAAACCTTCCCGGGTGAGATTATAGTGACAAGCAGCAAGGCCAACATGAATATTTGTCTGCAAAAAGTATACTTCCAAGAAACCTCCATCTGATGAGATTATAACGATATGCACTCATAAATATTTATCTGCAAGAAGTGTATTTCCAAGAAACCCAGCAAGATTGCAACATATACTCCCAAAATAGCATGAATATTTATCTGCAAGAAGTGTATTCCAAGGGACCCCCAAAAAGCCTGAAAACATATAAAAAGCACCCTGAGACAGTCTCAGTTTGTGAAGCACAGTGGAGAGGTGCTATAGAGAACCCCCCCTGTCCCACCTGACACTGTTCACCAGGTACAGCATCAAACTGATTTTTGTTTGTGCCTTTTTACGATTGTATTTTGATTAAAGAATAAATTCCTTTTTTATTAATCAAATTGGCTACTCATTTATAACACACATTTTCTATTTCTTCTCTTACTTTTTCTTTCTGAGACATTTCCTTCCTTTACTTCACCTCTATGATCTGATCTAGTAGGTACTGAACAGATTTGTCAGCTGCCACAGGACATATTGAGGGCTGTGTTTGATACCTGCTCTCCTGTGGTGCCTGGCACTGCGTTATGACAAAGTAAGTGCTGTAGTTCCAGTAAACAACCTAGGAAATGAAAGGCTGATTTGTGTGCTGACACAAAAATGCACCTCTACCACAGAATTATTAATGGACATGGGTTTGCTCCATTGAATTTGGAATCTGGTTATCTCTTTTAGGGCAGTTAGTCTGCTGTGAATGCTTTGGGTACTCTTTTGCTTTTCTGAGTTGCCTGGAGATGTCACTTTTCCACCTTATTATCTTAGGCTGGCTACTTCTTTTGTCCTTGGGTCCATTTGTCCAACCTCTTTCCTTGAGTGTGCAACCTGCAATCTCTTTCTTCATCTTCCACTGACAGCACCTGGAGCTGATTGGCCAAAGTTGTTCTGCTCCCCAATTTGGGATGAATCTGTGCTCTGCTATTTCCTCAGCAGACTCCAAGCACACACATCTTGTCACAAAAGAGAGGATTTCCCTCTGCCCTCCAGGGCAGAGCCTTCTGCTCACCACAATCTCAGGTTCACCAACAGATGTGAGAGAGATCAGCTCTCACACCATCTCCCATGTACCTTTCATCTTGGAAGCAGCACAGTTCCTCTGGGTCAAAGATCCCTTTTGGTACTGCCCTGGGTATCCCAAAGCTCTAAATTTGCCTACATATGTGCAGACAGATCTGGGTAATATGTGAATAGTTCACAATGCTATGTCTCTACCTCCCACCTTACCAAAGAGGATGCATTTCACACCCATGTCTTTGGCTTTCATAGCAAATTGATGGATGCTACAACTCTTAGTGCTTGAGGGAGAGACAATATGGAGGTTTTGTAGGTCCTTTTTTTTTGGAATAGAGGTCTGGAATAGGTAATGGGTGATGCTTAGCACAATCCTGGTCACAATGATGTGCATTTCTTGTTTACAGAAGGAGAATCATTCCATCCAAGTGTACTTTTGTGGATGCACCCCGAGGACACCAACACTGCAAGCTCAAAATTGTCTCCTCTCTAGTCTGTTCCTTGCACGTGAAACAGAGAAATTAAGAATTAGGAATCATTTGTAAAATTGCTTTGCATAAAAGAAGGGGCTACAAAACCCATGTGAAATACTGACTGTTCCTATAATAGCAGGAAGAGAATAAAGATTATAGGATGAGATAAGGAGCTGGAATACGTAAACAGGATACAAGCCTAAATGCGCCATAGGATGAGGGGTTTTCTTGGATTCTTTTGGACCCCTAAGCCAAAGGAAATGGAAAGAGGAGGGTCAAAAGAACTGAAGAGAGCATGGGCAAAGAGACAAGGTAGAAAGTTCAGCTGAAGGAAAAATGCTGACTTCAGCCCCAAAGACCCCCAGAAGACCACCAGAGTGACCAACAAGGAGCAGTGCGCAGCTGCAAATAGGCGTGGAACTAATTTTAATACTAAGCGGGGACAGGCGGGGTTAGCAAATGAATATGTATTAGGCATACTGTGTAATCCTAATTTGTAGAGAACAAAAAGGGAGAAACAAGTCTCCAAGGTGTGCATGCCTTTGGAGGAGATATCCCCATGCACCTCAGCGCTGAATAAATTCATACCTACTCTTATAACTACTCTGTGAGTTATAGGGGTCCTTTCTGTTCCGCATATCACACGTTTTTTATTCAGTTCATCTCTAGGTTTTTGGTGGTATTCTTCACACCAGGCACCCCTCTGCTTATGCTAAAAACATGTGTACATCCTTTCTAAGAAACACTCTGTTTCTGTCACTCAGATTAATAACTAAATATAATTTGGTTCAGGAAAAGGTAGCCCTACTTGTCACACTCCCGGTGGACTCTACGTAAATGCAAATTGCTGCAGAACTTTTTCTGCAGTTCCTCTGCACTGGCACTGGATTGCTTGCCTCCCCCACTTTCTTCACAAAAGTATCTCTAGTATTCTTCACAAAAATATTTCAGCTATTAACACAGATTTATTTTTCCGTCGTCTAGTGTGTTGTATCTGCACAACAATTCACAGAGTTAATCTACAAACAGCACTGAGGAGAGCAAAACATTCTCGCTACTGGAGGGGAGCAAGGGTGTGGCCTCTCTAGTGCCGAAGGCCCCGGCCCCGCTGCCACACCGTGACTGGCACAGAACATTTCGCTCACGTTCGGCAGCTCCAACGCCCTTTCCGCCCCGTCCCGCCGAGACCCGGCTCCAGAGGCGGGCAGGGAGGTGGCTGCTCCGCCGGGGCCGCGTGTGGGCGGGGGCGACTCCGCCCGCGCCGCCATCTTTGCTGTGGGTGCGAGGGCGAAGCGGCGCCTCCATGATGGGTGAGGGCGAAAGGGTGACCGGAAGGGGCGGCCGGCGGAAGCCATTGCCGGCGGGACGGGGCGCGACGGCGGCGGCGAGGCGGTCGCGGCGGGTCTGTGAGGAGGGCCGGGGCCGGGGCGAGCCGGGGTGGGGGCGTGCGGAGGAAGGAGGGGTCGCGGGAGGCTGGAGACAGTGCACACCCAGGAAGCGAGGGACAGGCCCACGGCGTGTCCGCCTGGCGCTGTGGGAAGATGCCAGGGGCAGGGGCAGGACCCCCGCGGGATGTGGGAGAGCGGAGGAGGTGTGGGAACGGCTGGCGTGGGAAGCTGAATCTTAGAATAGTTTGATTCTGTTTGATTTGGGTTGAGATCACCCAGTGCAACCCCCGTGCCAGGACGGAGTCATCTGGATCAGATGACAGAGGAACAGATCGAGGTGGATTTGAGATGTTTCCAGAGGGGGAGAGTCTGTGACGTCCGTGGGCAGCTGTTCCAGTGCTCTGCCACCATAAATGAAAAGAAGTTCTCTCTCATGTTTAGGTGGAACTTGTGTTTTAGTTTATGGCCACCGCTCCTCATCCTTCGTTCAGTGCTGGGTAGCACTGAAAGAGTCTGGACCACCCTATTGGCACTCACCTTGGAGATACCTGTGTGTATTAATGAGATTCCCTCAATCTTCTCTAAACTAACCAGGCCCAGATATCACAGTCTCTCCTTATAAGACAGAGCCTTCATCATCTTTGTGGCTGCCACTGGACCCTCTCCAGCAGCTCCTTTTCTATGTACGGAGGAGTCCAGAACAGGACACAGCAACCCAACCATGCCTTGCTAGGGCCAGGGAGAGCAGGAGTTGGCAGTTTTCCCCTTTCTCCTTCCATGCTTAAGATATTCTTTCTGAACCTGGCCTGAAGGCATGGAAAAGTCCCCATTGGGCTTGTGCATGTAACGTTGTTTGACTGGAGTTCCTGCTGGGGAGTATAAACTCAAATAGCAGCTTTAAAGTTTGCACAGTGCTTTTATTTCTATAGTTCTGTGTCTGTTCATAAATACAGGTTTATATGTGTGCAGTGTAGTTTATGTACTGTAGGAGGAACATCTAGTGGTGGCAGATGTAGTAAAGGTTTTAGATTTAGTTGTAAAATGGTAGTAAGTGAGAAAAAATCAAATTTCAGTTTCAATCTATAGGACTTGTCATCAGAAATCCATCTTTTTTTAAAGTAAATTCAGAGTAAGTTAAACTTACTTTGTTCGTTAGCAGAGTAAATCAGCTGTTGTGTCAAAAAGGAAATAAATCTGACATTCAAAGAAATGTACATTCATGCTTAGAGCTCTCTACCTCTTCCATGTGTGAGCAGCAGAAAGGATTGTCAGCCTCTAGAAGGGGCTGCCCAGGGAGGTGGTGGAGTCCCTGTCCCTGGCTGGATGTGGCATTCAGTGCCATGGTGTGGCTGACAAGGTGGCGTTGGTTCATAGGCTGGATTCAATCTCAGAGGTTTTTCCCATTCTAAATGATTCTGTGAAAGAGAGGGTCTGTGGTCATAGAAAGTTAATGAGCTGGGTCTGGTGTACAGTGTGTGAGGAGGTGGTGAGAGGGGAGCTGGGGCTGAGGAGGGTGGTGCCAGGAGGCACTGGAAGGGGTATTTTGTCCGTGGACAAAAAGTGTGAAAGGCAGTGGACAGTGGTGGCTTGCTGGAGTGACATGGGACACATGAGATGTTTCTAGTGACAGCTGTTCCCTTCCAGTGCTCCTGGAATTCCAGCTAAAGTCAGTGCTGCTGCTGAGAGAAGTAAAATGGTTCTGTGGCAGTTGTCTTTGTTTTTTTAATTTGAGATGTAATTTAATGTTTTTTCTTAAACGATACCTCACAGGATCCCATATGTGCTGTTTCAGTAACTCACTTAGAAGTAATCTTTATACTGTTTTGCATCTGATGAAGGGTAATTCCAAGCTGAGATGCTTGTGAAATGCTGAGGTTTGACAAAGCAGTGTATGAGCTTCATCTTCAAAATGCAATGGCCTCGTGGCTTTCAGTAGAACTGCTCAATTAAAAGAGATAAGAACTGGAAGGTTCAGTTCATAACCCCTAGTTTGACTTTAAATGCTGTTATAGGCTTAGATGGAACAAGTCAGGTTTTACTGATATGGTCTGTAGTTCATTCACTTCTGGTTTCATTCAGAGCCAGAGGCTGGGTCAGCATCAGTGACTGTGGCAGAAGAATGCAGCTTATGTCTAGTGAAGATGTAATTGGCTCAATTTTTCATCCCCAGCCACTCCATTTGTGTTGGAAAGCCTTTGAGGTTACACTTGTAATTTTGCTAAATAATATTTTAGGAAACTACAGGAAACACTGTTCAGACATGAGAAAAGCCTGTTTTAATGTTGAAGGTGACGGAGTACTGGAGAGGCTGCCCAGAGCCATGGCTGAGTTTCTGTTCCTGGAGATGCTCAGGCTGCCTGGACAGGGCCCTTGGCAGCCTCCTTTGGTTTGCCTTGTGCAGAAGCACAGGGCAGGTGGACTCCAGTCCTCCCTTGCAGCCCCAGCTGGTTTGTGATTCTCTATTAGTCCAGAGCTTTTCAGGCCGCATTGAGTTAGGAATGGCTTCTCTTCAAACATATCTGCATCTCTCCTGGTACACAGGAAAACTCTTGGAATGGGTCTTTACAAGCCTTTAGTTGCTTTTCACTTCCGTAGGATTTGTGAGCTTTCTAAGTATAGGACTCATTTATTCCCTCAGCTTGGACTGGCTTTGTGTGTAGATTGAATAAGAACAGTTTGGTTGTTGTGCAGTGAACTGGTGCCACAAACATACCATCTCATTTGTCTGCTGAAGTCTAACCTGGTTCATTTTTGTTAATGCAGAAGAGCAGTGACTGAACCACTGAACCTGGGTGAAGATTTTTTTGCAAAGAGGGTGATAAGGTACAGTACTTCCATTTTAGCGTTACAGACCAAGGGATATTTTCCCCATCAGCTTTATGTTTGCAGTACTAATCAGGCTAGTGTCTTCTACAGCTTAATGTTGGACCAGCATGTGTGAGTCAGCACAGGCTGGCACAAACTCCCAGTTAGAACACAAGGAGTAGATTTGTTTCCATTACCTTGCTACTTGTGGGATCCCCAAAGCAACACCTGGGCAGAAGTGCAGTATGAGAGATGTGGGCACCCTTAAACTCAGCCCATGCCAGAGGATCACTGGCTTATCAAGGGTTATTCCCAGCTGCAAGGTCACTTGACTGATTTACAGTCCTCCTTACCAGTCTTCCACTTTTAATCCATTCCTCCCAACAGATATTTTTCAAAATCTTTTGACTTCCATGATCTTCTCTGTTCTGGGCATCTTGTTACCGTGATGGGTCAGCACATTAAAAACCCTAAACAAATTGACCATGTGGATGTGTATTTGGCATTTCTTTTAATAGTGTTCTTTATTGTTCAGGAAGAACTTGGAGAAGGTGAGAGTCTGTACACTTCAGCCACCATGTCTGGAATTGGTAATAAACGGGCGGCTGGAGAGCCTGGCCCTTCTGCACCTCCAGAGAAGAAGGCAGGGGTCGAAGATTCAGGCACCACAGTGGAGACCATTAAACTTGGTGGTGTTTCATCAACGGTATGTCTTCCTTGCATACCTCCACTCCACCTTTTGCTATTTTTCATCTGGGGGCAAAAATGTCTCTGGGGTCAGTATGAGCCCTTCTGTGACCTGGCCTGTGTCCCGTGTGCCTGTGCCCAGGAGGAGCTGGACATCCGGACCCTGCAGACCAAGAACCGGAAGCTCGCAGAGATGCTTGACCAGCGCCAGGCCATCGAAGATGAGCTGCGGGAGCACATTGAGAAGCTGGAGTGTCGGCAGGCCACCGATGATGCCTCTCTGCTGATCATCAACCGATACTGGAATCAGGTTGGTAACAGCTTTTGTTACTTTATTTTCTTGTCTCTGCTGTACCACTTTGTTCACATCCATTCTTTCTCTTGCATTGCCTGTCCCATCATTCAGTTTGATGAGAATATCCGCATCATCCTTAAACGCTTCGACCTGGACCAAGGTCTTGGAGACTTTTTGTCTGAAAGAAAAGCACTGGTGGTGCCAGAACCTGAACCAGACTCTGACAGTAATCAGGAGCGCAAAGATGAGAGAGAACGAGGTGAGGCACCTCTCTGGGGACAGTTGGAAAGATGGATTTCTACTGTGGACAATGCTGACATTTCAAAAGGCTGATGGAGACTTTTTTTGTGATTGTAAAGATCAGTGATGTGCTACCTTTGAGAACACATTTACTTCTTTTCATCTCTTTATGTTTCCAGGGGAAGGTCTGGAGCCAGCATTCTCCTTCCTGGCCACTCTAGCCAGCAGTACCAGTGAGGAGATAGAATCTCAGCTGCAGGAACGTGTGGAGTCCTCCCGCCGAGCTGTTGCCCAGATTGTGACAATGTATGACAAGCTGCAGGAGAAGGTGGATGTGCTGTCTCACAAGCTGAATAGTGGAGGTATGACCAAGGTATCAGGTATTCAAGAATGCTTATCTGCCCCCCTCCCCCTCCTTGGACCTGATCCTGCATTGTAGACATTAAGGTCTAGTCCTTCTCATGTGCATTTGTTTTCTAGAATGAATCTGTTTGGCTTTCCAAACTCTTGTTACCAAAACCTCTACTAAAGGACCATGTGCCAGAAGTGTATTGTAGCTACCTCTGTAATTGAATGCTGAGCATGTTGGGCCCTGCTCAGCATGTTGGGCTAAGAAGCAGCTGTTTCTGCCGGTACTGTGTTCATGTGTCTGAGAAGTCAGAGAGCACAGTTGAGCCTTATCAGCCAGCTGTCCTCAGCCACCACATAAAAGGCTTACAAGTAAAGAAGTGAAATCAGCATTGCAAACTGATGGTGGACTCCTTCTTCTTTACAGTTTAGTAGAACGTGTAGGAATAACCAACAGCTCAGTTTCCACTGAGTCCTGAGAAAAATGGTGCCCATCTAATAGCGTGCTGTGCTTAGTGTAGCTGTCAGTTTTGAATGTAGCAGAGTTCTGCAGAGAAAGCCAAATGACCAGCTTCTAAAAATTAGTGTAGCAGATTCTTTACACTCTGATGACTATTGAAAAAACTTCATTAGCTTAAGATTAGCATTTTAATCTTTTGAACAAAACTTTGGATGGAATATCGGCTCATGCTTGGTGTGCCTTCTGTGTGCTCCGTCTCGTGTTGCTGTAGGGAGGTGTTGCTGTGCCTGGCTAGCAGTCACAAACTGTAGTAGCTTTGACATTGTTGCCATGTGAGCCTGTCTTCAGGTGCTCTAGTTTCCCTTGTCACTGCGGTGATGTGGTTGTCACTTGGTATCACCTGTTGTAGAGTTCTATGCATGAATTTGGACAGCATTTGGGTGTCCCTGGATTCCAAGGGCATGCTCTGGGTTGCTGGCACAGACAAAGCTGAGGTAATCCCTGGTGTGAGGGGATGGTCCCCATGCTAGGTGTGTGCAGCACTGTTAAACTGCAGAGCATTTTGCTTAGGGAGTGCAAGTCAAAGCTCTCTCTGGATGGAGATCAGGCCCTCAGGAAGTACTTGTGGGAGAGGTTGGGTAAACTGATGTTAAAACCAGAAATCTCCTTGTATGTTTTCTTATTTCTCTCTCTGCTGTTCAGGAATTAAAATCAGTGTTCCTTGTTTTCCATTAATTTCTTTTTCTTTGTGTACCTTTCAGATATTTCACTGATGGAAGAAGCAGTTGTGGAACTGAATTCCTACCTGTCACATGAGAATGGACGGCTGCAGGAACTGGTTGATGTTCTTCAGGAGAAGCACAGAGTCATGTCTCAGGAGGTATAAAAATGAGAGAGAAAGAAATCTCCTTTGGGGTCCTGCTTGGTAGCATAATTTTTTGTTACCATAGTTTGGAAAGCAGCTTATTTCCTTAGAGAGGCACAGGAGCAGCATGGTTCAAAAGTTATGAAAGTAATGTTGTAGAGAGGTGTACATAGGTTTTCTGTATAAATCAGAATGTTTTGCTTGTTGCATGACTAAAGGAAAGGAAATAAGCAAGTCAGTGAGTTTAATGGATTTAACTTCAAAAGAAAAGGGGAGAGCAGAGGAATGGGGGGCAAGTGATGCTAAAGGGGCTGTGTAGATACCTGGAACAGTCTAGTTGGCATCCCTGTCAGTCTGAATTCCTTGGTTTCTCTGTGTTGACAGTTACAAAATGATCCCACTTATTAAGGGATTCACATTATTAGCAGGATTTGTTTGAGAGATTTCAGTTCATTTAAAAATTGTGTTAATGCTGGTCTTGCTCAGTGTTAGACCTCTGAGCACTTAGGTGCTCTGTAGAGTAGATGGACGTAGGAATTGAAAATATTAAAATCAAAACAGTCTTTGAATAAGCTGAGGTGGCTGGCTCTGTATTCTGCCAGATATTAGGAGCTTCCTGCTCTTTCTTAATTTTCAGTTTTGTCATATTTTTCTTGCTGTCTTGGGATTTGGCCAGTGTAAAATTAAGGACAGTTCATGGAATAGTCTGTCACCGCAGCAAAAGATGAAAAGCGTGTGGTGGATAAGAGAAAAATGACTTCTGAGCAGCCTCAGGGAAACTTGATTGTATGTAACATGTTGGCTGAAGCACTCCTTTGATTGCAGTTCTCCAAGCTGCAAGAGAGGGTGGAGACAGCAGAATCCCGGGTGTCTGTCCTGGAGACCATGATTGATGACCTTCAGTGGGATATTGACAAGATCCGCAAGAGGGAGCAGAGGCTCAACCGCCACCTGGCTGACGTCCTGGAACGAGTAAGCTCTGCCTTGCTGGCCAGGAAACCTGGGAGGTGGGGCTGGTGTTGGATAGGTGTGTGACATCCTCTCTAGGACTTGGCTGGGAGAGCTGAGAACCTGCAGTGTATCTTCTTTGGTCTTGGATCTGCTGCATCACTCTTGTCAGTATTTCATTGGGTCACGAAGAAATCTCTTGCATTTTTTGCAGGTAAATTCCAAAGGCTACAAGGTGTATGGTGCTGGGAGCAGCCTCTATGGGGGAACAATCACCATTAATGCCCGCAAGGTAAGGTCAGCTTGGTTGTGGGCAAGGGGAAGAATAAAGTCAAGGTGAACAAGGGCCACAATGTGAGCAGAATTTAGATACTTAAGTTAGATAATTTTAGATCCTGTGCCACAAAGCTGGGTGACTCTGGGCAAGCCATTTTTTTTGTGTATGAGTTTCCTGCTCATGAAATACCTGGTGGAAATAGACTGTTTGACTTGGTCACTTTACCTGACTGCTCAGTCCGTAATTGCTGTTACTGCATGAACAGATAATTCATTAGGACACTCAGGAGAAATATTAACAGTGGGATTTACAAGCAGTTTATCCCAACAGTTTGAGGAGATGAATGCAGAGCTGGAAGAGAATAAAGAGCTTGCTGGGAATCGCCTTAATGAATTGGAGGAACTACGTCAGGATCTTGAGGAAGTAACAACACAAAATGAAAAGCTCAAGGTGAGACATCTGTAGCTATGTGAGGATGAAGGTGTTCTGAGGTGCCCTCAGCTTTGCAGTGCTGTATCTGCAGAAAAGCTTGTCAGCAGTGCCTGTTCTGAGCCTGCTCTTTATTGTGTTAAACTTCACTCCAGTGTACAATTCAGCAAGTCTGTGGCTCCACTTGCTTTTCAGTGTGTTGGTGACCCCGTGTGGCCACCATTGGAAATTATAATGGTTTCCTGCCCGTGCCCCGTTCAGATCTTTCAGTTTGTTTTGACCATGTCTGGTTAAAACTGTTTTCACCTCTTTACAAGTAGTGATCCCTCTTCCACCTTGCCTACAGCCTGTGCAAGTGGAGCCAGGGAACAGAAACAATCAGGGAACTTATGTGGGGAGAGAAGCTCTTGAAAGAGTCAGTGAATTTGTCTTTCCCAGTGTGGTGGATGGATAGGTAGGAAACAACCTATGAGTTTGTGATGCTTTAAAGGTGGTGATGTTTTAAGTGCAAGAAGCTGTGACTCTGTAGTAGAGAAGTGTATGATGGAGAGAGTAATCCAAATGTCATCTTAGTGGTCAGTGCCAGTTATAAGAAATGTCTGTCTGGAGAGCCTAAATTTCAGAGATCTGATGGTGGAAACTGTCTTGAGGCAGCTCTGAATTCTGTTTATCCACATGAGTTTGTTTAGAAAGAAACGTTCTTTAGCTTACAACTTTTTTCCCCAAATTACTTCTAAGCTGAATACATGTTCTGTATGTTCTCTGCTGCTAGTCACGATTGCTAACTTTTTTCTAGGAATTCAGTTCTGTACCTCTGGGGACTTTTTTCATTTCTCTTGCTGTCAGTCATTATGTCTTACTGGTAGAAGTCTAACAACACCTACTTGCATGTGCGTTTTCTTTGTTCTCTCATACTTTTCTATGTGTCTGTCTTTATTGATCTGGATGATTAGAATTTTTTATGTTTTCCAAGTTCGTATCTTTGAGTGAAGCTATTTCAGGACCAAGAGTCAAAAACTTCCACGATATGGTTGCACAAAAGAAGCAGCCTAGTGCATGCAGAGACCACAGACTTTAAAATCGGTACTGAAGCATATCACTTGGATGTACTTCACAGCAGTGCTATTGAAGTTCTCCTTTTGTCTTTGCTTGTGGCAGTGTGATTCACTGTTCTCCTGTCTTGAGACAGAAACCAAAGGCAAGGGGATAATATTCCTTTTTGTGGCCTTTTCTTGTGTCACAACTAGGTTGAGCTGCGACGAGCAGTGGAAGAGGCTGTGAAGGAGACCCCGGAATATCGCTGCATGCAGTCCCAGTTTTCTGTTTTGTATAACGAGAGTCTCCAGCTGAAGGTGCACCTTGACGAGGCCCGCACACTGCTCCACAGCACCCGTGCCACACACCAGCGCCAGGTGGAACTGATCGAGGTAACACCTCTGCTTCGTCAGCCTGGGAACTCTGTCGTGCCACTGACCATCACTGCTGGACCTGTGTGCCTCTGTGGGTGCTCAGGAAATTTATGTTTCTGGCAATAATTCATGCTCTTGTGGTACCTTATATTGATGAGGTGAGAGATACTTGAGGTTCAAAGCACCAAGTTCTGCTTCCTTTTTGTTCCTCAGAGGGATGAGGTCAGCCTTCACAAGAAGCTACGCACTGAGGTGATTCAGCTGGAGGACACCCTGGCACAAGTCCGCAAAGAGTATGAGATGTTAAGGATAGAGTTTGAACAGACACTTGCTGCCAATGAGCAAGCAGGTATGGTGTTGTTCTACTGTGCCTGAATTGGTGGGCTGTTGCCTACCAGTGCCCATTAGGGGCTACAGTGTACTAGAACACCTGGCTTGATTCTTTGTCACTGTTAAATACTTTTCCTGGCAGATCTCTTCATCTCAAAAAACAAAGCTCTTCACCTGTTTTATTGGGAGGCCAGTTCCATGTTATCTACCTTCTTGATGCTGCATAATAAATACACTTTGGTATAAATAACTAACTAATAAATAAATAAATAAATAAAATTTTGGTTTATGACAGGATATTTTGCATTATTAAAGATTACTTGTGAGGGCAGATTCATTTCCAGGTCTGTAAGGACAATCTAGATAGCAAAGCAGTAATTCTTAAATTCCATCAGAGGAAGCAAATTACCTCTATAGTAGCATTTAAATCAGATTTCTTTTGTAAAATGACACATTTCCCATGGGATCATGGGCATAAAAATAATGTTAAGTGGAAACTTAGGACTGTTAATTTGCAAGGACTTATGGTTTCATATAAAACTGGCATAATTTTTTTCTGCAAGTATTTTGTGTTGCTCTGTTGTGCAGCAGAATGGTAAGAGTCTTACTTTGTTCTTTGTCATTGTCATTTAGCTTGTTCTCCATTTCCTTGAAAGTCTCCAAGAAGGTGGACAGAAGTGTGGTTTGTTACAGAGGTATTTCTGTTTTTGCAGGCCCAATTAATCGTGAGATGCGTCATCTCATCAGCAGCCTCCAGAATCACAACCACCAGCTGAAGGGAGAGGTGTTGAGATACAAGCGCAAATTGAGAGAGGCCCAGTCTGACCTGAGCAAGGTAACACAGCAGGAATGCCAGAAAAGAGGGGAAAGTGCTTAGGAGAAGGGGGAATGCTGTATCAATGCTGTATCAACAGATCCCATGTATCTATCTTTCTGATACAGTGTGCAGGATGCAGTGAAATTTTCTGTGGAGCTCTGCACTTCGCTGCTTCCTTTTACCAAATGAATGCTCTTCCTTTGTAGCTGTGTAGTGTTCCATGAAAAGGAGCATGGAAGCATAGGTCTGGGAAGACAAAGGAGAAGGGGGTAAGGAAGACTCCTGGCTAAGAACTTAAACATTTGTTTTCTTGGTCATCTCTCTTGCTGTTCCACACCAGATCCGCTCTCGTAGTGGCAGTGCTCTCCTCCAGACCCAGTCCAGCACTGAAGACACAAAGGAGGAACTTGCAGAGATCAAGCAGGAGCCTGATGATCCTTCTGCCCAAGTGTCTGTTCCCAAGGCTGCTTCTGAAGAAGTTCATGAAATGAAGGCCAGGCGAGACGAAGAGGAACGGGAGCGGGAGAGACGAGAAAGGGAGAGGGAACGAGAGAAGGAGAAAGAGAGGGAACGAGAAAAAGAGAAAGAGAAGGAAAAGGAACGAGAGCGGGAAAAGCAGAAGCAGAAGGAATCAGAGAAGGAGAGAGAGTTGAAAGAGAAGGAGAAAGGGAAGCATGAAGAGGGAAGAAAGAAGGAGGCTGAAGTGATCAAGCAGCTGAAGGCTGAGCTCAAGTAAGAGTTGTCTCTCCCTTTCCTGTGGGAGCAGTGCCCAAGCCTGGGGTGTTTGCATGTTCTTGCTTTTATAGGATCAGTGTCATTGAAGTTTGGAGCCAAGAGAGTTTCTTGACACCCTCTGTATCTGATTGTGATGTGGTCAATTTAGAAGTGTTTTTCCTACAATAGCCTGAATTACCAAACAATTTCCTACAATAGCCTGAATAGCATGAATTACCAAACCAGATACTTCATGGTCAAGTAATGTTTATTTGTTGCTGTCATAACAATAGCATAGAAGTTCACACAGGAGTGTTCCCACTCCTTGATGGTTCTCAAAGCAGAGGTGGATAGGTTGTAGCTTTTTGTTAGTATATATATTTCATCTCCACCTCACTTCAACCCATGTGCCTGAACATGTTTCTTTTCCAGCCTGTACTCAACTGCTGTTTTATGTTACCAGCATAAGATGAGCAAAGGATGACCCCATATCCATGTGGGTGATAGAGAGAATATTGCCAGGCTCTCATGCTGGCTGTGTGGCTTTGCTGCTGTGTTCTCACAGTGGTCTGTCTCCCTTTCTCCAGGAAGGCCCAGGAGAGCCAGAAGGAGATGAAACTGTTGCTAGATATGTACCGCTCTGCCCCCAAAGAGCAGAGGGACAAAGTGCAGCTGATGGCAGCTGAGAAGAAGGCAAAAGCTGAGGTATTTCTAATTACTCTTTTTTCTTTTTAATGTGTTAAGCTTCTTTTCACATACTCTGCAGCAGAACCGTGTTGTTTCTCTCCTCAGGACTGAGGATTGTTTGTCTTCTCAGCTTTGTCACTTAGAGATTGGAATGGTCTGGAATAAATAGGGACTGGTTGCTAGTGCAGGCACACACATACACAACAACCTCTAGGTTTGTAAGCACAGACCCATTTGCAGATCCCTTAAGTACCAGCATGTCCCTCTGTTTGGGACCCCTGTGGTTCCAAGCCCCTCTTACCTTCTTCACAAGCAGGTCTCACCTATAGGCAGCACTTACTCTGTGTAGCACACATACATGGGGTAAAGAGTTAGGTTACGTGGGGATACTTAAGAAAATGTGTAATAAAAAGAAGATAGAACAGGACAGGCTGTGATGATCACGTGCAAGGCTGAGCCAGACAAATGTGTACTAACTGCCCATATTTTCAATGGGACTGGCTCCTTTTATACCCTTCTCTGTCGAACCCCAGTTTGTTCATCCTTGATCTCCATTTCCCTGCATATTGCTTCTGGATTTGAACAGCTCTTGATTCCCACAGCCCTCCCAGTTCAGGAGCCATTCCTGCTTTACAGTGTCATCAGTTACAAAGTCCAAGCTGATCTTCCTGGAAGTGGTTCCTGTGGTTTCTTGGAATCCTATCAGCTGTTGTGACTAGAGAGGTTTTCTTCCTCTCTTTGTGTTTTTGTTGTCAGGTTTGTGTCTCTGTATATTTTGTTTCTGTTTTTCTCTTTCTCCCACACTCAGATATTCCACACTTCATGGAATAAGCATTTTCACTGTCCTATGTGTTTTCATCATTTAATGTGACTGACCAGGTTTCATTCTCATCACTGCCTCCCTTACAGTTTTTCTGCCAAGTTTGTGTCTCTGTATGTTTTATTTTACCTCCTCTTTTTCCTATCATCTTCTTGTGTGGAAACAGATCCTTGACCAGATGTCCTTAAAGGAGCAGTTGCTCTCCGTCCACATATCCATACATGTATGGAGATTGATGTTCCTACTCTGATAAAAGATGCTGTGAAATTTTCAAAGCTGTGGAAGTCAAGATCTTGGGATTACAGCCCATCTCAGTGGCACATCTGCCTCTAATTCTCTGTCAAAATGACGTGGGGGTTTTTTGCCATGCTTTGAAGGCAGTCCTGAGTGTTTCAGAGATTTTTGGGGAAAATAGGCTCTTAATAATGCTCAGGGCACATCCTTATGTTTATGTCATTTCTGGTTGGTTCTTGTAGCTCGAAGAACTGAGGCAGAGAGTAAAAGAATTGGAAGACAAGGAAAAAAAGGAGAGTAAAAAGATGGCTGATGAGGATGCCCTCCGCAAGATCCGAGCAGTGGAGGAACAGATTGAATATTTACAGAAGAAACTTGCTATGGCTAAGCAGGTGAGAAGTTTCTGATGAGTTCTCTTTTGGGTGGAGCAACTGTGGGGGAGCTGCCTTCAGGTTGCCTCCAGGAAGAGAAGGAATTTATATCTGGATGTTTATATTTGTCATCATTTGTATATGTATATATGTGCCACAGCAGCTGGGCTGGCAGGAGTGCTGTGACCTTCCTGAATAAGCATCCTGAGGACAGCTCTCAGAGGCACAGGCACGTCCCTCTCCTGGTCCAGCAAGTGGTGTCTGGCTCGGCAGAAACTTCTCCCAAGCAACACAGGGAAGAAAGGACTGGAGCTCTGGCTAGTGATTCCACGGGGAAATCACCCTTTATTAGAGCAGGATCCTCTGTGAAGGGAGCCAGCACAGAAGCTCTCTGAACTGGGGGAAAAAAACCAGGGTAGATATAGGGAAGGTGAGGGGCGTACCAGTAACCAATGGGATGCAGGCACAGGGGCAGAGAGTAAAGGGAAGAACCAACGGTGAACCAGGGGTTAACATAGTCTGTGGGGGAGAAATTTTGCTCTCTGTAACAACAGGGTCTGTGGATTATGGATGAGTTCTCCAAGGGAGTGTAGCAAGCTCCCTGTTGGCCGGTTCTTTGGCCTCCACATATAAGTATCATCATTTATATCTGGATGTATATTTATATCTGGCCGGAGATGGGAGTTTGGTCCTTGTTTACCAAAAGGAAAGAAAACAAGGAAAAGAACCACCAACAAATTAAGCCCCTCAACCCTCAGCTCTGGGGTACTACAGGCAGGCCATGGTAAAAAATCTTTAATAACAATGAGCATTAAATAAACAATTAAACATGAGGCCTTGGTGAAGCACACAGAGGAGAATTGGCTTTATCAGCCATTGGGGGAAGAGGTTAGAGTTTTGTTTTAAGAGTTATTATCTCACCAGTTCATCTAGTGAATATGTTTGCATGGAACTGGTACATACCTTCTGCTAAAAAACACTTAATCCAATGAAACAGCAGGGTAGAGGGAAGCCAATGAATTGATGTGTACATTTTTAGAATTCAGATTCTTGTTATTGTAGGAGAGACATGCTCTACATTGTCAATGCTGAAGTGGTCAAAGTGAGTTTAAGAGGCTTGGCAGCCTGTTAGCTGGGAGCTGTCAAGCTGTGCACATGTAGAGTTTTTGGCCTGGTGTATCTGACGGCTGTTCAGCTGCTGGGAATTGGGAGTCGGTTTCTTCCCAGCTCAGCCAATGACTGTGTCAAAACTAATCTGCCAGACAGGTGACAGGTGACCATCTTTCCTCTGCACCTTCAAATCCAGAGTATCTCTGCTGTGGTGCAGACTTGTAGGGAGTAGTTTTTTGTGGTTGTTGGCATGATGGTGTTCCCTGACACCAAGAATCTTCCTTCATCTTCGCTAGGTTTTGTGTCTCTGAATATAATGTTCAGGCTCACTGTAGGGGGTCCAGGGCACAGTTTGGCCAGAGCCTGTGATTCTTTTGCAGGAGGAGGAGGCCCTGCTGTCGGAAATGGATGTGACAGGCCAAGCCTTTGAAGACATGCAAGAGCAGAACATCCGCCTGATGCAGCAGCTGAGGGAGAAGGATGATGCCAACTTTAAGCTGATGTCAGAACGTATCAAGTCCAACCAGATCCATAAGCTACTGAAAGAGGAAAAGGAGGAGCTGGCAGACCAAGTTCTGACACTGAAAACACAGGTAATATGGAAAAAGGAGAGAAGACAAGAGAGCTGGTGGGGAAGGTCAAGTGTTGTGGATTATCTGTTTAAGGAAGCTGCACACAAGCATTTGCTTGCTCCCCTGCTGAGGGGAAGGGGAAAGAATCAGAGAGGACAAAGTGAGAAAACAGGTGAGAGGAAATAAAAGCATTAATAGTTAAAACAAAGATGTCTATACAAGCGAAACAAAAAATTAATTTATTACTTTCTGTGGCAGGCAGGAGTTCAGTCATCTCCAGGAAGGCAGGGTTTTATCATGCCTTATTATTATTTAGTAAACACTGCACCTCTGAACATCCTATCATTTCCTCCTTTCCCCCAGCTGTTACTGCTGAGCACAGCATTGTAGGGTACGGAACACCCCTTGGGCCAGCTGGATCAGCTGTCCTGGTTGTGTGGCTTCCCAGCTTCTTGGGCACCCTCAGCCTACCTGCTGGTGAGCAGCATGAGACACAGAAGGTCTTGATGCTGTGTAAGTTCAGCAAAAACTAAAACAGTGCTCTGTTACCGACAGTGTTTTGCTCCGAAATACAAAACAGAGCAGCATGTGAGATGCTCTGAAGAGAATTAACTATCCTCACCAAAATGAGTCCTATGTTCCTCTCACCAGCCTAGGAACATAGCAGGCTTCAAAGGGGCCTGTCTTTGTAAGAAACTGAGACTGCTGTATGAGCACTAAAATGTCCTATGGGTTCACTGCTATGGAGAACAGATGGGTGAAGAAAAGTGGGAAGTCCTTTTCCTGTTGTAATGCTACTTCTACCTGTATATTCTATCTTTACTTGTATATATTGGTAACAAGCAGGAGGAGCTGGAAACCATGGTTCAGTCTGAACTGCCTCAGACATGGGCACAGACTGGGAGAAGAAGTCACTGAGAGCACTGGGACAGAGAAGGATTCTGGTGGATGAAAGGCTGGATGTCACCCAGCAGCTCATGCTGGGAGTCCAGAAAGCCAGCTGCATCCTGGGCTGCATCCAAAGCAGCGTGGGAAGCAGGCTGAGGGAGGGGATTCTGCCCCTCTACTCTGCCCTCATGAGACCCTAGCTGCAGGGTTGCATGCAGCTCTGGGGGCCTCAGCACAGGCAAGACACATAGACCTGTTGGAGGGAGTCCAGAGGAGCCTGTAAAGATGATAAGAAATGAGCACTGCTGCTACAAGATCAGGCTGAGAGAGCTGGGCTTGTTCAGCATGGAGAAGACAAGTCTCAGGAGAGACTTCATTGCAGGCTTCCAGTATTTGAAGTGGGCTTGAAATAAGGAGGGGGAGGAACTTTTTATATGAGCATATGATGACATGACAAGAGGCAGTGGTTTTAAACTGAAAGAGGGCAGGCTTAGATTAGATATTAGGAATAAATTCTTTACTGAGAGTATGGTGCTTCACTAGAAGGACTGCTAGAAGATGCCCTAAGAAGTTGTGGATGCCCCATCCCTGTGTGCCCCAACACACATCCCTGAAGTGTTCAAGGGCAGGCTTGGATGGAGCTTTGACAAACGTGGCCTAGGGGAAGACATCCCAGGGAGGCTGGGACTAGATGATCTTTAAGATCCCTTCCAATCCAGGCCATTCTATGACTCTGTATCCTGTCATCCTTTGAACCACTGTGCAACTTTTCACTGCCTTGCAGCAAGTCTTTAAGCCACTGTCCAAAAATTAAGACATCTTTGTTGCAAATATTTGACTGCTAGGTTTTTAAGTGTTGACCAGAGAGATCTAGATATGGCTCTCTGGATATAGGCACAGCTGTTCAGGGAGGAAAAGGCAAGCTGAAGATGTGCTCCTTGGTGATGGGGACGCAGGGGTGGTTTTAGGGGTAAGTAGCAGCTTGAGTGACAGCTCTGAAGACCCACAGAGCATGCTTCATTGCCTTTGTTCCTTCTGTCTCCCTTTCCAAGGTGGATGCCCAGCTGCAGGTTGTACGTAAGCTGGAGGAGAAGGAACACTTACTGCAGAGCAGTATTGGAACAGGAGAGAAGGAGTTGGGTCTGCGAACACAGGCCCTGGAAATGAACAAACGCAAGGTGAGCAATGCCTTTGTTTCCTCTTGGGTTGTGAGGTGGAGCTGCTGCCTTGTGGGAGGCATAGAAGTCTCTGAGCTCTCATTGGCATTACAGAACCTGGTATTCCCTGGTTTTGGATTAGTATATCAGAAGGCTGAGGAGTCCTGCAGAGAGCTATGATTAAAGTACTACATGCTAATGTTTTCCTTTGATAAGGAGAAGCAGGACATACATGTTTCTGTGAAATCTGTAGTGAAGAAAGAGATGGCAGACAGGTGAAGTTAACTGGGGTCAAAGCTTTTGTGGGGAAGATGAGGTAAACAAAAGGAAAATAGAGCTGGGGAATGGGAACACTTCTAACAAATGCCTAAGATCAAAAATGTAGGTTTGTTACCAGTAAAGACTAAGTCTTATGGTTGATGCTGCCTTTGTAGCTAAGTTTTAGCAGAAATACAGAAATTACATTAAAATAGGGAGAAAGGAAAGCAGGAATATCACTGTGAAGAGAAGCTGGGGAGAATTCAGCAGTCACCTGTGCTTAATACGACAATTCATGGTATTAAGGGCATTTGGTTATCAAGTTAGCAGAGAACTAGTGAAGAGAGAAGATTGTTAGAAATGGGTATCTCACAGTTCTGTCTAGTTCAGCTACAGAACTGCCTCTAAACAATTTAATAGAGAAAACATGGAAGCTGGAAGGCTGAAAATACATTTAGGAGAGAACTGGATGATCATTAGTGGTTTTCTAGGTGATGTGCTTTGCAGTATGCCAAGGTTTGGCTCTTGACCAAAGGAGTCTTGAAGCTAAATGATTAGAACTTGTTAAGAATAAAGTAATAACACGGGACTAGAAATCATGAGAGCTGTTCTTCTGTGCTTGGTCCTTCTATACTGGTTTTCTTTCTCAGGCGATGGATGCAGCGCAGCTTGCAGATGATCTGAAGGCCCAGCTAGAGCTAGCTCAGAAGAAGTTACATGATTTTCAGGAGGAGATTGTGGAAAACAGAGTAACTAGAGAGAAAGAGATGTTCAACTTCAAAAGGGCTGAGGTATATATCCTGTGCACAATCCTTCAGGGTTTATTGTCCTTCTCCTTGTACTTTGAGCTTGCAGAGGGTTTCAGCTTAACTGCTCTTGGTGTCCAGTTTCACTTTATCTTTGGCTTCATCAGGTCTTGGCTCTTTCAGATTTTTTCTGCTGGTAACTGACAATACTTGTGGCAGCAGATGATCATGTTGTCGCTTGGATTATAGGGGATGAAACTATGGGTGGCATTACTTAACCAGGTGACATTTTCTTTGATCCCTGAGAAGCCGTGACAGAAAATGTACTGCTCCTTCATTTGGTCTCCTGTTTTTATGCAGGAAGATATTTCTAGGTTGCGCAGAAAGCTGGAGACCACAAAGAAGCCTGACATGGTTCCCAACTGTGATGAGATCCTGATGGAGGAAATCAAGGATTACAAGGTGAGTATCTGTGTCTGTCAGGTTCCCTTTTCACTTTAGGCAGAAGGTGTGTGGGCACACTTTCAATATCTGACGTCTCTTATCTGTACTTTGGCACTGAAGAAAAAACATTGTCCTGAGAAATTGCCGCAGTGGGAAAGATGGTAGGTAGGGATGCCGCGACCTCCGTGAAGAAGCACTGTTGCAGTCCACAACCTCAGGATCTCGTCCAGGGAAGCCGCAGGATTCTGGGGACCAGCATGGAACACAAACAAGATGGGCTACTGTTCATGAAACCATTTATTCAGCATGGGAACAAACTCAGATCCAGAACAGAGAGCCCCAAACAGAGGCTGAGCAGGGGTTTTTGAGGGACAGAACTCAAGGGTCTCCACCTTTGAGGGTGGAGTTCAGGGTCAGGGACCACTAGAAACACAGCAAGGGAGAAACCCCCAGGGACTCAAACCCAATCAGAACTCCTGGGCCGCCCCCCACAAGGGGCCTGGGGCAGGACAACTCCATCCAGGGTTCACATACCCATCCCCCAACACAGGGGGTCAAAACCCATTCACATGGCCCACAGCCATGCCTCTCCTTTCACAATGCTTATCTGAAGCTAACTCTTGGCCTCCCTGAGGCACGTCACAACAAAGCGCCTTAAGAAAGGGGCACAGGCACATCCCTAGCCCGGCAGGTGATGTTCTGCTCAGGCTTAGCAGCAGCTCTCTGGCAACACAGAGAGGGACTCAGAGCACTATGTGGTGTTCCACAGAGTATAGGCCTTTATTAAGAAAAGGGCCTTCTGCAAAGGGAGCCAGTGACAGCAGCTCTATCTCAACAAGGGAAAAACTGGGGTTTATATAGGGAAAAGTAGGGGCAGGGGAAACTGGGATACAAGTAACAGGGTAGAGTGATGGGGAAGAAAACCAATGGGATACAACAGATTAACATGTAACCTGCAAAGGTCTCTGGGAGGAGCACTTTTCTTACTACAACATTATCCTTACCTAAGGATAAGCTCTCCAGGGGAGGTGCAGCATTCTTTTGCTGGCCAATTCTTTGGCCCCCACAGGAAATGGAAGCACCTTCACCTTGAGACATCTCTGAGCACAGCAGCAGGGCCGTCACAGCTCTGTTTGTGTGTGTGTTTCAGGCCCGCCTGACGTGCCCGTGCTGCAACATGCGTAAGAAGGACGCGGTGCTCACCAAGTGCTTCCACGTCTTCTGTTTTGAGTGCGTGAAGACGCGCTACGACACCCGGCAGCGCAAGTGCCCCAAGTGCAACGCCGCCTTTGGGGCCAATGACTTCCACAGGATCTACATCGGCTGAGGCCCTCACAGAGCCTCTGCTTGTGTGAGCTGCCTCCCTCCCTCTGTCAGCTTCTGCCACCTGAGCTGTAGTGTCTTCTGGAGGTGCGTTCAGGATCTCGAAAAAAATGCACTCTGGATCTTGCTTCCTTTCTTGGCCCTGTCCCTTTGGTCTTGCCCTCAGTTTTTGTGTGCTCTTTGTGCCTGGGAGGAAATTTCCCATCTGTCACTTTCGCACTGCCAAGATGAGAACCTGCAACTGAGGTGCTGCCTTGGTGGGATGGAAGCTGAGCTGCAGCAGAGATTAGTGAGAGTTTTATGTGAGGGCTCTGCTTTGGATGCTAATTAAATCACATTTAATTAGCCATCACAGGGATGGCTAATAAATGTCATCACAGGGATGGCACTGCTCCTGGGAGGGAAGAGTTTCCCAAGTAGCAGACCAAATAGAAGCCAAGGAACTGAATCTGTAGACTGAGCGGAGCAGCTCCTTATGTACCTGTGTATCTTCTTGAGTCAGGGCAAGAACTCCTGAGGGCTGGTGCGCTAAGAAACATCCCCCTAGCCTCTAACAAACACATCTAAATATCTAGAAGAGGAGAAAGAAGAGATCTTGAAGACCCTTAGAAAACAGCATGTCACTGATGAGCTCTGGTTAATGTACTTATCTTCCCCTAGGCTGAGGCATTGCTGTCATTGTCCTCAGAAAAGGACTTCTAGCGGCTCCTTTGCTTCAAATTTACCACAAATATTAATCTTGTTATGCACACATTCTTATTAAAGCTGTTGTTTGGTTTATTTTTCTGGTTCTCTTGTCTCTGGTACTATCTGTCTGTTCTCTCATCCTTTGTCCAGTTCTTGGAAACATTTCTCACAAACTTGAAATGTCTACAGTAGAGACACTCCCTCCCTCCCTCCCTCCCTCCCTCCCTCCCTCCCTCCCTCCCTCCCTCCCTCCCTCCCTCCCTCCCTCCCTCCCTCCCTCCCTCCCTCCCTCCCTCCCTCCCTCCCTCCCTCCCTCCCTCCCTCCCTCCCTCCCTCCCTCCCTCCCTCCCTCCCTCCCTCCCTCCCTCCCTCCCTCCCTCCCTCCCTCCCTCCCTCCCTCCCTCCCTCCCTCCCTCCCTCCCTCCCTCCCTCCCTCCCTCCCTCCCTCCCTCCCTCCCTCCCTCCCTCCCTCCCTCCCTCCCTCCCTCCCTCCCTCCCTCCCTCCCTCCCTCCCTTTCCTTCCACACTTCCACACTTCCTTCCACACTTCCTTCCACACTTCCACACTTCCTTCCACACTTCCACACTTCCTTCCTTCCACACTTCCTTCCACACTTCCTTCCACACTTCCACACTTCCTTCCTTCCACACTTCCTTCCCTCCTTCCTTCCACACTTCCTTCCTTCCACACTTCCTTCCTACCACACTTCCTTCCTTCCTTCCATTTCAAAATATGCTCAACTGGAAGATTTGTCTCTTTGGCTCTATCCCCAGTACCTTATTCCTGACACAACAGGAGGGCCAAAATTCAAGTGGAAGTGACTAAGTTTCTCTCAGTGGATAAAATTTAAACAGTGAGAAACTGTGAAGATTTTAGATGGTCTGCCAGAATGTACAGAAAGAATTTGAATTTATCAGGATTATAAGTATTGGGTTAAAAGTAAAGGGGCGACAACCTTTATCAAAAGGTTCTCTAAATTCAGTGTCTGATGTGCTGAGGCCTGAGCAGCTGGCCTGAGTGAGAGCTGACTTAAGAGATGAATCCTGGGCACTGTGTCCTTAACCCCATCTGAAAAACAGATTACAAAGATGATTATTCTAGCTCTATATAACCTTTTACCCTGCAGCCTCCAGGGGCAAGGGCTTTGTGGGAGCAGGGGCCATCACAGCCTGTGACCTGGAAATAGACCCAAGAAAATGAGCAGATCCTGCTGGCTTCTGCTACTGCTGCTCCTAGCAGCAACTCCTCTGGGGACTTCTTCCAGGGAACTTCACACAAAGGGCTTCCATCATTATAGGTTGTGGGAGCTTGCTGATTCCCAGTTCTCCTGGATTTTGGAGCATCTCAGCACCTGTGTCAATGGCCCTTCCTTCACCCCCAGCCTACAGCAATTACAGTCACTGTGGCCTCCCCCTTGTTCCATTTTTCTCAGAAAAATTGAAACCCGTTGCCTAGAAAATCTCTTCCCAATTCATCTTAAATAGCTTACAACAGAATCTGAATTACAAATGATCCACCTTGGTGGGATGGGATTTTCCATTGAACACAGTGTAACAATCCTCACAAAAATCATCCCAGGAACTGAATTACAAGGAAACTTCTAATGAATAGGCAAAAAGGATGTTATAAATTAAATTAGAATTTTGACAACTAGGTCCTTTGAGTTAATAACAGTTTAATTTAAAATTAATAGAATTTAATAAATTGTATTGTAATTTGGTATAAAAGAATACAGTTTAGTAAAATAATACAATTTAGTAAAAAATTAAAATTTATATATATAATTTGCCAGTAATTAATACTAAAGCATAAGCAAAACCGGCCAGGGTATGAGGAGGACTTGTTACCCCACCTTATGTACAAAACGAAGCACTTAAAGCTAAACTTATATACTGTATGCTTATACATATTCATTAATGTTTCCCATAAGTTTCCTCCTATTTCCATTTTTTTTTATTTTACATCACTATTCTTCACAGCAGACGCTTCACTTGTTGTTAGGGGGTCTTCAGTCTTCTTTTGGTGGTCTTTTGGTGAAGGCTTCTCCTCTTCCTTGTTGTCCTTTGGATAACTGTACAGGTTTGCATGTTTGTACTAAGCATTGTGTTATGTAAGTCTACTAATTAGACTTACATTTACTGATTTTTAGGCCCAATGCCTAAAGTGGTTCTAATTTTGTCCATCTCAAGGCTGTTTTCATCTTGGGATATCGCTTATCTTCCAAGCTACATCCTGTACCTCAGTTTTAACATGTAACATCTGTAAAGCCTGCATCTGTCTTGGAACACTGATTCTTTTGATTGCTTCTAGTAATAGCTTTAATAAAAGTTACAATTCAGTTAGCACAAATCAATTCCATTTATTACAAGGAGAAGACAGGAGTTCAGAAAAGAAGGGACATTTTTCTTCATGTTTCATGGCCATTATTTCCCACATGTCCGTCTATGTGCTGCTCCATCCAGAAAAGGCTCTTTTGAAGACCTCCTTTGTAATCTCTGAGTCATGAGAAACACACAAATACTGGCCCTGTGCCCTACTAGAGATGAGGAAGCAGGTGGTTGAAAAGTGGATGGTCCATTGGACTGTTTAGTAACACCCATAGTAGAGTTATGGTTACATTGACTTTTCCATAGTCCTCCATGGCTAAGAATGAGGAGCTGCCCTTGGCTGTGTTTGAAGGATACTGAAACTTCAAAAGAAAAGTGCTTCTCTTGTGTGTGGCAGCATAACTCTTCCCCAGTTTTCTACAGTACTGGTAGAATTTAATGTCAGTTACAAACACCTCAAGGTAAATAATGGATATTACATTTCAGTGTTTGGGCCAAAAATTGGTTTAAAAATTAACAACAGAAAAGGTTGTTAATTTTTAGGGAAGAAAAATTCTTAAAACTGTGCTATATGGTTTTCAATGAAAATTTTTTTCTAAAAATTACTTCTTCCCCTTTTAAAACTAATTTGTAAAGAACATATCTCAATGTACAGGTCTGATCACTTTAGACATTATTGTTCCGTATCTTTCCTTTTTCCTACAAGACACTGCAACTTTTGAATCACAATTTTTACCGCTTGGAAAAAGCAACTAGTGGATACTTACCAGTTCCAAGTTAAAGAACACACAGTTCTGAAAGTGAAATCTGCTTTATGTAAATAAATCTTTTTTCACTAGTCTCCTGGTATTACATGCAGCAGGGGCAACATTAAAGCAGTCTATACTGACTTATTTTTGAGAAGCTATTCGAAATTATTAATATTTTCAGTATATCTGCAATAAATTAGTGTGTGTTTCAGCTGCAACTCTCCTGGAGCGCTACTGCTAGCAAGATCTCCTTGCAGTATAGGAAGACACAATTTTCACTTTCTGATTTGCACACAGCTATGTCACTGTATAGGGGGTCAGGTGTCTGGTTAAGTGTCCTTCCTTTTGTTCCTTCTCATCTATAGTGTTTTCCCCATTAACTAGCTGCAGGGAAACCTGACTGCTCATACTTACTGGGTGTTTGAGAAGGCAAAGGGTTTGGCTGGGCCCAAGGGGGAAGGGGGGCAGGTAAAAAGGGAGGGCAGGGGCATGTGGGGGCTGGCTGGTTTCTTCAGCTGCAGAGCAGGACACACTCGGTGCTGTTGTTGCTTGGGGGAAGGAATTTGCCATAACCCAGATGGAGCTGCTTCTTCTTCTGTGGGCCTCACACCCCCTGTCCTGCCAGGATGTGCAGCAGTGCCAGCCACCGCCGCAGAGCTGCTGATACACCTCAGCCACCGGCCCGGCACCTCTGTTCATTCCTGCTGTTCCAGCTATGTGTTCCTACGAGCCCTGCTGGGGTACCGGGATCAACTGCCTGCAGGGGCTTTGTGAAGCAAAGCCTCTCCTCCATCCTTTCCCGTCTCAGCTGAGAAGGCTGTCATGAGGTCCCTGCTTCTGTTTTGTTGTTAACGCTGTAGTCAGCATTGTTTGTTTGCCTTGTTGTACATACCAGTCAAGAACTGTTCTTCTTATCCCCAGATCTTTACCTGAGAGCCCCTTAATTTCAAAATTATAATAATTTGGAGGGAGGGGGTCTACATTTTTCATTCCAAGGGAGGCTCCTGGCCACCCTAGCAGACACCTGTCTTTCAAACCAAGACACACAGCTTTCACCTTTTCATCTCAGATGCTTAGACAATTTTTTGTCCAACACCTGTGATAGCAGTATCCCTTAAGGTGATGTAGGTGTGGTGGGCATACAGCTCCCAAACCGTTCCTGATCTTCTGGGAGCTAACTGCTAGTCCTTAATCCATCCTTTCCTGTTTATTTCTACACTATACTTGTGGCAAGGGATCTTCCTGCCAATGCTTTAGGTTACTTGGTCTAACCACAGCAACCGAGAAAACTGAAAAAAGGTATATTTTTGTCTCGGTTTTGGAAGACAGGTGTCTGCTAGGGAGGGCAGAAGCCTCCCCTGGAATGAAAATGTAGACTCCTTCCCTCCTAATTACTATAATTCTGAAATCAAATGCTCTCAGGCAAAGATCTGGGGATCGGAATAACAGTTCTTTACTAGTATGTATAACAAGACAAACAAACAACAATAACTACAAAGTTAACAACAAAACAGAACCAGGGACCCCATGACAGCCTTCTCAGCCGAGATGGAAAAAGATGGAGGAGAGGCTTTGCTTCACAAACCCCCTCGGGCGGGCAGTCCCAGTGCTCCCGCAGGGCTCTAAGGAACACTCAGCTGGAACAGCAGGGATGAGCAGAGATCCTGGGCCGGTGGCTGAGGTGTATCAGCAGCTCTGCAGTGGTGGCTGGCACTGCCACACATCCTGGCAGGACAGAGGGTGCAAGGCCACCAACAAAGAGGGAAGCAGGAGAAGAAGAAGCAGCAGCTCCATCTGGGTGACGGCGAAATTCCCTTCTCTCTGCAGCAATAGCTCTCTACCCCAAAGTGTCCTTCTCTGAAGCTGAAGAAGCTGGCCAAACTATCCCCACCCTCCCCTTTTCCTGCCCCCTTTCCCCCTGGGCCCAGCCAAACTCTTTGTGTTTCTCAAGTACCCACCAAGTCAGGTTTTCCCCACAGCTAATGGGTAAAAATTCCACAGGTAAGCCTGAACTAAAAGAAGGACACCTAACCCCCAACAGTTATTCTGACTAATTTATGTGGAGTCTGTATTTGGACTTAGACGGTTAATAAAAGTGAGAAATTCCTGGCAAACCAATTCCTGGAAAACACATAATTACTCATTGAATTTAGCATATATTTCTTAGATTCCTTGGCTACAGAGTGGGAAAGAGAATCTTTATCATTTTCTTCCTTCTTACAGGTGTGGTCTTACTGGGATATAGAGTAGATGGGGTCAACTAAGAGACCCTGTAAAAGGTGTTTCATTGCAAAATCAGTCTCATGGAAGGGTGAGACAGTAAGGTTGCTACACTGAATGCCATCACATCAAAAGCCATCTTAATTCTAGTTACAAGGCCTTTTATAAATGTCTTAGACAATCAGCAACTTGTACAAAGCTCGCTAGCATCTTCATAATACAATCATTAATTGCTTCATCTTACAAGATTCTACTGCAATGTGTCTTTTTTCATCCAGTCATATAATACTACATAAACTTACAGTGCTACATCTTTAATTTCTAACTAACTTTATAACAAGTTCTACTGTGAAACTTTAAAGTTTTCTACTATCTTGCTTAACATATTTATTTGCTTACATGAGGCATATTTCTGCTTGCTTAAAACATATCCCTTAAACATATTCCTTAAATGACAAACTTCTATTCTTCATGTCTCTTTCACATTTTTGCTCTAAAGCTTCAAATCTTCTCCAAGGTCTTGAAACAGAGAAATTAAGAATAAAGCATGAAAAAATGCTTTGACTAAAAGAAGGGAGGGGCTGACAAAACTGTATAAAATGCTTACTGGTCCCACAAGAGCAAGAAGAGGACAAGACTACAAGATATGATAAATAGCTAGAATGTGCAAACTAGATGCAAAGACAAAAGCACCACAAGGGGATGCTTTAGATCCTTAAACTGAGAAAAATAGTATCAAAGTCCAAAAGATGGTCAAAAGACTAAAAAGAATATGCACAAGAATGTGAAGGCCCCGGAGCCAAAAGCTATGATGGTGTGGAAGGAGGTCTCCAGGGTGTAAGGTTTTCCTCATTTTAAAACTATAAGGACGTTTCCCATAGTGCTTTGCACCTCCATTTTGTTGTACCCCAGTTCATATACCCAGTTAGCCTGTTGGCTGTCCTTCCCCTTTTTACCTTGTGGGTCTCTTCCTTAGAAAGTTCTCCCTTCCCTGTCCCCCTATTGGCCCCAGTTCGGTGCAGTCCTCTTCCCCTGTAATCCCATTGGATCTCTCTCTCTCCCTGACCGTGCCTCTGCACCACTTTCCCCTGTTCTTATTGGACCCTGACCCTCAGATCCACCCCTTCAAGTCCCCATATATTCCTGGACCCTCCATTACTCCCTGTCTTTTTTCCTGGACCCCTTTGGTGCATGGTTGGACTAAACCCCACTGGAACTCCATACAGAGACCTCTCTGTCAGCAATTGCTATCTGTGGCAGGTCAGAGTGTGTGTGTGTGTGCGTGTGTGAGATTACGATTATGGCCTGCCCAGATGCTGTCTCCTTTGGAGGCGCTTTTGGGAAGGTAGCATTGCCTGACCACCTACACCTGACACTACACAAGATGACAAAGTAAAAAGTTCAGCTAAGAGGAAGACTGCTTACTTCATCCCAAAGACCCCCAGACAACCACCAGAGTGACCAACAAGGAGCAGTGCACAGTTGCAAGGAGGCATGGAGCTAATTTTAAGCAGGAACAGGCGAGGTTAAGAAATGAATATGTATTAGACATTTTGTGTAACCCTAGTTTGTAAAGAATAAAAAGAGAATGGCAAGTCTCCAAGGTGTGTATGTTTTTAGAAGAGATATTCATCATGCACCTTAGTGCTGAATAAATACATATCTACTCTTATAACTTACTCTGTGGGTTATAGTTTTCTTCCTGCATATCAGTCTCAGGTCAAGCATTGTATTCACCTCTACCTCTGAGCCTGTATGCTCAAGGCCTTGAGAGCTTTCTGTGCCTGCATTTCCCACAGTCTTAACCTAATATGGGAAGACTTAGACTCCAGTTTTTACTTTTACATAACTAAAAATATTTGCAAAGGAGGTAGAATCCCATCAGACAAAGGGAATCTTCCTGCAACACCACGTACAGAGTACCCATGCTTTTAACTCCAGTGAATTCAAAACACAGGTTTTGAAAGCTGCCCACCAAAACTTAGGGGGCCACCTTAGTCTCTGGACTTTAGAGTGTAAGAACAGAGAACATAACGTCTTTTATACTTTATATGATATATATACTCCATATTCTTGCAGAGCAAGAAGTAATGGTAACTGCCCTGAAAATGCACCTCAGTTTTGGGATGAACTTGGTGTTAAACGGTTCTTTGTTGAACTTCACAAGCAACTTCTGCCTCTTTCTCTGCTTCCCCACTTGGGTTTGTTTTATCTGCAAACACCCCTTCAGGTTGTTCTAGTGCTGCTCCCACCTGACTAAAATCTCTCTGGACATTTCTCAGCCTCAGCTGAATCTCCACAAACTATTTTGTGTGATGACTGCAAAGTTTTGTTAAACCTGAAGTTTTGACGCCCTGGTTTAAGTCACCCAGTCTCCTGGATGTGCTGCTCAGGTCTGCAAGAATCATTATCCTCCCTCAAATAAGGGAGCTGAGCTAGTGGAGGTATGTCAAGGACATTTAAGAGACCAGGTACCTCGGCTGGAAGAAATTCTCATGATCTGTGTCCATTCAGGCTGCCTGTGACTCTGACAAGGGGAAGTGGCATTTGTTGCTCAGGTAGCCAGGAGGACTAAAGATCATGGTGAAATGTTCTGCTGAGGGCTGTGGCAAAGGAACAAAAGTGGGATTAAGTGGGGTTTTCAGTAATAATCACATCTTGTTCTGGCTGCTGTCACTGGTAGTTTAGTCACTGCCTGAGGTAGCTCAGAAGTGATTTTGGAATACTGCTCTTGGACTTAAAATGGTGTGGACTATTCCTCATCCAGATGTGTGGCAGTGAGCCTGTGTCTTTATAGGTGACACACAAGCTGAGAGACGCAGACAAATTCTGCAGGGCTCCTGGAGTTCAGGGGCCCTCCTTGCAAAATACATCTCCCTCTTCTTCTCCAGGAATATCAACTTGGCCATCTTGCAGCTCATGTCAGGGGAAATACTGGAGACCTGGATATTTCATAGACTCAATACCTCATCTCATATATTTCCTGTGTCTTTCAGTAAAGAATGTCTTCTTACGAGAGGAACTTGAAGACATTCTAGACCTAAGCCAAAGAAAAATAAAATAAAAAAATGCAAGCATCTGTTGTCAGTACTTAGGATAAAGAAAATGCCAATATTTGCAAAAGGCTCAAGTGAAGCAATGAAGAAACAAAGCAAGGTTTACTCTATTAAAGCTAGGAATGAAAGTCTGCCTCCTTATGCATCCAGCTGCTTTCCAGGTGTGCACCTGCCAGGGATTTTACCTTTCTGTATATTGTAGGTCTCAGAATAAAACCATAAGCAGACAAACCAAACCTAACAAAACTAACCAAACAAAAAAACAATTCCACAAAAATCCCCAACCCCAAACTAAACTAAACTAACAAACAAACAAACAAACAAAAAAAATCAAAATACCAACCCCTCCCACCAAACCAAAAGTAGGTGGAGAATCTTGTTTCCATAATGTCTCTCCAGTGATACAAGACAGTTTAGACCTCTTTTTGAACGTAAAAAAACCCATACATTCTAGGCAGCAAGATTCAATTCTCACCTGAATAAATAAGAAAGGAGGGTGTTTTAGTGTGGCAAGAATTTGACCCTTACTTTTTAGCAAAATAACTGGTACCTTACTTTCCTGGAAACATCACTTCTAGATATGGTATTAAAGTCAGTACTGAATCAGCCAAATAGTATCGCCTTGTCTGCTGATGAATACAGTCAAAATTTTCAGGGTATTTCTGTGTGTGGAGATAAACAAGTGAAAGGGGGCACAAGCCATTTCCTCTGAGCTCCTGCTGTTTATGGGAACAGATATGGGCTTTGGAAACGTTTGTTGAAACACTGCACTCCAGCAATCAAACTCCATAGATTTGATGAGGTCTGGGGCACACTCAGCACTCCCTGACACCAGCTGAGGAGTATGTCCTTCTGTAAAGCCAACATGCAAAATCACCACAGTTAAGGTCAGAGCAATGATATTGTTTTAGAATTAGGCAAATTTACTGGACAAAACCATTTTAATGACAGAATGTAATATTTTTTTTTTTCACACAGCATAGCAAATTATGGAAATTGCAATCAAATATGTCTGTTTTAGGTAAACTAGAATGCAAGCCTGATTGTTTAATTCTGAGATTTAGATCTTAATTGTATTTCTGCTGCACAAACAATAGGATATACCATTGCATGGAGAAAGAGATGAAAATGCTTTGAGAAAGGAGGAGCATGAGCCATCTCACCATGAAAAGCAGGGGTCTGTGGTTGCTTGGCTCTCACAAAGGCTCAGCTTTCTGCCACATGGCCAATCTGATTTTAATACTGAACCGAGTGGAAAACAAAAACCATTCTCACTTAAGTAATGGAAAAGGGAACATGCTTGCGTAAATTGATGTTTTTGTAGTAAATCTTTGTCTGACCATGAAAGAGTAAGGATAAAAATAAAAGTTTTATAACACCATTTGAAAGAGGTGGGAAAATAAAGGGTGGATGATGGAGCTGTTCTCTTCCTCTGGTCTGAAATCAACACAATAGTTTTCAAAGTTCAAACCTGAAATCACTTTCATTCTGGATAGTTTCATTCCTTTAAATCTGTTTTATTTATTAGCATCAATACCTTGAACTAACAACAGTTATTCCCTGTTTAGACTGGAGTGTGCTGCTTTTTGTTTTCTGACTCATAGCATCTGTCCCAAAGAGTTTGTCTATAGTGTTCATTCAATTATTTTCTCTGTTACAGTAAGATTTCTCTGTCTCTTTGGAAAGGTTTGGATTTGTTCTCTTTGTTGTGTGAATCAAAGCTGGTTTTCAGTGGGAGCCCGACACAGTTGTGTGTCCACCTGCGGAGGTCTCATCACAACTGCAGCAAACTCAGGGTTTTCTAACCTGCCTTGTGGAGTGTTTGGTTTTTAAACACACCTTCTTCCACTCTGTCTGGAAACTATATGGTTCACACAGACATCATGGCTCTGATATTATCTTCTCCATAATCTAAACATAAAAACATCTTGCATGCACAGTCTTATAAATCTGTTTGCAAGTAAACAACGTATTCCTTAGGACTGAAATCAACATCAACTTCTTTAGAAATACTATTACTCATTTGATACCTCTTCAGGGAATATATAAAACATCTCCACGATTACTAAAGAGACCAAAAATTATAGGTGGCCCTGAAAACTGGGCTACTGGGAGGCACTGAGGGGATGGGGCAGTGGCACTGGGGCACATGTGGTTTCAGGGACCTTTGTGACATGTTGTGACATAGATGCTGCTGATGGGATGTCACATGGCAGTGTGTCACAGGGCCTTTTGTGACCCACCATGAAATGGGTGCTGGCAGCAACACCCACAGTGCCTGAAGGATGTGACAGGACAGACACATGAAGAAACAGCACAGGACACAGTGAGAATCCCTCATGCAGCCACATCCCTCCTTGCTGACCTTGTGTTTTCTGTAGATATGTACTGCCCCTGTGTCCAGAGCCTTCAAGGCCAGACAGCAGAACGTCAGAGGGACCCTTCAGTGTTCCTGGGCAGGCCCGGGTGAAGGAGGAGGAAGGCCCTGGGGCTGCCCCAAAATGGCGTCCTGAAGAGATGGAGAGGTTCCAGCCTGTGTGGGCAAGTGAGTGGCAGAGCTGGGTCTCAGGGCTCAGCAGCCAGCTTGGCCCCATCCCATCCCCTGTGGACATCCCCAGGGAAAGAGGGGAAGAGAGGATGGGGCTGATGTGCTCCATTCACTGAGCCTCCCTGTGCTGGGCCTGCCTGGGGAGCATGGTTCCAGGGAAGCTCAGCTGCATTCTCCAGCCTTTCCCACGGGCTGGTCTTTGCCAGACCCAGTTGAGGAACTGACAGAAGACCAGAAGAGGTCCCGAAAGCATTTCAGGCATAGAGCTCAGGTACACACAGCCATCCCTGCCTGGGCTGGACACACTGTTGCGGCACAGCTGAGCACCACCTCTGTGGTGCTTGATGGACAACTCTCTCTTCTTGGCCTTTCCTTCTGCAGATTTTTTGAAATTTGTAAAGAACAATGAACGGGAAGAGATCACCATTGCAGCCATTGACAGCATGGTACGCGGTGACTCCTATAATGCTGAGGCTTGTGCTGCTGTACTGGATTTGCTTGCACAGTCAGAAACCTCCAATCTGAAGCATGTAAGTAGCTATGGCCAGCTCTTGAGCCTCTGGGGATTGGATGCTCTCACAAGACAGGTCACATGGGCACCCAAAAGCTCCTTAGGCCAGCACAGCATGGTAGGGAACAAAACACTTCTCTTCAGAAGCTGTGCATATGTCTTACTCTGGCAGCAAATCAATCTCCTTCTCCATACCTCCTCCAGGTGCCAACCATTGTGAAGTTTATCCACTGATGGCTTGTGTCCAACAAGGAGGTGTTTCTGAGCACAGACTGGACAAGACACTTCTAGAGCTGACCCATGCACACCCCAGTGATGTGGTTGTGACCCTCCTGTGCTCCGCCCCATCATGTGAAAGGTATGGGGCCTATCTGCCTTTAGAGCCCATCACTCTGCAGACTGCATGCCATGTAAGCTGCCAGATTGATGGAGTGTTCCAGGACCCTCCAGCTGCTTCATTTCTCAGCAGTGGTATGTCAATCCCAGAGCCAGCTTCCATGCTCCCACTGACCCTCAAGATTCTGTCTCTTGGCCAGCTGCCCACTGGCAGGGACAGGATCGCTGGGTGCTGCCAGTGAGAGGCTGTGGGCAGAGACAGGCCTGGGGACCAGCCTGTGGCTGCCTAGGCCATGGTATTGTGGCTGTGACCCCACTGACAGAGAGCTCTGGGCCTGCAGAGCTGCTCTGACCATGTGGAAAGTGCTCGTCTCCTCAAGCAGGACTGCAAAGATGGTGCTGTTGGAGTTGCCCTGCATTCTGGAGGGCTGGCCAGAGCACAGCACAGCACAGCACTCTGATGGGGAATGAAAGAAAGCCTTCTCCCTGGCTGTGAGTTCCTCCTCGGGTCTTTTCTTGCCCCCAAGGTGACAGTTCAGTCAGCTGTCCATCCTCCCTCACCTCTACATCTCACTGCCTCAGGTGCACTGTAAGCTTGGGCTAGGGGCAGGTTCAGGGGCAGCCAGGCTGGTGCTTCTGTGGCCTAGAGCAATGCTCAAGCATGGTCTCTGGGTTTTTTTGTTTTTTTCACAGGCAATCAAGGCACTGTGAGAGATCATCCATCTGCCCTTGTCCCCAGAGGCATCAATAGTGGCCCCCTCCCTCTTCATGGCTCTGCTGGTCCAAGTTTTCTACAGCACAGAGGAGATGCCAGAAGGCATCAATATACTCTGGAGGAGATGGCAGAGGAGACAGCACTTTCTCACCAACCCCAAAAGGTGTACCATCCCAGCCTTTCTGTCTCTCCTATGTCCCTGGACCTTGGGACAGGACTCTCTGCATGACCTGAGCTTTGCTTTGCACACAGGTTTGTAGTGCTGACAGTGAAAGCACTGCTCTGCTGTCTGTGGCTTGAGGCTGTGGTGTTGGCAGTTGAATGTAAGAGAGGCTGAGAGAGACTCCTCAGCAATGACACCCACCACTATGCAATGGGTCTATGGACCAGGTGAGAGCCTCCTTCTCCTTAGTGTCCCTGTAATTTCTCCCCTACAGATGGGGCAGCCCACACCATCACCAAGGGATGGCCCAGCATACATAAAGGCTGTGAGAAACAGATGCACAGGAGCAGCCACCTCCCAAAGTGTCAGCACTGCTTCCTGGGGCCCCTGGTGTGGTGGCAGAGAGCAGCGGGGGCTGTGCATGCAGCTACACTCAGGGCAGCCTGCTGGGACAGAGCAGGTTGCACTGAGGGCTAGTGACAGAGCCTGGGGGACATGACTCCCTGAAAGCTTTTTAGTCTTACCTAGAAGCAGTCTGCTGATATTGGCAGATACTGCTTTTCTCTTGATGAGTGGTGGGATGGAAAGACCAGGCCTGTGTGAGTCAGTGTTGGGAGAGGCTTGGTCACCTTGCTTAGGGTTGATGTTGCCCTCTTCCTTGTGCCAGAGAAATGCACCATGTCTCCAGGTCCTTCCTTAAAATGATTGCACACTACCTGGTCATGCTACTCAGCAGGGAAAAGTCATATTGGAGGGTTCCTGCCATGGCATGCCTCCTGCAGCTGCAGCTGTGGGGGGAACCCTATCAGTGGAGCTGGGGCAAAGCAGAGGCTCTGCTGTGTGCCCTTGGCCTCTCACTGCTGGAGTGACACTTACCTCCACCTCTGTTTCCTGCCACCCTGGTGCCAGCCCTCACTCTTCCATCATAGCTCCTCAAAGTCAAAGGGTCTGCTGAGAATGGAGGGCACAGTGGGTAAGAAATCTATGCAGGGCAGGGAACCCAGGGGCTCTGCACAGCCTCTGCTGCCTTTGGGCTGGTCATCTGGGGACCCTGTTCCTGCCCTATGTGGTGCTGGGGTCTTGCCACCCGGGCACCCCATCACTGATGCAACTTACATCCTTCAGTTCCTCCAATGCCTTGAAACAGAGGAAATGGTTGATACGATCCTGCAGCTCATGTCAAGTCATCTGCAGAGTGACTACAAAGACATGTGTCGCTTGGTGCTCAGAGGCCTCTTTGTGCTCTGCAAGAGTCGCTGGAAGCTGGCTGAACTTGTGCTGGCAGTATGGGGCTTTGTAGGGAATGCAGGGTGATGCAGGACCTAGAATGTGGCTGGGCTTTGAGGACTGTGCCAGCTGCTCCCAATACTTCTGCCTCCCCATTCAGCTGCCAAGTGTTTTGCCAAGTGTCTGGCTTCTGGGCCCCAAGGCTGCAGGGTGGGGATGCAACACCAGAGCAGTTTTGTTGGAGCAGCCTTCCATAGCTTTGCAGTATAGCCTTGTGTTCCACACAGGCCAGAAGGTTGCAGAGCCTTCCTGAAAGCCTCATAGAACTACTGAAGGATGCAGATGGGGAGCTGGTTGGGCTGACCCTCTCTGTGCTCAGCAAGGTGCTCCTGGACAACAACGTGGCAATTGCCATCCCCATTGCTCTGCAGCTGGCGGAGGTGCTCCAGCCACTCTTTGACAGTGTAAGATTGTACCCTCTAATCACGGTGCTGTCTGCTGCCAGGAAATTTTGTGCCCTGTGGATTTTTAGGCCCCTGCCCAGGTGGGCCTGGAATAGCCATTGCTAAGGTCTTGCCTACTTTCTTTCCACAAAGACACCAGCCATGTGCAGCTTCTTTCCATTTGCCTCTTTCAAGAGATCATAGTCTACCTACAGAAAGAGAGAAAAAATCCCCTGAGGATGTGTGTGCACCAGAGTCTGCTCCCACTCTTCTTCCACCTGTATGATGAGAACTGGTGTGTGGCAGAGGTGAGGATTCCAAGCTGCCTGTTGCCCTGGCAACTCACAGACTGCAGCTCTCCAGCCTCCTGGCTTTGCCTTCAGGGACATAGGTCCTGTGTCCTGGGCTGTGGTACTACCTCCTGGTCTCTGCTGCTCTCTAGACCTCCCTGAAAACCCTGCTTCAAGCGACCAAGTTTCTGAACAAGAGGAAGTTCAAGTGATTTCTGGAGAGGGAGCAGCCATGGAGACGTAGTGAGTGCCTGGTAGGGCTGGTTCCAAACCCGAAACATAGCCTGTACAAGCCCTCTGCCCCCAGTACCCAAAGCCTGTCGGGCTGGTAGCTGTGACCCTGCCCACTCCTTGCACCCATTGCCACCAGCCTGTGCCCCACAAGTTGCTTCTTCCTGTCAGCCTGTGGGCCCATAAACTCTTTTCCAGACTCCTTCCCCCCACAATCCAGGGTGCCAGTGGAGCCTTGGCCCAGCTGTTCTTTGGTAGCGGATTGGCACCAAGGCTCACTAAGGAGTACCAAGCCCTCTGTTCCCCTCAAACTCTGGCACCAGCCAGCTGCTGGTGTGTCTGAGCAGGAGAGCCCAATCCTGGGCACAGGGACATACTGGCCAAGGCAGAGAGCTTGTACCAACCCTTCCCTTCCTGCCCTTCCACTGTCTCCAGCTGTCAGAAAACAGAAACACAACAGGCCCTGACATACCTGCAGAGCTCACAGGAGTCCATGCAAGAAACAGCCATCAAGTTCATCAGTGAGACATGGCCCCATCCTTTCCCACTGCAGCTCTGCCCCAGCCCTAGCAGCTGCACTGGCAATAAGATTAAGCTCAGTGGCTTTGGAGCCCTGGCTCCCCGGTTCAGGGTCACAGTTGGGGCCACTGCCACCCTCCCTCATCCCGGGGTTTCAGTCCTGGCTTCAGGTCCTGGCTTCAGTCCTGCCAGAGGAGGAGGGTGCCTGGCTGGGCTGGCAGCACTGGTGTGGGGGAGCTGAGTCACTGGGTCCATGACAGGCTCTGGGTTTCCAGGGCTCATCAGGCAGCTCGTGAGGGGATGACGGCAGGAACAGTTCCAGATCATACATGATGGTGAGTAAGGGAAGTGGAGTGTCAGCTGCGACTGATCAGGGAGGGGTAGAGAGCCAGGAAGCATCAATTCCTGCCCCATCTTTTAAGAGCTCTTCTCCCTGCACAAACGAGAGGCCATGCAGGTAGAGCAGAGAAAAAAGGGGTATATGGGATATTTGTAGCTAGCATCTTTCAGTTGATCCCATTGGCCCCTGCTTCCTCTTGGTCATGGGAAGAGCTAGATGGGATGCGTCTGGCAAGAGGGCTCCTAGGGATTCTGCAGATCAGCGGTCTGACCTCATTGCTGTTGTTCCGTCTTCCAGCTCTTCTAGGCATGGAAAATTACATTAGCCCCTCTGTCTCAACTCTGGCAGTTCAAACATTGCACAACTTAAAAACTGCACAAAGAAATGGCCCATTTTATCTGCTACAAGACTCAGCCCCACAGGGTGTATAGGAGATAACATTCCCTCTGGGTCCATGGCTGGCCATGCCTTGCAAGCTGTGAGCAGAGCTGATTCCAGGAGCTCTGTCTGCTGGGACCACCTGAGCCTTCAGGAAGGCCAAGAGTGTCCTGGCTTCTCCTAATCCACAGGACAGCTTTCTTTTATCCCAGCATGAAAATACAAAAACTGTATTCATATCACACAGAGGGCCAGAAGCTTTTTTTTGGCTGCAAGTGTCCACAGGACATTGGGGAAGAGAAGAGAAAGAGTGTTTTTGCAGCAAGCAACCCAGCCACCCAGGCAACATGGTAGGAAAAGTGGCTGGAAGCTGCTTGGCTTGTGGTTCTGCTGAAGTTTTTGACCAGAAAATGGGTCAGATTGGCAGATGCCAGACTTGTGTTTAGTCCCTGCGAAATTTGTCCATGGATATGCCTACGAATGTCCTCCCAGCCATGAACTGCCAACTGTGGCCTGTTCTTACCTGTTTTGTTAAGTGTCTGAGGTGCCTCTTGAGGCTGCTATGGAGCTCCTTCACCAAGGAACAGATTGTGATACAATATCCCTTTCTGCTTATATTTGGGCACTGGCAGAGTCTGGACCAGTCTGGCTTGAGCTTGAAGTCTTACCAAGCAAGTCTGTTAATGGGAGCAGCTCATGGTCTCCTTCTGCTGTGACAGGCAGACAGGGCCACGGAGACAGAGTGGAACTACCTCATCTTCTGGGACACTAGGAAGGATGTGGATTCTGCTCTGCCTTGTCACCACCAGTTCTGCCTGGGCTACATCCTGCTGTGGGCAAAGCAACATGAAGCATGCCCACTCTGTAGAAGAATGACAGAAGCTGTCTGTTGGAAACAATTAGAAACTTCTAAAAATTAGAAACTTCTGCAGATACTGAAGGGTTCAGTCTGAAGCCTTAGAAAGAGCTTGCATTGATGTAGTGATGAAGGTACACAGACATTGGGTAGTGTGTTGGATAGGGTGAAACAGGGAAACTTTATGAATGTGATTGTTTGGCAGAAGATTCTGAAAATATGCAGCCTAGAATCAAAATAGAAATGAAAGCCTGCTTTGAGTAATGATCTTGTATAGTTACTATATAACCAAACAATAGCCTAGCCAGCTAAAGGACAATCCCTGCTGATGACACAATGTCCTTCTGCTGATAGAGAATCCAAAGGTCAAGAAGCAAGGGAAAAATTTGTAAAGCTTTTAGAGTTTAAAATGCAACACTGTATGTTAATATGTTGCTGCTCATAGACTGTATGTAAAATCCTTAGTGAGTGTATCTTGCAGTGATTGGTTACTGGGAACTAGAATATTCACTACAGAAAAAGATATATTGTATTTTAACAAGAACTGCGCTCTCTTACTTTTTACCCCGCTCCCACCTCTTAGCTCCTCTTAGCCTCTCCTAGCCCTTCCTTTTCCCTACCCCTCTCTTATTTCCTACCCCACTCTTAGCTCTTATTTCTTACCCCTCTCTCAGGTCTTAGTCTTTCCCCTCTCTTAGCCCTCTCCTGTCCTCCCCCTCTCAATAGCCTGAGTAGGACTCAGAATAAAAACTCTATCAAACCTCAGCTCCTTTAGTAGATTCACTTCCTTGTCGCTCTGTGAATAAGCTCTACATTTACTTTCTGAATTTTCTGTTGTTTTTTTCAAGATGGTAAGTCCCAATTATGGTTGTAATATATATTGGTATAATTTGCTTCTTATTGTACACATATAAAATCAAGTATAAAAGCATGTTTCATGTAAAAAACACAAGGAATTTGAGATTGCAAAAGCAGCTGCTGGAAAACCAGGAATTTGCAAGAGAATGACCCAGCAATTAAGATAACACTGAGAAGAGGCGAGTCCATCCAGGCAAGATGAGCGCTCTAACAACCTGGTGATTAATGCCTGATACCAACCTGATCTGATTCTCCAGGACCATGCATCTCAATACCCAGTTCCCATAAAACTACTTAAGACTCTCCCTCTTTCTCAGAAACATCATTAACAAACCAACAGAAAAAATACGAATATGTAACAACACAAGAAAAAAGAAACTGAAGCTGCATAGCGTCAAGCTGAAAAAACTGTATAAAACACAGCTCTCCAAAAGACAGTTTGTGAACTTGGGGGAATCACTGTGAGAGAGGCTGATTCATAGTTCACTCAGCGCCGATCCCAGGCTCTACGCTGACTGTGATTGTGGTTATTTCCAAAATTCGATTTTGCAAACTTTTCAATAAAATTGTTATTGATAAATTTGGCTGAATTTCATTTTTAACATGGTGGTTTTGGAATGGCTAGGAATTGGGGGTCTCCTTCCTTCATCAACTCCACACTGCAATGCCTTTAGAATACAGCCTACTGGCCTTTTTTTGCATAGCCATGGAATTTCCACAAGGCAGAAAGTGTAATTGTATTTCCAGCCAAAAGCCCATGAGGAGGGGGGCAGCCAGAGCATCCTGTGCAGATACAGGTCTGCAGCTGTGACTCAAGAGGGTTTTAGTTCCTGCCCAGCAGAGATGATGTGTGATCTGTGCCCTCTCTTCCCCCTTTCCAGGTGCCCGTGGATAATAGGTACAGGGTTCTGCAAGGGGTATGGAAGAGGTTGAGGATTTCTGCTGGCAGTAGAGTGCGGCAGAGAGCAAACAGCCCAGGATGTTCCTGGAGTGTGTGACAGAGAACTTCTGACACAGCTGGTGACTGAGCCAATGAGGGAAGGCACCACTGGATAATAGCCAGGGTGGAATGTCTAATTCAGAACAATTTGCAGTACAGCTGAATTAACCCATTTTAGTTTAGTTGGAGTGATTTAGAATCCCATTGCTATCGAAGTTGATGATTTGTGCTTAGTAAAGCTGAATAGAAATATTATAAATGATAGGTAGATGCCTGTCCCTAACACTACCATCTGTCCACAGACCACAGAACCAACAGCAGGCTCTCTTCTGGCTCCCTCTGCTCCTGGAGAAGAGGCCAAACAGGAGCAAAATTTCCACAAGCCTCCAGCTGGTCACACCACAGTCTGAACATTCTGAGTCTGTAAGTATCAACTCTGGGTGGTGTTGTCTTGAGTGCAAGGCAGAGCTGCAAGTTTCTGACCAGCCAGCACTTGCTGTTGGTAGTTGAAGATGCTGAGTGCTGGAGTCCTGCCAGCACTTTGCAATTCACCCCAGCCAGTGACAGATGGAAAACGAGTTATGATCTGTCATGTTTATACCCCCATTCTGATAGGGGCCAGCCTGAAATATGAAGGCTCCCTGTCTCCAGAAGAGAGAGCATTTCAAAGACAATGTGCTCAGCCATTTCAGATTCTATAGATGACAGATTCTGTGTGGTCTGGAGAGACCTGTCCCCCACACACTACTCCCCCACAGGCCAAGTAGCTGCAGGCACAAAAGGCATTGATCTGACCGCACAAGCTCTTTACACTGATTTGTTCTTTTTGGCTTCTTGGTTGTGCTTACCTGTGAGTATTTCAGAAATACACTGGGATGTGATGTTACTTCCTGAAATCAGGGATTTTGGTACATTTGTTGCCAGGTTGTTCTTTTGCCTCTTCAGGCAGAGCAGTCAGTAGCAGAGCTGACAGGCACTCTGAGCCCGCCTGTCTTACGGCTTTTGATAAGCTGCAAAGAGATTATTTCATTCTCCATGAATCCATGTGGAGCCACTCTTCTCTTGAGTGACATAAGACACAAACTACAAAGTTCTAAGCCCTTCGTCTAGACAAAAGCCAGAGCTTACGTATGTCTGTTGAGACTTTTTGTTCTGAAGTCTGCAACTTTGAAAACTCCACCTGAGCCTGGAGGCTGGGAAGCCTTATGTCCTTGAGTGCTGTCTTGTGTTGCTAAGAACAGGAAAGGCATCTCCAAAATTTGGATGCTTTATTTTAAGTCAAATGTGCAACTGGGTGCCTGGGCAGCTGCCTGGGACCCAAGCACCCAGGGGTGCCGGTAAACAGCAGTTCAACCTAAGCCAGGATGGGCCCAGGTGGCCAAGAAAGCCAAGGGCATGCTGGACTGTGTCAGCAATAGTGGGGCAGCAGGAGCAGGGCAGTGCCCGTCCCCCTCTGCTGGGCAGCGCTGCGGCCGCAGGTGTAGTGCTGTGTCCAGTTCTGGGCCCCTCTGAAGCAGAAAGTAATTAAGGGGCTGGAGCATGTCCAGAGAAGGACAAGGGCAGTGGGGAAGGCTGTGGAGGACAAGAGGACAAGTCCAGTGAGGAAGTGCTGAGGGAGCTTTAGCATAGAGAAAGACAGGCTGATGAGGGACCTTCAGGTAGACTTCCACAAATCCCTACATGACAATGCTCACCACAAGAGCTTTTTCCCTGCCAGACTTCCCCTGCCTGCATCCAAGTACTTTAGACACTGGTGTAAGTGACACTTTCATCTTTTGGTTTATTTATTTGTTTCTTTGTTTGTTTGATAGAAGGAAGAACCCTGTGTAATTCCTCTTTCTCCAGTGATTTTCTCCAGCTTTTGCTCAACTCTTCCTGCCCACATGCAGCACTGGAAGAGACTCTGCTAGAATTTTAGCTTGGAAATTGGCAGTTCTGAAAGATGCAGTATATTTGCATGAGAACCCGTAGTTAGGGGCAGGGACATTGGGGAAGGAGAAGCTGTTCTGGTGTCAGGCCAGACAGCAGGGCTTGCACATGACTTTCAGTTTAACGATATCTGTGCCATTTGGAAGCTCATGGTTGATCAGTATGTGTTATATTTGTTAATTGAGCAAGAAATCGATACCCTTGCATTCCAGGTGGTCCTCAGAGATCAGAGAGGCTGGCAGAGGTTGGGCTTCATTTCTGATAACAGCCACATGAGCACCGTCACTGTGGTTAAGTCCAAGAGGAGAACTTAGCTGAGCACAGATGCAAAAAGACTGCAGTTCCCAGAGTAGTGCTCTGGGTCTGATCACTTTTCATAAGGACCAGCATCCTCCAGATTCCCCAAGAGTCTGGCTTATTGAAGCAACATGAGAGTAAGTTAATGGTTGCTGCTGACTGGGGCACTGGCTACAAAGTGACAGAAAGTATAGTAAGAGAGTTTATACTATCATCTATCTATCTATCTATCTATCTATCTATCTATCTATCTATCTATCTATCTATCTATCTGTCTCTCTGTCTGTCTATTCGTCTATCCGTCTGTCAATCTGTTTATGTATCTGATAGATATCAAATATTCTATTTGAATCTTCCCATTTCTGCTCCAAAGCAGTTGGTGGTACAAAGCTCACCTAAAGGCATCCCTTCAGAAGAGGAGGAGAGACAGGTTCCATTGACTAATCCTGAACAGGCAGAGATGATTCCCCCTGCAGATATGGTTGTTTATTCCCCTCAGAGCTGTTTTCCTCCTCCAGTGTCTTCTGCCCTGAAACCTCCTTCGTATCCTACAAATTTCTGTATGTCCTAAAGTGGCGGAACAATCCCAAGCTCTAGGTGGAGTTTGGTGACTTTGGTCATACATGCATTACATGACACAAGGTTTCCCTCATTGGCATCGCTAGGGATGTTTCAATTAATTTGTTGGTGGGGCCTTTTGAGGATCTCTGTTATTGCTGCTCAGAATTCTCAGCTGACAAAAGACAGAGAATAAACACCTTGGTCCCGTTCCATATACTGATGTGGCCATAGCGACTCTGTGACCAAATTGCACACATCCTTTTCTCCTGAATGACCAGGATTTCTAACAAGAGTGTAGATCTCAAAAAGGCAGTAGTGGTAGTGCAGATCTGAAGAGAACATGAACTCCAGAATTGTCTCTCACAAGGGATGAGCTCGCACAGTAAGCCACCTGTAGAACCAGGATGGAGCTTTGGGACTGGCCTGGGTGTCAGTCAAAATGGAAAGACAAATAGGACACAGCAGAATGGGAGAGAGGCCCTCACTAGACCCTTGAGAAATACCACACATTTCTTGTCAGCTGCCCGAGTCTGTTGGAGATTCAGACCCAGATGGACTCTGATTGTACTGTGTTACTTTGGAATCTGTGCCTCCCAATGGGCAGAGAACAAAGCAGGAGAGCAGCAGCACAGTGCTTTGGGAACCCTTCAGTCTTTGAGTCTTGGCCCACAAATGGTTTATGTGAAGTTGAAGCCCATGTTCTCTTGCTTTCTGTGCATGTCCTTCTAGAGAAAGAGCACGAGCAGATTGCTTTATCAGAGATGCCATGCCAGACTGAGGGAGAGCTGTTCCTAGCCCCAGAGCAGGAAGAACAGCTTGGGCAGCAGGTGGAAGAGCCACTGGAGAACGGCCAGGTAAGCCTGCCTCACCAGGTAACAGAGTGAATTGCAAGAAGAGGGGCATAAAACACAGCTCTTGGGACTGAGGAGGTCAGGAGTCCTAGAGGCACTGAAAGCACAGAGCCTTGTAATCTGCAGATATCAGCATTGGAACAGGAGGGTTACAATGGAAGCATAGGTGGGTAAGGAAGCAGAAAAAAGTGACTGAATGAGTGTGATTTTTGAGGCTGAAAGTGGGAAAAGCTGAGCCTGATGGCAGCTCCCAGTCTCTTTCTCTGCATTTGTGTGTACAGAGCACCAAGGCAGAGCCACAAGCAGAGCTGCCCGAACGTCACAATGCCATCATGGCAGTGAAGAGGAGGCACATGGAAGACATGAGAAGTATTCAAGAAGAACTGAATCTCCATTGGCAGAGAGGTGATCAGCCAAACCAGCTGAGTGAAAGAGTGGCAGCGACTCCACTCATGAAGCTTTCTCTCTCTTGTTTTTAAGAGAATATCAAGGAAAAGCTTCAGGAAGAGCTGCAGAAACTGAGGCTAGGAGCAAGGCAGTGGAGAAGAGGCTGGAGGAAGTAATGAAAATCATAAAAGGGAAAATTAATCACTTGATTCAGAAGAAGGAGGTTCTGCGAAAGCAAGTGAGTAGAACAGTGATAGCCACTGCAGCCACAAGGCTGGTGGTTTCTGCCCTTTTTTCCGTTCCTCTGCAGGGCAACAGGGGGGTGAGGTGATGCCTCTGAGTACCATCCTGCTGTAGTGTCTGTCACAGCTGCTTTGAAGGACATTTCCTGGTGTGCTGAATCCCAACTGCTGCTCTGGGCAGTGGGACTAGTCCTTTGCCACTTTTGTCAGCACTCATCTGAATGCATTCCTGCTGGCTTGTTGCTGCTGTCCTTGTTTCTTCAGGTGTTTTTGGAAGTGAACATAGTCACCCATATAGATTTTACATACAAGCTACAAGCTGTCTGTATCCTGTGGTGAATCTGCTCCTCTCCTGCTCTTTCCCTTTCCTCACAGTCAATGAGCCTTGGCAGAGAAGGACAAGCTGTGGCCTCTGCTTTGTTCTGTTTGACTTGAGGTGGAAGTGTTGACATCTCACCTGGCAGCCTGCGAAGGCTTCCAGCAAATGATTGGTGATGAAAAGCCCCAGGATCAGCATGATGCACAAGACCTGTCCCAACCAGAGAAGCTAAAGGCTGAGCTTGTCTCAAGATGGTGGAGGAAAAGGGAACTCAGTGGCAGGAGGTACAACATTTGAACCAGAAGCTGCAAATGTGTCTACAGCCCTTGGAGGGAGAAAAGACTTCTTAAGAGGAGGTGGAATGTACATTGTTGCAGTCATCCTTCAGAAAATCCATAAAAATGGAATATGAAAATGACCATGAATTCAATTAAAACCAACCTTTGGTTTTAACCATTTGGTTTCGGAAGTGAGCATCCAAAAAAGTCCAGATTATGAGCTTTGCATGTGGCAACTTCCTAAGGGCTTGCATTTGAAAAGAAAACTAGGGATAATCTCTGCCAGTCACCTTTCTGACACAAACTCATGACTTCTACTCAGATCTACACGGACTCTTCTACTGAATCTTCTGCAGCAGAAGAAGCCTCATCTAAAAGAGCCTTGGTTCCCCAACCTGAGAAGTGCAGCCTGGGCAGTTTGTCCATCTCCAGCACTGACACAGATGCTGCTCAGCTACAGGAGAGCAAGGGTGACTTCCCAGATACACTACGTCTGGTGTATTTCTTGTCTGAGGGACAGTGTACTGTGTGCACATGCTGTATAGCTGTACCAAACAATCCTCCTCAGTGTGGTGTCACAGAGACATTTAGAACTCCCCACAGGAACTGCTGTACTTCGAGGCACTAAGAGAGCGCTCTGGGTGTTCCTGCTGCTGCTGAGGGCAGTGTGGACTGGCTGGTGTTTGCCTAGGCTTCCACTTCTCAGAAGGAAGAAGCAGGAATTTTTCCTTGATCAGTTGCTTGAGTTCTACCCATTGGTCCAACCCTTGCACAAATCAGTCTCTAAGAAAACACATGAAGCCCTTTGTGATTGTGCAGCACAACTGATTTCATGTGCTTCTTGCACATAACAGCTGCCATTGTTGTGCCCTCAGATAAGACCTGGTGGGGCTGAGAACAGAGCCCAGTTGATTCTGTGTCTACCATCACCTGTCGGGACAAAAAGTGCATTGATCCACATTTCGGTGTGTCTGATCTCAAAGCAAATCCTGTTGTGTCCTGAATGGGGGCAGCAGCTTGTCAGGGGCTCAGGCTGGCTGTGTCTTCTTGCCATTGCTTGTCAGTGCTCATGCTTGGCTTCTGTCAGCCTTGGTGTATGCCCTGCCCCTGAGGGTTGCTGTGACTGCAGAGGCTGAAGCCTTCCTTAGCTGTGACAGTGCCGCTGCCGCCCGGCCGGGAGCTGCAGCGCCGAGCTGCCCTGTGACACAAACCCTTCATCTGTGCCGGCTTCTGCAAGACACGGCCTGGACTCCCAAGAGGAACAGCATCTCCTTTGGGCAGCTGCGTGCCAAACCGGCCCCTGAGCAGCACTGAAGTCCTTGCTGCTCTTGCCCGCTGTGCCGGGTTCGGAAGGTGGGGGGACTTGTGCGGTGCTGAGAGGCCAAGTCTAATGACAGCAACTGATCCGTGCTGTCAGGGTAAAGGAAAGCAGTGTGGTTCTTCACATGGGCCACGGGCACGGGCGTCATCAAGCTCAGCCTGCTCATAAAGGGTGAGGGTCCTGATGCTGAAAGCCTCGTCTGGATTGGTTATAGTATGAGCTACTCTGGTTTACAAATGGAAATGTCGCTGTAGGACAAATAATGACTCACACAGACACGGCTCCCATATAACAGGGAAAAAACTAGTTCTATTCTTACAACTTCAGTATTTATAGATTCTCAGCAATGACCAGGAATTCGATAGTTAGGCTACCAGCTTTCCAATTGCACTGGTCCTGTGTGACGTCCATCAAAAGACGTGTATCAGAAAGAATGTATACATATTTATGTTAACAATCACTGTCATGGGAAAGTTTGTAGAAACTATGTCTAAAAGGTCAAAAAACTGAGTTTTCAGGGTGGCATCTCACCCTTTTTGTTTTTAAAAAGGAAAAAAACAAAAGAAAATGAACAGAGAAAGCTAACAACATTCTAAACAATCAAAAGGAAAATAAACACTCCATATAATGAGAAGGTTGTAATTTCAGGGTGATAGCTCACCCTTTCATTATTAGAAAAAAGGAAAAAAAAACAAACAGTGAAAGCGTGTCTAACATCAACACCTGCTCGTGGATGGGGCATTGGGGTGATCACCCATATCATCCACACCTGAGCCATCATCTGATTGCCCACCGATACAATGACTTTCAATTTGGTCATGGTCTCCTACCTACTCATTAACCAGATGCTGTCTCTGCGGTTGCAGGTCAGGATGAACACACTGTGCATGTACCCAGCCTACCCCGGTATCTGTGGATACACAAGCATACCCGTGCCCTGAAGCGATAGGGTCATAGGGACCCTCCCTATGTTTGGTGATTAAATTCCTCACTCGAACTTTGGCCTGAGGGTGATGGGTCTCATCCGAAGCCCACAAGGAAAGGTGGTGGTTCAACATGACTGGGTTACTGGAATTCAGCTGCACCGTGAGGTTATTGAAGGTATATAAAGCTTTTCCCAACTGACTGTGTGGGCTCTCACCCTGCATTCCCTGTTTTTGCTTCTGCAGAACTCGCTTCAGCGTACCATGAGCACGTTATATGATAGCCTGACCTGTCGGAGAATGAGGGATAACAAACTTGTATAACACACCCCACAGCTGCAGGAGCTGCCACACATTCTGAGAGGCATAAGCACGACCATTATCGGTCTTCACAGCAAAAGGAATGCCCAAGACAGCAAAGGCCTGCCTCCAGTGGACAATGACATGGCAGGTTTTTTCTCCTGTGTGAGCAGAAGCCCACATGGCAAAGGAGAAAGTATCCACACTGACGTGTACATACCAGAGCCGGCTGAACTCAGCCACTTGGGTGACATCCATCTGCCAAAGCTCTAAGGCCCGAAGGCCCCTGGTGTTTACCCCTGCCGGCAAATGTGAGGCAAGCGCATGACAGTCGTCACAAGAGTCAACAATGTCATGGGCCTCAGCTGACATCAGCAGGAACTGCTTCTGCAAAGTATGAGCATTCTGATGGAAGAATCCATGCGACACTTTGGCCTGGTTGAGCATATCAGCCTGAGGCATAACCCAAGGCGCTAGTCAATTTTTCAGCCCTTGCGTTACCTTCTGCAATGAACCCTGGTAAATTGGTATGACCAGTTTAGGGTCTCGCATGGAGAACCTAATATGGATGCACCTGGGCCAGAATAGCACTCCACAAGGCCTTCAGTAAATGAAACAAAGCAGGATTACTGACTTCCTTCAAAACCGAACGACCCAACCGCTCAGCTATGTCAGCCATGTAGGCAGAATTTTTGACCAAATTGAAAGGTTCCTGGGAAAACTTCTGAAATGCCATGAGAGCAGCCCGTAATTCCATCAATTGAGCTGATCCAGCCTCATGACTCTCCAAAACTTGCCACTCAGATCCTTCCTTCCCGGTAGCAATGGCCTTTCAAGTCCTCCCTGAACCGTCGGTAAAGACAGTGGGTCCTTGCACAGGTTTCTGACTATGTTTGGGCTGCAAAGAAGGTTCAGTGAAGGTTGCCACTTGCAATAGCTTGTGGCTGGGCAGGTGATAGGTGGTCGGCCCAGAAAAATTCTCCAGAGCATTTTGCATGGCAATACTGTTCGCAAAACTCCAGTCAAAATCCTCCCATAGTACCAGGAGCACAATCTTGGCGGGATCTGCGCCCATCAATCGAAAACACCATTGTCGGCATTTGATTATCAAACGAGATATCAGCTAAAACAGTGCAGTTGCCAGCTTTTATGGCTGTTGTGCAGCACGCAGACAAGTCTTTCCTGCACTTTGCGAATCAGCTGTCTGCTTCTGTAGAGATGTAAGATGGATTGTGTTCAAAAGCCTTGAAAGGCCTAACTGCCATGCGTAGGAGGATCATTGGGGCACTCCCTGGAGATCCGTCACTGTCAGACGTGGCACAGGCTTGTATAGAGGCAGGTGTCAGCTTAATCAGTGCAGTCCCTAAGGCATTCCAAGACTGCCTTGAAAAAGCTGCCTCAACCATAGGAAAAGAAGCCCTTAGATTTTCCCTAATGATACAATCTCTGAAAATCAGCATTTGAAACCTCCATCCGCTCTCTATCTATCAAACCACACCGAAACTCCATAACCAGGGTGTCCGTTGGAGAGAACACAAGCAAAGCCATGTGCACTACAAGCTCCTGACCTCGACACTATTACTGTTACCTGCAATATCACATCGAGTTCACCAGATGTCGCTGTAGGATAAGCAATGACTCACACAGACACGGCTCCCGTATAACAGGAAAAAAACCTATTTTTATTCTTTCAACTTCAGTATTTATAGATTCTCGGCAATAACCAGGAATTGGATAGTTAGGTTGTTGCCATTTAATTCAATAAACTGTATTATTAAGATAGTAGCAAGCATTAATAGTTAGTATTACTTGACATTAGTAGTAGTTATGCTAAGGCTCGGTAGGCCGTATGTAACCTGCAGATGAACTGTTAGAGCAGATTTTGTAATGTAAGCAGTATAGCTAAGAGATAATCCCTTATCTATGGAATGTACCTGTTGGCATAAACCTAAATGTCAGGGAGATTATGGTACCAGGTTGTAATGATGAAGAAATCATGTAAAGAAACATATAAAAACCCTGTGATTTTTCAGCAAGATGGGGCTCTGTCTTTGGACACTAGTCCACAGGCTCCCGGGCCCTCAATAAAGCACCGCATAAATGACTTCGGTTGTTTGTGTTTCCTTCGGATCGGGCAACAAGGTTATCACCTTTCCAATCATGCTGCTCACGCAAGATGTCTATCAAAAGACGTGTATCAGAAAGAATGTATACATATCTATGTTTACAGTCACTGTCCTGGGAAAGTTTTTAGAAATTATGTCAACAAGATCAAAAACCTGAGTTTTCCGGGAGACATGGAAAGGCATTAATTCTTTTGGCAAACTTCTGCTGGAGAAGTTAGGAACACTTGGCAATATTCTTCCTCTTCTGAAACTGGCATCTGTTTCTAAGAATTGGTTCTAGGTGTCAAGATGCATTTAATCTTAGGAAGTATGAAACCTTTTGTTGAACAAAACCAATATTGAAGTGTTTATTCCCAAGAAAATAAAGGCTCAGTTAGATCCAGCTCTCCTTAATGTTTATATATGAGAAACTTACTTGCCTTGCTTCCTTTTCTCTTCTGGTCTCTTTTTCATCTGAAGGTAATCTCCCTGTGCTTAGTTTCCTGTCATGAAAACAATTCAAAGGACAGTACAAAATCAGTCTCTGTGCTGGCCACTTGTCCTGTGCAGGTGCCTGTCTCCTAGTGGTTGCAGTTCCTGTTCTTGCTGTTGCCCAGCTGACCACATAGTGTGCAGAGCTCCCAACAGCGGGGCTGCGTTTTGTATCTCATGGAAGGTGGTCTCTCTGCTTGAAAGTGAGCATCTAGTATTTTCTTTCTCTCAGAGAAAATGGTGAACATGGAAAATCTCATGACGAAATACATTGAACTGGAAAATATTTGAAGCGAGTCCAGCCACAGTTACTTCTCCAAAACCATGGGCTTGGTGTTTTGCTGGTGAAATAACTAGCAAGTGTGAAGTTAGACAAGCTTCAAACATATTCAGACACTAGGTTTAGATTATCAGTGATGATCAGAATTTGCAAGTGTGCTCAGAAGGAATTGTCAAAGGCATCTCCATGCTGCCAATATCCTGCAGCTTTTAGGTACTTACAGCAGAGATCTTTTGACTGGGCTGGCTTTCACTCTAAGATCTAAACAGCTTCTCTTTTCTTTGCTGTTGTTTTGTTTCTAGGGCTTTTGGAGAGGTTTCTAGAGCGCTTGACATTGCCACAGGAGGAGAGCTAAATGTCAACAGCCTTCATAGACTCTGCTGCTCTCGAGGCCTTTCCTGTCAGGTGTGAGCTCTTCCTGTAACTTTGGGTAGAGCTGTGCTGAAAAGGCACAAGAAGCACAGACTGGTGCCAGCCTCCAAATTGCACTTGGAACAGCCTTTGTTCTTCACAGCGGCCAGTAGGAAGGCAAGGAGGGCAGTGTTTCCTTTCAGAGAGGGACATGCCCTCTCACTCTCAATTGCTAAAACAAAAGTGGTGTCTTAGGGCATCTCACTGATCATTGGGGCTACAGCTTCAGACTCCTGAATCTTCATCTCTGGCTGCCACCAAGTACATCTGAATGTTACTGGTAGCCATTTAGCCACTTGGGAACTGTACATAAGGAGAGGTGCAAGGTGCAAGGTGTCCCTAAAAGCCCTAAGCCCTGCTCATAGCCCAGAATATATCCATACATTATTAAGGCCCAGACTGCTTCTTTTGAAGTCCAGACAGAGCAGTAAAGAGTATGGTCAGAGCTTTGTCAGTTACAATTGAGACGCCATTGTTACCAAATGGGCAAGGCAAATTATCAGCAGCCATATGTTCTGTCACTAGCCCCCGAGGGAGCAGAGGAATGGGCTGTTGGAATGTCACTTCCTAATTACCACAATATCTAATCACAAAACACTTATTCTGTCCTTGTCTCAAATGGACCTGGAAACAAGAATCAACTGTTGTCTTTTGTTAGGTTCAGCGTTCCAGGGATACGGGGTTTGAGGGCTGGTTTGAGTGATTGCCACCTCTTCAAAAATGGTGCTGGTAGCAGTACAGGAGCCTCTGCTGCGATCTGTGGTCATAGTTGCTATGTGCACAGATGTATGACAAGCAACCACAAGCAGTCAAGAGTGGTGTTGGTTTGTGTGTGTCCCATCCAAAGGGAGGGAGCTACAATCTAATGCTTCTGGAAAATAAGGCCACTGCTAGAAAAAGTGTAAAAAATGTGGGGATTTTTTGAAGCAGCCCATTCCATATTCCGATGGCTAAAGCTCTGAGGTAATAGAGCAGGGATGGATTTCCAGCACATTACAAAATGCATTCGAAACTGGGAGTGGGGAATTCTTTTGCTAAGTTTCCTAATTGGAGCTGGCTTTCATGGTGTGTTTTTTTCTCCACAGCTGACTTTGCTGTGGAGCCTCTTTGCTCAGCTCGCCCCTGAGCACAGTAGACAGAGCTCAGTAGCCGTCACTTCTGGGTGGATGGCGCCTGAAGTCTTGACAGGTCAACTTTATGTCCCCAAAGTGGACATAGGGTCTTTTGGAATCATGGGCATTGAAATGGTGGAAAGAGAAGTTCCTTACTGGAAGCAAACTCCTGTCTCATTAAGGAGGCACAGCACTGATACTGCTGACTTTCTCACCTGTCCTGTGTTCTGTGTGACACTGGGCAAAATGCTATTGCCATTTCCTGGCATGACTGCCACCAAGGTCACCTTCTAAAAATGTTCCTTCAACGCATCAAAATCTGGTGTATGTTAGGTTGCATGAGAAGTGGCAGGTAACCAGTTCAGAAACCTGCCATTTTGGCCTCCAGCCATGCTGTCCTCCATGATATTTCTTATTTTGAACACTCTTTGAGCTCTCTCTGAAAAAGAATTTTTCAGTGGAGACTTCAGCAGTGTGGTAAATGTCTTTGACATGGAGTTGGATCTTCCCAGTTTCAATTTTACAGCAATATAAAAAAGGAAAAGAAAAAAAGAACATGGAAAAAGAAGAGAAAAAGGAAGAGAAAAGGCACAAGAAAAAAATAAAAAAGAAGAAAAAATGGAAAGGGGTGTGAAAGCCAAGGCCTGGCGGTCAGAAGATATCTGGATGTAACGGAAAGATAGTCACCCCGCTCCTCCACAGTGTATGGTAATGACCCCCGTAATTAGCTAATAGCGCCTAGCTGTGATGAAAGCAGATGGGAGTAACACTGTGAACTTAGGTTATAAAGTGTCAAATTCTCCAGCAATAAACGCCATTTCTGCCATCCATCACATTGGTGTAGTGTGCAGATGGACTGAGTGATCCAAGGGGGGTCACCGTGCTGTTCCTGAACCAGGGCGTCTGCCTCGCATAAGGCAGCAGAGTTGTCCAGTCTGCCTTTTGGTTTCCTTCACAAATTTTGGAGTTTCCTGATTGGTGTGCTTTACAGTGCATAATTGCTACTTGTTCAGGTTTTTATATTGCTTTTATCAATTGCAGGACTGCATCTTGATGTTTAATGTGTGCGCCTTGAGAAGACAGAAGTCCTCTTTCCACAATTCCCCATGTACATGCACCATTCCAAAAGTGTATTTTGAATCAGTCCATGTATTTACTTTCTTCCCTTCACTCAGCTCTAATGCCCTGCTTAAGGCAACCAGTTCTGCTCATTGGGCAGATGTGATTGCAGAGGCCCTTGCCTCTACAGTGCGCTTACTATTCTTACCCCATATCCAGATTATCTGGTCCTGTTTTCCACAAAACTGTTTCCATCTGTGAACAGTTCCCAGTCTCCCTGTTTTAGTGGGATGCCTTTCAGATCTACTCTAGCTCAACAGGTGTGTTCTATCACTTTCACACAATCATGCTCCAATAGGCATTTTTCAACAGATGCACCTAAAACCAAGGCTGGAATCAAAAAGTTAGTTATTTTAAATGTCACATCATCCTGCTCCATTTAAACTACCTGGAATTCCATCATTTGACTTGGAGGTAGCCAATGGGCCCCCTTTTGATCTAAAACTGTGGTTACCATATATTGCACGTAGACATCTATGTGCCTACCCGTCATGAGTTTTCTAACTTCTTGTATCAGCATCACAGTAGCTGCAACTGTCCACAGGCCTGAAGGCCATCCAGCACTCACATTGTCAAGTTGTTTGGAAAAGCAGCCTATCAGCCTTTTCTAGCTGGGTCAGCGCTCCCAGTGCTAGGCCTAGTCTTTCATCCAACAAACAGCTGAAAATCTTTGGTCAAATCTGTTGCACTGGATTAGGAACCGCTAAGAAGGACAACATTGAATCTCTTAGAGAGCGAAGTTTATTATTCTTAATCTTCTGTTATACACATATTTGAGGTCCAAGAGCTAAAATTCTCATTGGTCATTAAAGCAACTAAATCTACTATTGTTAGCATTCAGGATCACACATAATCACGGAATGATTATATGAAGGTGCTTTATTGAAGAACACTATGTGTCAGGGGTACACATACCCAAATCTGACCCGACTTGGTTTTGAGTTGAACATGTTTTATACTCTATCGTTATAAAACTTACATATTAATTATTAAAATTACATTGTTCTTTGTATGCATTGTTTTTTCCCAAGCATAAATTTTCCCGTGATCCCCCCAGCACCCTAACATTGTTCCTCATGTTCTTTAAACAATAATTATATCCAATCATATCTAACAATTGTATCATTATCATCTACTGATTACACAGGTACAGTTTGACATGATCTTTAGCAAGCACAAGGCCTAACATTTCCCAGGGCCTAGTTTTCCAAGGCTTTCAAAGCTTGACTTTCTAAGTCCCTGAATTTTCTAGTATTTTAGGACCTTTTAGTATCACTATCACTGGTTAAGTGCAAAGACCACTTCTTGACTAAACACCACCTGCAGATTATAGTCCTTTACTAAGGATTTTTTGGATTGTTTCTCATACCTTCTCAGGGTAAAGTGAGAAGGCTCTGACATAGTTTCACACAGGTTCTGTTCCCTGGTTTTTGCATTTACCATCCACACAAATCAGGTAATCCTAATGCCAGAGCAGTTGTCAATGCCTCCTTTGGTTTGAAGAAGGCCTCTGTCCTGGTTTAGGGCAAATTTGGCAGAAAGCCTCCAATGGGGGCCCCCACCCTTTTCTCCTGCCCCCCAACTGGTTCGGGAAGAGATTTCTCTGAGAGAAGTGGAAAAAACCTGTTTATTTCACAGGCTCAACAGTACCCAGAACAAAAATGAACCATATCAAATTACAAAACCTCTCTCCCTTCAGAAGAGATGACAAACTTCAGAGGGTCTCTTTCCTGTGGGTGTTCTCTCTGTTATCAGTCCCTCTGGCGCTGGAAAATGCTGCTGCCCAGGCTGGGCTCCCGGTAGTCCATGGGTGCAAGCTCCCGGTGCTCCCCTGAGTCCCCAGTCCAGAGCAGGTTCGACTTGTTTCAGAAAAAGGGAAAGAAAACAGTCCAGGTAGACCTCTCTGCTCCGGCTAGTTGGAAAGCCAAGGCGATCTGTGTCTTGTTGTCTGTCTGTGCTGTAGTCAAATCTCCCGATGCAGGGGGGGAGCAAGTACAGTCTCTGATAACAGACTCAATGCTTCTTTTCCACTCACTTTTACTCTTAGATGGAACTTTAAGAATACAAAACCTGTGTCTGGGTTAGGTGGATGAATGGGGATACAATTTAACATCATACTCAACCCAGGATAGCCTCCTTCTGTGGTTTATCCCTGGTAAACAGCTGTATCTTCTGGTCTTCATACAGGGGTTTTGCAATTAGTCCATAATCCACAGCCAGCATCACCCTGTCATCCCAAGGAGGACTCACAGCTCATGGAGGTTCTGGGGTTCTGGAACAGGACAAATAGCTTGATTACGATTAGTACCTAGCTTACATTGCCCTTGTGAGGTTTCACACCCCAGGTAAATCACAGTCTGCTGGGCAATTTCGCCTTTGCTTTAGGCAACTTATATCCTCCCATTCCCAGCTGATTTAAAATTTCAATTGTTACCTTTATGCAGGTTGTTTTCTCTTCTGTAGTTGTCCGTATGTCATTAACATACTGTAACAAGAAGTACTGTTTTCTCCTTACATGCCCATTCTCGTTCCAAATCTCCAGCTTCTCCACCTGCTGGCTTCCAAATAGTGTTGGACTGTTCTTGTATCCTTGTGAGAGTCGTGTCCAGGTGAGCTGAGTTTTCCTTCCCTTTTGCGGATTTTCCCTCTCAAAGGCAGTTTCCTAGTTTCTTTGTCTAGGGGTATGCAGAAAAATGCATCTTTTAAATCAATTGCAGAAAACCAATTATATTTTCTTTCTACGGTTTTCAACAGCCTCGTAAGGTTTAGCTACTACTGGGTAAATATTTTCAGTTATTCCATTTATTGTTCTCAAATCCTGTACTAGTCTGTACTCACAATTTGGTTTCTTCACTGGGAATATTGGTGTATTAAATTCTGATTCACATTCTTCTAAAATTTGGTATTTCAAAAACTTATCAATAATTTTTACTGTTTTTTGCCAAGCTTCTTGGCTTTATGACATACTCTTTGACCTGTACAGCCCTTGCCTCTTCTTTTAATTCCGCATGTACCAGTTGTGCCAATTTAGATTTTCCTGGTATGTGTTTCCTATACAGAGGGAATTACTGTGTCCTCTACTTCCCTAGGGATAATAGAGACTGGTTTTTCTTTTATCATTAGAATTTGTCCTGTGTTTGTTTCAGGTATTTTCATTAAATGTTCCCCATTCTCAAAAGTTATTACTGTATCAAATTTTGCCAATAAATCTCATCCTAAAAGTGGAATTGGACACTCAGGCACATATAAGAATTCACGTGTTAAAACTTTCTTCTCAAAACACAAATCCAGGGGTCAGAAGAATGGCCGGTTTTTCTCCCTCCCTGTGGTCCCAACTATTGTTGTTGTTTTCTCCCCAGTTTGCCCTTTCAGGTCATTTAATACAGAATATGCAGCCTCTGTACCCACCACAAATTTTACTTCTTTAGCTCCTAATTTTATGGTTACTAAAGCTTCCTGTTCTGACTTCTGTTCTAATTCTAGTCAGCTGCTATACTCTCCCAGTACCATTGATTTGGCAACATCTTCTTGCTGGAACTGATTACCCTGGCTTAACCAGTTATTCAGGTTGTTTGGGCATTCTCTTTTCTAATGCCCCTCCTGTTTGCAATATGCACATTGGTTTAACCCTAATCTTGGCAAAACAGATCCCCCTTGTCTTATGCCAAGTCTGCCCCTCCCCAGTCCAAGACCACCTCTGCTGCGTCTTGTAGTCTCTCTTGTATTACTGCCAAAAGATTTTGCCGCTGCTTCTTACTAGCTTCTTTTTCCCTGTTATTGTATACTTTCCAAGCCACCTCAAGTAATTTATCCAAATTCCCTAATTCGTCTCCTTCTAACTTCTGCAATTTTCTCCGTATATCATTTTGTGACTGCCCAAGGAAAATAAAAGCAAGCTGAACTTTTGCTTTTTCTGTTTCTATTTGGAGATCTGTATATTTTCCTGTTGCTTCTTTGAGCTTTTCCAAAAACACAGTGGGGGATTATTTCTTTTCCTGGCTTATCTCATACAATTAAGACCAATTCATAATTTTAGGCACAGAGTTCTGAACCCCTATCTGGACCCACTCTTGACATCTCTTCAGTCTCTGCATATCCCCAAATATATTAGAATCCCACCCTGGATCTTCAGTCGGAAAGTTGTCATCTAAAGGCACCGTCACCAGCCAACTTCCGCGATCTTGTCTCGCTCTCTCTTTGGCTATGCTAAGTGCCACCTCTTTCTCAGTAGAATCCACTAAAGTATCTAATATTACTTGTACATCCCAACCTGAATTCTGAGTTTTCATAACCATTTTTACCACTCTGGACACTTCATCAGGATTCTCTCTATAAGTTCCAGCTGATTGTTTCCAAATTACCAAATCTGCAAGGGAGAAAGGCACTTTTACACAAGCTCCGGCCCTTCTACTCCTACTCCTTGTCTCAAGGGGGCAATCACAGTTCGCTTTTGTCTGCCTAAGTCTTTTTCCATTTTACACAGGACCGGGGCGAGCTTGGACACCAGTGCCACTGATTTATTATCATTAGCCCCACTACTACTTTCTTCCCCCTAGCATTTTTTACTTTTCTTTATATCATGGTAAAATTTTGATCATCTCCTGGAGTAGAAGGATCTGGTGTAGGTGGGAGAGGTGGGTAAAGAGGGAAGTGTGAAGTAGGATTAGGTGAAATAACATTGGGTAAAGTAGGGGCAGACGAAACAGAGTCAGATTCTTTTGGTTCTGTTAGAGCCCCCTGTAAATCAACATCCATATCATTCGCCTAACACAAACTTTTTCTAGTGTCAGGTATTTTAAACACTTCCTTTTCACACAAACCTCACATTTATCACTCGCACATGCCTTAACCACACTCAATCCACACTCAGTCTGCCAGTCTGGCTTACCATGCAGATAGAAAAACAAACCAACTTATGGAACTTCATCCCAATTCCCCTCTCATTTACAGTAAGGCATCAACTTTAAAATGGTGTTATATTGCAAAGATCCATTCTCCGGACATTTTCCCCACTGTCCAGGACATATCATAGCCACAATGTATTACAATTATCAATCAGCTTAGCCTTATGTATCTCTTCCCCAAAATTACCCTTTTCCAATGTGCAAATAAGCCCCCCAAAGAGAAGTAGCCGGTATGGGAGCATTGCTGCCTAAAATTCCTTTAAGCTTCTCCATATTATAACTACAATACACCACAAATGCTGAACGTGTGACGCTTTTGCTGTCGTCTGATGGCGCCCAGGCAATACCACCAGGAATTCCTTTAGCCCAACAAAGTGTAGTTTTTGCTGTGTCTTATTGGCAGGCAACTAAACCAAAGTGAAAGCACCTTAACTCTTCTCCCGGGGAAGTTGTGAGTAGCAGAGATGATGGTGGCTGATGGGCTCCCCAAGAATCCCTCACTGGTGGCTGAACCGTGATCAGGTTGAGAACTTACTCAGCAGCACTCACAGGATCCCATCTAGGTTAGCCAAAATGTTAGCGTTCAGGAATACATAATCACAGAATAACTATATGAAGATGCTTTTAAAGAGCTCTGGGTGTCAGGGGTAAACATAACCAAATCTGGCCCAAAGTGGGTTTGAGCTGAACATGTTTACATATACTCAATCGTTACTTAACTTACATATTACTTATTAAACATACATTGTTCTATTCTATGCATTGATTTTACCCAAGCATGGATTTCTCATGATCCCCCTCAAACCCCTAATATAGTTTCTCATGATTCTTTAAAGAATAATTATATCTAATCACATCTAACAATTATATCATTTATCATATACTGATTACACAAGTGCAGTTTTACATGATCTTAGCAAGCACAAGGCCTAAAATTTCCCAGGGCCTACTTTTACCAGTTTTCCCAGGGTTTGCGAATCCTAACTTTCTTTCTAACTCCCCAGATTTTCTATGACTTTAAAATCTTTTACTATCACACCTACTTCTTTCCTATCTATAACTCCTCTCCCAGAGCCCCTTGTTTAAGGTTCACTCTGCAGTGGCAGTTTTTGCCATGGCAGAGAAGCAGAGATGACTGTCTTATACCACCAAAAAACCCAAACCCCAAGACAGCCACAGCTTGTCCAAGATCCAGCAGATCTTGACTTTGCAGCTGATTTCATTGACTGACCTAGTTAATGGGAATTCCATAACCAAAAGCATGTTTTGCTTCTCTGAGTACTAACACGAGCTTCACAGGTTATTTGGAAGGGGGGAATTTGCTCTGTCAATGCTATTTCCAAGGATTATTACATGAAAGGAATCTCTGCAGTGCTTGTTGGACCCTTAAGCACAGCTTTCATGAAATAAAAATCATCAAGCTTTTTGTTCTCGTCTTGAAAAAAATTCAGATGCAGAATCCATCTAAAATAGACACAAATAAGAGTGGGAAGAGGCTTAGGAGGCTGCATGAAAATATGCCCACCTGTGCTGGTGGCCCTGAAATGGATGATGACCAAAGAGACTTTGATCCTCTTCAACCCAGAGGAAAATTTCCTTCACATTTCCCACAGCAACAGAGGTGAAAAAAAGGGGTTTTATCCTGTCTCTCTGCAGCTGAGCACAGCTACTGGATGTGGTGGGGAGTCCTCACTGTCATTAGAAGTGTGCAACCCAGGGATGGCCCTGCTCCTGTGGTAAAGGAACAGCACCGGTGTCAACTGCAGACCTTGGATCCTAGCCCCAGACACCTGACTGCAAGCTCATCCACTTGTTAAAGCACCAAGAAACTGCCGAGGGCTCGGCATACAATTCTAACTGCAGCGGAGAAAAACACATCCACATAAGCTTATCTCCAGGCCACCCAGACACATGACAGAACAATGTACAGATGACTTGAAAGCCTGAAAGTTTTGAAGACCCACAGGATTTGGAAAAGATGCTTTGTTTGGAGGAAAATTGATGTGCTTTGGTTAAAAAAAGAAAAAGGAAGCGGAACTGCTTTGGGAATGCTTTGGTGTTTTTTTCTCTTTTTCTCTTGCTATTTCTTTTTCTCCCCCTTTGTTGTACTAGCAAGGCAGACACCCTGGTTCAAGATCAGCACGGTGGCCAAGCTCAGGCCACTCAGTCCAAACTGCACACAAGACTCAATTTGATGGGTGGCAGAAATGGCGTTTATTGCTGGAGAATTTGACACTTTATAACCTAGGTTCACAGTGTTACTCCCATCTGCTTTCATCACAGCTAGGCGCTATTGGCTAATTACGGGGGTCATTAACATACAGTGTGGAGGGGGTGGTGACTATCTTTCCGTTACATCCAGATATCTTCCGACCGCCGGGCCCTAGCTTTCACATTTTCCCCCCTCTTTATGACTAACTGAATTTGTTAGAATATAAGGTGTTTTAGTCTTAAAAGTTCTAACATTTTATCTAACTTATCTATATTATGAAAAGTTTTAAAAGTAGATATTATAAACTTCAGTAAAATATAAGGCACACTATACTTAACTAAAAGGCTGAAACTTATGAAATAGACACTGCAGTTTTCATTAAGAAACATAATGCAAATGCGGTGACCAAGTGTATTCTTAGAGCATATGCTGTCTTTCTACAAACAGGATGTTGCCCCTTTCTATTCGGCTCATGGCAAAAGACACAAGCCTATTTAAAACACACAGTCCAAAGATTAACACCACTAAGGTCATCACAATTGGCCCGATCAGGGTAGACACCAGGGTGGTCAGCCACGGAGCTTGATCGACACAAGATTGGAACCAGCTTTGCTGGGCTTCTTTCTCCGCCTTCCATCAGGATAGTCTGTCTCGTAACTCAGCCATTGTGACTCTCACAGCTCCGGTGCAGTCTGCGTAGAAGCAGCACTCTTCTTTCAGGGTGATGCAGAGGCCTCCTTCCTGCATGAATAGAAGGTCGAGACTTTGCCTATTCTGCTAAACAACTTCAGAGAGTGAGGAGACTGACTTTTCTAGAAACTATAGGGATTTCTCAATTCTCTGTAGATCTTCATCTACATTCATCTGTAGCTGAGAGAGACTCTGACTCTGGGTTACTAGAGCGGAGACACCAGGGGCCATACCGGTCGCTCCTAAGCTGAGAAGCATTGCTATTGACAGTCCTGTCAGCAGTTCCCTTTTCTGAAGGCGGCCTGCTTGCTCAAGGTTCTGGTTCACTTCTTCTTTGGAGTAGTATAAGACCCTGGGGATGATAGCAGCTAATACACAAAAGTCAACAGAGGAGTTAAAGCTTTGGTTATAGATACAAGGGCTTAATCCACTGAGGTTGCAAACCCACATGCCAGACAAGGGGGCGATTGCCTATTTCTTAGACTTGTCAACCTGCACGGTGGTTACACACACTTTTTTTGCCAACAACAGTGGCTTTGCCTAAGCAAAATCCTCACCCGGTCATGTGGCTGATGGGGCTTCAGCATTAGACCACATTGTCTGGTTGTTAAGGGCCACAGCCTCATAGAAAGGGGGCTCTGTGTCATAGCACAGCCAGCAGGATTCTGTGGCATTGGGGTTGGACTGATTAAGAGGTAAAAAGGTGGTGTCTAGCATTCGATACAGCAAATCGAAAGCAGTGGCTTCAGACCTTTGGGGAGAAGTTTCTCGCTTTCTTGCTTATGCAGCGGGTACAGACTATTAGATAGTGGGTTCTCAGCCTGTACTACAATTGGGGCCAATTGCTTCTGGTGTCATGACCGGGTCTCGGATAATTTGTACTACTTCACCGGGGTCTTTGCTGGGCTTATGCAAGAATACCGACCACATTCTCCCAGTGGTCCAACCCACGTCCGTTGGCTGCAGGACCTGCATGATCATTTGATGACAGACTTTAGATTGGTCATCATAAAAGCCATAAAACAGTTGCCCTATGGAGTTGAAACTGGGACGCATACAGCCTGCTGGACCCCAGGTTACTTGCAGAAACTCCTCTGCTTTTGGTGGTGCCCACCGGTTGCTTAAGACTATTGTTTTGCATCCCCAATAGCCACAAAACCAAGATCCTAGTTGGAGGCAGTAGTCTTTACCTGGGTTGGTGGCTGGGCACCAGTCAGTATGACTGGTACAACTCAAAGCGAGGGTGCATGTTATGAGTTGCTATACCAGAGAAAATGTCTTGAATGAGCACAAAGAACCTTGGGGTGCCTGTTCTGACTACTTCTTTGATCACTTCGTTCGAGGCACGGCATAAGATCCACCTGAATGGTTGATGTGGGTTATGTTCTGCACTAACCTGCTCGCTGATAACAACCCCTAAAAGCAAGATTACACACAGAAATCGTTGTCACTTGGGTTTCACAGGCTGGGGAGTTCTGGGCGTCTTCGGGTTGTCTGGTGGTTCATCACCTCCTTCCGGCACTGGAGCATATGCATCACGTGGGCGCCCAATGATCCAGTCCTGCAAACAAAACTTCAGAGTTCTTGTCAGTTTCATTTTTAAGGTCTGGTTTTACTGACTTAAGTGGACACCACTTTACCATCTTTTTTAACTGCTGCATGCCCTTGCCCCGTGAGCACTAATCTCCAACCTTGCTCCCACTCCCCTAACTCATTTCTGATTATGACCTGCAGGCCTTCTTCTAGAGCTCAAGTGGCCCAGTGTTTTTGGGAGGGACTCCTCTAGGGAATTGTTTCAGTGCTAACAGTGCAGGTGCTAGCAAGCGCGCCTGGTCTGCTTGGGGAATGGGATTGATAAAGCCCTCTGTTTTTACTAACACCTCTAGCGTGGCTTTCAAGGTCTGGTTTGCTCGCTCAACAATGGCTTGTCCTGTGCTGTTGTACGGGATGCCTTGCACTAGAGTGATTCCCCATCTGAAGGCAAATTCCCGACTCGGTTTTGAGATAAAATTTGCGCCATTTTCTGTTTTGATTTGCTTAGGGATGCAGAGTCAAGCCATGGCTGTTAGCCAATGCTGGATAATTGCTTTGGAGTTGGTTTTTAGGTGCTGCATGGTTACAATTATTCTTCTGTATGTATCCACTGTTACTGCAAGCCATGTTTGAGGTTTCAACAGCTGGCACAATGTAAAGTCTGTTTGCCATATCTCTGAGGCTTTTAGGCCTCTGGGGTTGATTCCACAGGACCACAGCAGTGCCTTTTGGCAGTGGGGGCAGGAAGCTACTACATGTTTTGCATCAGCAACCGAGATTTCGCATCTCTTTGCTAGTGCTTTGGCTCTGATGCGCAGGGTTTCATGTAGCTGATGAGCTTCTTGTAGAGTCCACAATCGTTTTGCGGCAGTATCTGCTTTGTCGTTGCCGACCTGGAAGAACCCTTTGACTGGGTCGTGGCTGTTGACGTTGATGACTGATACGGTACCTTTTCGAGAGGAGAGCGCTTTTTGTAGCATTAGAGCTGCTGTAGATGTTGATATGCCGGGTCCTGGCATAGCCAGGCAAAGCTTGGCTACAAACATTGAATCAGTTACAATGTCAAGATGCTCTGTTTGGAACAGCCCGCATGTCAGTGCCACGGCTGCTACTTTTAACTGCTGGACTGAGAGTATACGATCAGTCGCTTTGATGCAGTGCCATTCGTCCTCCCATTGCCACACTGCAGCCGCAGTGGAGGTTGTCGAGGATGCATCTGTGAAGACTATTGGTCCTGGCTGGGGCCGGTCCATGACCTTTTGTGGGAGGTCCATGTCGACAACGGCCAACATCTGAGTCCAAGGAGGCTTTGCAGAATACTGAATCTCTCTGCCAAATTTGACCAGGGCTGTCGCCAGGTATTCCGGCATCACTGTTGACTGTGTCGAGAGCTGCTTGCGGAAAGGCAGGAATATTTTGGCTGGCTCAATGCTGAGGTGTCTCAGGGCAAGTTTTCTGCCTTTCATAATGAGGCTGCTGAGGTACTCAGCTCCTGGGGAAAATGCATGTGTCTGTTTTCCCAGGACTACCCACTGTATTGGGTGGGCCATATTTCTTGAGGGGGCCTTGAGCCAGCGCTCCTACTCCCCCTCCCTTCAAGAAATGCACATACAGATCGATCTGGCGAAAGAACTTAAAGATAGCTGTTGTTAGATAAAGTCAAGAGAGTCCCTTGCTTTTCTGCTGTCAGGGCTTTGTGTTCCCATGGATTCTTCCCTCTTAGGAGATCATACAGGGAGGCCATCTTCTCGGGTGGGATTAAGACAATGTTGCGGAGCCATTGCAGGGATCCTACCAGCTGCTGCACGTCATGGAGCGTTTTGATGTCTAGACGGATCTTTCTCTGGGGAGGGGACATGTAAAAGCCTGTGATCCCCACCCCCAAAAAGGTTACACACGGCCCCTTTTTTATTTTCGCACTCGCAATTTCAAAGCCATTTTTTTTTATAGTTTCTGTGATTTTTGACACTAACTGGTTTACCTGACCTCCCGAGGGTGCAGCAATCAGGATGTTGTCCATGTACTGGATGATGGTCGCAGTCGAGTTGCTATGACAGATTGTGCTAGTGCTCCATCGACTGTGATTTGGCAGATTGTAGGTGACTTGACCATCCCCTAAGGCAGCACTTTCCACTGGAAGCGTAGGTTGGGGCGCTGGCTATTTGGAAACACCACTGATAAAGCAAACCGCTCTTTGTCTTCTTCATGTAAGGGTATAGAAAAGAAACAGTCTTTGATATCAAGAACAGCACAGGATTGGCCTTCCGGCGCCATAGAGTTCATAAGTAACAATGTTTGAACAGGTCCCATGGGTTGAATTTTCTTATTTGCTTCAAGCAAATCATGGAGGAGGCAAAGCCCTTCTCTGGATCGCTTAGGGATTACAAAAACAGGAGTATTCCACGGGCTAGTAGATGGCTCTATGTGACATTGTAGTAATTCGCGGTTAACTAACTCAGGAAGGGCATCTAATCGAAGCTTGGACAGGGGCCACTGCTCGACCCACACTAGGCTGGATGATTTCCAAGAAAGCCTGATTGGCGGCAGTGGGTACGCTGCAGTGGCCTTTAGGGTAAATTTTTTAACCTGGCTTTTAGCAAAGCTAGGGCGTCTCTCCCTAGTAGGGCTGGGATTCCTGTCATGACATACGGGAAGAAGGCAATTGTTTTCTCTGGGCTTTTTTCTGTGTGGAGTGTAATGGCTATTAACTGAGCGCTTCTCCGAGCTCGTGACAACCTTCCAACCCCGCCTACCATGGGGGCATCCTCTAGTTTCCAGAGCGGAGGCCAATTTGTCTCCAGAATGACTGTGACATCTGCCCCAGTATCAATTAGAAAAGAAACACTGATGGACCCAGAGGGGATACTTTGATCACCTGAGGTGTCATAAAGGGTGCAGATCCCCCATACCACCGGTGCGTTGTCACACCTTACTGCCAAGGCCACCCTGGGGTCATGTCCCCCTGAGTGTGACCCCTGCTGCCCCTATGGCAGGTAAGGCAAGGTTGGCTAAGTAACCTGCTGAGTCATGAAAGTGGTCACCTCCCGGGGGGTAATGGATTTGGGAGCACCTTGGTCCTTGCAGGGTTGGCATAGCTGGGCTGCCCCACATCCCAAGTGGGAGAGGACTGTGTGCGACCCTGCTGTCCTCTCCCCTTCCCGTTTCCCTGAGCCTTGGATCTGCATTCTCTGGTAAGGTGTCCCTTTTTCCCCACAGGCCCAGCACAGCCCATTAAATCAGTTTTGCTGTGAGGTGGGTTCTGCCAGGGCCCCCACTCCTTTGGGGCAATTTGCAACAACATGACCTGCCTGTCCACATTTAAAGCACACCATTACTTTAGCGATTGCTGTGCAAAGACTGCAGCTTGGGTCGGGGCCACATGTTCCTCCCTCATGACACACTTAGTCATGTCTGCGATATTTGACCCTATTGGTTATGATCGAAGGATTTCCTTGGTTGTCAAGTTGCATTGTCGATGTAAGCAGTCTGCTATGACTGCGCCTTTTGCCTTTGAGGGCAGGGCAGAGGGGTCAACAGCTGCCTGAAGGCAGTCAACAAATTGTGCAAAGCTCTCACTTTTGTTTTGCTTTATGGCAGACCATGGTGATGGCTTAACAATAACTCTAGAAGCAGAGCGAATAGCTTCTCTGGCAGCACAAGTGGTTGTCATAACTTTGTGGGCCCGCAGACCCTGGGCCTGTGCCTGAGGTGTAGTCATGGCTGGGTCTGTGCCCATCAGCTGCTGCAGGTTGGAGCCATGCAATGGGTGATCCTCCCCGGTTACCTGGGCTAGTTGTCTGGCACAGTTGTCTTCCCAATCTTGTTTAAAAACCATCATTCCTGCTCCATCAAAAATCAACCTGCAAGTGTGTTTTATATCTAAAGGGAGCAGATTGTCACCTCCAAAAAGACCATCAATAAGGGAGGTGACCATGGCAGAATTAAGCCCTTTTTCTGCAATTGCTTTAACAATCATTTTAACATCTTTAGGGTTTATTGGTGAGTGAACTCTCTGTCCCCCCTCTGTCACCTGGACTGGGAATGCTAGCGCAGCTGAAGGGACCCAGGTGGCACATGCTAGTTTTATTTCTCCCCAGTCTGTGAGAGGGGTCTCTTCTCTCAGTTCTTTTTTAATGTGGAGGGGGATATTCTTGTTACTTCCTCCTCTAAGGAGTCAGTCTCTGACCAATCATCCTTGCTGGTATCTCGGTTGGAGTCGGAAATCGACTGGCTCATTATTTCTGGTTTCCCATGCCTTTTTGTTGGGCTCTGGCTCAGCCTATGCCCCTTGTGGGCGGGCCGTTCCCTCCCTCCTGGTTCTCCCTGCTTTTCACTCCGCCCTTCACTCCGCCCTCTGTTCCACCCTCCTCTCCTTTCCCCCTCTTGGCTCCCTCTCCCTCCCCTCTCTCTTACATTCCTTTCCCTCTCTCCCTGAATACCTCACCCACGTCTTATCTCTTTCGCTTCAGTTTCTCTTTCTTCCTCACATACCTAATCTTTCCCATCCCCCTGACTGTGTTCATGCATCAGTGCCAGTGCTTGTTCTTTGTTCTCACTAAGGACATTCCTTTCCCGCTCTATGTCTTTTTGCTCGGCGCCATCTTGGCGTACATAAGGCGGTGGACCTCCCCGGACTTTCTCTGCAACACCTCTGGCTTCTGTTAACTTTCTCCAAAAAAATTCTGCTCTCTGTTGTCTCTCTGAGAGCAGATAAGGATTCGGGGATTGAGGGGATGTGTCGCCCTCTTGTGTCCCCTTTGGCCCAGCTGAGCCGCTCTTCTCTGGGGGCTGAAATGTCTGAGTAGCTGCACCAACCCCCAGTTTTGGGGTGGCCAACAGAGAGTTTCTTGCTGCCCTCCAGGTCTCTTGCTCTTGTCTAGCTTTCCTCAAAGCTTTGACAACCCTCCCCCATGACTTAAGATGTTTCCCACTGCCTGAATCCATGGTTTCATTGGTGAGGCCTCTGGTACATTTGTCCCACACGTCAGGGTGGAGAATTTCCACTGGTTGGTCTATGATCCCAATATGCAAAAGCTTTGCAATAGCAAGTATAAAATCTTTAGACTTACAGTCTATTCCCCATTGTTTATGTAATTGCGATACAACCTTTACGAGTGCTTCCATCTTCCTTCTGGGCCCAGGAACATCTCTCATGCCAGGACTGGTCCAGCTGTCCTGACCGCTGCTCCCATTTTCCAGGCTATCCTCGCTCTCTGGATTTAAATCCCGCCTTTCGAATTTGATTCCCGGGGTTTCAGCACCAAATTGTTGCCTTAGCAAGGCAGTCACCCTGGTTCAGGAACAGCACGGTGGCTAAGCTCAGGCCACTCAGTCCAAACTGCACAAAAGATTCAATGTGATGGATGGCAGAAATGACATTTATTGCTGGAGAATTTGACACTTTATAACCTAGGTTCACAGTGTCACTCCCATCTGCTTTCATCACAGCTAGGTGCTATTGGCTAATTACGGGGGTCATTACCATAAAATAAGAGGAAGGAGGTGACTATCTTTCCATTCCCACACAACTTGACAGGTTGCTCCAGAAGTGCAAACAACAATGGCATTGATACCTTTAAAAGTTAATGTATCTCAATTCAATTTGCCTCCAAAACCAAAATATTCAGTAGAAGACAAGAAACTGGGACGTTTGCTAAATGAACAAAAGAATTCAGAAGGCTAGTATGTAACTGCACAAGGACAAATAGTGTTACCCTCCTTGATAACAAGAGAAATCCTACAAATTAAACATAACTATCGCGTCTCACCGGAGCTTATCTGGCTCTATCACTTCAGCCTGTGACAGGAGTGGGTCACACCCCAGGAGCAGGATGACCCGAGGTGTGACTAGAGCACTTGCTCTACGGCTTTTTGGCTGTCGGTCTGCACTCTGAGGAGACAAGGACAAGAGGGAGGTCTTTTGCATGGGATAATAGAGGATTTATTGCTCTGGACAATCTTGGGGGCAAAAGACAGAAAATGCGAGCGTGCAACAGCTGAAATAGGGAGGCTGTTCAAAGGGAGGGTACAAAGCATCAGCTAATCAGAGATATCCTGGGGAGGGTAAAAGGCAGGGTTCACAAAATCATCATCCAATGAGGGAGGTAGGGGGGAAAAGTTGGGTCACATGGACTAATCAAGCGTCAAAGTTTAGGGGATTTCTGAAGTGGAATTCCAAACATGTGGTGGGCCTAAGACAGATTGACAGGAGGCTCAGGGTAGATTGACAACGTGGGGTGGGAGGGTGTCATTTGGACCAAACCATCAACTTGGGCAATAACAGAACATACCATTAACAAGAAACACACTGCAACACATAATAAAAGTCATTGGGGTGCAGAGGAATTGGTAAAATTGCTAATACAAAAATTAATCTTGGTACAGTTGCTAACCATGGCAAAATCAATAACATCCAAATGTGAGATCTGCTTGAAAAACAAGCCAGTGGCTCAACAACAGGCACTGCTAGGGAGAATTAGGATAGGAATAGAATCAGGAGACTATTGGCAGGTGGATTTTGTAGAATTGCCAAGGACTTGAGGATACAAATATCTGTTAGTGAGGGCTGACACATTTTCTAGATGCCCAGAAGCTCTTCCCTGTCACACAAATCAAGCAAAGGAAACAGTTAAATGGTTACTACAGGAGATCATTCCAAGGTTCAGGGTACCCCTAGGGATATCATCAGATGGGGGCCCCATTTTATAGCCACAGAGGTAAGAGAAGTAAGTAGATTGCTGGGAATAACCTGGGACCTCCACACGCCATGGAGACCCCAGTCAAGTGGACAGGAAGAGAAAATGAAGCAGATACTAAAAAGGCAAATCAGTAAAATATGCCAAGAAGCCAAATTGCAGTGGTCGTATCAGTCAGTCCTTATGAGATATTGTATGGGAAACCATATGGATCTCCTGAACCTAACCCAAATGTACATGTCACAGGGAAGCAAGAGGTATATAATTATGTTCTCTCTCTTGGGAAAACTTTAGCTCAGCTTCGGAGCACCCTTGTGTGGAATAGACTGCTGACCCTTGAGATTCCAGTTCATGATATGCATCCAGGAGATGAGGTGTACATTAAAAAAAAATTGGAACGAAGAACTGCTGAAAGAAAAGTGGACTGGACCCCATCAGGTGCTGTTGATGACCTTCACAGCAGTCAAAGTAGCTGGTGTGGACCCCTGGATTCACTATACGTGAGTGAAGAAAATCCATTCTGGATTATGGACTGTGTAAACTGTAGAACCAACAAAGCTGCAGATAAGATATGTTTAATTGCTTCAAGAATGTTTTCAGTAGTTGTGCCAATGCTCATTTTGTGGTTATTGATGTCTTTGGGATGTGGAATGCAAAAAGTTCAACTAACCACTCTTCATTCTAGAATGAAGAGAGAGGTACAAGCAGAAACACAGGTGATAAAAGTTTCTAATGCAATTTGGGCTGAGAATGTAATGATTGGATTAGTCAAAGACTTTGCCAAAATGCAGAACACCAGCCAAATAACTGTCTGTCTGCCAATACCGAAGGGAGACCCAATAAGTTGGGGAATTATAGCATCAAAATTACCTGAAGTTCAAAAGAACAAAACAATGATTTGTAAGCAACTACCAGAGTCGAGGCAAGTAGTTAAAGAAACATGGAAAATAACGGAAGAGTAGATGATGCTTCTGAGTAAATGGGACTGTATTTTAAATCATGGCAGGTTAGGACAAATCATAGAGTGGTGGGTTGAAGATCAAGACATTGTAAATTGAGAATGCTTTTTGCCGCACTATAAAAAGGTTGCAGAGAATAATACAGAAGCTACTCTAGTATGGAAGTGTGAGGCGAAAGATCGGAAAGGTCAAATTGAGGCTTGGGACAGTGCATGGTCCATGAGTATACTTCAAAAATTCAAAATATATGGCAAACACCCTTTGGTGTATTAAATGGGAAGGCTCTGAGAATGAAACAGATCCAGCAGTAATGAGTACTGCCACTAGTAGCAGAACAAAGGCAGACAAAGTAAGTTGGTGGACATGTAATAAAACTTATGAGTGCACTTCTGATGATATTGGTATAAAACAGATGCCATCCCTGGTAACAGCCGTACAAATTGGTTGTGCCTGCAGAGGGATCAAACCTAAACAAGGTAAAGTGGATTACACAATAGTCATAGGATGTACCAGGAGTACAATCCGAAGTCCAGGACCATTTGTACGGGCAACAAGTGATGGCACCTGGACAACACATCTGCCTGTAGACATAGGGAAGCCCAAAGTAAAAGAAATTACTTTATGCCCAGTTTGGAAAAAGTCCCTATTTAATGGAAATCATGAAGTTCTGCAGATAAGAACAAGCAAAAAGTTCTAGACAACGAAAATCAGGATAACACTTGGCAAGAACCCTCTAGTGGAGTGAAATTTGGGTGGGCCCTAGAGTCTTTGCTTGGTCCTATAACAAACTATCAGAATAGAGAAATGCTGTACAAACTTACAGGTCAGGTAGATAGACTGGCAAGAATCACCCGGGAAGGATTTAAGGAACTAAACTTCCATTACAAGCCACCACAAAAATGACTTTACAAAATCAATTGCCTTTAGATTTTCTACTCTTGAAAGAGCATGGAGTGTGTGGGTTTTCAAAGAGATGGATTGATCATTGCTGCATCCATATCCCAAAAGTAAGCGCAGATGTAAAATATGACATCAATCTGTTGAAACAAATAGAGCATGGAGCATAGGAAGTGCAAAAGGATTTGACTACAAGTTGGTTAGGCAAAATCTTCAAAGGGTTAGGGTGGAATGGGAGTTCATGGATTAAATCTATCATTGAGAGTGTGATAAACTTACTAATTGTATTCTTAGCAATTTGGTTAGTTTACAGCATCTTAAAGGGAGAAATACAGAAGAAAACATCCTGGAACCAGAAAATAATTAAAGCGTTGACACAAGATCCACACCTACCATCTTCTGGTTCTCAAGTTTGTGACAGCATCCAGGACGTTAAAATCAATCATGGATTTGAAGAACATCAAGTATAAACTCAGCAACAAAGGACTGTATCAAGTGAAAATGTTTGCTCTTATAGTGAAGTGAAAATGCTTTCAAAGGGAGGAATGGCAGTAAAAGATTTAAAAATCATAGAAAAAATGGGGAGTTAGAAAGTTAGGCTTCGCAAACCCTGGGAAAGTGTTAAAAGTAGGCCCTGGGAATTGTTAGGCCTTGTGCTTGCTAAGATCATGCAAAACTGCACTTGTGTAGTCAGTATATGATAAATGATATAATTGTTAGATGTGATTAGATATAATTATTCTTTAAAGAATCATGAGAAACTATGTTAGGGGTTTGAGGGGGATCATGAGAAATCCATGCTTGGGTAAAATCAGTGCATACAATAGAACAATGTAAGTCATATATACATACATATACATAATAAATATGTAAGTTATATATCAATAGGGTATGTAAACATGTTCCGCTCAAACCCACGTTGGGCCAGATTTGGGTATGTGTACCCCTGACGCCCAGAGCTCTTTAATAAAATATATATAATATATTATATATAATTTTATATATAAATAACCTGTGAACATCACCTTTTAAAACCTAAGCCCAGGAAATTCTTGCTGTCTTTCGTTTCTGTTTTTGAAAGGTAACAGAATTCCAGCTGGCTCCCCTCCCCAAGCCATGCAGCTCAATCGGGGCTAAGCTGGGCTCAGCCTGTCATGGTTCCTGGGTGGGGGATGAAGCCTGTAGAGCTTCCCCCCCAGGCTGGGACTGGGCTCTGCTGCAGCCTCCCGGGAAGCCTCCAGAATAGCTAAAGCTTTTCCCAGGTAGGGGAGGGGGCAGCTTTAAGAACCACTGAGCTGAAACCTGGCACCATGAACACCTTCTGCGGCTTGAGCCAGATTTTAACCCTCTCACTAATCTGATGAAACCTGCAGATTCAATCCATTTTCCAGAGAGAGGGGAAGAGAGAGTGACCAACACGTAAAGAGACAACATAAACTATCTAAGCCAGTGAGGGAAGGAATTAAACCTCAGATGGTAAGAGAATGAGAAATTACTTTAATAAGCTGAAATATTCTTTTGTTAAGGCCATGGAGATGGACCATCATGTTCTGAAAAAATCTCCTTTAATTCATGAAAGAGTATTTGGGGGGGGATGGAGTATTTCAAAGTGTGGATCTAAGCAAAAGTAATCCGTTGATGAAGCTGAGTAAATGGTGAAGTAGTTGTGTGTAGCAGAGGCCTCAGGGGAGACAAAGAGTTACATTGTCGCACCCCAAACCCCTTGTGAAGGGCAGCTCAGGTGTTCTGATTGGGTTTGAGTCCCTGGGGGGTTCTCCCTTGGTGTGCTTCTACTGGTCCCTGACCCTGAAAGGTGGAAACCCTGGAGGGTCCGTCAAAAACCCCTGCTGTGCCTCTATTCGGGGCTCTCTGTTCTCAACCTGAGTTTGTTCCCACGCTGAATAAATGGTTTCATGAACGGGAACCCGTCTTGGTTGGTGTTCCATGCTGATCCCCAGAATCCTGCGTCTTCCTGGACTAGATCCTGAGGTTGCGGACTGCAACAGTTGTGATCCTATGAGATGCTGGAACAGAAAAGGAGAAGTGAGAGTTGTTGAAAATTTGTGGTCCTTAAGAGAAAAAGCAAAAACTTCTGTTCTCAGAGATGATCACAGAGTCAGATGAAGAGAACTTTTGCCTTTGAATAACTCATCCTTAAAATGACACCCCTGGAGTTCATGGCCCACGAACACCTCAGAGTAGTGTGAAATGGGAGGAAAGGACTGATGGCAGAGTTTGCCAAGCAGCTGGCATCAGTGAAACAGAAAGCCATGAGAAAATTGTTTTCTTGTGAAAAACTCCATAGATTGACAAAAGAGACCTTCTTTTTCTCTACAACGACTGATGAAAAGACTATAGCAAAGTTGGGACTGCTTTAACCACCAGGTTTTGTCTCTATGTTGTCAATTAAACAAGGGAATAGTTGGGTGGTGGTCCAGAAAAAGGGTTTCTGGAAGTTTTATTCTGGTTTCTTATTCTTGTAGTTTTGTTAATAAACTTTCTTTATTAATTGTGAGTTTTAAGTCTTGTCCTAGTTTAAGGAAAATTTGGGAGAGAACCTCCAAATGGGGTTCCCCCAGGAAAGCAAAATTCAAACTACCCCTCCCCCCAACTGGTTTGGAAAAAACAGATTTCATTGGAGAAAAGTGGAAAAAACTTTTTTTAACAGAAATTGAATAATATTAAGCAATAAAACCTCTCACTGTTCGATGGGATGGCAAATCCAGGAAGAAAAGTCCTTTCCATGTTGTGTAGCTCATCCCACTCAGGTTCTTATCAGTCCCTCCTGCGCTGAGGAAAGTGCCGAGGCCCAGGCCCCGGTGGGCCACAGGCGCGAGCTCCCAGGGTTTGTCTGGGTGTTTTTCAGTCTAAAGCAGGTTTGAACAGATCCAAGAAAAAAGGAAAATAAGTCCAGGGAACTCCTCTGCTTTAAGCTAGCTAAAATTAAACTAAAAGCCAAAGAGAAGCTCTCTCCCGCTGTCTGTCCATGCTGCAGACACCACAGTCCAGGAGCAGGATGTGGGGGAGTGATGTTTTCTTTCAACACAACCTACACACTTCTTCCTCCGCTTTGCTCTCAGAGCCAGTCTTAAAGGTGCAGAACTTAATATATAACATAAACCAGACGATTTGGGATACCAGTATTATAAAGTTGCCCTAGGACAAGCCTATTTTGCCCTTCTAATCCATATCTCACAGCAAGAGTAAGTTTTCTAGTGATTTTCTAGCTAATGCTTTAGAACTACGACATCTGCCAAGGAGCTCCTGCAGGTGAAATGCCAAGGGGCTGCAGATGAAATAGTGTCCAAGGGATGGGCTCCTCCTCCACGGAAATCCAAAGCATCAGAAGAGCTCCCCCTCCTCTTCACCTCCAATCTTGGTGCTGTTCAAGTGAGAATGGTGAGGAATCCTAGACTGGGCTGGGCTGGCAGGGACCTGTAAATGTCATCTGGTCCATGTGCCCTGCGATGAGCAAGGACACCTTTAAAGGGATCAGGATGTTCAGAGCCCTCTCCCACCTGCCTGGAATGTTTCCAGGGACAGGGCACCTACAAGCTCTTGGGGCAACCTGTGCTAGTGTTGCACCATACTCCAAAGAAACAAGTTCCTCCTTAGACCTACTCTGATTCAATCCCCTCTTTCTTTAAACATAATAGCCTACATCCTATTGTAACTGGACCTATTAAAAAAGATGTGCCACACACCTTCAGAAGCCACTTTGAAGTTTTGGAAAGTGGCAATAAAGTCTCCCTGGGGCCTGTTCTTCTCCAGGCTGAATAACTCCAGCTCTCTCAGTCTGGGAGAAAAAGTACCATTTCTAGAGCCCTGGTAGGTCAAAAGTCCCATCAAAATGAAGAAAGAAGAATCAGTGAATGAGTGGGATTCTGGGACAGGTTTCCTGTGATGGCAAGGTCCTGTGCATGAAATGGAGGTGCAGGAGGTCCCCATTGGTCCCCTTTCTGGGTCTTTCTAAGAACCAGAGGAGTCCTGATTGAGCCTGTGAAGCAGCAAGCTTGGAAAGTCATGGTTTATTGGGTTTTCTTGATTTTTTTTTCCCTTTGGGCAACATCCATTTGTAACATCAGCCGAGCCTGCATCCAGCCTGGTGCCACTGATCATTTCAGTGAAGAGGAGGAAGAAGAAAACACTGTGATCATCACAACAGGACCATTTACTCCAACGCCAGCTTAGAGCAGGATTGTAAAATAGGATTGTAGAGTAGGGTTATAGAGTAGGATTTTAGAGTAGGGTTATAGGTAGGATTGTAAATAAATAAAGTTTCTGAAACTTGAACTCATCTGGAAGATTCTTTTCTCTCTTACCCTGTGAATAAGTTCAGCATTTCCTTCTGAGTTATCAGTTGTCTCTTAAAGGTGCAAAGTGATATTTATGGCTTCTTTGCTGTGCTTTGAAAATGGGGAAGGCTCTTCTTCAGTCATCCTCTCCAAACTGCACTGCCTTTGAAAATTGGCTTACTGGCTGGGTTTTGCCCAGATGTGGTACATGATAAGGCCATGGAGATGGGCAATGATACACTGAAATATCTCCTTTAATTCATGAGATAGTATGAGGGCATGAAGTGTTCAAACTGTAGATATGAACAGAGGCATCCATTGATGAAGCCAAGCAGATTTTGAAGCAGCTGTGATCCCATGAGAAGCTTGAAGAAAGAGAAAGAGAGATGAGAGTGAGGAAGATGCTTTGCCTCCAGGGAGAGAAGAAGAAAACTTCTGTTCCCAGAGATGATCACAGAGACAGATGAAGAGAACCTTTGCCTTTGAACAACTGATCCTTAAAATGATACCCCATGACTTCACGACCCATGGACACACCTCTAGGAGGGCTGTGGAAATGGGAGGAATGTCACAATGGCAGAATTTAACCCTGGAAACTGCTATTTGTGGAACTGAAAAGCCATGAGAGAACATGTTTCTTGTGGAGAAGTCTCTGTGGCATGACAAGAGAAAACTTCCTTCCCTAGAAGAATTGGTGAAAGACTATTGTATAGCTGGTACCGATTTAACATGGCAGGTTTTGTCTCTACATAGTCAGCTGGGAAAGGAAAAGACGTTGGGCAGGGGGAGGAAAGGTGTTCTGGAAGTTTTCTTCTGATGTTTCTTATGCTTGTAGTCCTGTTAATAAAGTTTCTTTATAGATTTTAAGCCTGTTTTGCCTTTCTCCTAATCCAGATCTCCCAGAAGGAAATAAGTAAGCGCACTGGCGATTTTAGCCAGTGCTAAACCTACCACACTATTTGGTACATTAGCTGGGAAACTAAAATTGGCAGATCTAAGTCACTACTCTTACGTAGCCAACAAGTCCTCTACTCCCACAACCATGCATGGCCTGACAGAACTCAGCTAAACTGCATTTCCAGTGGATTTTTCTTTAAATCCTAAGATATTGGCACCCTCAGCTCACAGATTATCTGCTCTGTGTTGAATATCTGTAGCTCAGAGGGGATTTGATCAGGTCCACTGACAGTCACATCAGTGATTTGGTAGTAAGGACCTCATTTATTTCCAGTTGGTCAAATGCAGTCAAGACAACTATGTTGAGCTTTAAAAGGTTCAAAAGAGCTGGTGCTACCAAATCACCTAGGAGGAATATCAGAGCGAAGGATATCCTTTGTGCTGAAAGGGAACTAACTTAGTAAATGTGTTGTTGTAATATCCAGGGGTTTAGAGCTGTACCCATGCTTCATATTTTAAATTTCTTCTGAAATTATTCAAACCAACAGAAGAAAAGAGAGCTGATCTTAGAAACAGAGATATAAAATACTGACCCTGCAAATAGTACAGAAGAAAGACCACTCTGATTTTCAGTTCCCAAATATGATGCAGGGATGCCAGCAAAATTAGACACAATCTGGGACACAAACCATGGGAGGCTGTGGAGAATCAGTCTTTTAACCATTGATAAAAAGGAAGCAATAATGATGGGTTAAATATATATGTACATAAAAAACAGCTAAAGATCAATATGATTTTCAATGCCAGGAAAACTGAAAGCCTCCAGATGGGGAAACATCTAAAAGAGAAGAAAAAAGGCAAATCTGCTAAGGATAGACTTAAATATTTGTTGTCCTCAGCATTTTTAAAAGATTTGACCACATTAATTATGTGTCGGAAAGGACTGACAGAGGACAATTATCTTGAGCTTGTTAATTTTTATCTGATTCCATTCTCCAAGGTTGTTTTGGTTTACTAAACACAATTGCTTTCATTTGCTGATTAATGATATATGAAGGTGATTTGTGATAAATGCATCAGTTAGAAGCCTCTTTGAAAAGGCAGAACATATGAAATTGATCATTTGATATGAAATGATGCAACAACAGATCTCCTGAACATTATAATTGGTTGCATTTTATTTCTTGTCATTTACTGATTGTGATTAGCTATATAAATAGCACAAAGATTTACAAGATCCAGTTCTGCAGTGGTTTTAAAGCACTAGAAAACTTACTTATTTCTTGCTGTGAGACATGGACTGGGAGAAGGGCAAAACAAGCCTAAAACTTAAAAGGAATAAAGATAGTTTATTAACAAAACTACAAGAATAAGAAACCAGAATAAAACTTCCAGAAACCCTTTTTCACTATCACCCAACCATTCCTTTGTTTAACTGACAACATAGAGACAAATCTTGGTGGTTAAAACAGTACCAACTATATAATAGTCTTTTCATCGGTCTTTATAGAGACATTGGTAGGAAGTGCTACTTTTATTTAAAAATCCAGGAAGCAAAGTTACCAATGGTATTGCTCTAAGGTCTCCCACAAAGGCAAATGAGCTCCTGAAATTGTTGGTTTATTACTCCTTAGTATTTATTGTCTTGGCTTATCACAAAACTGACCAAAAAAATTATAAAATTAACATTTTCCCCTTGTTTAGATCTTATGCTTGGCAAAATTGTGTTGTATGAACTTCTCTCACCAGCTCTCTTAGGAAGTCGCAAAGAATTTCTTCCATCACACTCAAACCTTTCTGGAAGCTGAGGAGCCTCTGTGTGCCAGTTAAGGAGCTGGAGCTTAAACCACCACCAAAGTCATTATCTGCTAATAAAGGAAAATAAATATGACCTTAGATAATTTAATTAGCAAAGCGTGACTTAGTACTACTTGGACCCCAGAACAGAGCAATAAAGAGGCAGCAGATCTGGTTACTTCTCCAGTTCTTCCAGAGAGCAGTAATTTCCCTTCTGCTGCTCTCAGCACAGGGACCAGCACAGTCAGCTGTCTATTTACACCCGTGCCTGAAGAGGACATTCTGTCCAGGTGGGAGCCCAAACAGCATGCAGAGTAAGCAGTGAAAGTCTGGTTTTACTCTGATTACCACTTAGCAGAGGTGCAGATACACCCAGATATTGTGTGAAGGTTGTTAACCCAAATATCAAAACTACAGAGCTGAATGCAAGACAGGAATTGGCTCATTCCTATTTTTCTTAACAGAATGCATCCCTCTAGGTGACCCAAAAGAAATATTTGTCATCTCTCCTGCTTCCTTGTTGGGGGTTAGGTGTCCTTCTTTTAGTTCTTTTAGTTACCTGTGGAACTTTTACCCATTAGTTGTGGGGAAAACCTAACTGCAGTTACTTGGTGGATAATAGAAGAACACAAAGAGTTTGGCTGGGCCCAGAAGGGGAAGGGGGCAGGAAAAGGGGAGGGCGGGGATAGTTTGGCGGCTTCTTCAGCTTCAGAGAAAGACACTTTGTGCGCACAGAGCTGTTGTGGTGGGGAGAAAGGAATTTCGCCATTACCCAGATGGAGCTGCTGCTTCTTCTCCTCCTGCTTCCCTCTTTGTTGGTGGCCTCGCACCCCCTGCCCTGCCAGGACGTGTGGCAGTGCCAGCCACTAACACGGAGCTGCTGATACACCTCAGCCACCGGCCCGGGATCTCTGCTCATCCCTGCTGTTCCAGCCGACTGTTCCTCAGAGCTCTGCAGGAGCACCGGGACTGCCCGCCCGAGGGGGTTTGTGAAGCAAAGCCTCTCCTCCATCCCATCTCAGCCAAGAAGGCTGTCATGGGGTCCCTGGTTCTGTTTTGTTGTTAACTTTGTAGTTATTGTTGTTTGTTTGCCTTGTTATACCTACTAGTAAAGAACTGTTATTCCTACACCCAGATCACTGCTTGAGGGCCCTTGATTTCAGAATTATAATAATTCAGATGGAGGGGCCCTACATTTTCATTCCAGGGGAGGCTCCTGCCCTCCCTGGCAGACACCTGTTTTCCAAAACCGAGGCGTTCCTCAAGGCCAGCTTTCTGTGCTTGAAAACTCCAAAATTCTTCAGCCCATCCTCGTTCTGATAATGAGTACAGACATCACAGTGATGAGCCTGTAATGGAAGTGAGAATAAAAGATTGCAGGAAGAGCAATCTTTTAACTAGTCTTATTTAAAATTATCCTGGTCTAGTTTGTTGGGGAAGTTCTTGGAACTTGAACTACCCAGTTATATTTCTTTTCCTTTATCCATGTGTTTGAAATGTGACATTAAAAAGCCACTTGATCCTTTGCATGCTTTCTCACCACAGGTTTGTGTGGATGTCTGAAAATCCTTGATTGCATTTTGAGGGAATTTGGTTTTAATCCTAGAGGCAGGTTCTTACTGGGGCTCTCTTTAAGGCCAGAGTTCATTAATAACCTGAAAATTCTTCCTTTACAGAGCTTACAACACAGCTTATCTGTTGATTCTCCTTTTAATAGACAGATCTTGATCCTTCACCATGTGCTGCAAAATATTTTGAGAATCCATTAGGAATTTCAAGACTTTTTCAATAGCCAGTCAAGGCTTGAAATTTTCATTACAAAATGTTGACATTAGTCATTGGATCACAGACATATAGTAAAGCTGTATGGATGTTTCCTACATTATGTTGCCATCTTTTTGGGCTAGACCAGTAAAAATAAAATAAAAATAAATTAAAAGCATTTTCAATATGTTTCAGGTTTTCCCTTAAAACAAAATCAAGACTGTATTATGTGTAAATTCCTAAATAAATTATTTTCTGTTTTTTAACCAAAGCTTAAAATCCTCTTCAAAAGTGTCTTTGCTCTACTACAAATGGTGGGGCATTTTTCCCTTTCTTTCAGAAACACTGGAACCAGTTTCACGGACAACATGTCATCAACACCTGCAAAACAAGTCCTGTCACTTTCTCTTCCATTTCTTTAAATAAATGTTAATTGGCAGGTCTTTAATACAGCTCAGCTAAGCAGTAACAATAACTTAATCTGTGTATGCAGATAAGACTAGAGACAGACATTTAGTTGCGTTGAGTTATTGATTTTATTTCCTCTGGATAATTTCAGATCACATTACAAGGAACATTACAGTCTTATTTAAAGGAATCTAATCAGAGGACTGGTGAACTACATAGTATTTTACTTTGCAGTGAATATCCTCAAAGAGGCACACAGATCGATATTTATTTTTTGGCTTGCATGGCCTTTATGGGTTACAATAAATGCTCATAAGTCTATTTGTCTTCACATTCACTGTTTTCTTATACATATATTTCTACTATAATTAATCCATTTGCTTCCAGAGAAAAGCTATCTACCAATAAAAAGCAAAGCAAAACACATTTAGCTGGGCATTTTTATCCGAGAACAAAAAATCAGACAATTCTTTTGGCAGGGGATAAACCACAAAAGACCGGCTATCTTTTATCTTCAGCCTTCATAACACTCCCTGCTCTGAGAAACGGAGCCAGCAAGGCCAGGTGGGAGCACAGGAAACAGCACCTGTAGATGTGGAAACAAATAAACTATAACAAGAGAAGTCACACATAGGGACAGATACTCAGAGACAGGCTGTGGGATCTACACCCTCAGGGACACTCAAAACTCACCTGGAGGCACTTCCAGGCAACTTGCTGTGTTTGAGACTTGTCTGAGAGACATCTCGCACTGGAGGCCTTCTCATGGATGTTCCCACACCCTTGATTTTATCATTCTGTAATTTCACTCAGTGAAAGTCTCTTTTCCCTGCTGACAGACAGCTCACCATTGGGCTGTGACCAGATTCTGTTGCTGGAAGGAAATTAAAACCAGAACAACTATTCTCCACTCAAAGGAGCATAAGTTTATTTTGGCTTTGCATGAATTCTGGCCACAATCTAATAATTTTGTCTGTTCTCCAGAACCTGACAGTCCTGTCTGACAACACATGTTCTGTACAGCTTCCTGTGATTTCCAAATTGAATCATACTGCAATAATTTGAACACTGTAGACGGACACTTGAATTTTTATATTTTCAGTTATACTGTGTTTCAAATCCAATATCCATTGCAAATATTCACATTAAAGAGAAACTCTAAATAGAGACCTTTTTCTGGTTTTGTTCAAGTTGTTTTTAAAGTAATTTTGCAATTCAACTTGACAGTCTCCTACTCTATGCTAATCACTCCAGTTGCTCACCAAGTAATGCTCCTGACACATCCACTTAGTTGTTTTTTCCCCTTCTTAGTGCATATGATCTTCTGTTTTCCTTTGTCAAGTACTGCAACAATGGAACACTCACTTTATTCACAAGCTCCTTACCCCCAGATAGGCAATCACCCTTCCTGAAATATCTATATTTACAGGAAAACTGTGAGTTCATCAGAGAATTAGATCTAGTTTCTCAGCATTCTTATTAGCCACAATATTGCACATTTAAATGAGAATTAGTCACAGGGAATGTGCTGCTCCATTCATCTTATTAATCACTTTTACATTCCTAAACCCTCGCAGAATTAGATATTTAGGGTGCAATGGCACAGAATGGGCACTAAGAAGTATTACTGCCACCAGCCCTGACTGAGATTAGTTAGAAAGGTAGATTCTTTCAGCAGATGAAGAAGCTGGCACTTAAATAACCTGAGTTTAGCAGTCATTTGCCTCAGCTGAGATCATGGCAGGATGGTTTGTTTCCTGATGAAGCATCCTTCCCAACTGCTGCCCTGGGTGGCTAGCAGCAGCCACATCTCAAGGCAGCTTTATTTCTGAGCAAATCTTCAACATTTTTCTCAGACAGCAAACAGACATCCTCTCTCTGTTACATTGGTGTCACTGCTTCATCCTTCAATAAGCACAAGAACACTTCCTTGGGAGGGTGTCCACATCCATCTCTGGGTGTGTGAGCATGAAGGCATGACGGAGACTGCAGCAATTGAATACCTGCTGGAATTTGTTGTCGGAAACTACAGCCAAAAGCCTTTATTTTCCTTCACACTCAAACTTGAAACTCTGTCTAGATCACTTCTCTCTTCTTCCCCATTTTCTGTTTTTAAAACAGAAATCTCATATTTAATGTAATGTCTCCAGAGCAAAGTGAAATATTTGCACTTCTGAGAAGGAGCAGAGAGATCAAGGTATTGGTTTATCATCTGCAGAGGTCAGTGCAGTCTCAGAGTATGAGAGTTGTATGACTTCTAGCTTTTCCTTTCCTAGACTCTAGAGAGTGGAGGCGTCAAAAATACTCTCAGAGAAACACTGCTGGCCAAGACATCTCCATAGCAGTGTCCCTCTGTGTCAGAAAACATTTATACACCAGCAAATGATTAGCATGATTTTTATTTCTTCCTTATTTATGGATTTTTACTTTCCTCCCAAAGCAGTAGATTTGACTCTCAAGATCTTTTTATTAGTGATCTCGGCCCATTAGGGGTTAAAAAATTCAACAGTGCTTCTATATAGGGATCCAGCCACAACAAATTAACTTGTGTGAGCTTAGCATGTTTCAGTTGTTTTCTATTAATGTATTTTCTCATTATCACTGCACTTCTTATCTAGTCCCTGACACCTTTTTTATCTTTGGCTGTTCTTATACTAAAAGAGCTGTCACTGACACAAACAAAAAAAATCTGAGTTTAGCACCAAATCTGTACTTACTGCAGGTGTTCTTTTAATTTTCCTGCATCTTTTAGCAGACAAAAAACCTGTTTTGTCCAAATGTTCTCTTTTAGGCTTGATAAAGTCTTCATAACCATCAAGAATTTCTTGTGCTCCTCACCCTCATCCTGCCCTTCTGTCCCACTTGGAAATGAGAAGGTTGTCCAGGAGCATAAAGTGCATTTAGTTTCAGCCCACCTCTCTGGAGATCACTGCCCTTTTGAGTGCTCTGTCCAGTGCCTCATAAATACCCTAACTCTATGAATAATATTTTCCCAGCACTAAGTTAATGAGACCTCAGCAGCAGCCTTGGAGCCAGACAGGCTGGAACTGATCCCAAAGGGCACAGGCTGCACTTTGCCAGAGCAGCTTCTGGGGTTTTTTGTACTGGTGGTTTGTGACTCACAGGCCTCTGCTGCTGTTGGAATAGCAAGCACAGTACAAAGCTGACTTCTTTCCTCTTTTTACTTGGTAAGGTGTATGTTGGAGTCAGAGGCACAGAGAGTGTGCCCTTATCTCTGATACCTGGCTCTGACATCCAAGAAAGCACTGAATTTCATATAACACCATTAAAATATCTGTTAAACTTAAATATAAAAACAAGGAGTACAAGTGTGTAAATTAGAGAGTTTTCTTAAGTCAGTGGGTGAAAAAGTTAAAGTTTGGAGTCTAAACTAGTTTAGACAACAGAAGACAAGATGGAGGATTTAGGGTGTTGTCTCTTGTCCTTCTTTCTGCTACATCTTCTTCTAGAGGTTTTTGGGTAGTAGTAGGTGATTGGATAAAGAATGCCGCAGTGCAGCACACAAATGTTGGGTCATTGGGTCACTAAGAAAAATAATTTATTTGGCATTTGTTGATTGGGTAAATAGACATATAAAAGACCTTGAAGAAGATCTTTGTTAGCCATTTTGCACCTTTCTATCTTAGTGTATGTAGCTCCTTGTACCTCATATGCATGTAATGCAGATAAAAGAAGAATAAACAACCAAGTCAGAACAAGAAAAAACTGCCTCTCCTGCATCAGTCTTCAGTCTAAGGGAGAATAGAACCAAACCATAAGTGTCCCATCAAGACAGGCGTACCTGCCTAGAAATCACCAGTTCCTATCCTTGTAAGAGTTAATCTTGTCTCAAAGAGCTCACACCCTGTGTAGAGAAACATTTTAACAAAGTAAAAGCATGACATTTTAGTAAAATTCTGTCTGCACAAGCCAGTTTTTAATCCAGGCTACAATATTAAAGGCAGTGTCCTTGAAACTCTCCTGGAGCAGCGAGAATAGAGAAAAACAATAGCCTTGTGTATTGAGAAAAGAATGTAAAACAGTATGTATTAACCAATAGTAACTTGGTAAGCCTGCGGACCCTGTTGGACCCTATAAAAGTGTGTTAAAGATAGAAATACACGACGTTCGCCATACTTCTGTAAAGATTCAGCTGAATAGTCTGAGCGGTTTCTCAATATCTGGTGCTCCAAACAGGAACCTTTTGTGATCAAAGGGATATGGCAGTCTGTGCGCGGGGAGACGCAGACGTGGATTGGTACCGGGTAGGTGAGTCCATGCGCAGGGAGACACGGACGTGGGCAGCTGGGGGAAACCGGGGTGGAAGAGTTGAGGAAGGGTTGTTCCCCTCTGCCTGCCCAGGGCTGCTAGCATGGATGGGTTTGCGGCAGCATGGATACTGCTTCTAAACATTATTGTTAAACCAAGCGAAGCAGTCAAGGACATGGACCTTGGAAAGCTCATTCTATGTGCTAGAGATAATAGACGTGGGCACCTCCAGGTCCTGCTGCTGACTTTTGCAGCAGAAGAATGGAAAGACATAGATTTGTTGTGGAAAAAAGCGATCACAGGGAAAATCAGCCATCTGGGTGCTTTCTTTGGGGTTGGGCATGTTCGGCCAGTGAAGAGGCTCACGAAGAAGCAATGTAGCTCAGTCTCAGAACTTTTAAGAACTCAGGAGTGTGCCAGGACGGGCAAGACTGTGTCAGCAGAGCCCAAGCTGGAAGTTACTCCACAGAATGCGGATGTAGAAATGACAGTGTCTCCAGAAGGAGACGGCACCAGCCTGAGCCAGGCAGAGCCCCGAATGTCAGCAGAAATAAGAGCCCCAGATTGCCAGCCACCATCTACTGTTCACTAGGGAAAGCCACAGGACGTCCTTCTCCCCCGAGACGTGTTGATGCATTCAGAAAATGGGCAACCGCCAGCAGGAGAAAAACCAGCAAATTGTAATGATGTATAGAAAAAAGATCTATTAGGGTGCCAACAACAAATAGAGAAACTTGTGCAACAACTACAAGCTCATATTAAACAGTCATTAAGTACAAGTGGAGCTCAAAGTCATCAAGAGAAAGCAACTCCACAGTAAACACTGAAACAATGAACAGAATCTGTTCAGCAACAGCAGGATACGATACGTCCTGAACCATCTGCTCCACCTTTGGAGACACCTTTAACATCCCAATCTTATTTAAGTTCCAACTTTACTACCTTGTGAGAAGAGAAGCCAGTTTTAGACTGGTTTCCACTCGAACCAGGGGGACATGGGGGAGCACTGAAGTGTGCACAGAGAACAAAGGCACCACCAGGGCAGAGGCACTGCAGAAAAAGTTCCAAAGCCACATGGGACAAATATCAGCAATTACAGAAACAGTTGAACAGAAACAGGTGGCTCAGACAGCTTCAAAGAGAGACAAAATAGCCAAAAAATTGCTAACTGTATGATATCTAGTTTGAATTTCATCACTGTAATTAAAAGTTAATAAGTTGCAATGATCACCGTTGTTACCACCTGGCCCTGAGAGGCTTTTCTTATAACATTGCCTGTTTTGTAAAACCGTGCCCTTTTCCCTCTATCTGTGAACAACAAGAGAAATATTGAGAGAAAGAACTGCATTTGTTAAAGTTAACTTTGTGAGGTTTTTTTTGTTCTCCATTTTTCCCCTCTGCAATAGTATGTGGGGAATGACAAAGACTTCACTCAAACCTTTCAGAGATAACAGCAGCAGAGCAGCAGCAGAGCGGGCAGTTCACCGCCCCGCTCCCTCTCTAAGAAAAAGTACTAGGATAGTACCAAGTTTGTTAAAAAGTCATGATTCATTGGGTTTTTAAAATGTTTTTATATATCCTTTTAGAGTTAATTTTGTGTTGTAAGTAATTATGAGTTTATGCAGTTGCAGTTTTTTGCATTTTACTAGAGAAATTATTGTGTTTCTTTAAAAAATTTTAAAAAACCCTTTTTAAGAAATGTTTAAGGTGAATATTAACAGAAGTAGAAATTACATTGCAATAATTAGTTTTGAAACCTAATGTTAAAATATTGAATGATTTTCAGCTACTAATAACACAACCTTCCAATTGATGTTATTTACAGAAATATTCATGGTTTAAAAAATAGTTAGCTAAGAAAACTTTACTGCACAAAACAAAGTTAAGTTAAACATACATTACCCATTTGTTTGTTTGTATGCTTTTTCCACAATTTTAATAAGGTAATTTTAATGTAAGTCCTTTTGTCCTAAACAACACATATAATAGCATACATATCAATTTGGACTTCAGATTTTAATTAAGAATTGGACTTGATATTTTTGAAAAGTGTTACAAAAGCTGAATGGCAACTTGACAAATCCTGTGTTGTTGTGGTTTTTCGCTAGTAAAACTGCACTTTAAAATCCTAACCAATTTAAGCATGTACTAGGCAAATTCCTGTTATGAATAAGTATTTTAGTAACATTTGCAATTATTGTTATTCTCAAAGCCAGATGACAGAATTGTGATGTATTTGTTACATTTTTATAACCTTTATAGTGAATCCGTGTTACTATTACATTGTGTTTAAGAGGTATATACCAAACTTTCAGTTGCGTTTTGTAATAATAGAGTAAGATCAAGTTATGCTTTTATTTGATATAGATTAAGTGTTAATAGAATTAAGCAAAGTCAAGTTTTATTATGTTTAGGTTTGAATGTTTTAAAGTTAAGTTCTATAAGTTTGATATTTTTTTAAGGTTAAGTTTTGTTATTTCTTTTTGTCATAATTAATTTTTACCTGGTTCAAATATTGTTTAATTTAAATTGTTTCATATTTTGTTGGAGACACTTGTCTAAACTGCAAAGTATAGTTATTTTCCTGGAGAGATGAAAATGACTACAACTGAAACAGCTGTGATAGAACACTGATGAACACCTGCTTGTGGATAGAAGGGAATGCAGTCTGTGACACCCTTGATTTCATCGGGAGTTCTATTGTTTGTTGCAATCTCTTCAGTTTTGTTTTTTATAGCTTTATTATTTTTCAGTATTTCCAGAATTCCAAGAAAATGTATCATTGCTGAGGGTCATCTGCCATGGGAGAGGCTTCAGGTTAAATCAACAGCTGAATGGTTTAATTGGTCTGGTACCTAAGGCTTCTGATCATTTGCTTTGTACAAATGCATTTTAACAGTTTGCTGTGTTTAAGCATCTCATACCTACTATTATTAAGAACCATGTTTTGAAAATGACTTGAGACATCTTTCCCATTTAAAACCTAAGGCGCTGGCCAAGCCTTGGCTTTACCTGGACAGAATATTTGCCAACAGATCCAGATGTCTTCTGTACTAAATCAGAATTTGAGTCACCTTTTGACTTGGCAATTTGACCCTATTAATATGACAGCTGGATCAATATTGAAGAGGGCTTGGAGAATCATTTCCAGAGGTGGTTATCCAATCCTTCACTGATTTTATTGTTTGTTTGCAGACTGTGGGATGCTGGTGCAGTGTTTTAGTAGTTAATAGTAATTTTATATCACATATGTTATTAATAATGTTTATTATTTGATTGATTTTTAACTGCTATAGGTTTTTTATTCATTGTGTATATGGTTTTGTGTTGATACTGATGTACATGACGGAAGTACATCTCATTTTTTAAAAATGGGGGGAATTGATGCCCTAAAAGCATTTGATTAGTGTAATATGTGCATTAGAAATTTAGACCACAATAATGAAATATTTACATCAAAAATTTAGAAAGATTATATAATCTGAATTTACAATTAAGTGTACCACAGCTAAGTCAAAATTATTTATTAACTTCAAGGGGAGAAGTGCCTGTGTTTTGCTGACAGGTTCAAAAAGGTCACCTGTTCATCTGACCAGACTGTCTGCCTCTGAAAACATGAGATCCAGAGAACAGAGAAGGCACCACACAACCTTAGTACTCCAGACAACATCAGAAGTAGAGCTGTCAGGACACAGTTGTGTCTGAAAACTACAGACAGTTTACCGACAGAAATTTTATGTTGTTATTATGATGTTGTGTCTCTACCAATTTTTTTTCAGTTATTTTCTGTTTTAAGATTTGGAAGGATGTGAAGAACGATCCAAACATCGATGCCCTCAGTCAGTCACTGATCGGCTGCCAGCTGACATCACAAGAGCAGTGGATGTTCCAAGAGTGAATCGCATTATATCATAGTCTGTTTGTGAGAAGAATTTTGTAGAAGATCTAAAAGAGTATAGAGACTCCACCTGACTGTATATAAAAGCAAAATTGTAACTGTATTTTTACCCTTTAAACAAATTCCTTTCACGCTTAGATTGCATGAATACCAGAGGACTTTGAACAGAGGACCGTTCAAAATAGTTAGAGAATAGTTTAAGATAAAAAGTTTTAGCTTGTATGATAATTATTATTTGTAAATTACTGACAATTTTAGAGAAGGTATTAGTATAAGGTGTAAGTATTCCCCCTTCAAGAGTTAAAGTGAGCATATTTGAAAGTTCATTTAACTTTAAACCTTAAAGGAACTAATTCAACAAATTTCGAAAGCCTAATTAGCTGTGATTCTGAAAGCATGGTGTCATTTGTGTGGAACAAACTGCTTATAGTAATTGTACTTGTGTACAGTCCCAACCGTCTGCTAACTAACATCCAAAAGCGACAGAACATATGAGTCACTCTGGCACACTTAGCAGGCCAAAAATCAATGTGCTTAAGCTTAGCCACACCTGGAGATCCTTTTCACACCTGTCTCATAGGAGTCCCTGAATAGGATCCTCAAGCATTTAAAGGTTTAGTTAGTAATGAAACTCCACTGAATCAATTGGCAATGCTACGAGAGTGCAATCGCACTGTTGGCTTCACATCCACACAACTTGAAGCCTGCTGGCAAGTAAATATTATTGAAGTTCTCAATGTTTCCATAGAGCCTCCAGAAAAATTAGACTTGTTAGGCTCCACCTAACATCCTCAGGTGGATGAGTAATATTTGAGCCCCCAACAAAAAGCCACTCCAACAAAGTGATGCAACACTCGGCTACAGTTAACCTTATAGTTGATCTTATCATTAACACCAGAGGTAAAGTGTGGAGGCCGGGGAGCTGGCCAGTTCAGAAATCTTGGCTCTCCCCTGGAGAGCTTCTCCCTAGGCGAGACACTTTATGTCATGCAGAGAAAAAGTGTCACTCCCAGAGGCCCTAGAGTTGAACATGTTAATTTGTTACACCCCATTGGTTTCCCTCCCTATCAATCCACCCCAATACATGTATTCACGTTTCCCCTGCCCCTCTCCTCCTCTATAAATACCCCGGTTTTTCCCCTGTTTGGGGAGCTGCTGTCACTAGCTCCCTTCACTGAGGGCCCTGCTATAATAAAGGTTATATCTCAGTGGAATGCCATACAGCTCTCTAGTCTCTCTCTCCGCGTCGCCTGCACGCTGCCGCTGAGCTGAAATCACTCAGCGGGCAGAGGACGTGCCTGTGCCCCTGGGCAGTCCTTTTCAGGACGGCTTCTTCAGGGTAGTCGCGGCGCCCCTGTCATCGACACCGCCGCAGCAGTAAAGCCTTTTATTCATGGTGCAATTTCACAGGACAGTTACCAAGGCAATTACTTAGTGCAATATTCTTAATCTGTGGAAATAAAGCATGGAATGGAATTCCTGCTAGCCCACATGGAAGACCCTGTTATTTTCAGAAACTTACTTTGTTCCATCCAAATTTACACCAATTGCTGAATATAGCTGGTAAAATAAAAAATATCAAATGAATTGCAATGTGATGATGTTAGAGACCCAGACTTTTGGACTCATGGTAGAATACGGCTAGCCTCCTTTTTTACTCCAGAAGCAGCTGCTTCAAAAGGCTTGTCAACTCTAAAAAAGTTAGCTTGTTAGACTAAGAAAGAACTAAATTTGACATCAACAATGTTAAGTGAAGTTTCAGCTGATGTAAGTAGTGTATGTACATCATGCCATATTGCAAAATCGAGCTGCAGTTGATTTCTTGCTCTTGGCACAAAGACATGGTTGTGAAGAGTTTGAAGGTATGTGCTATTTGAACCTTACTGACCATTCAGTTTCAATCCATGTGGTAAATTAATGCGTGAATAAAAATTCGAAAAAGATTTTAAATAATATGTATGTGTATATGTATGTGAAACAATATGAAATGTAAAAAAGGAAAAAAATCCTCGGATCTGATCCTGGTGCTTCTTCGGAAGCACCAGGATTCAGCCAACACCCAGATAACGATTCCAAGTAGGCACATCAACCCGAGAAGAATAGACAGGACACGGGCCATCAAGCTAACAAAGGACACAGGCCCGGACGAGATATCGTCGGACCTGAGCGCCTCCGCCCTGCCGGCCTGCACTGAAGAAGCAATCAAATTGGACAAAGGAGAGGAGCCAGCCGAGATAAGCCCTGGGCTCCAGGATGGGTCTCACCACTCCACCACAATGGCTCGGACCAAAAATGATATCAGAAGTACATCCTGGACCTCTTTTACATATGAGGAGCTCCTGCCCAACGTCGATTGACTTTATTCTTCAGAGCCAGGAAATCTATTCTTCGAACAATCAAGGACCTTTTAGCGAAGGATGCCTGCTTGGAATTTGGCCTCGGGAAAGAAACTGCCTATAAAAACCCAGGCCAGAGAACCCTCAGACGTGGATTTGGGAGCACCTTTGGTATATACCTTTGGTATAGACCCTATCCACCCAGCGCTGCGCTGCTTCTTTTATTGTGGTTTTTTCTTCTCGTTGTTGTTTATTATAAAAATTGTTTTATAATAAATTTTCTATTTTCTATTTAATCCGAAATTGCCTTTCAATTTATAACAGATTGGTGCCGTGACTCGGATAGGAAGGAGCTGCAGGGGGATCTCGCTGTCCAGGGGGTACCCCCACTGATTTCAGCGGCCTGGTGAGTCGAGAAACTCCGTAGCGCATTCCTAAAATCCGAACCAAATTTAGGCCAAAGCGGAAACCACAATAAAAGGGAGAGAAAGGATCCAGAGAGCTCGGGAAGGCACGGAGCCTTCGAGAAAAGCCGCGGCTTGGTAGCTCATAAAAAGTCAAAACGTGCACGAAGACATCCTCACAAGAAAACTAGCTGTAAGTATTGTGGGGTTGAGCTGGTGACTGGGCGAGTGTGTGAGACGTGATCTGATCACAGAGCGAGTGCGGACTCCAAGGTCGCGGTTCCATCCTTCCGCGAGGAAGTTGGCCGGCCACAGAGGAAGCGAGTCGGGGTGAAAAGTTCTCTCTTTACACACTTGTAAAAACCTGGGACGAGAGGGAGTCCTAGGGGACCGGTCACAGGAGACTGAAATGGGAAGGAGACGTCCCAACGGGCTCGGGAACTGGTAAACCCTTTCAGTCAAACGGACCTCGACACAGGTCCAGACGAGAATCGAGTCGCTAATACAAGAGACCCCAGCACAGCTAACTGGGCGGTGAGTATTAAGCCAGAACTCCGATTGCTCGAACAAATACCGAACGAACACAACGCAGGAAAAGGTAAGAAAGTTTTTTTGGTTTAAATAATGGGGCAAAGAAAAAGTAAGATACAAAAGAAAGAAAAAGGGAAAAGTCCCTCTGAGAACGTAAAGGGACCACTGGACATCCCACCAGAAAGTCCCTTGGGGTGGATGTTAAAGTACTGGGAAAATTGCCCGGAAAGGAAAAAGAAATCCAAAACAAAAATGATCCAGTACTGTTCAGAGATTTGGGGAGGGCAAGAACTGAGAGATCATCTCAGTTGGCCGGTGCTGGGGACATTCGAAAGGTGGACATGTAATGAGTTGCTCTCTTACGCAGAGAACAAAGTCCCCCCAGATCCCGAAGAAAAGGAATACGCCAGGCTCTGGTTAGCGGCCAGAGTAGGGCTATTCCCAATGAAACAAAAACACGGACCAAGGACTGAAAACGGGGATCCCCTTGATCATTTACCTCCCCCGTACCATGGGCCAGCAGGGCTCCTGGCGGCAGACCAAGTGGTGCCATCGGCACCCGCAGGCTCCGCGGAGCAACCGGCCAAGGTTCCCGCATCTAGAGCAGGAGACTCTGCATCGGCAGTGGTGCCTGTAACGCGCTCTGTTCCCCCGCCCGGGGAAACCCAAGCCGCCGCAGCCTCTTCAGAGCTACTGCAGGCACAAGGCTGGGGGACACGGTACCCACAATATCCGGAACAACTGCCACAGCCAGGACCCTCACACTTAACCAAGAGAGTCCTTCCCGGTGGTCACGTGGCAGCGGAACCCCCGGAAATAATAAAAGATAAAAGTCACACAAATCACAGTTCACCTCCCGCAAGTAGAACTCGATTGAAAGCAAAAATGGGAGGTGAAGAGGGGGGAGAAGCCGGGAACGGGCATCACATGTTCCCCCTCAGAGAGGTACCAACAGCCCCTGGAATAATCGGTTTCGTGAATGTTCCCCTTAATTCAGGGGACGTGCGGGCTTTTAAAAAGGAAATGGGGAGGTTGTTAGATGACCCGTTTGGGGTGGCCGAGAGGTTAGACGAATTTTTGGGGAGCAGTATTTACACTTATGAGGATCTCATGGCTATCCTGAGATCTCTGTTCAGTCAGGAGGAAAGGGAGATGATTAAGCAAGCAGGTATCAGGGATTGGGAGCGGCGTAACCCACAGGGGACGCCAGGTGACCAAAAGTGGCCCGGCGTAAGCCCGAGCTGGAACGCCCAGACCGAGGAAGGCAGACGGAGTATGATTGATCTTAGAAATATAATAGTACAAGGAATAAGGGAGGCAGTTCCCCGAGGGCAGAATATTAGTAAAGTATTCGGGGAATGTCAAGGAAAGGAAGAGTCGCCCACCGAATGGTTAGAAAGGTTGCGGAGAAGTCTGCAAATCTATTCTGGAACCGATCCCACTTCCCCGGTGGGGGAGGTTTTGTTGAAAACCCAATTTGTGGCGAAGTCTTGGGAAGATATCAGAAAGAAATTAGAAAAGATTGATGGATGGCAGGAGAAAGGTCTCCAAGAGCTTCTGAGAGAGGCTCAAAAGGTTTACATGAGGAGAGAAGATGAGAAGCAGAAATTACAAGCCAAGGTATTGGTGGCTGCAGTAAAGGAAGTGCAGAAGCAGGAACAGATGCAGGGTAAGAACAAGACGGCGCCGAAAAAGCAGAAGGGGTCGCAACAGGGCGGTCCCGTTCCCCGGAAGAATCTTCCGGAGTGTTTCTACTGTAAGAAAGTAGGACACATCCAGCGGGACTGCCGACAACGAATAAAAGATGAGAAGGTGTTCCAAGAAGATTAGGGGTGTCGCGGGCTCTTTCAAATGGGGACAGTAACAGCAAAAGAGCCCTTGATAAAATTGAAGGTGGGTCCCCACCGCCAGGAACTAAGTTTTCTGGTTGATATGGGAGCCGAAAGAAGCACCCTACAAAAACTACCAGCAGGGTGCGTGGCAAGTAAAGAGAAAGTATTTGTAATCGGTGCAAAAGGTGATCCCTTCAAAGTCTCTGTAATAAAGGATGTAGAAATAGAATCTCAAAATAAAATATGTTTAGGAAATTTATTATTAGTGGAAGAAGCCGATTACAATTTGTTAGGAAGGGACATGATCATTGCATTGGGTATAAATATTGTTGTGAAGGACTCTGAGTTGGTAATAAAGATATTACAGTTAACCTCTAAAGACGAAAAAGAAATCAACCCCAGAGTGTGGCACACAAAAGGGGAAGTGGGAAAATTAGATATCAAACCAATTAAAATTGAAATAGAAGACCCTGAAGAACCAATAAGGGTCAAGCAATACCCCATCCCAATAGAAGGGAGAAGGGGTCTGAAAATAATAATCGATGACCTTCTGAAAGGAGGGACACTCGAACCCTGTATGTCCCAACACAACACCCCCATCCTGGCAGTAAAGAAAGCAGATGGGAGCTTTCGGCTGGTTCAGGATCTGAGAGCAGTAAATGCTAGGACCCGAACCAGGTTCCTGGTGGTGGCAAATCCTTACACTTTACTAAACAGACTCTCACCTGAGGATGTATGGTATAACGTAATTGATTTAAAAGATGCATTCTGGACCTGTCCTCTGGACGAAAAGAGTAGAAATTTCTTTGCCTTCCAGTGGGAGGACCCGGACACAAACCGAAGGCAGCAGCTAAGGTGGACTGTCCTCCCACAGGGATTCGTAGAATCCCTGAATTTGTTCGGGCAAGCCCTAGAACAACTACTCACAGAATTCACTCCAGAGGAGAGAACCAAGTTGCTACAATATGTACACGATTTGCTAATTGCCGGGACAGCGGAAGAAAAGGTAAAAAGGAGCACAATTGCGTTGTTAAATTTCTTAGGACAAAAAGGTTTGAAGGTATCAAAATCAAAACTGCAGTTCACAGAGCCCGAGGTAAAATATCTGGGCCATTGGCTATCTAAAGGGAAAAAGATATTAGATCCAGACAGAGTGGCGGGGATTCTTGTACTCCCTGCCCCCAAAACTAAAAGACAGATTAGGCAATTTTTGGGGCTCCTGGGATATTGCAGACAATGGATCGAAAGCTTTAGTGAAAAAGTAAAATTTCTATACGAAAGACTAAACACAGACAGATTAAAATGGACTGAGCAAGACGAAGTAAAGTTTCAAGAGCTAAAGAAGGCTCTCATCACTGCCCCAGTACTAACCTTGCCAGACACAAACAAAGAGTTCCAGCTGTTTGTAGACGTTAGTGAACAAACAGCACAAGGGGTTCTGACCCAGGAATGGGCAGAAAAGAAAAAGCCTATAGAATTTTTATCAAAAATCTTGGACCCTGTCAGTCGAGGGTGGCCTACTTGCCTACAGGCAATTGTGGCAGTAGCCCTGTTGGTTGGGGAAGCAAAAAAGATAACTTTTGGAGCTCCCTTGATTGTTTTCACCCCACATGATGTAAGGAATATCCTACAGCAAAAAGCCGAAAAATGGTTAACTGATTCAAGGCTTCTGAAGTATGAGGCCATGCTAATCAGCTCACCAGGTTTGGAATTGAAAACAACCACTGCACAGAACCCGGCACAGTTTCTGTCTGGGGAACCAACAGGGGAACTACTTCATAATTGCATTGAAGCAGTAGAGCTGCAAACTAAGGTAAGGTCTGACTTGAGAGATCAGGAATTAGAGGAAGGGGAAAAATGGTTTATTGATGGCTCATCAAAGATCGTCGAGGGAAAACGAAAATCAGGATATGCCACCATAAACGGAAAAACGGGGCAAACCATAGAATCAGGTCCGTTGAAAGCAAGCTGGTCTGCACAAGCTTGTGAATTATACGCTCTCCTAAGAGCACTCCAAAACTTGAAAGGGAAAAGAGGGACCATCTACACAGATTCAAGGTATGCATTTGGAATAGTACACACGTTTGGAAAGATATGGGAGGAAAGGGGACTGATTAACACAAAAGGCAAGGGATTAGTACATGGGGAAATGATCAGACAAATATTGGAAGCAGTCAGGGAACCGCAGGAGATTTCAGTGGTACACGTGAAAGGACACCAAACTGGGTGGCAATTTCACACAAGGGGAAACAACCTAGCGGACAAAGAAGCCAAACGAGCGGCTTTGTTGACGGTGAGTATTCCCGAAATAACCCCGAAGGAACCACCGGAGATTCCCGTGCTCCCTTCAGAAAGGGAGCTGGAAGAATTCAAAAAGGTAGGAGGTTACCTCGAAAAGGGAAAATGGTGGTTGCCGGATGGGAGGGAATTGGTTCCAAAGGGAATAGCAAAAAGAATACTAAAAAGACTACACGAGCAAACACATTGGGGAACCAGGGCACTGGCAGAACAATTTTTAAAATTCTTTGGCTGCAAAGGGATCTTCGAGCTTGCCAAGCAAGAGGTACAGGGGTGTGTGATATGCCAGAAAGTAAATAGATCAAATTTCAAGCAAACAAATTGGGGAGGTCGGCCACTTTCATACCGACCATTCGAGAGAATACAGGTGGATTTCACCGAATTGCCAAAAATTGGTAGAAATAAATATTTACTGGTGATAGTAGATAAACTGACACACTGGGTAGAAGCCTTTCCAAGAGCAAGGGCCACGGCCCAAACAGTGTCTAAAATTCTACTGGAAGAAATAATTCCCAGATATGGTATAGTAGACCATATAGATTCAGATCAAGGCACCCATTTCACTTCAAAAATCATTAGACAACTATCAGAAGCATTGGGAATAAGATGGCAGTATCACACCCCCTGGCACCCTCAGAGTTCAGGACAAGTGGAACGAATGAACCAAACTCTGAAATCACAAATATCCAAATTAATGATCGAAACAAAAATGTCCTGGGTCAAGTGTCTCCCCTTGGCATTGTTAAATATTAGAACCATGCCTCATTCCAAAACCGGCCTATCCCCTTTTGAAATGCTATACGGAATGCCGTATAAGCATGGGATGCCGGTGGCACATCCTCAAATAGAAGATGTGCAATTACAACCATATCTCATTTCCATAAATAAAAATTTACAGGAGCTAAGAAGGAAAGGATTGATTCCACAAAGTACATCGCTGGGATTTCCAATTCATCAGATCCAACCAGGAGACAAAGTGTTAATCAAAGTTTGGAAAGAACTTCCCCTCAGTCCTCACTGGGAAGGTCCGTTTCTCGTCCTCCTGACTACAGATACCGCGGTCTGAACTGCCGAGAAGGGCTGGACACACTCTTCTCGGGTAAAGAAGGTATTGGATTACAATTCTTCTGAGTGGAAAGTCACTACTCCGCCGGGAGAAATGAAAATCAAACTTCGGCGACAACACAAATGACCAGTGAAGGACAGATAAGTTGTCAAAACTTTGATTGTTATTGCTTTCCGTTTGTACATTTCAAGTGCGCTTATTGTAAGCAAATTTGGGTTGCTCACTGTTTGGGGGGAGACAGACCTAGGGGTCTGTGCACCAAGTGTTTTGAAAAAGAATTAGAACAGACCAATCGTTTCCTAGTACTTGCTACCCGGGCGGGCCTGTTGGAACTTGACTCTCCTGAGTGGTTCCTGTTTTACCAAAAAGGATTGAAGGGTAAACTTGATTGCAAAGCAGAACCCCTAGCAATCGAGTGTCGAAGGACGGTGAAAGTTCCGTGCAGGATTGGCACGATCAAAGCATCCCGGTGGGCGATCTTTAAAAGGAGGTTCGCCATCAGGATATCAAGGGCCCCTGAAGACAGTCCTTGCTGCCGAGAAGATGGTTTTCCCCGCCGTATGTTTCTGTACGGGCGAAGGGCATGGCAGAGGGATGCAATGGTGGGGAATCCTGATAACCCTGAACCTAGCCATGTGCTTGGCTGAGGGGATGAGCCCCGAGGCGCCTCCGGGGGTGAATCCCCCGGAGAAGTGTGAGCAGTGCCAGACTGCCACAGTTGCCGAGCGATTGATCGATTGTCCTCCGGAACTTCACGCAGGGGTATGCTGGGCAAACGATACCCAGTTCAAATTGTGTCGAACACAGGAGAAAATTTGGTGCTCCAACCCAGGGGCAAGTATTATGGAAAAACAATTTCGGACCTTGGGAAAACAAAGAATGCAAACAAACCACTCCCGAAATAAAAGGGAGGTGGAGGGAGTCTCTAAATTTTCGGTCTGCGGACAGTGTAATAAAACTGTCTGGATTGGGGGAAAAAGGCAATCCACATTCATAGCATATTACCAAGTCAACCCGCTTTGCTACAATAAAGCAAACTTAAAACCTTGTGTCATTGGCGGAAAATTGTATTGGGAAGGGAGAAACCTGAAACATGAAACAAAAACTTCCTTCAACAATGAACCTATAATATTAGATTTGTTAAAAAGTGATGACGATCGGGTCTGTTTACAGTTCGACCAGGTATTCTGTTTTTCTAAGGACGAGGATGGGTTGGATCCTGAAAATAAAATAAAACAACTAACCTTAGAGTTAAAGAGGCAAGAAATGGAAAATAAAATAAAAAGGTTAGAACAAGAGAGATTGAACTCTCTCAGCGAACAGTACGAACAACTAGAGAAACAATACAATAGTTGGGGATTACCCAGTCCCAACCAAAACTTATTCATAGACCTAATGCAGGAAATTGCCACTGAATTAGGTCTATCAGACTGTTGGATATGTGGAGGTTTGAAATCGGCCGAAAGGTGGCCATGGAAGGGAGAGGGATTAACCCCAGAACAATTACTAAAATGGACAGGACTAAAATTATCCAAAACAACACGGAGACCCGAAGGGTGGGTAATTGACAAAAGGATAATCGGGACTTTTTGCATTAGCCGGGAAGGGAAGGAATTTACCGATGTGGTAGGATACACCCCGTGTGTAAACACCCTCACGGTAAATTCGGAGACAAAAATGAAGGCCTGGCAGCCAGGACCACCCGAGGGGTATTGGAGCCACTCTCGGGAAAGCAAATGTGAATGGGTAGATATAATTGGATTATGTTGGAACAAAAATCCTGGGGCCAATCCCTTCCAGGCATTCCTAGGGCTGAAGGAATATTGGGAGGATCCGGCAAAAACAAACAGAGGCTGGGAGGCACCGGACGGAATTTACTGGATATGCGGGAAAAAGGCATACAGTGAGTTACCCCGGAGATGGAAGGGATCATGCACACTCGGGATAATTCGGCCTTTCTTCTTCACTTTACCTAAAGACGAGAGTAGGTCTTTGGGCGCCCCCCTTTTCAGGGAACTGAAGAAGGAACTACCGATGGCAGGGGGCAGCCAGAAATGGAAAGAGGAGGAATGGCCTGCCGAAAGAATCATACAATATTATGGGCCCGCCACATGGGCAAATGACGGCAGCTGGGGTTATCGAACCCCCATTTACCTCCTCAATCGGCTCATCCGGTTGCAGGCTGTGGTCGAGGTAGTTTCAAACCACACTTCAGAAGCCCTGGAACTCCTAGCAAAACAGCACTCACAGATGAGAGCTTTTGTCTACCAAAATAGACTAGCTCTTGACTATTTGCTAGCCGAGGAGGGAGGAGTGTGTGGAAGGTACAATGAATCCGAGTGTTGCATGGAGATAGATGACTATGGGGAAACTATAAAGGGACTAGCAGCTGAAATAAAAAAGGTGGCACATGTGCCAGTCCAAAAATGGAATTCAATCTTACAAGCCTCTTGGTGGGACCAAATATTTGGACAAGGGGCTTGGTGGAAAAAGCTAGTATTCTTTATAGGATGTTCGGTTGCCGGAATCATATTCTTGCCCTGTTTGATTCCTTGTTTGATTAGATTAATACATTCGGTGGTACAAGGAATGCAAATTGCCGCCCTTCCAATAGACCCAGAAAAGGCACAAGCGGCCCCTCTTTCTAAACTCATGAAGTTAGAAGAGGAGAAAGAAAGTAAAAATGCAATTAGAGCTTTAGAAGAGTTTGAAAGCAAACACTTGTTGCCTCAAGAAAATAATAAAGATTTACAAACAGACGGGGAAGAATACAAAAACTGATTAAGAGGAACACGGAGATTCCTCATTCAAAATGATTGAATAAAGTACGAATTTTTAAATGGGATAAATTATTAGGCGGGGGACTGTGGTAAATTAATGCGTGAATAAAAATTCGAAAAAGATTTTAAATAATATGTATGTGTATATGTATGTGAAACAATATGAAATGTAAAAAAGGAAAAAAATCCTCGGATCTGATCCTGGTGCTTCTTCGGAAGCACCAGGATTCAGCCAACACCCAGATAACGATTCCAAGTAGGCACATCAACCCGAGAAGAATAGACAGGACACGGGCCATCAAGCTAACAAAGGACACAGGCCCGGACGAGATATCGTCGGACCTGAGCGCCTCCGCCCTGCCGGCCTGCACTGAAGAAGCAATCAAATTGGACAAAGGAGAGGAGCCAGCCGAGATAAGCCCTGGGCTCCAGGATGGGTCTCACCACTCCACCACAATGGCTCGGACCAAAAATGATATCAGAAGTACATCCTGGACCTCTTTTACATATGAGGAGCTCCTGCCCAACGTCGATTGACTTTATTCTTCAGAGCCAGGAAATCTATTCTTCGAACAATCAAGGACCTTTTAGCGAAGGATGCCCGCTTGGAATTTGGCCTCGGGAAAGAAACTGCCTATAAAAACCCAGGCCAGAGAACCCTCAGACGTGGATTTGGGAGCACCTATACCTTTGGTATAGACCCTATCCACCCAGCGCTGCGCTGCTTCTTTTATTGTGGTTTTTTCATCTCGTTGTTGTTTATTATAAAAATTGTTTTATAATAAATTTTCTATTTTCTATTTAATCCGAAATTGCCTTTCAATTTATAACAATCCACAAACAAATAAAACAGCCACAGAACGGGTTACATGCCCTGAAAGAAGATAGTGACCCCACTGGAAGTTGGTTAGCCAACTGGGGCATAACTGGATGGTTAAAGTCTCTTGTGCTGGAAGGGGGATGAATTTTACTTATGGTATTAATAGAAATAGTTGTTTTAAACTGTATGTCATCTTGTATCTATAAAAGTGTAAAACAAATAGTGTCTAAAGCCTGGCTTGTGCAAAAAGAGAAAGGAGGAATTGTAGTGCAACATTTTAAGAAAGTAAAAGCATGACATTTTAGTAAAAGCCTGTCTGCACAAGCCAGCCTTTAATCCAGGCTACAATATTAAAGGCAATGTCCTTGAAACTCTCCTGAAGCAGCGAGAATAGAGAAAAACAACAGCTTTGTGTATTGAGAAAGGAATGTAAAACAATACATATTAGCCAGTAGTAACTTGGTTAAGTTACCACTTAACCTGCGGACCTTGTCAGACCCTATAAAAATGTGCTAAAGATAGAAATAAATGATATTCACCATACTTCTGTGAAGACTTGGCTGAATAGTCTGAGCGGTTTCTCAATACCCCTGTAGAAATGGGCATTCAGTGCTCTAACGAAACAAAGCAATTAAACCCTCTCTACCTCTGGCTGAAGGGAGTTCAGCCTTTGTTGTTCCCCTCCTTCTCTCTGTTATTCTGAAGCAGTAATGGGTAGTTATTGATGTACAAAACACTCGCTCGCGGTCAGAGACTTCTCCTGGGTCAAGCTGTTCAGGTATAAGCAATTTATTATAAGGGTAAAGAGAGGGATAGACTCGTGTGAGCCACCAGCTTCAGCGTCCACGTGGTCGGGGGGAGGGGAGGCAGTGCTGGGAGATCAGGAGAGTGGAGGTTAGAGGGGGAGGGAAGAAACAATAGCAACAGACGGAGAGCGGGGAGAACCAGGGAGGCTTAGGAGAGAGGGGGAGGACAAGAGAGGGGTAAGAGGGGGAAAGAGGGGAAAAAAAAGAGGGAGAGAGCAGGGAAAGCCAAGAGGGTAAGGGAGGGAAAAGCTAAGAGGGTAAGAGCAGGGAAGAACTAAGAGAGGGGTAGGAGCAGGGAGGAACTAAGAGAACGAAGTTCTTGTTACAATACATTATATGCTTTCCTATAGTGAATATTCTAATTCCAAGTAACCAATCACTACGAGATACACCCACTAAAGAATTTACATATAGTCTATGAGAATTACTACATTAACATACAGTGTTGCATTTCAAAATCTAAAAGCTTTACAAATTCTTCCCTTGCTTCTTGACCTTTGGATTCTCTATCAGCAGAAGGACATTGTTTCATCAACAGGGATTATTCTTTATCTGGCTAGGCTATTGTTCTTTGGTCATACAGTAACTAGTACTCAGCATCTTGTGATTCAAAGCAGGCTTTCATTTCTACTTTGATTCTAGGCTTCATATTTTCAGAGCCTTCTGCCAAACAGTCACATTCATAAGGTTTCCCTGTTTCATCCTCCCCAACAGGTAGTGAAGGTTTGCCTGCCTTTCTTTCCTTCTAGAAGAAGTTAGCCTAATGGTTCCCTAAACTATCTAGGATCTGAAAATAAAACTTAACAGAAACACCTCCCAGATAGAAATAGCTGTACACTATCCCACTCAGTGTCTCAGAGCCCTTAAATTCTGAAAACAAACCCAAGTATGGCTTATCTAGATGATTTTTTATGCAGTCCAGGCAAGAAACAAAATTTCACTAATCTGTTTGATGATAGCATACCTTCTTTCAAATCCCTGGCAGCTGTGCTGCTCTGGAAAGAGCTGCATTCACACTGAGGCTAGAGTGCATTGGAAAATGGGGAAGGGGGGCAGCTTAACCTGAAGAGGGTTCTTCTCTTCTTAGCCAAATACACAGCAGTATGATGAATAACAGATCTGTGGGTAAAAGAGATGTCCTCCACCTGAACAGCTCTTGCAGAACAATAAAAAAGAGCTCAGGCAAGGAATCAGCTCCCTGGAATTCTCCTGTCCCTGCTAAGCCCTCTCTACAATCAGCATTTCCAAGTGATACCAATTTTAAGCCAATTTGGTTTATTTCATATGGGAGCTTAAAGGGAAATAGCCCCACTGAGAATATAAGGAGTACAGAAGACACAAGGTGTCTTTAACTCAGGAAAGAAGCAAGAAAATTTTCCCTGTCTAGAAAAAACAGTATTTTAACATAATAAGAAACAGATAGCAAAGCTTTGCTTAGTTGTTTGGGGGTTTTTAAATTATTTTTTGAAAAAAATCATAAAATTGTATTTATTATTTTTCCAGTACAAGTGTGTATTCCTCAAACATCTTCAAACCACAGCTGGGTCAGCTTTCTCCTGTTCATTGTGGAACAGCAGAGAAAGCTACCTATGAGCCAGGAGCACTGGGGCACTGTTGCCTGCATAAAACACAAAAGGATGACTTTGAAGCACAGGTAACAGCATAGCTGAACCCAAAATCTTTTTCCATAAGAAAATCTACACATGAAGCACTAGAATTACACCGCTTAAAGGACCCATGGATACTCTGTGGATTACAAAATATCTCAGCATTGGCTCTTGGAACAAGGCTCAAATACATAAAATTCCCCATGGAAGAGGAACACACTCTACTGTGTTTATTTTCGCCAGTCTTTTGTCACAAAATGCTCAGGTGGAAATTACTAAACCCTTTTTTTGGTAAGGCTGTCAGAGCAGAACTTAAGCACTCAAACATTTGATGATTACTGGAAATAAATCCTCTTCCACAAGTAAAAGCAGAAAGTCTCTGCTTATTAATTCCTGGGAACACATTCAAGTAGGTAAAGTAATTCATGAGAGAGGGGAATACAGTTTGTTGGTCAGCTTTTCAGGTGAAATGGAGGAAGAAGAGCCCTCTACAATAGTTAGACCATCCCCTTCCTCTAAATCCCAAACTTAGTCCAATTTCAAGGCTTGATTCATAGACAAACTCACATTGCATTGCATGCTGCTGCTCCTAGACTACTTCAATGTCTTGCTTTGTGAATTGTTCTCTCTTCCTTCATTCTAGCTTCCTTCCTCCTTAAATCTCACTTCCTATTTTCCTTGCTTAATTTGTCACACTCATCTTCATGCTGCTGTTGAAACACATTTGACATCTCATTCTGTTCACCTGGAGACAAATGCAAATTTCACTGAACTGCAGTGGCACTCGAGGGAGGTGTTGGAGCATTCTCACAAGGAGAGTATCAACAATGGAGCATGACAGAGTTCAGTCACCCACTAAAGCAAGGCTCTTCAGGGACTTCTGAGCACTCCAGGAAACAAAAACAATTTTCCCTTTCTGAAACCCTGTGTCTTAGCCATTCATGCCAGAACCTAAGGATGAAAAAATATTTACTTCATAATGTAAATCAGGTTTTTTTCTGAGAGAAAAACCTCAAGTCTCAGTCCCTCCTGGGCTGTTCTGGAGAAGCAGGAGCTCTCTCCAAAGTCAGACGACAAGCGCACTCTGTTTCCCAGAGAGGCCAGTGCCAAGAAATGCTGTGGTACTTACCTGTGTGAGCTTCTACTGTCATCCTTCCCTGCCAAGCTGCTGGTGGCACAGTTAACTACTTGACTGCTGAGGTGTGGTTTGTTTAGAGCTGAGCAATTCTTTTAGCCATTGCTACAAATTATAAAATTTTGGGCACACTTAGCACAGCTTTTTGTCAGTTTTGTTTTCTAGCAGCCATCATTCAGAGGTGTGCAGGCTAGCTTCTGAAGGACCTCTTGGGACAGATCTCCAGGCCGCTCTGAAACAGCTGTCTCTAAGCAGCAGGTTTTCAGATGGAAGTTTCATTGCCCCCTACTAATGTAGGATCTACTTTTGGGAAGGAGACAGGCAGTAGAATCTGAGGAGTGCATTGGAGGGCCACTTTCCTGAGACCTAGAGCTTACTTTTTGCCATGAACTGCAGCATTAATCTCACAGAGGCAGTTTATAAAATAGAATGCAACTTCACATAAGCAGGACCAAGGCAGATGTAAATTTGGTGCTAAATGCTGCTAGTCTGCAAATTGTTTATAAAATGAATTAAAGCTAGACCTACAGTGGCATATGGGAAAACACTCCTGTAAGGGAAAAGTAGGAGCAACAACAATCCTATAGGAACAACAACAGCCCTGTAAGGTATGAGTGAGATGGTCCGTGCTGAGTGGAGCAGGCTGGCTGTCCCTGCAGTGCCACAGTCTGTCTCATGCCACCAGCCAACTGCTAAAGCTTCACAGGCTGCAAACACCTCCTTCAGCTTCCTCCACCAAATGCAGAACTCCCATTTTGCATGCCTGAAAAGCATCTCCACTCATTAGATATTGTGTCATTCCCCTTTGGCTGTCAGCTCGGGGAGTGCCCACTCCACCCCCCAACCCCCTGGGGGGAGTGCCAGAGGTTGAGGCTTTTTTCTTCTGCTCCACCCTCTGCTCCCTGCCGGGAGCCGGGTTACAGTTGTTGGAGTTTACCTTCTTCAGACCCCTCTGTTTGAGTCCTTGCTGCCGCCGGGGGCCGTGCCGAGCCCCCTCCCCCTCTTCCCCACTACGGGGATGCAGCAGGGAGCCCGAGGGGGCAGAGAGAAAACGTCGCTGTCATTTCCAGCAGTCGGGGCTGCTCCGTGTTTCTTTGGGCCCGGCCCAGGAACGTGCGGGGAACTCAGCCTTTTAATATGTTGTGAAGTGTTACCGCCGTTGGTCCCTGGGGCATTTCCGTCTCCTGTGTCCCACTTAAATGAGGTCGGGTGGCTGCCCACCCCCCACTCTCCCCGCATACCCATGTCCCCCCCTCCCCGTGAGTTTACTCCTACACCTTTGTAGGCATTTGAAGGAATCTGTGTTTGTTATTTTATCTTAGCATGTTTAACCTTGATTTGTAGAAAGTTTGTAAGTTTGCTAGCTGTGAAAAATAATTGGTTCTTTCTGAAATGTGGCAGTGTGCCTCAAGGGAGACAGAGTTACACTGTCCCACCCCAAACCCCTTGTGAAGGGCGGCCTGATTGGGTTTGAGTCCCTGGGCGGGGGTTGAAACCCCTGGGGTGTTTCTCCCGTCGTGTGCTTCTACTGGTCCCTGACCCTGAACTCCACCCTCAAAGGTGGAAACCCTTAAGAGTTCTGTCCCTCAAAAACCCCTGCTTGGGCTCTGTTCGGAGCTCTCTGTTCTCGACCTGAGTTTGTTCCTATGCTGAATAAATGGTTTCATGAACCGGGAGCCCGTCTCGGTTGGTGTTCCATGCTGGTCCCCAGAATCCTGCAGCTTCCTGGACGAGATCCTGAAGTTGCGGACTGCAACACTGAAACTCCCACCCTCCAATGAAGTCCTGTTAAAAGAAGCAGCCCCAAACTCCCAAACCTTAGTCTCTTCCTGGTGTTCCCTTTGCAAGAATAAACTGTGAAATATAACCCAGAAGGGTCCCTCTTTTGGCTTCTTTACTCAGTCTATAGACTTGTGCCCAGAGGAAGTTGGCATGATCAAATCCTGATCTAAACCCAGACAGCAGCTGTGGTCAAGAACCTTCTTGGCCTCAGGCCGGAGAGAGAAGAAAACCTATATTCGAGCTAGCCAGTGTCAGGAAAATTAATCCACAAACACTAGAGGTTTTATGTCCAAAAAGGAGACAGAGGAGTCCTTTTTCTTTATTTGAATAAAGGGAGAGGCCATGGGGCATTCCCCTGGGGTCTCTCAAATTTTTGGAGGGCGCAGCCTCCTTTTTATCCTAATTCCCGGCCGCTTGTCCCTTCTCTCTTTCCCCATAGGCTGAGGTACTTGAGAGGTACAGGCTTCCCGGAACGCCTGATACCGGCGGTGATACCATCCCCCACCCCCCCCCCCCCAGCCAATGCATAATCCCTTCTTAACTTTTATGGAATTCATAGTGTTCTTTCAGTGCCCTTTTGATCTTTTACTGGAATCTATCTCATTGTTTCTGTCGTCTCTCACTGATAGCTACATCTAATCAACTGACTCACAGCTTGTTTGTAAAGACAAGCTCATCATTCCTCTCAATCCCTCCTCTTTTAATTTTTGTTAGTAATTGTCTTTACAAACTTTAGTTATCATTGACCTAATTTCTTGTTCTTGGGTCTTTTTTGGCTTTGCAACTATTTATAGTGGCATTACTTTCTGCCTTTTTGTAGCTATCTCTGGGTCAGTAGGCATGGCTACTACCTGCATTTTTTTGATCACATGTTGAATGAGTTGTATTAAGAAAGGGATCATGCATGGTAAAAAGATTAGAGTTGCTACAACACATAAGAGGAAAAAAAGCATTTGTTTGACCCATAGGCTACCAGGTAACTATGAAAACATGTCCCATTCCCATCCTTTCCATGTTCGGACTGGTACATGGGCTAACTTTCTTATTCCTTTTGTTATTTGTTTTACCACTTTTCCATTGTCATCTATTTGCAAACAGCAGTTTGAGTCATTAAATTTTCCACACACACCCCCTTCTTCTGCTAATAAGTAGTTTAATACCATCCAATGTTGAAATATTGCATTTCTCATCTGAGTAGACTGGTCAGCAAGAAGGTCAAGAGCTGTAGCTGTCTGGTTGATTATTATTTCAAAGACAGCTTGCAACCTAATTATCCGGTTAAGATTATAAATGGGTTCTCTGGCACCTGATATTAATTCATTTGGGTTCCAGGTAGCTGGTCTATAGTGTTGTATGATTCGTTCAGGTGGCCATTCATATTTTCTCCATTTTGGGGTGCTCTTTTCAACCAGGGATGTATCAATGGACCGTTTTTCTCTAATTAGATCATCATATACTTTGATTCCTAACTGATTTCTTTGAACTTGTGGTAGCAGAAAGAACAATGGTCTAATATACCCCACATAACATATCTCTGACCAGTTTGGGGGTAGCCTGCGGTAAGCATTTTGGCCACAAATCTAGTAATGCCCCTTTAGAGCCCAGGTCCCATTAGCGAAGGGACCTTTCTAATTTTCATCATCAACTGGTGGGTCAAAATACAGCTTGCTTCCAGGCTCTAGTGGTCTTCCAACAATAGTTGTCTCACCATAAGAATCACAATATTTACATTTTCAAGTTCCTACCTGAGGTTTCCACTTGCAATCACATCCCAGATCTGTTTTATTAGATCTGGACCAGAACTTACTGAAGAGGGTTCGAGTTCTATTTCGGTGTTGCCATTTCCACTGATAGTCTCGGACAACATGTGCCGGACTTGTGGAATTATCTCGGGGGCAGCTTAAAAATAAAGGGTCAAAAAACTTATCCTTCCCCACTGCTTTACAGCCTTCAAAATCTCTTTGATAATTATGGAAGGAACACCTTACTCAGCTACCATTAGTGAGCTTAACATGCTTTTGATTCCATCTGCCTTGATATCTGGAACAGTCATAAGGAGGGCAGTTGGGGGGTCCAACAATCTAAACCCAAAGATAAAGTCCAGTCACAAACGCTCTTTCCCACATATGTGCTTCCTGTTCTGTTTAGGCAATAAATGCCTCTTTCAGAAGAATGAAGCTGCCATGGACTTCCTTCTTTGTCCCAAAATCCTGTTCCATTATGGACTTCACTTAGGGTGCTAACCCACCATTTAGGCTCAACCGGGCTGGCCACCCATGGCCAGCTTTCAGATCCCCCTGGCCCTCTACAGACCCAACAGTTTCTAAGGTTAAAGGTCTTTGCTACTTGTTCTCCTAAAATAAAAAATTATTTTTCCACTTTAGACTCCAACTTAACTGAAAATATAAAGGTAAAATTTTTAAGAGAAACATTCTAATAGTGTTATAATCTAATTTCTAATTTTCAATTTCACATTGTCTTTTACACCACTTGTGGCAAGTGAAAGCACAGAAACAGCTTAGCATAAAGAAAGCAATGACAGCATGGATTGGCTCCCAGTGTCTGGAGATTTGAGAGTAGGGATGCCCATACAGACCAATTCAGCAGGCAGTCTGTGGGTAGGCACTCAGGGCTTCCCCCGATGTCGACGCACCAGCTACTGCTCCAGTCCACTCCTGCGGAGTGTCAGTCGCAGCTTCCCATCCTTCTCCTCCAGCTGAGATGTCCAAATCTCTGGAGCTTTAGAGGCCTTGACTCGAGTGTGATGTGTTCACCCACGTTCAGCTGTCTTGATGGCTGTTTCTGTAGTCAGCAACACCTGGAAAGGTCCACGCCACTTAGCCACTAGGGGTGCTTCTTTCCACTCCTTAACTAGGACCCAGTCCCCTGGTTGGATATTATGCACAGCAAAGTCCAAAGGCAGGGTCTGTGTCAGCTGAGCTTCCTGTCGAAGAGATTTCACAAGAGACAGTATCCGAGCCACGTACTGTTTTAGATATACATCACTTATCTCTACCCCCGCCTCAGGCTGAGAATTACAAGGATAAGGAATTCTAAACATCAATTCAAAGGGAGATAGTTGAATATCTTCCCTGGGTCTGGCTCTTATTCTTGCTAAAGCCAGTGTCAAGAGCTGCACCCATGGCATATCAGTTTCTATCACCAGCTTCAGAAGATGCTTCTTTATTTATCTGTTCATCTTTTTAACTCGACCTGATCTTGTTCTAAAAAAGACTTTAATAACTGACTCCGTATTTGCAGAAACACCTGGGAACACTTCTGGCTACTCATAACTAACATACTATTACTAAAAGATATTTAAATCTCTTCACTTGGGGCATCTCAGTAAAATCCACTTGGTATCTCTGGAAGGGACTTACAGCCCAAGGCACCCCTCTCCTGGCAAGTTTCTTTGTAACTTTGTTATTTGTCTTAGCACAAATCAAACAACTATCAACAGCTCGTTTTGCCAGAGCAAAAAGACTCACAGCAGCATACATTTTGAGGAAGGCTTCTGCTGTCTCTCGGGAGCCTCGGCACCTCTCCCATGAAGCTGCTTTAGCAACTGTGATGTCAGAACTCTCGGCATCCGCTCACCATCCTTTGCAAACTAATTACCTCCCTTTCCCTCTGCCCCACTCTCCACAACTATCTCAAGGTCCTTTAGTGGAAAAGACAACTTTTCTGGCAAGGGGACAGCCACTGGGAGCAAGGGAAATATCTTAGAAACTTCTGGCAACAATGCAGCTTTTCGCTTCTTCATCAACCAGTCTGCTTCTCCTTGACTCTTCCGAGCACCCTGCCTGGTGTCCCTTGATGTGTATTATTGCTACTTTTTTGGTAAATTCACCACCTCTAATAGGCGGGAGATTAAATTCTCATGAGCTAATGTTTTTCCTCTGCAGGTTAATAAACCTCTCCCCACAGTTTTCCTGATAACAGCTAATTATCTGCATACTTCAACCAATTTAACCTCTGAGTGTGGAGCAAACTCTCTTAACATTTTTCTTTTGTGAAGTTTGCTCAAACAAAATAGGTGACTTTGTGTAAACATGATCTAGTTCAGCAGCAAGTAATGCCACTGCTTCAAACCAATTACATTACATTTCTTTATTTTTTAGTAACTAACTATTTCTATCTCAATTTTTGCATCAAGTCCATCTTAGGCATAGGGAGGTGACTAACAAATTAACTTCTATTAAGGAAACTCTAATATTTATAACATTTTATAACTTTTAACATTTAAAACTTTTATTAAGGAAAGAAACAAAATACTTTCCTTTAAAGTTTTCCCATAACTTCCACAGAGGAAGTGCATGACAAATACTCAGGCCTTCCATAGGACATTATCTTCACAAGGTTGCAGCTACAGAACTTGCTTTAGGTCCACAACAAACCACAGACTGGTGGGGGTGTTCCCCACAAGATATGACTTGCCGCATTGGCTTCATAACTGAAACTTGCCAATTCTGGCTTTTTACAACAAAACATACAAAAAGCAGAGGGATGTGGTCTCCTCCAAACTGGAGCTATTCAGCTCTGCACAAAACTTCATGCAGACAAATTAATTAAATCTTTAATTAATTTACTACAATTTTTACAATTCTTTCAGAGAAAGATGTGTTCAAACTTCTGAGCCTACAGAAGAAACCACAATTTTCACAACTCCTTTGAACGATCAAAAAAATTCTTTAGACAATTTTCCCTCTCGGGGATAAAAATTAAGGTGAATCGAGAGGTCTTTGTTTTTACTAAGACACACACCTCTCCTCAATCCAGACTTACTTTAAAAGTTGACAACGGCTCTAGGTTGGTGGATATAATGAGAGCTTTTGACACTCTTAACAATCCATTTCTCTTATCTTCTGGACTTTCTCGACAATCCAGCTGTTTTTGGCTTTTTTTGCAGACATTGCCGTTTTCAGTGTCCTATGCCCTGAAGGCAGCACACTGATCCTTTCCCAACTGCTGTTTGGCTTGGGTCTCCCCTGCTCAGGAAAGAAATTCTCTGCCAATTCCTTGTGGCCGATCCCGTCCCCTCTGTTCCGGGGGACCCCTTGGACCTTGCGGTCTTTCTCTCTTTGGCCTGAAAAAGGCCATCACCTTCGCCTTTCTTCTTTGTGCTCACTCTATTTACCACACACCGAATACTAGAGCCAGTCCCTGTCCTGCCACAGTGTCCAAACAGCTCCTCCCCGCTCCAGTGCTCCCAGCGGGCACGGCCGGCAGCACCACAGGCGGCCGGGGCGTCCTGCAGCCTCAAAGGGCCGGCAGCTGCTGCTGCCCCTGCCCGGGGCCGGTGGGGTCAGGCACTGCCCAGTGCTGAGTCCCAGCAGCCTCACAGGCCCCCAGCCCGTGCTCCTGGTCCTGCACCTCCACTCCTGGTCCCTGCTTCAACCACATGTCTCCACACTCTCCATTAACCAATTCTGTTCTAGCACACCAACACAATCCATCCATCCCCTGCTGTCAAAGACTCTTTCTTGACTCCCCTTATTGCCCCCCCACCCCGGGCGTGGATTCTCGAGATTCCTTCATGTTCTAGGGGGTGATATGATATGCTGCTCCCTTCCCCCTACACCACTGTTATTCTCAGGTAGAGCTGTAGGAACAGCATTTCCCTGATCCCTTCTAGTTCTGGAAGGTGAGGATACAGGGACCTGCAGCTGGCCTTAGGTCAGCTGGCAACACCGGAGGACAAGACGGGGGAAGGTGCTGAAAAAACATTTTAATCTTCACTGTTTTCTTCTTCCCCCCTCCCCCTTTTTTTCCTCTTCCCCTTTTTTTCTTAACACCTAGATTTCTCTTGTTGTTTGTTTAAACCATATCAATCTACATTCCCTTTCAATCCATCTTTTCCAATTCTCCTCTAGATACCTCTACAGAAGTCAACACAAATGAATTCTGTTTTCTATGGTGGCCATATAAGTCCATTTGGCAATTTATACTCTGCCCATACATAATAACAATATTTTACCATCATCTCCATAGTTACCTCTGTGTGAATGCATAATCTGTCCCAAGATCTCAGCATTCTCCCCAAGGGACTCTCCGGGGGTATTATGGGATCGTCATCCCTTTTGCCAGGACCCCTTCCTGGCTGTACCCTTGCAACCCTCCCTGGGTGCCCTGTTTAGCCTGTGCTACCCTCCATGGGTGCCCTCACAGGCCTGCCTGTGCTACCCTCCCTGGGTGCCCTCCCAGGCTTGCTCCCCGAAGATCCCATTTTACTCACCGGTGAGATTTTCAGTGGTCCTTCCCTGTGGACTCTTCACGGACCCCCCGGTCCGCCACTCGTCTGTCTCCTGGACAGTCTCGGGAACCCAATCAATCGCCCGGTGCTGGCCGCCACCAAGGGGAGCTGATCACCGAAACTGGGTGAGGCGCACCTTCAGCTCCGCTCGCTGCCTGCCGCCCCGGACGGTGGAAATCTCCCAGACGAGCCCCCAAAATTGTCAGGAAAATTAATCCACAAACACTAGAGGTTTTATGTCCAAAAAGGAGACAGAGGAGTCCTTTTTCTTTATTTGAATAAAGGGAGAGGCCATGGGGCATTCCCCTGGGGTCTCTCAAATTTTTGGAGGGCGCAGCCTCCTTTTTATCCTAATTCCCGGCCACTTGTCCCTTCTCTCTTTCCCCATAGGCTGAGGTACTTGAGAGGTACAGGCTTCCCGGAACGCCTGATACCGGCGGTGATACCATCCCCCACCCCCCCCCCCCCCAGCCAATGCATAATCCCTTCTTAACTTTTATGGAATTCATAGTGTTCTTTCAGTGCCCTTTTGATCTTTTACTGGAATCTATCTCATTGTTTCTGTCGTCTCTCACTGATAGCTACATCTAATCAACGGACTCACAGCTTGTTTGTAAAGACAAGCTCATCATTCCTCTCACCAGGAAAACTCTGGCCTGAGTCAGGTGACGCCTGAGATGTAGGGCTGTCTTCCCCCCATATAAAGTGGGACAGAGGACCCACGGAAGGTGAGGTTTTGACCACTGCTGGTGTTATAAATAAAACCAATCTCCAAATTATATGTTCTTGTTCCAATCCCAGTTTAAATCCCTGGTTAAGGGGTTTGGTGTTGTAAACCCTAAAGGGCTCATTGTTAAAAAGTTCTTACTTGTTTTATCCCTGCATTTAGATATTTGTACACCCACCCCTTATTCCTTTCCAACTCATCAGGTAATTTGGCCTCTGCTACCCAGGACGAACTTCCACATTTCCCCTAAAGACTTGTGCACGGGTGCATATTGAAATCATATTATCACCTGGGAATAAAGACAGTCCTGGACAACTAGCCACTCTTAAGGAACACCTAGAAAACCACACTGTAGAGGCAGCAAGGACCTGAAGAGGCTGGTATGCCAGTCTCAATCCAGTGAACTGGTCGCTATGACCTGGGCAGGACTCGAGCGGGAAGACACCCCCTGGACTATTGAGCTTAAGACGAGGTCTCTGGATGATCCCTGCAAGGATAGAGACTCCAGTCCTGCTGACAGCTAATGATGACAGGCCTGTGTGATCCTTCTCCTGGACGTCAACCACTGGGAGCAGTGGTGGCGGCACGCACCCCAAGCCTCCACCTTTAGGCCCTGTTCTCTCTAATAAAGGCTTGATAAAGGGAGTGGAAGGTCTCCTAGCCCTTTATTTACATCACTGGGGCATCACCTACCCCAGAAGTGAGACTTTGTTGTAAGTGGAGGACATTTTGGGGACAAAAGCAACAACCCCTGAGCACCAAGGGGCTGCTTTAATGACCGAGACAACACCACTAGCATCCAGAAGAGAGAATTCCCCATGGGAGGAAAGAAGTGAAGAGGCAGTGGGTGAGAGGAGTCCCATCCCAGGTGAAACTTCTGGACACTGCGTTCTTGTGACTGTCACTGAAGTGACTACCACAGATAGGTAAGAAAATGGGTGCTAAGATATCTGTGGCACAGAAGGGAATTTATACCCAAGTTATACAATTATTAAAAATTGAAGAGAAACCGTTTACTAAAAAAAAGTGAAAAAGTTAGTTAATTGGGTTTTTAAAATTTTTATCAAGTGCCCCCTGTAGATATAGCTTCTGTTTCATTTTGGAACAGAGTGGGAACAAAATTGACAGAATCCATGAATGTGGGACATAGTTCTGCAGCAAAACTAATTCATTTGTTTTAATTAGACCAACACTTACTGAGAAAGAAGAAAGGGAAAAAAGTTTACCCAATTCTACCCCAGCTAACCCTGTTCCTTCACCCCAACCCTGTTACCCTAGGCTGGGAGAGCCCTCCCAGTACCCCTGCTCCAGTAGTTCTGGCCAAACTGCAGGAAACTCTTCCCTAAAATCCTGCCCAGTTCCAGCTCCTACCCCTTTTCATACCCATACCCCACTTCTTTTGTTCCTAGTAGTCCTTGGGGTACTCAAAATGAGGGCCCCACATGGTGGGCCCCTCCCCCAGTGTTCCACAAAAGACACAAGGGTCCCAAAATGGTGGCGAACACATGTTCGACCCCCAGGCTGCTTCTTCTTTTTCCCACAATCCCTTTGTCTCCCCTCCCTCCTTCAATCCCTTCCTCTGTAGAGACATTCCCCCTCCTGCATCCCCCAGACCTTCCCTCCTCAGCCTCAGCCCCACCTCCCAGGGGTGTTTCCCTCACAAGTCTCCCCACCCCTGACCCCTCGTACCCCCTCTGCAGTCCCACCTACCCTCTCTCCATTGCTGGTTCCCAGGCCACTCCCTCCAGTCCACACAGTGTGGAGACAGGAGTGGGGGAAAGGAAAAACCAGGAACTGACACAGAAGCCTGCTTTCCTTGCAGCCCCTGTGACTTTTAATGGTAGCGGAGAAACATTGCCAGAATGGAATTCCCTCTCATTTTGAATTAAGAGGGACCGCTGTAAAACAGCAAAGGAATTTGGAAAAGAAAGTGAATTTTTTAAAGACTTTAGAAAGCAACCATCTCCTCCAACCAATTGGTCTCACATGATTTGAAGGATTTGTTTTCATGCCTTCTATCTGCAGGGGAATATTTGCTTTGGGAGGGGGCATGGAGAAGATTGTTGAGAACCCTTCTAAGGGAATTATTAGAGTGTGATACTGATGCTTTAGATGAATAAGGGAAAGTGATTACCAAGGACCATTTGTGTGGAGAAGGTGGTTGGAGTCAAGGCAGAAACCAGGCACAAGTATTACCAAGGAAAGTTAAAGAGAAAATATAAAAAGCTGCAGAGAAAGCTTTTCTTTGTATTCCTGTTTCTGAATCTGCTGTTCCCTATGCTCAAATTAAACAATATGCTGATGAACTATTTGTAGATTATTTGAATAGATTAAAGATACAGATCGAAAGACAAGTGCAAAATGCTACACTGCATTCAGACCTGCTGTTGGAGATGGCCCAAGCAAATGCTAATGAAGCCTGACAGGCATTGATTCGACTGTTGCCAAAAGATCCACCACCTACCTTGACAACTTTGATTGAGATATGCACAGGCATAGTCAGCACTCCAACGCCAAAGACTGGGGACCCCAAGAACACCCCAGGAAGGGTCAACTGTGTCAACTCTGCCATTGCCAGCTAAGCCAAGAGGACCACACACCTGTCACCAATGTGGACAGCCAGGACATTTTGCAAAGTTCTGCCATGTGCCATATTCTAACAAGCAAAGGCAGGGGGACCGGGAAAAGGGAGGGGAACCTCACAATCAAAAAAACTAAATACATAGCACAATTCTACTCTGCACCAAGACACAAGTAGAATGGAAGTAGCAGGGGGAGGGAAAAATGTATGTGACAACACTATTAACTGTGATATTTCTTACCAGATGGACTTCTGCCACCAAAATAACACCACGGGTAATGAGGTATGGAAGCCGAAATTGCCACTCAAATTGTTTAACACTAAAGATCATTTTTTCAGGTCTTGTCACTGGACAGTTGTTGCTGTTGATTCGATAAGTGGAAAATTGACCCCAGACCTGAACTCTAAGTTCTTTGTCATTGAGGACACAAAAAACACACCCCCAGAGACTGAAATTTTTCCTGTCACCCTTTCAGCTGACTTGGACGGACCCCTTCTCCTGGCACGATGCATTAACCCACCATTCTATCTAGCACAAGGGCAAGTTATTGCCCAAGCCATCCCCATTCCATCGGGAATTCCAGTAGACGACATTGCACTGCAAATCTGGGCTCAGGTGGCAGGGGAAAAAAACCCATCATTTCATATCACTTTAAAAAAGGTAGTGAAGGCCTAGGAATGACAGGCATGATAGACACAGTGGCAGATATGACTTGTTATCCCTGAAAGGAGATGGCCGTCGCAATGGGAACTACAACCTATGGTGAGCCACCTCCAGGGCATAGGGGGTGTCCAATTGGCCAAAATAAAAAAGTGCTCATACAAATTAGGGGATCCGATGTGCAAGTATCATCTATATGTCATCACTGATTCACAGGTTCCCCTGTGGGGAAGAGATGTCATGTCATAATGGGGGGTCCGCATTGAAATTCCGAAATGCATCCATTGAAAAGCGCCAGACCCAAAAACTGGATTGGACCACAGATTCACCAATTTGGATAAACCAGTGGCTGCTGAGTAAAGAAAAACTGAAGGCGCTAAATGACCTTGTGGATGAGCAATTGGCTCAAGGGAATATTGAACCAACTTTTAGCCCTTGGAACTCCCTAGTGTTTGTCATCAAAAAGCCGGGGAAGGACAAGTGGTGACTTGTTCATGACCTGAGAGAGATTAATAAAGTCATTGTGGACATGGGACCTCTTCAACCAGGAATGCCTTCCCCTGCAATGCTCCCCAAAAACTGGGAATTGGCTGTAATTGACATCAAAAATTGCTTTTTCAAAATTCCCCTAGACCATGTAGATCTCCCTAGGTTTGCTTTTTCTGTACCCACCATCATCAGGAAGCCCCAGTGAGAAGGTTCCATTGGAAATCCCTCCCCCAAGGAATGAAAAATTCACCTATGATTTGCCAATGGTATGTTGCCTCCTTGTTGTCCCCTGTGCATACCAAAGTGGGAGAAGCCATCATCCTGCATTATATGGATGATGTGCTAGTGTGTGCCCCACATGACAAATTGCTGCAATTCACGCTTGACCGTGTGAATAAAATTTTAACAACTGCAGGACTCACCCTCCAAGAGGAAAAAGTGCAAAGGATGCCTCCTTGGAAGTACTTGGGACTGAAAATCACTGCTAGAACCATTGTTCCTCAAAAACTGGCTTTTAACAGTAATCCCAAAACCTTAGCAGATTTGCACTCCCTGTGTGGGACTTTAAATTGGGTCAGGCCTTGGCTAGGCATTGCTACGGATGACCAAGCCCCTCTTTTCAATTTATTGGAAGGGGGAGAAGAGCTGAGTTCTCCAAGGACTCTGACTCCAGAGGCCAGAGATGCTTTGGAGAAGGTAAGCAGCATGATAGAGAAGAGACAGGCACATAGGTGCCATCCAGAGTTACCTTTCAAATTTATTGTAATGGGGAAATTGCCGCACCTTCAGGGGTTGATCTCTCAGTGGGACAAGGACCAGGAGGACCATCTTATAATCATAGAGTGGGTTTTTCTCAGCCACCACTGGTCCAGAAACATCACAAGGCTAATGAGAGACCACCAGTTTATTCACCAACCTTCACAGAAGTAAAAGTGAACACCATTTATTTCTATCTTTAGCACACCTTTTATAGGGTTCTACAGGGTCTGCAGGGTAAGCAAGTTACCATTGGCGAACACACACAGGTTTACATTCTTTCTCTTACACACAAGGATATTGTTTTACTTTACTCTCTCTTCTGCAGGAAGGTTTCAAGGACTTTAGCCTTTAATATCACGACTTATTTCAAAGGCTGGTTTGTGCAGACAGGCCTTTACTAATATATAAAATATATCAACGCAAGGCCATAGGAATTGATGGCCCAGCTGTTTGAAAAGGCCAGGCTGAGATTGCAAGAACTGGCTGGTTGCTATTTCTCATGCATACATTTGCCAATAAGCCTTACTGAGGAAGAAATATCCTCAGTGAAGATGACCAGAGAAATCTTTGAGCAACTCTTGAGGAATCAAGAGACACTGCAGATTGCTCTGGAAAATTTTACTGGGCAGATTTCAGTTTATGCCCCTGCTCGCAAATTGTTTAATTCAAAATTTAATCTGGTACCAAAAGATAGAAAGAGTCAGAAGTTCCTTGAGGCTTTGACTGTTTTTACTGATGCTTCTGGAGCATCCCAAAGGCCAGTAATGACCTGGAAGGATCCTTAGACTCAGCAACGGGAGATGGATTTTGCGTATGCAGAAGTATCCCCTCAGATTGCTGAGCTGGCAGCAGTGGTTAGAGCATTCAAGAGGTTTTCAGAACCATTTAATTTGATTACTGATTCAGTGTATGTAGCAGGAGTGGTTTCCAGAGCAGAAAATGCAGTCTGCAATATTTCTAACAAAACATTGTTTGATTTGCTCTCAAAATTGATTTATGCAGTTTCCCATCAAGAACATCCATATTTTGTTATGCACATGAGATCGCATACCAACTTACCTGGTTTTATAGCAGATGGAAATCACAGAGCTGATTCCCTTGCAGCTGCCCCTGTCAGGCTGGCCAGGCTCCCTGATCTGTTCAAACAGGCAAAGCTGAGCCACCAAATGTTTCATCAGAATGTGCCTGCTTTAATTTGCCAGTTTAATCTGAAACAATATCAGGCTCAAGCCATTGTGGCCACATGTCCCCACTGCCAATGCTCAGCCCTACCATCACTGGGTGCTAGAGTCAATCTGAGAAGGCTCAAAAGCTGTGAAGTGTGGCAAACTGATGTAACACACATTCATGAATTTGGACAAGTAAAATACGTACATGTCTCCATCGATACCTTCTCTGGGGCTATCTTTGCCTCGGCCCACAAGGGAGAAAAAGGTGTGCACCAAACACCTGCTCTGTACTTGACCTTTCCAACAGGAAGACCCTTATGTCTCCCTGTTCCCTAAGGAGCAGGGCAGCAGTGTTATCGTCTCCCAGTGCCCATGGGCTTGGTCAGTAAAAGCGCTATGATGGCTCTTTCCACTTGTCTCCACTTGACCACAGGCACAAAGTAACTGCAGAACATAAAGGCACAAGACCAGAGTCAGCAGATTCACCTATTTAACCATTCTTTGCATTTCACAAAGTAGTAATGTCTATGTCATCTCTGGGTGAGCAGAAAACACAGCACAGGGAGCCTGTTCAGTGACATAAGTAAGGAAAAAACACAGGTGTTTGCTTGATATTTTCCTTTGAACCCCTGTCACTCACAGATTCTGCACAGTCCTCAGTCTCTTTCACAACAGCCCCCTTGTTCCAGTCTCACCACACCTGAAACTTCCCTTGCTATGCTAAACTGATTGCTCCCTATCATACCCATGAGGCACAAAGGACAATGAACTTCACACACATTTTTAGCAGCCTTCTAAACATTTGAATGCTTTCTTGCCCCCACCAGGCTATTTTGTTGATTAGACAATCCCTATTTTTTGTGCAGCCACAGACTCTGAAACTTCTCCCCATTCTCCTTTAAATCCTTTGCCCCTGTTCACTCAGCTGAGGTCTCCAGATGAATGGTTTCTGACTTTCCCTTCTAAGGTGCTGGAGTGATGCTGCTGGCTCAGCAGACCAGTTCAAAGTTTGCTATAAGTACCAGGTTTTTTCACCTAAATAATGCACTTTCCTAATGAATCTCTGGCTAGCCGTCACCTAGGTTGAAATTAGTTGTTCCTATACTTCTTCAGTATAAAGAGGGTCTAGGTAAGGACCTCAAGTATGTTCCTGCTCTATATCACATAACAAGAGTGATCAAGGAGACATCATCAGCATTTAAAATGCAAGAACAGAACATTCCTTCAGAAGCCTCCAGCCTCCTGCTTCCTGCAAATCAGTGGTTGAGGATTTAACTAATCCACTTAAGCTGGGGCTACCTACAAATCACTTAGAGTCATGAAATCACTCCCTTTCCCATCCTTCAATTTCTGCTTTGGCATCCGCTTCTATCATGGTCATCTTTGAGGTGCTGAAACACAAACAGTCTGAGTAATACAGGAAGTAATTTTGTGGAAGCATGTCTTCCACCCTTCACAAGGCTATCTAAATTAAAACCACCTCACTCTACAAGCAAGGGACAGCATTAAATGTGGGCTCAAAAGGACAAGTCCTTGAATGCATGCAGAGACTGCAGCTGAAGTAACCTATGGCAGAGAAAAGCCGTGATCCAACAAGGCTCAGTGACTGACTCTCATGAAGGCAATTATGTAGTTTTAGTCATGAGGGACAAAACCCCTCCCAGTTATTTTATATATCCTAGTATTTTATATATATCATGAAAACTTATGAATGAAAAATAGTAAGACCTTGCAATGCTCTTTTTTAAAAATTTGTTTCAGTTTTGATATTGGTCTAGGTAGAGGCTTTGTTAGTTATTCTAAAAAAAAACAACACTGAAAGAAAACTCTGGTAAAACGCCTGCCATATGCTGGATTCTGTAACTTCCTGTACAGAAGGTTTTCAGTGTGCTGCAACCCAGATAAAACAGGTTTGTGTGAAAAAAATCACACTTTACCAGAAAACATATTTGATGTCTGTAGTGGGTTTAGTGCTGGCTAAAATCGCCAGTGCACCTACTAGAATTATTTACTTATTTCCTGCTGTGAGATATGAATTAGGAGGAAGGCAAAGCAGTTTCAAAACTCAAAAGGCAACACAGTGCCGGAGCCAGCTAGCTCTTCCTCAGCTCTGTGCCAGGAGTGGGACACACCTTAAGCATAATGACCTGAGGTGCAGCTTAGAGCAACGATCTACGGCACTTGTTTGCTGTCAGGTGCAGCGTGGAGGCAAGAACGAGTGGAAGGTCTTTTGTAGGGATTTCAGAGAAAGATCTGATCTCCAAAGGGTCCAGGGACAACACGCTGAAAACACAGCAGTGCATTAAATTATATATTAAATTATATATGGGGGAGGATCAAGGGGTGGATACAAGGCTTCAACCAATAAGGGATTTCCTGGTGAGGAGTACAAGGTCTTAGTCAACCAATGGGGAAAACCTGGGGAGGGTCACATGGACCAATGGGGCACTGTGGATTAGAGGATTTCCAAAGAGGATGTCCAAGCAGGGGGTTGGCATAAGGAAGGATTAGCAAGGAACATTTGGGAACAAGGGCCAGGGTTTACAAGATTGATAGGGAAGGTACTTGAAAAAGGGGTTGGGATTCAATGATTGATGGTATAGGGGACGAGGGTATTCCAAGTTGTACAAAGAAGAGTCTGGGAAGCTGTTCCCTGAGGGTAGAACATTAGCAAAGTATTTAGAGAAAAATGAGATTAGTTTAAGAGATTACGGAAAAGTCTACAGATGTATTCAAAGTAGACTCTAATTCTCCAATAGGAGAAGCATTGTTAAAAACACAATTTTAACAAAATCATAAGAAAACATATGAAAGAAACTCAAAAAGTTAGAAAATTGGCAAGAGAGAGGATTACAAAAAAACAGGTAAGAGAAGCTCAGAAAGTTTATGTGAAGAGTGTAGAGAGATATGGTTGAAGCAAGGACCAAGAGTGGAGGTGCGTGACTGTTGCCACTGAAGGTGAATAGATCACAGGGACACAGGTCGAGGTGTGGTGAAAGGGAGAGAGAGTTTATTTTTCCTCCCAGGATTTATAGGTTTCTGACCACGGCCAGGGATTGGATGGTCAGGATAACACTTTCCCACTGCACTGACCATGAGAGATGTCCATCACAAGACGTGTAACAGAAAGAATGTACACATATCTATGTTTACAGTTACTGTCCTGGGAAAGTCTTTAGAAAACTATGTCAGCAAGCTAAGAAGCTGAGTTTTCAGGGCGACATCTCACCCTTTTTGGTTTAACAAAAAGAAAAGGAAAAAGAAAAATGAACAAAGAAACTAGCAACATTCTAAACAATCAAAAGAATAAATAATAGGAAAATACAATACTCCATACAATCAGAAGGCTGTAATTTCAGGGTGATATCTCACCCTTTTGTTATTACAAAAAACCAAAACCAACAAAAACCCAAAAAAATAAATGAAACAAATGTCCAGCATCAACACTTGCTTGTGGATGGTTCTCAGTTTGGTCACGGAGGTAGAATCCATGGCCAAATTGAAAGGTGCCTGGGAGAACTTCTGAAATACTATGACAGCAGCCTGTAATTCCACCAACTGGGCTGATCCAGCCTCATGACTCTCTAAAACCTGCCACTCAGATCCATCCTTCCAGGTAGCAATGACATTTCCAGGGTTTTCATTGGACAATGATACCTGTGGAATGCAAATCTGGAGTGGCAATGAAAAAAAAGAGTGACATCAATGGAAAGATTAATGCAATAAACTTGAGGAGCAGAAACTGCTCGCAGAACCTCCTCCAGCACCTACTGTGCCTCTGGGGTCAATGTCAGAGGTGACTGTAAAATCAGAGTCCCCCTTTAATAGACCAAACAAGGGAGACAGTTGTGTTGTGGTCAGTCCCATACAGGGACACAACTATGTGAAAGTCCATTAATATCTGGACATCATTCATGCAGTCTCTGCACTGAGTGCAAAAAAAATAATTGCACCTCCAGATGTGGGACTGTTCGTCCCAAAAATTATTTTGACCCTCAAATAATTTCAAGGAGGTTGTTTCTGGAGTCACTTGCAGCCCCATATCATTGGCAAATGCTGGCAAATTTTCGCATGTCTTATGGCAAAATCTCCATTGATATCTCTGTGTGGGCTCAGCATTAATGATAGCTGGCACCAGAAAGGCAAATTTTGTCTGTCATCGGGATGCAAAGGAATTGTAAAGAAACAAGCCTTCAGATCCACGATGAGGACTAGCCAATCAGCAGGAAGCATGGCAGGTGAAGGCATGCTAGCCTGCAACGTCCCCATGCTTTCCATCATAGCATGAACTTTCTGGAGGTATTGTAGCAACCTCCATTTCCCAGGCTTCTTCTTGATACAGAAAACAGGAATGTCCCAGGGACTGGTCGAAGGCTCCAGATCACCGTGATCCAACTGTTCCTGCATCAAGTCATGGAGGGTGACTGGTCTATCATGAGAGAGGACAACAGAAGATGCTGAACAAAGAGTCTGTCTCAAGTTCTTCTTTGTGTTGAATGTGGCAGCATCGGGTCCAAGGGTCACTCCAGGGGCCTGTCAGCAAACCTGACAATCGTGATGTCCATGCCAGTGTCAAGAAACCCGCGGAGCCTAATCTCTGACAGCATCTCACCAAGGATGGCCGGGATGCAGACCGTTCAGGACAATCCCTGGCTGTCAGAACAGCAGTCCAGTTACCCAGGGAGGTCCAGGGAACACGAAGGCACCATCTCCCTGCAGCTGGTTCTCAGCTCTGCGAACACAAGACTCAAAAGGCACAAGGTGAGCAAACCCAGGTTCCACAGGGATAGGAACAGGAGGAGTGAGTGTGGAACCATGGCAGAAATGCACCCCCAGAAATCCGAATTAACGTTTCCTAGGTGAGCAATGATGCCCTGAGTAGTGGTATTCAACCACGCCACAAGAAGAGCACTCATGCCCTCACCCACCAGACCAAAGCATTCGGAAGCACATGGAATGCCTGATACACTCAGCTGCACAGTCACCTCACAAGAGGACAAAGTCCACAGGCCAGCCGAAGAGGCTCCAGCAGCCTGGGACCCTTTGCCTGTGGAGGCCACTGGCTTCATCCCCGCAGCAACACCACCTGAGCCAGTGGTAACCACTGTGCAGGACCTTGGTCTGCCGCGGCTGCAGGAGGCGACGGGGGACGGCCACCTCCAGCCGCAGGCTTGGGCGATGCCCCAGAACCCGAGGCAGGGTGGGTTGGAGCCAGCTCAGCATGACCCGCCTCCGGCGCGGGGGGGGAATGAGGCACCAGCAGTGGCAGAGCCCACGAAGCCACGGCATTGTCCTGCTCCACTGCCAGGGGACAACCCGGACTTGCAGGAGGGGAAACCCACAGCATGGGACTGGCAGAACCCAGCCCGGCATCCACACCACTCACAGCACCCGTCCCCATGCCCCACGAATCCGGTGCGGGGGCATCAGCGCTCGGAATCACCCCTAACAGCGGTTCTTCAGGGGTGAAAGGTCCAAAAAGCGGTGCCGGCTGTTCCTCCACTGGAACAGCATGCTTGATTGCCGGCACAGAGCCTGGGCCCGTCCCGTCCCCCACCTCAGGGCAGGGCACGGCCCAGCCACAGCAGGGACATGGGACCAACCCTAAGGCATCCCCCAGGGCTGGTGCCGCTCACCTTTCAGGCAGCCCCTCATCGGTCTATGCCGGGAGGGCACAAAAAGGAGGAAACCCCGCCCCGGGCTTACCCCATTGGGGCACCGGCCGAGGCGGCGTTACGCCCTCCGATTCCATGGCACCCCCGATGGCCTGCTGGCAAGGATCCAACCCCGCCTCAGGCTTTCACCGCCGGGGTGCCGGCCAAGGTGGGGTTACGCCCACTGGTCCCATGGCACCCCCGTTCAACCTGGTGGGGGCTCTGGCGATCCCGGGGGAGCCGACCTCGGGACCCAAGACAGAGCTGCCCCCCGTCTCCGTGCCACCAGGGGAGAGGGAGAGCCCCGCCCCGCTCCCACAGCCAGAGCCAGAGCCAGATCTCTCACCCAGGGCAGAGGAAGCAGCTCTCAATCTGGCAGAAGACGATGAGCGACTACCCAGAATGCGGTCACACCTTCGCCAGATCCCCAGCAGCCGGACCAGCCGGGGCTCATAATTGACCAGCAGAGCCTTGAGCAGGGAATCGCCTAAATTGTCCCAAGCTGACTTCGAAAAACATCTCCTCAGTTCTCCCATACTCACACAATCGCTGAAAGTCAGCATCTGAAACATCAATCCCTTTCTGATCAAACACTGCACACCATAGTTCTATAACCAGGCTCGTCATAGGAGAGAGCCCAAAAAGAGCCATAGCCACAGGCTAGACAGTACCCTGTAACTGTCACCTGCAACACACGTCGGGGTTTACCAGATGTTGCTGCTGAAGATGAATAGATCACACGGACACAGGTCGAGGTGTGGTGAAAGGAAGAGAGAGTTTATTTTTCCTCCCAGGATTTATAGGTTTCTGACCACAGCCAGGGATTGGATGGTCAGGATAACACTTTCCCACTGCACTGGCCATGAGAGATGTCCATCACAAGACGTGTAACAGAAAGAATGTACACATATCTATGTTTACAGTTACTGTCCTGGGAAAGTCTTTAGAAAACTATGTCAGCAAGCTAAGAAGCTGAGTTTTCAGGGCAACACGGGACCATGAGCATGGACTAGGGGCCTGTGAGACTGCCAGGACTCAGTGCTGGGCAGTGCCTGACCCCACCAGCCCCGTGCTATCCGGAATAGAAAGGAACTCTATAACTCGCAGAGTAGTTATAAGAGTAGGTATGAATTTATTCAGCGCTAAAGTGCATGGGGGATATCTCCTCCGAAAAGCATGCACACCTTTTTGATTTGGTTTTATCTTTTTATCCTTTACAAACTAGGTTTACACGATATGCCTAATATTCATTTCCCAGCCTCACTTGTCCTCATTTCGTATTACAATTAGCTCTGTGCCCCTTTCAGTCCTTTGACCACCTTTTGGGACTTTAAATCCGTTCCTTCTGGCTTAAGGTCCGAGGAATCCCCTTTATCCCGTGGTACCTTTGTCTTTGCATCTTGTTTGTGTATTCTAGTTCCATGTCTTATCTTGCAGTCTGACCCTTTTCCTGTTCTTGTGGATCAGGTTGTCAGGGTATGTTTTTTTGTCAAACCACCCCCCCCTTTTTAGTCAAGCATTTCTTTATGTTTATTTCCTAATTCTTAATTTCTCTATTTCAGGCCCCCCTTTTCTAGAAAATCAGTAAAATCTTTTATTGAGCAATACTAATGCCTTTTCTTTTTCAGTCTACCTCTACAGCTTGCTCTCTTCGGTATGTATCCCTCATTGCATTACCATATGCTGCTGGCTAGGGAAATTTGCTTTAACATCCTCCAATTCCAAACAAGCAGTGTAATAGCATCAGACTTACACCTACTAATGTCAGTATGACAATGATAGGGTGTCAAAGTGTGTTTAAAATCCCAGTTGCTGTTGGTGACAATCCAAAAAGTGCATCCCACCAGTGATGATTTGTGTCTTGGTTCACTCTTTGTAATATTTTGCTTATTTCTTTTACATCATGATAGACAGTAACCAGAGTATTTTTCCCATTTTCTTGAATCCCGTTCAGGATTTTTGCCAAGTCTTGGTGGTTCATTAGCTGTCTTACTAATGTAAGGTTCATTCCAATGGGTGTAGATGATAATTTATGGTATATTGTATAGTTAAATCTTATCAACTGGTGGGATGTAACTGGTGCCACATATGAAAAATCACACCCTATTAACAAAATTACAAATACAGAAATTAGAATGATTCTTAGTAGGTAAAGTTACATTGTTATCATCTATTTCTACAGAAACACAAGCTGTTCTTAAACATACACCACCTAGGCCAAGATATACAAGTACAGTTTTTTGATTAGTATCTTGTCGTGGTTTTAAACTAGTAACAAAAAAATTACTCATTTCTTGCTGTGAGATATGGATTAAAATAAGAGCAAAACCAGCTTAAAACTTAAAAGGAACAAAGACAGTTTATTAACAAACTACAAGAATAAGAATACCAGAATAAACTTTCAGAAAACCCTTTTACTTCTCACTACTTGACCATTTCTTTGTACACATAACAACACAGAGACAAAAAATTTTCGAATCTTGGTGGTCAAAACCAGTCCTAATTTCTAGAGTCTTTTCATCAGTCTTTGTAGAGAAACAGAAGTCTCTTTCTGCCAATCTATGGAGTTTTTAGAGTTTACTCCTCCCATCCCACACTACTCCAAGGTGTGCATGGGTCAAATGAGTCCAGGGATGCCATTTTTAAGGATAAGTTATTCAAAGGCAGAAGTCTTCTTCATTTGTTTCTGTGAGCCTTCCTGGAAAACAGCCATCCCCTTGCCCCCTCAAGGCTTCAAAATTTTCACTTTACTCATTTCCAGCAACCCACACTATCACAACCACTCTCTCTTTTCTCTGAAGTCCACACCTTGAATACTATATTCCTCCCATACTCTAGTCATGAATTAAAGGAGTCTTTTAATTACTATTGTCCATCTCCATAGCTGTAACAGAAAGATATTTCAGTGGCAAGCATCTTCTTATTCTCTCTTTCTTATTTAAACTTAACTCTTTCCTTCACTGTTTTTGGTGGTTCTATGATATTTTTTTGCATGTTGATTGTCTCTCTCATTCTCTGTCTTTTCTGAAGAAAAGGAGTAATCTGTTCATTTATCCAGGTAGTAAAAGAATTAAAAGCCTTAAGAAAGCTGCAAAAGTTTATGGTGTCAGGTTTCAGTCCAGCAGCAGAAACTGAAAACCAAGCTTGGCTGACCAACTCTGCTTTCCCCTCCCCTGCCCCCCCCCTGCGGCCTTGTCAGCCTGGAAGAGGGGGAGGAAGGCCAAGACAGAGCTTGTTACCTTGCCAAAAGCCGGAAATCAAAGAAGGAGAGAGAACTCTGTCTGTACTTCTTAAGGGGGTGTTTACAAGTTGAATTCACTTTTTAATGGTCAGAACGACTGTCAGTTCTTGGAAATGACTGATAATTGGTCTGGAGGAAAAACTCCCATCAGCCACCAGCAGCTTCACTTCCCCTACTTTCCAAGCTGTCTTAAAGGTAAAGCTACCCCATGATAGTGTCTGGATGAATCTCAAAGTGGCAAATGATTTGTTCAGTGTCCAGACATATATCTAGTGCATCAATTGTGTTAGTCTCACAGATAAACCTTTGTTGTTCTCGGGTAACACAAGATTCCAAATTTACAGTTTGCCATCTTTCATTTATCATCTGGGCCCATGCTCTATGCTCCGAGGGGTAGAGCACTGTCCTTGCATAATTTAATCTTAATGCAATAATAGGGTGGATATTGTAAATTGTGGCATTACGTATAGTCAGCACGTGAGCAGTAGCGGTCTCAGTGGTGGGGTCATAAGTAAAGTTTACCAGAGTCCACCAGGACTGAAGTTTCCTTTCTAAATTGTTTGCATTGTCTCAGACAACCTTCTGAATCTCAATTGGGAAAGCACCTTCCTTTCCTTCCCTTATTATTAAAGCAACCATTGATTGTACCCATACTTGTGCTTGTATGCAGTTGAGGGCTAAGAACACATTGTCTTGGGCCATATTAAGTTCATTTATTATTAGTTTGTGGTCTTGGTCTCCAGTTTCTTCTCATTTTGGTAAAACTTTGGATATTTGCCATTGGTTAGTTCCTAGTGCTAATAAAGAGGATTGTAAGGGCTGTTTTAGTTTGGTCAAATCACTTGTTGCAGCAGCTAATTTATTCATTAATAATTCTGAATCAATTCCATTTAGGACCCCCAATCCTGTTCCTAATATTCTAGTTAAATCTCTTCATCTTCTGCTTCTGAAGTAAATTTTTTTCTGCAACCATGTTGCTCAGCTGTTGGGGAAGGTGAAACAGGGAAACCTTGTGAATATGATTGTTCAACAAAAGATTCTGAAGGTATGAGGCCTAGAATCGAAGTAGCAATGAAAGCCTGCTTTGAGTCATAGGATACTGAGTACTGGTTAACCAAAGAACAATAGCTTAGCCAGCTAGAGGAGAATCCCTGTTGATCAAACAATGTCCTTCTGCTGATAGAGAATGCAAAGGTCAAGAAGCAAGGAAAGAACTTGTAAGGTTTTGTAGAATCTAAAATGCAACACTGTATGTTAATATAGGGAAGCGCATAGGCTGTATGTAAATTCTTTAGTAGGTGTGTCTCATGGTGATTGGTTACTAAGAATTAGAATATTCACGATAGAAAAAGATATATTGGATTATAACAGGAACTCCGCGCTCTTACCTCTGAATTCTCTTACCTCTTCTCTCCTACCTCTTCTCTCTGACCCCTTACCTCTTAGCCCTTCCCTCTTACCCCTTTACCCCTCTCCCCCACTCCTAACTCTCAGCCCCCTCTCCCTGCTCCTACCCCTCTCGTCTTCCCTGCTCTCTTCCTCTGCTTTTCCCCTCTTTCCCTCTCTGGCTCTCTTACTCCCTCTCTCCCACTTCCAACCTCACCTCCCCTGCTCTGCCTGTGCTCTCTCCCCTCCCGGACCACGTGGACGCTGAGGCTGGTGGCGGACACGGATCTCCCCTCCTTTTACCCTTAAAATAAATTGCTTATACTTGAACAGCTGGACCCTGGAGAAGTTTCTCACCGCGAGCAAGCGATTTTTTACACACCAATACTCAGCCCTCTGATGATGTCTTTAGGAAAGAGGAGCAGGCTGGCTGAATTTCAGAGAAGATAGTTTGCATTTGTAATTCAATATGCTTGAGAGACCACTCTGGGTTAAATAAAAGCTGTTGTTGTCCCATATGCCTTATTACATAGGGGCCAACTTCATAAATTTTAGGTTCAGTTTTAGGTGGTGTGGCCTGAGCTTGGGTTACAGTTGATTTGGTCATTGAAATAGGCATGGCTATTATTTTAAATTTGAATGAGAGTCCAGTAATACCACAGCTCCACAGGCAAACCACATCTACTGTCTGCACTAATGTGAAGTTATACCAACAATCCAATTCACTTAGATGATTACAGATTTTTCGGTGCTTGCCTGTGGGATAAGTTGACACACTAATTTGAATTGCCTTTTCATAGTTCTGTTAATCATCTGGCATCCTACTCTGATTACCTTTCCTATAGTCCTTTGAAGGAACCACAACTTTTCTCTTTGCTATTCTCGCTTTTTATACACTTGGTTTTCATGCACAACCACAGTTGACAGGTTTACATCCTTGATATCAGAATATTTTCCCATGAATCCAGTGGATTGAATGAAAGCTTGGGACCAAGGCCTTTCAGCACTTTTCCGGCTAGAGGTACTTTCCAATTATTGGATTACACTTATAGCTACAAGTACCACAAACAGAATGATTCTATTAACTAGGTTTCTGCAAGATAAATCACGGAATACTCCCAACCTCAATGTACTCATTTTGCTTGAGTAAGTTTTAGTTTCAGTTCATTGTCACGCAGTGTTACTTTCTAAGGGGCTTTTGGAGCCTTTGTCACTTGAGAATGGTGAATCCAGGTGCTCTGTTCCTTGGTCTTAACTGCAGTGAAGGTGGTGAGGAGCACCTGAAATGGTCCTTCCCACTGTGGCTCCAAAGTTTTTTCTGTAAGAGACTTAACATACACATAATTTCCAGGTTGTATGTCATGCACTGGCCCAACCAGCCCTCTGCTCTGGGTTCCAGCCACATGTTTCTCAATTGCTCTGAGCTGCTTGCCTAAAGTTATCATATAGGCAGTCAGCCTCTCCTCCCTCATGTGGGTAGACAACCCTTTTGTACGCTATACGGTCTCCTATAAAGCATTTCAAAGGGACTTAGTTTTTCTTTGGCTCCAGGCTTGGTTCAGCTCCACATCAATGCCAGTGTGAGAGATTGAGGCCAGGGTAAATTATCTTCTTGTCCTAGCTTCACAATTTGCTGTTTAATTAAATGATTCGTTTTTTCCACTTGGCCACTTGACTGGGGTGATAAGGGGTGTAGAGTTCTCAATCTATCCCCAGATGTCTACTGATTTGTTGTACTATTTTTGAGATAAAATGTGGCCCCCTATCTGAAGATATTGTGGCTGGAACCCTGAAGCATGGTATTACTTCTTGCAACAGTACCTTGGTTATCTCCCGGGCTGTGGCAGTTCTGGCGGGAAAAGCCTCTGGCCACCCTGAAAATGTATCTGTTAAAACCAGCAAATATCGATAACCCCCTTTTCTTGGGAGTTCTGAAAAGTCAATTTGCCATTGTTGTCCAGGCCCACGGCCTTTCCCAATCTGACCGAGTTTTGGTTTGGGGGTATTCTTGGGTCTAGTCTGGAGGCAAATGTCGCACTGCTGGGTTACTTGAATGACAGTAGAGTATAGATTTCTGGCAGTGATCTTTTCAATGAGATAGTTATACAGGGCATCTATTCCCCAAAGTGTTTTCTGGTGCTCTTCTCTTACTAGTGACCATAACAAATGAGAAGGGATGACTCTTGTCCCTTCTGCAGTAATAGCCCATCCCTCTTGGTTATATTTTCCCCCTTGATCCTGAATTAGTTTTCTATCTTTTCTGGTATACACTGGCTTACCTTTAAGGGAGACCTGTCCATCAGGAATTAGGGCTCCCTCAATTGTTATCTCACCCTTTGCTGCTTCTTTTGCCTCTCTGTCCGCCAGCTCATTTCCTTCCTCTAGTTCTGAGCTCACCTTCTGGTGTGCCTTAATGTGCATAATTGCTACCTGCTCAGGACTGCAAGGACTGCTTCCAGTAGCTGCAATATTTCCTGCACATGTTTGATGTTTTTCCCTTGTGAGTTTAACAGTCCTTTTTCTTTCCAGACGGCTCCATGTGCATGTACAACCCCAAATGCATATCTTGAGTCTGTATAAATGTTTATTTCTTTCCCTTTGCAATCTCCAGGGCACGGGTTAGAGCGATGATCTCTGCCTTTTGTGCAGAGGTATCTGTTGGCAAGGATCCAGATTTTATTACTTCTTTGCAGGTGGTAACTGCATACCCAGCATGTCACTTTCTACTAATAATGTAGCTGCTCCCATCAGTGAACCAGGTTTCTGCGTCATCCAGCAGGGTGTCTCTCAAATCTGGGCTGCTGGAGTAGGAGGCTTTGATGGTCTCTAGGCAGTCTTGGTGCACCGGCTCCCCTTGATTCCCACTGAGAAAAGAAGCTGGGTTGATAATGGTAGTTATAATTATTTCTACATCGTCCTGTTCTACCGTGATGCCTTCGTATTTCAGGAACTTTTGTGGGGAAAGCTAGTGCCCACCTTTTACTTCTAGGACTGCAGACACTGTGTGAGACACCAATACAGTCATTTTCTGGCTCAGGGTGAATTTGCATGCTTCTTGAATATTCAGCACCACTGCAGCAACAGCTCTAAGGCATCCTGGCCATCCCTTGGCTGTTGCGTCTAGTTGTTTGGAGAAGCAAGCAACTGCTCTTTGGTACGGACCCAAGTCCTGGGCCAGTATTCCCAGGGCAATTCCCTGCTTCTCATGGGAAAACAGGAAGAATGGTTTACTTACATTCGGGAGTCCGAGCCCTGCGGCTGACATTACAGCATTCTTCAGCTGGTGGAAGGCTTGTGTGGCCTCTTTTGTCCACTGGAGGTCTCTGCTTCTGCTTGTAATGAGCGCATACAGAGGTTTCACAAGCAACCCGTAGCTGTGTATCCATAGTCTACACCATCCTGTCCTACCTAAGAATGTTCGCAGCTCCTTCACTGTTTGAGATTTCGTGTTTGGCATATCACTTCTTTGCGATCTTGCCCTAGAGTCCGTTGTCCAGCACTGATTTCATAACTCAGATAAATCACCTTTTGCTTCACTACCTGGGCCTTTTTCTTTGATACCCTGTATCCCTGAAGTCCCAGGAAGTTTAGCAGGCTTACAGTCCAGGCTATGCATGCCTCTTTTGTCCGGGTGGCTATGAGGATGTCATCCACGTACTGTAGTAGTTTCCCTTCTTCTGGGGCAGCCTCTAAGGATTCCAGATCCTTGGCAAGTTGTTCCCCAAACAGAGTAAGAAAGTTTTTAAATCCTTGAGGCAACATAGTCCAAGTGAGCTGGGATTTGCCCTTGCTTTTGGGGTTTTCCCATTCAAATGCAAAAATTTTCTGGCTGTCCTCATGGATAGGGAGGCAAAACAAGGCATCTTTCAAGTCTAAAACAGTAAACCAAGTTAGGTCAGGTGTCAGGTATGTTAGCAGATTTGCAACTACAGGGTAAAGATCCTCAGTTATTTTGTTGACAGCCCTCAGATCTTGTACTATCCAATATGAGTCATCAGGTTTTCAGACTGGCAAAATGGGAGTATTGAACTCAGATGGGCACTCTTAACAAGCCTAACTGCGAAAAGTTTTCAATTATGGGACTAATTCCTTCCCTATCTTCTTTTTTCAGGGGGTATTGTTTAATTCTAACTGTTTGTCTTCCTTCCTTAAGTTTGATTAATATAGGGAGTGCATTTTTTTGCTCTCCCTGGTACATTGGAGGCTCACACTCCAGGAAATACTTGATCTATTATTTCTTCACTAATTTCTCCCTCCGTGTGAACAGCTGTCAACATTAAACTTAATGCCTCTATGTACTGTTCATCATTTACCTCCAGAATAACCTCCCCATTTTTGAATTTAATAGTTACTTGCAATTGTTCTAACAAGTCCCTCCCCAAAAGGTGTTCTGGGGAGCTGGGCAAATATAAGAATTTAAGAATGGCCTGCTTTCTGAGTCTATACTTTAATGGTTTGCAAAAATATGCTTTTTCAGGTTGACCAGTTGCTCCTATTTACTGTAACATAATCCTTCCCCACAGGTACCAAAGTTTTATTCAAGGTTGAATATGTTGCCCCTGTGTCAACCAGAAATTCCACTTCTTTCCCTTTTTCCCCCAGTTTCAATTTTATAACCAGTGAATCTTCTGGGGGCAGATCTACTGGTCGTCTTCAATCTTCTTTCACATATGCAATCACCTTTCCCTTTTCCCCGTCTCCCTTTACCTGGAAGCCACCCCGTCTCTGCTCTGGGCACTGATTTTTCCAGTGACCATATTTCTTACAGATCGCACACTGGTCTCTGCCCAGCCGGGACAGGCCTTGTCTAGGTGGTCCCTGTCCACATTTCCCTCTTTCCCTCTAACTAACAATGGCTACGAACTTCTTCATTCCCTGCTGATATCCTTCTTCCCGGTTGCTAAAAACTCTCCATGCCTCATCCAACAAAATCTCTAAGTTCCTCCCATCTGCCCCCCGAAGCTTTTGAAGTTTACGCCATAGACTGCCCCAGGAATAAATTAACTAACTGCTGTATCCCTACTTCAGACCCAGGGTCCAGTGATGTGTGACAGCACATGGCATCTCTCAATTTTTTGAGGAATTCAGATGGTGACTCAGAGGGCCCCTGCTTGACTGCATATAAAGCTGACCAATTTATAATTTTGGGAATGGCTCTTTCCATCCCCTTTGCAATCCACTCCTGATAGCTTTCTAATTTCTTCAATTCTGCTGATCCGTTTGGATCCCACTGTGGGTCTTGGAGTGGGAAATGATCTTTCACATCCAATTGCTGAGTTTTATAATAATCTTCTGCCAAATCCCCTGCTGTTTTTCTAATTAATTGGTTTTCTGACTCAGTCAGTGCATCCAATAATAATTGCATATAACTCCAATCCAGATTGTGTTGTTTTATTATATATCGCAAGCGTTTAGCTGTGTTAATTGGATCACTGCGGTAATTTTTAGCAACCTTTTCTCATGCCTCCAAATTGATTGTGGATAAGGGAACCTTAACCTATACCACTCCTCCCTCTGGTCCCACTGCTTCACGCAGAGGTGCTTGTAATATGTGTGTCTGTTGTCTAGTCTGGTGCACAATCGGAGGGGTGTCTGTAACCTGAGTCCACATCCTCATCTTTATCCCTTTCTAGTCTTATGTGGGAAGGCTTAAGCAAATCATCTGCCAGATCTTGTTCCTGGGCCACAGTCTGGTAAACCTTATCTGATTTTGTGCATCTTTGCCCTCTGCTACACGCCAAGCAACACTGCTTAAGCCTTCCCCTCTTAGTTTTATTCTCCTTCTCCAAGGCCAATACCAGGGGGTCAGATGGAATTCTGATCCCACAATCCCTCTGCCATCCTGGGTGATTCGGAGGGAGAAAAACATATCAGCATATGTAACCTCTGTCCACTTGCCCTCCCTCCTAAGAAACGGCATGAGTTGCAATAGCATGTTATAGTCCAAAGTTCCACTAGGTGGCCATTTCGCTCCCTCATCCAATTTATACAGTGGCCACCAGTCCTTACAGAATCTGATTAAATCCCTCTTGTTCTCAGTTCCCCCACGTCCAGCAATGTCCTTCCAATGTGCAATAATACAACCTAGCGGACTCGCTTTAGGGATCTCCTTACTTTGTCTGCTTTCCATTATCTCCTCCTTCTTGTTCTGTCCTGTTTCCACCCAAACTCCTCACACACACAATCCCAATTTGCAGGCACCCAATATGATTTTTCCACACACCAAACTCAGATTTTCAAGAATACAAATGTCTTTCACAATCTCCACACCACAATAAAACTCAGCCAGATACCAATCCTTTGATTCTCTGGTAGATCAAAATTTCTCACAAAGACAAGTTATCTCATTCACCTCTTCTGGAATGCTCAGGATCTGTACTGTGGGAGGCAGTCTTTTAAATTGTCTGTCCACGGTTAAAACAAATGCTAACCACTCTGCATTCAAGTATAATGCAATAACAGTCCTCTCTCACACTTGGGTTTGCCCCACACTGACTCCAGTCGCTTCGCTTTTCTCCGGCCGCCTCAGTCCCCCGAGGTCGGAAGGGCGGATAGAGCTCCACACTCTGGTGCATCTCATTCACACACCAAACACACTCAGTGACTCAACGTGTCCAGACTTAGCATTCACACAAAACAAGGGTTCGCTCGACTCACCCCCAGAGTCGCTAGCGGGCTGCTCTATCAGCTCATCGAGAACCTCTCCATCGGCCACGCTATCGGCCAAGATCAATCCCTTTCCCTCTGTCTCCAGCCCCTTCTGGCTGGCTGCTTGCAAGTCCACCGAGACTGCGCTGTAAGACACGTCTCTGTTTGGTTTACCAGCAGCCCTTCCATTGATATTTAATTCATACCTTTATCCGCAGGCCGGCAGGTTGTTGTCTGTCCCCGCGGTGAGTGAACCGAGGCTCGGGGTCCCTCCCAGAACAGTCCTGGGGGCGCGCCAGGGAATCCGTTCCTCGGCCGCTCCTGCAGCCAGACAGAGACCCTCCTGTCTGGCTCGCTGAAAAGATACGCGGGATAGAAAGGTACTCTATAACTTGCGGAGTAGTTATAAGAGTAGGTACGAATTTATTCAGCGCTGAGGTGCATGGGGGATGTCTCCTCCGAAAAGCATGCACACCCTTTTGATTTGGTTTTATCTTTTTATCCCTTACAAACTAGGTTTACACGATATGCCTAATATTCATTTCCCAGCCTCACTTGTCCTCATTTCATATTACAATTAGCTCTGTGCCCCTTTCAGTCCTTTGACCACCTTTTGGGACTTTAAATCCGTTCCTTCTGGCTTAAGGTCCGAGGAATCCCCTTTATCCCGTGGTACCTTTGTCTTTGCATCTTGTTTTTGTATTCTAGGTCCTTATCTTGTCTTGTAGTCTGACCCTTTTCCTGTTCTTGTGGATCAGGTTGTCAAACCCCCCCCACCCCACCCCCTTTTTAGTCAAGCATTTCTTTATGTTTATTTCCTAATTCTTAATTTCTCTGTTTCACCCGGGAAGTGATGGCAGTGACCGCCTGCCCTGTGAGGCTGCGGGACGCCCCGGCTGCCTGTGGTGCTGCAGGCAGTGCCGGAGTGGGGAGGAGTTGTTTGGACAACATGGCAAGACAAGGATTGGATCTACTATGTGGTGTATAGTAAATAGAGTGAGCACAAGGAAGAAAAGTGAAAGTGATAGTAGAATTTTTCTAGCCCAAGAGGGAAAAACTGCAGGGCCCAAGGGGTCCCCTGGGACAGAGAGGACAGGGCTGGCCACAAGGAAGTGGCAGAGGCGTTCTCTCCCCAGCAGCGGAGACCCGACCCAGACAGCAGTTGGGGAGGAACCAGTGTGCTGTCTTCAGGGCAGAGGTACACTGAAAACAATGTCCGCAAAAACAGCTAGACTCTCAAAAAGAAGAAATCCAGAAGTAAATGAAAATGGATTATTAAAAGTATCAAAGGCTCTCATTGTACCAGAAACCCACCAACCTGGAACCTTTGTTAACTTTTAAAGTGAGTTTAGATCGAGAAGAAGTGTGTCCTAGTGAAAACAGGGCCTCTCAATCCTCTTTAATTTTTATCCCTGAGAGGGAAAAATTGTCAAAATTAATTTTTTTGATCATTCAAAGGAGTTGTAAAAATTGTAGTTTCTTCTGTAAGCTCAGAAGTCTGAACGCATCTTTCTCTGAAAAAAATTGTAAAAATTGTAGTAAATGAATTTAGAGATTTAATTCATTTGTCTACATGAGGTTTTGTGCAGAGCTGAAAAGCTCCTGTTTAGAGGGGACCACACCCCTCTGCTTTTTGTGTGTTTTGTTGTAAAAAGTCAGAATTAGCAAATTCTAATCCTGAAACAGATTCTGCAACTGCTGCCTTGTAAAGATAGTGGTGTCCCTATGCAAAGTATTATCATGCAGCTTCCTCTGTGAAGACTATAAGAAAACCTTGAGCAATATTTTATTGTCTTTCCTTGGTTAATTTATTAATCACCTCCATACCCCTAGGGTGGACTGGATACAAAAATGAGAGAATACAGAATCCCCATTATCTGCAGAGCTGTGCAGCCACAGTTCTGATGGTGGCTGAGGCCCGAGGACTGGCAGGAGCCTTCCTCAAAATGTATGATGCTGTGAATCTTTTTACTCTAGCAAAGTGAGCTATTGTTAAATTTGTGTTAAAACCAGTAACAGAATTACAAAAAAAATAACCCAACAAAAAACAAACAAACAAAAAAAACCCAACAACAAAAAAACACACAAAAAACCCCACTTACCAAAGAAAAAGCCTTGAGCTGTATGTCCCTTCCAGAGATGCCAGGTGGATTTTACTGAAATGCCATAAGTGACAAAATTAGATTTTTCTAGTAATAGTGTATTAGTTAACAAGGTAGCCAGAAGCATTTCCAAGCATTTCAGCAACTACAAGACCAGTTATTAAAGCATTTTTGAAACAAATAATTCCAAAATATAAGATTGCGGAAGCAATAGACTCAGGAAAACTCATTGTACAAGAAAAATTCTTAAAAGAGTTATGACTGCTTTAAGAATAGTATAGAACCTCCACACCCCCTGGCACCCCCAAAGTTTAAGCTAAGTTAAAAGAATGAATGAAAAATGAAGAAACACCTTCTGAAACTGGTGATAAAAAGTAAGACACCGTTAGTATGGCTCTTGCCACTAGCTTTGGCAAGAATAAAAGTCAAACCCAGGAGAGATACTCAATTATCTCCCTTTAAATGGATGTATGGAATTACTTTCCTCGTAATTCTCAGCCTAGCTGAGGGGAAGGGGTAAAAAAAAGTGATGTATATTTGAAACAATATGTAGCTTAGATACTTTCTCTTGTGAGATCTCTTCAATAGAAAGGTCAACTGGTACAGACCCTGCCTTTAGACTTTGCTGTTCACAAAATCCAATAAGAGATTGAATACTAATAGAAAGAGAAATGAAGAAAACTTAATCCCTAAATGGGAAAAGCCATATTTAACTCTTTGAACTACAGAAACAGCTGTGTAGACTGATGAAAAAAGATAGACACACCTCTCAACTTAAAAGACCAATACAACCTCCACCTGAACCTATATGAAAAATTGCTTCCACCCCAGAGACCTACAGTAAGAACTTCAGAGACAACCTTTATAAAGTTCGCTTATCACGACAACCAGTTAAGTATCTTTTAAGATATTCCAGAAAAATAATTTGTCAATCTCCTAATTGTAATTGTGAACCTTGAGTGTGTTTTTCTCTGTCTGAAATGTGAGAATTTGTGGTACAGACATTGTACATGGGCTAAAAAACCAAGGAATATCCTCTGTTGTGAATGTGTAAAACAGAAAGAAAGAAAACTAAACAAACGCTTGAGATTGCAGTTCAGATGAGACATCTTTTACTAGAAGGTGGAAAATAGTAAAGAACTTTTCATTTCGAGATAAACAATTTTCCCCAACAACTGTTAAAAATTGAAAAAATAGAGTGTGATTTAAACAATTAGGTACCTGGATGTTTTAAGACTAAAACTTGAGACAAAGTTAAAACCCAGTGAAAAAAGCAGCAACAGAGAAATAACACCACATTATAAATTACAAGAGGGCAAGACTGGATTGATCTCTATTCTTGATACCAAGAAGATGCATTATCCAACTGCTGGTAGCAATGCAGTAGGTTGGAGAGGTAGAAGAATAAACCATACCAGATCTCTTAAATAGTAAATACTAATGTGCTTCATACCTCTTCAAACTCACAGAAACTGTTCCAAATACCAGTTGCTACCAACTTGTACATATTGGCCACCACACCAAATATGCATTTGCAGCCACCACTCACGTTAATTCTATATGTTATGACTGATATAAATTAGCATCGTGGCATAACTAGATGATCAATTTGAGTAGCTAAAATCTTGCACCAAAAAGAACACAGCTGAGTTTGCCTTGTCCCAAAAGAAAGGAATATATGTGCTTTACTAAAAAAGGGATGTGGGGCCTTACTAACAAAAAGGGGGTGTAAAATAAATTTCAAAAACAACTAGTAAACACAGTTGTGAGTCAAAAATGCATTGCTAAAAAAAGGAAAATAAACACATTTTAAAATAGTAAGCAAAATCCCATGCAAAAGAGTATGTACCACAAATTTGAGCACTACCTAGTCATGGCTGCAAAGCCCAAATGAATATTAGAGCATGCAAAACAATACTAACTTTGCATTTAATTAAATAAAGAAATTATTTTAGTGTAAAGAAAAAAATTATAAGTAACCCCCAGAACAGAAAAGTCTATAAACTTGGTACTTGAACAAAATAAAACAAAACAGAGATACAAACCTTCCATTTATATGTTTAAATTAATAGATGGACAAATGTCTCAAACCCAAGAAGCAGTGTACCAAAATTGCATAGCATTAAATTATTTGTAAATATTATGTTCAATAATGAAGCCATTATTTCTGCCTTGTCTCATACCATATTCTGTTGTCCAAAGCAAGCAAATAACAGCAATGTACATTGATCCTGAGTTATCTACAATGAAAACCAGTCAATCTGAGAGAAGATCCAAAATATCTAAAATAATGAAATTGAAAAAAAAATAGAGCAGAGCTGCTGAAGCTCTGGCCAGATTTGAAGCTCATACACAATTAAAAAGAATTTTAACAGATAACATGAAGAAGCATAAAAAAAGTATTTTACAAGTAACATTAAGCTACTATGCAGTCAAAATATAACTCAGGATACAATAAGCACTTGCATTGATATATAATTGAGTATCACATAAGAAGAATCAAATACTAGAATAACCAATCTTATAAAAAATTATTAGTTTTATACACTGATTAGCAGTGTAAAAAATAATTGTTAAGTCTTGTAAATACTGATTATGAAATTAAAGAATAAGTGAACTGTATCAAAATCTGTTCTAAAAAGCACAAATTAATGAATTAACAAAGAAAGGGGGGGGGGCTGTAATACATAGCACAAATAAATTTGTGCTAAAGTTATAATCTTGTCTGATAAGAATCCTAGCATATTTACAGGAAACCTTCTCCAATGAGATTATCGTGATATACAGCAAAGCCAACATGAATATGCATCTACAAGGAGAATATTTTCAAGAAACTTCCATCTGATAAGATTGTAACTCATGAATATTCATCTGCAAAAAGTGTATTTCCAAGAAACCTGGCAAGATTACATCATATACAGCCTAAACAACATGAATATTTGTCTGCAAGATGTGTATTCCAAGAGACCCCTGAAAAGCCTGAAAATATATAAAAAGCACCCAGAGAGAGTTGCAGTTTGTGAAGTGCTATAAGTGTGTATCTTCTATAGCTACCACCCTCCTTGCAGTAGCCAGGGAAGCAGAGGAGATACTATAGCCTTGAACAGAGAAACTAAACCGAGGCCCTTTCCCTTGCTGAGATGGAAGTGCATCTTTATTTCTTGGGATCCCATGGAGAAGGAGAGCAGGAGGGAAAGAGGAAGAATATTGATAAGTGCCTCTTTTCAAAGGCAGGGGCAAGAGGGTGGTTTACTGTCACACAGCCAATAAGGGGAACTGGGGAGAAAGAGATAAGTGAAAGAAGCTTACATTCTACATTTTTGGGGGTACATTCTTTGAGTCGTACCATTTTTTCTAAATGCATTACGACAGTGAAGCATGGTGAAGTGGTGCTAGCAAGCCCCTCCCTATCTCACCCAATGCTGTTCATCTGTTGCAGCATCAAATTGATTTTTGCTTATAGTTTCTTTTTATGATTGTATTTTTTAATAAATTCTTTTTTTATTAATCAAATTGGCTACTAATTTATAACAGAACCCTCCAGCAAAGTGGAAAACTCTCATATTAGGGGTGGGGAGAGTTCTGCAAATGACTTTCCCCATGATCTTGAGCACATCCTAGTCACCACTTTTTTTTCAGTCCCTTCATCTGCCCACCTCCACCACCCCAACAATTCTGTATGCAGGTGCACAAAGATTACTTCTACAAGCTAACTCCAAATTCTCATCCTGTTCCAGGACTCCAGAAACTGCCATAATAACCGTAAGGATTTGCCTTCTTTTATGACAATCTGAAGGTGCATGAAAAAATGAAATCATGTCCTTCTCTACATCTTCCCAGTTATTTGTCTTACACATATTTGTCTTTCCAGCCAGGCAGATGTTGTACTCAGTGTCACTGCAGATATTTTTAAACTATGTTCAAGAACTCCCCAGGCCTGCAAACACAGTGAGCTCAGCTAAGCCATGTCACATAAATCAAACTGTCTTAGAGACCTACAGCAAAGCATGTTATCCTGACTTCTGCCCAGTTCTCAAGGTGCAAAGGCCAGGTCTTTCTGGCTGGTACAAAGTGGTACAAAGTCAATGGAGAGCTTTTATTCCTTTTCTTTTATCTGTGGAAAAGCATGTGCTTCACTAAGAGCAGTGGTAGGTCCATGCACTAATAAAAACCTATCTAGGTACATGTTCAACCTATCCTAAAGTAAACATTCACTTTCTAACAAAAGGGATGAGCTCCAGACAGCTCCTCTTCAGCTTTCTACCTGGCTCCTGCCCTGAAAGGTAAAGTGAACATTCCCAGTGTTAGGGAAGATTCCCAGGAGTGCTTAGTATTTGGAGGAAAAACACACAAATAGGTATTGGGAAGAGGCAAAGAAACCCTGCCCAAGGCAAAACCATAACACCTTGCTCCTTCTTCTGGTCTCTAACCAGCAATAGCAGAGTTTTATCAGCACTGCCTTCTCTTTTCAGCAGTTCAGACTCTGGTATGGTGGTGAGAGGCAACTCTGAAACAACACTGCAGAAGAGAGGTCCTGGAACACCTGCTTGTTTGGGTGGCTCTGTATCTTTTTTATGAAGACTTTAAAAGGTGCAATCCCAGTTCAAGATGGGGATCTGCAGTAGAGGTATCAACAGCTGAGGCTCCAGGGAAGAGCCAGCTGAAGGAACACTTCCCCTTCATTGCTTGTCACTGATACCTCTAAGAGGCTCTTTATTCAAAGTAAAACAACAGTGAGATGCTGCAGGGCACAGCCAACACGGCACTGCCCATTCTGCCATTTAGTTTAGCAGAGTAGTGCATAACAATTTGAAGTTTAACAATAAATGCTGTAAGTGGCTTTTTACAGTGGCCAATCTCCCTGGCACTCATATTCCCAAAGTGGGTTCGTTTCATTAAATGAAAATAAATGAATTTAATACATTTAATCTTATGGTCTTTCAAAAATGATGCTTAAGTGCCCTTTTTTTGCCTTACTCTCAGAGTGTGCAATATAAAGGAAATGTAGAATTAACTTGTATTCTGCTGTATAGGACTCTCACAGAAACAATGAAGCCTGCACTGATGAAACCAGTCTCCTGTAGTTACAGGTGTTATAGGCAATCCCGTGGAAAACCTACTCAAGGAGCCTCAAGTCACTCAGTAATTCAAGTTGCTCCTACCAAATTTAGGATTTCCAGTAAAATACCAGGCAATAAAATTCTGTGTTTTTCTGGTGTTCAAAAGCTTTGCTTCCCTCTGGCACTTGTAGATGCAGAAAGAGCAATTGTTTTAGAAACAGATTTTGGAAGTGTACAACTCCAGGAGCCATAAAGTTATAAACCCTCAATGTGCAAAGTTCTGCAAGACCTACAACGGTAAAGGGTTACAGAGACATGGGAAATGCTGCACTTCTTTGGACATTTAGGGATGCATTTGTATTGACATGCACAACCTGTGGGAGTGGCTTTGGTCACCCTGGGACAGGGACAAACCTATTGGGTGCTGTGATCTCCACTGGCTGTACTCTGAGATCACCTTCACGCTGTGCTCAACAGCAGGATTAAAACTGAGCCGTGAGCATTTCAAAAGCACTCAAGCTCCCCTGGAGAACTAAAAAGCTCTGAAAAACAAGCAAACAAAGAAATATGAGCATGTATGTTTATACATAAGCATGAATTATCAAAAAGCTTCCAAATTTGTCATATTGAAGTGTTTTATTATAAATATTTTTCATTTATTTTCTAACTGGAACTGAAAATAGACTCAGGGGGATAATTTCCAAGTTCATTACTGTCTTTGTCTGAAAGACTTAATTTAAAGCTTAATGCCTTGAAATATGTAAACTTCGCATTTAATCAGAACAGCATCAATTTCTATGTCACCTTTTCCAATCAGTGCTGCAATTTTAGATCAGCAAACTATATTCAGAAGCAGGCAGTAGCTTCTGATCATTTTCTGGTCTAAAACTTCAGACTTAATGAAGGAAATTTAAGAAAATTTTGTAGCCCTTTTAGAGGAGCAGAAACTGTCTAGAATATTATTTTTATGGCAGAGGAGGGAACATTTTATTTTAATTTTATGCAGTCAAGCTTTCTTACTAAATATTTTTTTGAAGTGACTATGTTTAGCTTTCAAAATACTGAAAAGTTTCTTTTCATCTCTTATTTGCAGTTCTTCAACAGAAAATAACTTCCAAGTTTCATTTAAACTCAGAAATATTTTAAACATTTTAGCTATTATTAAAACTATAGTTATGTACTATCTATGACATTTTGGGATTTTGGCACTTTTTTCAGCAAAGTCCAAGGAGACCCAGTGAATTTCTCTTATGCATCTTGAAAAAGCTGGCACTTCTCAAGGACTAAACCATACTCTTACTCTGGCATTCTACAGTTAGCATACTATTGGTAAAGATTTGATTAAATAGGAAAGGAAGAAAGAGCAGCAGGTATATATTCCTGTATTTTGATGTGATTGAATATGGTAAGGTGTCTTAGGAAAAGAAAAAGACAATATAAAAGCAATGTTTGTATTATTCTAATAATAAATAAAAACATACATAAAAGAAACAAATGTTTTGATCAGGAACAAGAAGGCCTTTGTTTTTAACAGCAGGCCATTTAATGTCTTTTATTCAGAATATCTTAATGTTCCACAAGCAGATCTGGGACACATATTATTGGGGAAGATGAAACAGGGAAACCTTATGAATATGATTGTTTAGGAAAAGATTCTGAAAATATGAAGCCTAGAATTGAAATAGAAACGAAAGCTTGCTTTGAGTCATAAGATGCTGAGTACTAGTTACTATATGACCAAAGGAAATAGCTTAGCCAGCTAAAGGAGAATCCCTGTTGATGAAACAATGTCCTTCTGCAGATAGAGAACACAAAGGTCAAGCACAAGAGAAGAATTTGTAAAGTTTTTAGAGTTTGAAATGTAACACTGTATGGTAATGTAGTAGTTCTTATAGGCTACATATAAATTCTTTAGTGGATGTGTCTCATAGTGATTGGTTACTGGGAAATAGAATATTCACTATAGAAAAAGATATAATGTATTGTAACAAAAACCTCCCTCTCTTCCTCCCCCTTCTCTCTCTTAAACTGTCTTTCTCTTGTTCTTTCTGCTCTCTTACTCTTACTCTTGTTCTCCCCTCTCTCTTTAAGCTCTCTCCCCTGGCTCTTAAACTATCTCTCCCCACTCCACTCTCCCTCTCCCTGACCATGTGTACGCCGCAGCTGGCAGTGGACAGGGGTCTCTTCCTCCCTCTACCCATATAATAAATTGCTTATACCTGAACAGCTTGACCCTGGAGAAGTCTCTCGCCACGAGTGAGTGTTTTGTACATCTATACACATTAAAGTATCCAAAATTTTAGGTTATTAAAGGATGCCATTGAGGGCAAAAAAATAAACAATTTTACACAAATTTACACAAATTAACTTGTGTGCAGCAGGTCTCCACCTGTATGAGACTCGTTTAGTTGCTTATAGAACCCACTACTTTGCACGCCACCTTTGAGATCATTCTCCAAGTCCTTACAAATCACAATCTTTCTGCACAGGCTTTTTGTGTGAACAGCACTCAGCCCTACTGGTCTCGATTCCTCCAAAATCTACACACGGAATTCCCAATCAAAAGAAATAAAACCTGACCATCAAACCTTTGATAGCATCACCACTCTGCTAATTTTTCAGGATTTTATCAGATAATTTCCATTACACAAATTTACGTATGTCATTCTGGTTAATTATCATCCTGGGGAGATCTTCAATAATTTGAGTTCCTCATAACTGCAGTCTCAACTTGTCATTGCACTTAAGTATCTAAAATCCCAAATGAGTCAAACATATTAGGGGTATCAGGAGTTACAAACCCAGACCAATTCCCTTATGTGAAGACCGCATATTTTTTCTCTTGGTCCTGAATGTATGGGTGGATAGGAAAGGGCTTTACTCTTCAAGCAGCACTTTGGCATCATAGAAAAATATCTCTGGTAAAAAAAATTCACCAGGTAAAACTAAGTGTAGCTCTGAGATTCCCAGTCACTGAAATATTGGAGCTGAAACATGGCTTGCCAAGCTAAACTAAATTCCCTGTAATTATCCCCTACTTCGCTGATTCCTAAGCTCCATAATTCATCAGGATTCATCAGGAATTCAGCATGGGAAAACAAGGCATAAAGCAAACGTGTATGGAACAAAACTCTGATTTTTAAGAGCTAAGCCTAGACACTGAGGCACAAAAACACGACTGACAAGCTGGTTAGTGTTTCGAAGACCCATAGAGGAAACAGGTTTCTTAATCATGACACTAAAAGAAAAGATTCCTCCTAAATTCAGTTATGTATGGAAGAACAAGACATGTGTGACACAGTTGTTCCTTTTGAATTATTAAAATTTTGAAATTCAGGGCTCTTTTACTAGTATGAATAATAAAGTATACAATCAACATATCCTGAAATGCAAGTGCTATTTTAATTCCTGTCCCCACTGAAAAACTTCCTTTACACTCAGTGCTATTATGTCCTCCCAACACCAGAGAAAAAACAGGAAAATTTCTTCACCCTGTCACAGGCTGCCCAGGGCAGTGATAGAGTCACCATCCCTAGAATGATTTATAGATGTGTAAAGTGTGGCATTTGGGAATGTGTTTTGGTCGTGGGCTTAGCACTGTTGGGTTAGTGCTTGGACTTGATAGTCTTAGAGGTCTTTGACAATCTGATTCTATTCCAACCTGATCTATGCTTAAAAATTCTCTGCAAACTGAATTTTCAAATTTGTGAAGAATCACACATAGAGGAGGAAAGCTGAAAAGGAGTAGCCTCACCTGATGTAGATGCAAATCTGACAAACATAAGCAGAAGAAGGGTTACAGGGTTCAGTAAATAGTATCTTACTGGAAATGCAAACTTCCCCAGCCAAATGCATCCCATCCTGCTTGTAAACAACAGGTGGCTGGACAGGATAACCCAGGGTCTGGCAGTCAAGATCCTCATCTCCAAGGATGCTCAAACAGTTCCCTGACAAGGAGATAAATGGTAGGGTATTTTTAATTTCTTTTTCTCTCCTAAAGAGCCAGAACCCTCTAGGGAGCCTTAAAAGTTCCTGCCCTTAGGAATGAGAATGATCCAGGATAGGCCAGGTGACACTTTCAGTGCTGCCCTTGGCACTGTGTGGGGTCAGTGCAGAGAAGGAGTAGAGGCGATGTTCAGACTGACCACATCAGTGCTGCAGAACCTGAGATAATAGGTTCCTTCTCCAGAGTAGCAGGAGCTCTGATGTAGAATTTTTAGCTCAAAAGAACATGCTTGGCCAGCATGGGCGGAAATCAGGTACTTTGAGCTGAGGAGGGTGGGGTTGTTCAGATTGCTGTGATGTGCCCTTGGCTTTATCCTTAGAAGACATCAGAGAAAATTGTAATGGAGAAGTAGAGAACCTCTCCTGTTGCTTAAAACACTCCCTTCCCCCCTGGGAAGCCAGGCTTCCAGTTTTCACTCACTTGGTCAGTTTCCATGAGCTGTGGGAAAACCCAGCAAACCAGGAAGGCAGAGAGGGCCCTGCTGGGAGCCTAGCTGCACAGATTTACAACTCCCTCCACATTGCAGATGAGTGGATTTGGGAGCACAGTGAGAAAAGACAGATCTACCCTTGCAGAGTGGCACCACCACCTCCCAGGAAACTTTGGCAAGGTGTCAGGAGTGTGGATGAGACACAGAGCCAAGGATATGTGATGCTCGTCGCTCAGGTAGAGCAACATGAAAGTGTAGAGACCGAAAGAAGAAATCTGTATTTTCATTTTCTCCTGATGCTGTGTGTCTGCAGGGGTGGACATCTCATTGTGATTTCACTGACTCATGGATGGTAACATCACTGAGTCTCAGATTGTGACATCTCCAGGGGATTTATTGGGACATCTCACTGCTTATATCTGGATGTCAGCAGTCAGCAGTGGGCCAGTCTGGCTGGAGACAGAAATGGCCACTGAGAGAGACAGCAACTGACCCATCTGCCAGGACTCCTGGAAAGACGTGCCTTCTGCTCTGCCCTATCACCACCAATTCTTCCTGGGCTGCATCCTGCGGTGGACACACAGAAATCCCTCATGCCCACTCTGCAGGACTCCAATAGAGACCGTCAGGTTTTCTGAGCAGGATGAATGGGACTATGTAGAGTTGGTCATCACCTCCCCTGCAGAGTTGCCAGAAGCCCATAGCATGGCAGGGAGAACTCCCAATCACGTGGATGAAAACAGCATCCATGGCCCTGAGGTGTCCCCCTCCATCTTCTCCACAGGGAACACTGCCCCCAGATGAGCAGGGGCCTGCAGGGCCAGAGCATGTGGGTGGCCTCCTGCTTGAGGAGTGGGCTGGACTATTCCAACAAAACCAGCATCTCCTGGAGCCTGTGCAGCCCTGGCTCTGTGAGAGGCTGGAGCGAATATGCCGGGGCCGGTGGTGGCTGGTTGAGGCTGCAGAGAGTTGCATCCTGCGCTACCTCTGCAGCTGTGGTCTGGATGCAGAGGCCTTGGCCCAGAGGCTGCTGGTTTCCCTTGAGGGGCACACAGCACCGCTGATCCATGGCCTCATCAAGATTGTTGCAGCTCAGTGCAGCGAGGAGACCCAGAGGTTTCTGCATTCCCATACTACTGGGGATGAGGACAACAGCCAAGCAGAGAGCACCAGCTCCAGCAGATCCAAGTCCAGCAGTTTCAGGTCCAGCAGCTCCCAGGAGAGCGCTCCTACCAGTGGCTCCAATGTGGAGGAAGAAACTGGTATCTCAGAGGTCATTGACCATGGGGTTCCCAGCCACCCCCCACCTGTGCCCAACCCCGCAGAGCGGGACCAGCCACAGAAGGAGCTGCAGCAGCCAGCAGTGGCTGGTCACTCTTCACAGGGTAGCAGCCCTTCTGCTCCCAGTAGGGCAGGGACTGATGGGTGACCTGGTGTGCCCAAAAGAGGAAGGCCCCCAGGTCCCTGGATTCTCCTCAGCCCAGCAAGAGTCCATGATGGGACTGCAGCCTTAAGGAAACCTTGGGCTGCAGATTAAAGATTAAATGCACATTTCAGATTAAATGGTGAAACTTCATCTCTCTCTTCATTTCCCATTTCCCATGCAAGGCCAATGCAGTCCATGATGCCTTTGGGAAGTGACTTCACCTTTCCAGGTCTGACTTCCAGAAGGCATTTGTGAGGTCTGCATTAGGTGCCTAATCCTGTGCTTTTTATTAAAGAATTCCATCCATTGCTCAGGCACATTTTCCTGTCCATGAATCCAGCGGAAATTATGATGCACCACACAGTGAGATGCAAACCACATGTTAGAAAGGTCTGGAAGGACAAAAGCTAGAGCCAGAAATACAAGTTTATTTTTTCACCTAAACTAGAGACAATGAATTTCCAAAGGAGACCAAAGGAAGAACACTCATTAAGCTGCCACTCACAAATTAGAGGTAAAACTGAAGAAGTGTGAGGGACTCAGTTTTGATTGGTAATTCCTGGCTTTGAAAGGGGCAAGGTCAAAATTCAGCCTGCCCTGATATACCTCAAACTGGACAACCTAATCCTGGTACGTATCCAAGTAACTATTACTTGTGAAAATTTTGCTCATAAAAGCATCTGGCATATCTGAGGATGCCAATGCAAGCCTATTTAAAATGCACATGCTCTCTTCAGAAGGGACGTGTTCTCCTGGCTGGAGTGCAATCCAACGCCATGGGAGGGGTTTCTTTTCATTCTTTGAAATGATCTTTTAAAAATAATTTTCTTTTTAATACTCACTTCATACATGTCAGTGCAGTTCAGGTTGCAAGTTGGTGAAGAGATTCAATCTCTTTCTGCCTTTAAAAATTTGAAGTGGCATTTTAGTAAACATCAGCTTGGTGAAAAGATTCTGCTGTTGTTTGTGTTATTTCAGGTCTGGTTCCATACAAGCGTTTTGGGTGTAAGCCAGCACTTAGCTCATGGCTGAATTTAATCAATAGCAATGGGCCTACTTTGTTGCAATTTAATACGAAGTCTTGGGAGAGAATAAAAGTTACAATATGCAGAGTAGAAAGAGGTCAACATTATTTGCTATTTCCACATGGATCTCTTTCAGCTGCCTGAACTATAGTAAGTGATTGTTGCATCTTCCTCTCTGCTACCTCATGACAGCTCTCAATGGACTAAAGAGCTGATGAGAAGTTTTGCTCCCCTCCTTTTTGTTTGTATAGAGACTGTTCTAATAACTATTTTGTCAGGATCTGAGCCAGAGTACTCTGGGAGCACAAAAATGACAGCATGCTCCTAAGGAAGTTTACTGCTTTCTGAGAACCTGGAATTAAGGCTTGTATATCTGCAACACAAACTATAAAAAGAGTTGTTCTTTAGCTGAGATGGCTCATATAAAATAAAATTCTCCCCACTATTACAGTCAAAGACAGAAAGAGAAGTCACCAACTCTCTGTTTTTTTCTCACAAAATCTTTTAGCAAAACACTTTACAATTCACTGAAAAAAATAATACTATCTAATATTTCAAAAACCAACAGCCTAAGTAAGATTAACAGATTTATTTTTTTTTTCAATTAACTCCTTTTGCAGCTGAATTAGAAATTACTGGTTTGATTAGAACAATGAAGCTCTGGAAAAGGAGTTCAGATGCCTTGAGTATCCTTAGCCAGATCATGTCAGAAATTCAGACATCCCTCCCTGGGTAACTCACACATCGTGTAGGCGTGTGCTCAATGAAATGGCTAAGGTGCTATAAGGCATCTGTTCTCCTGCTCTGTTCATTACCTTTGACCCGTCTTCTCCTTTGGTCATCTCCACAGATGAAATAATGAGCGCCGTGGTTTGAGCTCTGCCAGCATGTGGAAAGTCTCACCCGATCCTCTGTATATGGGGAGAGAGGCTCTCTCTGAAGGGCATGTTACAGGTGTGCAGAGGTGTCCTAAGTCCTGCCCTGCAGGGGGATGACCACCTTTCCCCATGGCTGAGTGAGGACACAGCAGAACTTCAGGGGAATCCTCAGGAAGACAAGAAGGCTGCAGAGGGAATGGCCAGACACAGCTCCCTGGGGCTGTGGCTTGACACACAGAACTGGAAGGCAGCCTTTGCCTGAGCAGTAATTGAGATAGTTGCTACACCACAACAGGACATTATAGACTCTTCTTACTATTATATAGAAACCTCCACTTTTTCATGTACCTTGACTTCCAACAACACTTGCTATAAACAAGCATTTTATTAAAATGTCAAGTTTCAGCCCCTGAGGGTGCATTAAAAAGACACACAGAAATCACTGGCTCAAAGAAATTCCCTGAAATCTGTGTGAAATGAAAGAGGGGGGAAAAAAGAGCAAGGCACAAAACACAAACTTTTAGCCACACTTGGAGTCAGATATATTCCCCTCCTAAGCCCTTCTAATAATTCACTTCCATAATTAAAAAATGGTCATAAATTTTTCATGAGTCAAAACCTTGCTTAGCCTTCAGCAACAAAAGCATCCTCTTATCCTCTTCGTTTTATTACACAAATCTTCCAGTCACCTAAAAGTAGAGATGAAAAACAGAAAACTAAGACAAAATTAAGCCTATGTCTGAGGTCTCTTTTTATCTTAAGATGAAATCTGCAGCTTAGGAGAGTCCTCTTAAAACATGAAATGCATTTCCTGGAGTATCTGTGGCCTTAGTTTCCACAGGAAAGAGGGAATACCTTGGCACTCTGAAATTCCAGCTACTGCCTGCATATTTAGACCTTTAAAAGTCCAATTCCAAATGAAAAGTAATATAAATGCATACTTTGAGAGGCACTGACTCAAGTAAGGAGAAACTGGATGATTTGTTCAATGAATGGGATTTGACAGCATGGATAAAACAGTGTCTTGCAATAGAACTATACATTTTACTAATTTTAATATTAATGCTAACAACGGTGCCTTGTTTGCTTCAGTGTATGCAACAGATGATTAACAAATCCATTAATGGAGTTTTTTTGGTGGAGAGGGAGAGGAGAGATGTAGGAAATTGAAAATGGAAAATTCCACAGATGTTGAAAGGCTCAATCTGCAGCCTTAGAAAGAGCTTGGGTTAATGTCATGATAAAGGTACAAAAACATTGAGTAGAAAAATTAATTTATGTTCCTGTAGTTATAAGTAAGAATATGTCTTGAGTAAGTAAGAAATTATATTAAGTAAAATAGTGTGAGGTTTTGTGTAGGAATCCAGAAATGGAGATTCAGTTTGTCCTATTCTCCAAAAATGTATTAATCCTATTTGTCACTGACAGAAAGGCTTCCAAATATCCCTGGGTAAACCAGGATTTATAAAAAAATTAAGTAGAAAGTAGTAGAATGTTTAGTATGTCACTGAATTGAAAAATATAGATTTTAGAGTGTTTAATACATGGAGTAAAGATGGAGGAAAAAAGGTGTGGTTTTTAGCTCTCTTTCCTTCTTCTCCATGATTCTGCAGTTTTTAGGAGCACAAAGAGTGACTGGTTGAAAGTTAGTTACAGTTTTAGTTATGTAAGTAGATATAGAAAACTTATTTGTTAATATATATAAATAATACACTTGTCTATAGTTAATAGAGTAAAAATAGATATAAAGATGAAACAGCCACGTGGATTGGGGCCATTTTGTACCATCAGAACCAAAATGTGCCAGGTTGTAGTGATATGAACTTGTGCATTAAGTCTGGAAAGACCTGCCAAGTTTCGTGATAGCATCCTAATAAACATGAGAAACAAGATCCTAACGATCTCTAGAGTTTTCTTCCTGATCCAGAGAACTGAGATATATGGAACTCCCCATGAGGGAGTATTCTGAAGGAGCTCAGCTCAGAAGAGACTGAGAAATCCATGTGTGAGAAGAAGTAAAGCAGAATTGAAAAAGAAAAAAAAGTTTCAAGTGGTGCTCCGTGTGATTGGCAGAGAAAGCTCACAATAGTCCCCATCAACTCCTATTTGGACCAGAGTGCCCGGTTCCGGACATCCCATATGGTATCAAATTCCAGAGTTCCAAGGGCCCGGGGACTTGGAACATCGGATTCTGCTGATCAGTAATTCTCAGAGATGGCCACCTGAACCAGTAAGCGCGTTCCAACCTTATGAGATGGGATCAAATACCTTTAAGGAAGAACAGGCAATTTTAGAAAAATTAGAAATAATTACAGGGCAGTATTTCTATAAAACTCCAAGGAAAGATTTAGAATTGCTACTGCTCTGGATAAAGGACAATTATCCCACCATAACCGAGGAGCAATTGTTTGAACCATATATATGGGCAAATGTAAAAACGAGATTAAAAGTTACATATCCCAAGAACATAGGTGCACAGATATATGATAGAGATGAGTGATAATCTTTTTAATGTTACGTATCAGTATCTTTTTCCAAGACTGTTTTCCCAGGGGGATGGGAAGGGATAAGAGGTTGAACTGCCTTTTCTGGAAAATCGAGAAGCCCCAAAATTCCCCAGCAGCATGGTCTTTCCTGCCCCCATCCCTTCAGAGGACACGATGGAGGTGGGAGGAATGCAGGGGAAAGCTGAACACTGGGAGACTTTCGCAATTGCTTTAGAAAGCAGAATGAGCAGTTTGTTACAATATTTGAGGATGAAGACTCGCACGGGGAGACACGATGAATTGTATAGAGTCTTTCTGAAATTTTTACATTTCGATGAAATCCCCGGGGGCAGGGGGGGGGTTGGGGGTGGCGGCGGGGGGGGGGGGGGGGGGGGGGGAGGTGTGAAGAAAAAGCTAGAAAAAGCCCATGCCTTTAGAACAGCCCCCTAACCTGCCCTCCGTTCACGTCAGAGGAGCCAGAGTGAGGGAGAGAGCCTATCCCGCCCTCTGACGAATCTGACCACCTAAAGGTGATGTCAGAAAAGGCAGGTGAAGGGGTGTCCGCCCAACAGGGGGACACATGGGTATTCGCCCATCAGGCGAACCCAAGAGGGGCCCGCTCATCAGGTGGGCTCAGAAGCTCTCCAAGAGGCAGGACTAAAGACGGCCAAAAAGGAGGTGCCACAAGGAGCGGTGGGTTATGGTGAAATGGCCGAACCGCAGAGTGACCCTGAGCAAATGGGAGAGAAATTAGGAGCAATACCAAAGCGCCACCGTAAACAGGCAGCGAAGGCTAAGGGGCTGGGCAAACCTGCAAAGGCAAGCCCCGCAGGGGGACCTGTGACGCGATCCACGACGCGAAGGGCCCAGCCCACCGAGGCAGAGATCGGGAATGTCCTTTGTCAAACCGTGCATGCGGAGTTCGGTGATGACGCCGAGCCTGGGCAATTCATGCGGGAAGACAACACGAAAACGGAAAAGGAAATCACGATTCCTGCTCACAGCCCAGTTTCTGGCACAAACAGCAATCACCCTAAAAGGGATTAATCTCTTAAAGAGGATGATCTCCCTAAATATACATTTTCAGAACTTTTATTGCAGTTTCAAGATCTATCCGAGGCATTCGAAATAAACTCTGAGATTAAGACGGAGTTACAGCCGATTTGTGGAGCAACAGCGTCACCCTGGGGCAAACAGAATTACAGCAGCTTTCATCGTTTTCTCCATTTATACCCAGCATGAGGATGGTAACAACGTTGTAGCTATTACTGCTAGTGAAGGGATTCCCCTGTCATCGATTCAAATACAAGATTTTCTACTTCAAGCTGATATTTCATCTTTTCAAAAGACTGCTTCCAAGGGCTGGTTCTCAGAATATTACATCTCTTCTTCAAAAAGATTACAATTCCCTCCAGTTCTCCATGATTTAATGGACCCTATTGCGATTCAAGTTTCACAGTCCCTGGATTTTCCTATCATACTGATTTGCGGAATAAAAGGAACCCTATAACTCGCAGAGTAGTTATAAGAGCAGGTATGAATTTATTCAGCGCTGAGGTGCATGGGGGATATCTCCTCCAAAAAGCATGCACACCTTTTTTGATTGGGTTTTCCCTTTTTATCCTTTACAGAGCAGGTTTACACGATACGCCTAATACATATTAATTTCTTAACCCCGCCTGTCTCCATTTCATATTATAATTAGGCCTGTGCCCCTTTCAGTCCTTTGGCCACTTTTTGGGACTTCAAATCTGTTTCTGCCGGCTCAGGGTCTAGGAATCTCCTTTATCCTGTGGTGCCTTTGTCTTTGCATCTTGTTTGTGTATTCCAGCTCCTTATCTTATCTTGCAGTCTGACTCTTTTTCCTGTTCTTGTGGATTAGGGTGTTGGGGTCTGGTTTTTCGTCAGACACCCCTTTCAAGCATCTTTTCCTTATTCTTGATTTCTTTGTTTCAATACCAACAGCTACATAAGAACAAAATCAGAAATCTATATGGACTCCTCCTCAAAGAAAAGGGGGAGAAAGTGATATGCAAATACCTTTTAAGAAAAGAGCAGATGCTCTCAGAAATACTGAGGATATTGTTGTGCTGCCAGTGAGGCTTGAAAAAAGAAATGATGTTCCAAGATGGGAACCAGTGGATCGTTCACTTTTAAAGGCTTTATTTGATACTGTGGAAAGAAAAGGACTTGGTTCTCCATATTTCAAACATTTCAAGTTATTGAAAGGTCTTTTTTGCAGCCACGAAATTATACCATATGACTGCAAATACATAGCTTCAACAATTTTCACGGATTTACAATTTATACTGTGGAATTCAAGATAGAGAAAAGCTCTCCTTGAATCACAGTGGCTCCCTGAACCACATAACAGTGGCTCAGATGGCAGGAGATGTGCCATATCATAAACCAGAAACTCAAATAGCAGACCTGCTTCCAGAAATGCTTCAAGATATTGTAGAAGCAGCTGAAAAGACACTGCTGCAAATTCAACCTACTGGAACTTCAGAAGGCATCTACACAGAAGTGAAACAAGGCCCTTCAGAGCCTTTCACTACTTTTGTGGATTGCCTCATGTAAGCAATTGACCAGCAAGTGATGGAAGAAAGAGTGAAGCCCCACTTGGTTCAAGGGTTTGCCTTCGCAAATGCTAATGCAGAGTGCAGACATACCATCAGTGCGTTGCCTGGATACCTAACAATTGAAGAAATTATAGAGGCTTGCAACAAGATAGGCACTCCGCATGTTGCGTTTCAGCTGAAGAGTTTGAGAAAATGCTTGAAGAACAATGAGAAGGATTTATAAAAATTGTAAAGAGCATGGAGTCAGGTTTTCAATGACTCAATTGCACAGATGTGTTATAAATGACTTTCAAATTTCCAATCAATCAAATCTAATTAATTGATAATATACTTTAATAAATTGGATACAAAATAATAAAAGAATACAATTTAGCAAAAAAGGTACAATTTAGTAGATATATTCAGATATATATTTCTATATATATGTGAATATAATTGGCCAGTGGTTATAAATGGTTAAGGCATAAGCAAAACCGACTGAGCTTCTCACCACACCTCATGTACAAAACAAAGCACTTCAAGCTAAACTTATATACTGTATTCTTATAAATATTCATTAATGTTTCCCCTAAGTTTCCTCCTATTTCCGATTAATTTGACTTTACGTCACTTTTCTTCACGGCGCATGTCGCATTTGTTGTTAGGGGATCTTCAGTCTTCTTTTGGTGGTCTTTTGTCAAAGGCTTCTCCTCTTCCTCATTGTCCTTTGGATAACCTTACAGGTTTGCACGTGCGTACTAAGCGTTGTGTTATGTTAGTCTACTAATTAGCCTTATATTTACTAATCTTTAGGTCCAATACCTAAATTCATTCTAATTTTGGTCCATCTCAAGGCCGTTTTGGTGTTGAGACACCATTTATCTTCTAAACTACATCCTGTACCTTAATTTTGACATGTAACATCTGTAAAGGGGTACATCTGCTTTATAACAGTAATTCTTGATCATTTCTAATAATAACTTTAATAACAGTTACAATTTAATTAGCATGAATCAATTCCACTTATTACCAATGTGATGGAAGCATAGTTTTTTAAAGGAACATGCTATCAATGTGGAAAAACAGGGACACATTAAAAAGGGCTGCCCATCACAGAAAAAAGCAAAAGACCTTTGTCCCAGATGCTGAAGAGGAAAACATCATCCCAGCCAATGGTTTTCCAGAATGTATGTGGAGGGAAAGCCTCTAGCCCTGACGGGAAACTCCAAAAAGAGCACACCGAACCACTACGAGATGACACAAGTGGTGGCAGAGCGACAACATCAAAGTTAATTTCATTAAAAGCCTCAAGTCAGAAAGCAATCATTGGGGAACAACAGTCTGACTACCACAGCAAGACCATTTGTCAGTTTCCCAGTGCTCCAGATTTATTGCCACCAGGTGCACAATGTGAATTGAGAACTTCCAAATTGGTGTGTTTTTTAAGTGAGGATCATGCAGTACTCCATACAGGAGTCACTGGAACATCACAAAAGAGGCAAGATTTTCTGATTATAGGCAGAGACAGATGCAGTATTTTGGGACTTGTTATTTATCCATGTGTTGTTTCTGCAAATCACTCTCTGGTTGTGGGTTGGTATTTCTCACCCAGCAGGGCCTGTGGCTGGACAAGAGAGCAAAACAGAAGAGTCAGAGATACAGATTGCAAAGAAAAACCTCAAAGGGATATTTGAAATAAACATTAATTCAATAAGAAAATGTGGTGGTTTGACATTGACTGATATTTGGGGAAAGAAGTAAGAAACACCCACAGAAGTGATTTCTTTGAGAGAAGCTTCTGGGAGCTTCCTCTGTGCCTGAGACAGGCCAAGACCTAGCCAGTTCTGAGAACTGACAACATTTTGCACCATTTAGAAATTAGGTCCACATCTGTGAATACCACCCTTTAAAAACCACAAGCTTGGGAACTTTTTCCCCTTTTGTTTTTGGCCTCAGAAGGGAACAGAGCTCAGGTGAATCTCGCTCTGCTACCCCACGGTCTGTCTGGCCTAGGCAAGGCCAGGCCAGACCCCAGCAGCTCCTGGGTGGGAGACGGAGGAGGCAGGCCCCCCTGCCCCAGCCTGGGCCGGGCTCTGTTGTGGCATTGGCCCCTCCCAAGGAAGCACTCCATGTCCTGTTCCAGCAGAGCGGCCGAAGCCCCTTCCTAGGGGAGCCCGCTGAGCCCTTCCAAGGGAGCCTGCTGAGCCCTTTCCAACCTCACGACTGGGCCGGGCCGGCCCCCAACTTGGCTGAAATTCTGCTGCTGCTGAGTTTCAGCAGAAACTGCTGGGCAGGGGGAGGGGAAGCCATCAGCCCGTGGCATGCTACCTCTGAGGGCTAGCCTGGCTGCTGAGATCCTAGCTGCCCTCCCCCAGTGCAGCCACTGAGAAATCATCCAGCATAAAGAGCTCCCCTGGCAGAGAGCACATGACCATCCACAAGCCTGTTCAAGATTTAATCCTTTCACTACACAGATGAGATCTGCAGACCTCAATCCTCTCTCAAGGGAGAGAAAAGAGTGACAACATGTAGAAACACAACATGAAGACACCAAGGTCACTAAAGAGGGAGTCAGTCCTCAGATGGAAGGAGAATGAGGGGATGCTCTAAGGGGGCTGAAAATTCTTTCGGTAGTACCATGGAGGTAGACAATGATGTACTGAAATATCTCCTTTAATTCATAAGAAAAGTATGGGGGGATGAAGTATTCAAACTGTAGATCTGAGCATAGGCATCCATTGATGATACCAACCAGATGTTAGAGTAGCTGTAATCCCATGAGAACAGAGAGAGAGAGAGATGAGAGTTGATAAAGACCCTTTGCCCCCAGGGAGAGAAGAAGAAAACCTCTGTTTCCACAGACAGATGAAGAGAACCTTTGCCTTTGAACAACCTATCCTTAAAATAATACCCCATGAGTTCATGGCCCATGGACACACCTTTAGGAGGGCTGTGAAAATGGGAGTAATGTCACCATGCAGAATTTTGGCCCGGGTGGCTGCTATTCCTGGAAATGAAAAGTCATGAGAAAACTGTTTCTTGTGGAGAAGTCTCCATGGCATGACAAGAGAAAACTCCTCTCCCTGTAAGAACTGATGAGAGACTATTGTATAGTTGGCACTGTTTTAACATCCCAGGTTTTGTCTCTGTGTGGTCAGTTGGGAAAGGAAAAAGTTGGGCAGGGAGAGGAAAGGTATTCTGGAGGCTTTATTCTGATGCTTCCTGTTCTTGTAGTCATGTTGATAAAGTTTATACCATTTAAGCCTGTTTTGCCCTTCTCCTAATCCATATCTCACAGCAAGAAATGAGGAAGTGCACTGGTGATTTTAGCCAGCACTAAAACCCACCACACTCTGCTATGGCAAGAGAGCTGTGAATTAACCTGAGCTTGTGGGAATTGTGTCACCAACCCACGTGTCCCAGTTTGGTTCATAGCTCACAGCACCCTTCAGCTTTAGCCATTGCAGTGAGGATTGACATTTCTGTGTCAGCACAGAGAAAGAACAAGGCTGGGCATCTTTGTGGGAACTGGGACTGTCTGTGTTTCAAGCTTTTGTGGGTACCATTTGCACTGTAAATGTGCTGAGCCTTTACTGAGACACTGCAATGTTTTGAAACACAGTTTTGAAAACTGGAAGGATCCCTGTTCTTTAAAGAGCAGGCTTCAAATTCTCAAGTGAGAGTCTGCCTTTCAGGCCATCTTTTATAGGCTTTGCTAGAAGGACAGTTACTTCCAAAGGGAAATGTTGTGGTGGACTTTTTAGTTTGCCAGCTAGGTTGAAGGCTTTTTCCCTTTGGCTGTGACTGGGGTGTTCTCCCTCTCCCTCCCCCTCCCTCTTCCCTGCTGCCTGCGGGTGGCTGTGCCAGCCGCCCCCCACTGCCTGCAGAGCCGCGCTTCTACAGCATCATCGCATTCTCCCTGTGCTGCTGCTTCCCTGTTGTACCTGGTCCTGTGCCAGCTGCGCTGCGCTGCCCCTTCCACTGCCTTACCCCACCGCGAGTTTGCTCACATGGGCCTCAGCCCACATGACCCTGGGCTCCAGCTTCAGCTTGCTCTGGCCCAGGTGTGGGTGGCTGCTGCGGAGAATTTGCTCTTCTGCTATCGTGGCACCAGCTCTGGCAGGCGGCGGCCGCCCGCAGGAGTCAGCGCGGGAGATTTGCTTCTTTGTTGCACCAGCTCTGGCACAGGGCTTCTGCCCATGTGTTTCCATTTCCCTGTGTCCCATCCAAAACAGGCCGGGCAGCCTGATCTCCCCCTCTCCCCTCTCTGCGGCTCCACCCTGCCTGTGAAAAAACCCTTAATCCTTGGAAATTAATTAGAGAATTCCCATGTCCGTAACCGCTTATCTTTACCTGACTGTATCTTATTCATAGAAAGTTTGTGTGTCCACCAGCTGTAACTTCTAACTGGTTTTCACAATTCCCAACCCCGCGAGGTGTTAACCCTTTAAAAGGTGATGGTCAGACCCCAGTCCTTTGTCTTTCCTTCTAGAAAAGAATAAATCTGTGAATTTCAAACCAGAGGAAAGTCACCCCTGCTTCTTTGTCTGATCCATAGACTAATGTTCAAAATGAGCTGGTGGGCTCGGATCCTGGTCAGGATCCAGTCAGAAGTTCTGGCCAGGATCCCTCCTGGCACTGAGCCGGAGAGGAAAAGAAAAACTATCTGAGCTAGCCGAGAATCTCTGGCATGAGTCAGGGAAAGATGCACGGAGGCCAATATTGACTCAGAGTTGCCTTTGCTTCCCAGATATCCATGTGATCTACCTCACCAGGAAGGCTGCCCTGCGTGGGAAGAACAGACCAAGGGAGAGCCTGTAACCATCAGGCAGGTGGAATCCCTCTGTTTATACATAGATTTATAGATGTCTATAGCTACATTTATATGTACATATCTTTACATTTATAGTTATTGAGTTGCGTTTATACATCTATATATTTATAGATCTGTATAGATAAATGTTTATATACAGTTAAGGATGTGATAGAATTATATTTAAATACATGTAGTTACATTTATAGATTTCCAGAGTACATTGATATATGTGTAAAGTTGTGGTGGTGTGTTTTTAATAAGTTTGAGATTCGTTGCACAAATGGTTTGTCCTGTTTTCCCCTTTTGATGTTGGTTTCTTCCAAGTTGTACCCTCCTCCCTACTGCCATCGATCATTGTACCCCAACCCCTTTTTCCAGTGCCTTCCCTGTCAGTCATTGTGACCCTACCTCTTTATTCAGATCCCTCCCTGTCAGTCTTGCTTAGCACCAACCCTTTGTTCTAGAATCCTCCCTGTCAATCATATTGTATTTGAGGTTCCATTGGATTTTGTTAACTGTTCTTGCCCCCCAAGCCTTCCCATTGGTTTATGTATTGTAGGCTCTGCCTTAAACTCCTCCCCTAAGGCTTCCCCATTGGTTCATTATTTGTATCCTCCCCTTACTCCTCCCCCATATATAAGATGTTGCATAGCATACAACTGCTGTTTTTTGTCCCTGGCTACTTTGGAGATTAAACCGGTTTTCAAAACCCATAGGAAAGATCTCCCCTCATTCTTGCCTCCACACTGCACCTGACCAGCCAAAAGTGCCGTTGAGCTTTGCTCTAAGCTGCACCTCGGCTCTTCCTGCTCCTGAGGTGTGTCCCACTCCTGATGTGGGGCAGAGGGAGAGCTAGCTGGCTCTGGCACCGTGTCAGATGGTGCCCAACGTAGGGCACCATGGCACGAGGACCCTATGGATGGATTGAGGCTTAGAAGAAGCTTAGAAGTCCTGGCCGTCGGCTGCTTCTGGTTGCAGCAGACCTGTTTCTGTCCGGTTGCATTCCCGGAGGGGGAGAGGCAGTCCTCCTGCCTCTTCTGTGTGGGGGTCCTCTCCTGCAGCACCTGTTCACTGGACCTGACAAGGGTAAGTAGCCCCCTGACGGGGCTGAGGGTACTTTTTAGTAGAAAAGGGAGGGGTTGGCTGTGGAGAGTACCCCTGTCCTTGGGTTGGTCCAAGGACCAACCTTAAGTTTTTAAGTTTCTCTTCAGCTGCAGGGGAGGGCGAATTTTGCTGTGCTGATTTAAGTTTTTAAAATGACCCAGTGTTAGGATGGGTGCAAAGTTACCAGCGCCGCAGAGGGGAATTTACCTCCAAGTTGCGGGTGTCCTGGAGGGTGGGAAAAGAAAGTTTTCTAAAGGATTATTAAAAAGGTTGGTGCGGTGGCTCTCCCTCCACTTCCCAAAGGTGTCTCCCGAGGACATAGCAACCATCCCCTTTTGGGATGCCGTCGGCAGGAAATTAACAGATTTGGCCAATATTGGAGACACCTCAGTGAGTTCTTTGCTTTATTTGTAGTAATTCGGTTGGTCCTTGTAGAAACAAGGAAAGTGGAGAGACGGCCTGAACCTACCTCCCCAGTTTCCCCTTCCCTTGGTCCCAAATCCCTGTCCCCTACACCGGGAGGTCTTTGTGGAGCAAACCACCAAGAAGTGCAGGTGAGCCACCGACTCCCTGGCTCCCCACAGCCTCCACGGTACCCTTGCCCAGACACCAACGGCCGTGCTGTCAGGGATCCTTCCCTAAATCCCTCTTTCCCAGTTACCAACCCTCCAGTTCAAACCCCGGTTCAAATAAATGCCCCAAGTTCCCAAATTCCCCCTCAAACTCTCCCTCCTACAGCTCCCCCAGCTTCTCCTATAATTTTCCCTATCCCACAAAATGGCCCCTGAGAGGCACATGATAGCACTGGCCACGTGGCAGACCCCCTCCCTTGTGCTTCTTCTTCCCCATCCCACTCTCCCTACTTCTTCTGGCTCCTCCCTCTCCCCTGACTCTGCCCCCCCTTGGGTACCTCCCCTTCCTCTACACCAGCTCCACCACCTGCTCCTATGACATCACCACCCCAAGACCACTCCCTTTCTGGCCATTGTCCCACCCCTATCTCCACCCCCCTCTCAGATGGCTCCCACCCTCTTCCGACTTCTGGTTCCTATGCTTCTTCTTCCGGTTCCCACGGTATTGAAACCAATGTGATAAGCTTGAGGACCAGAACCCGGAACAGAAGGCCCTTCTTATTGCTGCTCCTGTTACTTATTATAGGAAAGGGGAACACCCAGCATGGGAACCTCTCTCCTTCCAAAACAAAAAGGAGCTCTGCAGGACTCAGAAAGAGTTCGTCAGAAAAAAGTGAATTTTTTAAAGGCCTCTTAAAGGCAATTTTTTCGTTGAATGTGCTAGTTCCCTATGACCTCCAGGATTTGTTTTCATGTCTTTTAGCTCCCACAGAATACCTTCTGTGGAGGGTCAGAATACCTTCTGTGGGAAAGGACATGGAAGAGGTTGTTGAGGGAACTCCTTCCTGAACTCCTGCAGAACCCTGAGTGCGCCATTGACGCAGCTAATAATACAATAACAATTATGCATTTGAGCGGCAAAGGAGATTGGGCTCAAGCTCGCAAACAGGTTGGGGGAATACCTCGGCCTGTTCTTGATGAAATCAAAAAGGGCTGCTGAGAAAACGCTTATCCTAATGCCCACAAAAGATCCCAAACAAAGTAACATTAATATTAAGCAGTCTCTTTCTGAGTCATTCATAGATTTCATCGAGAGGCTCCGGGTGGAGGTGGAAAAGCAGGTCGAGAGTCAGCAAGTGCAAGTCCAGATAATGACGGAAGTGGCCCAGGAGAACACGAATGAAGTCTGTAAGAAGATCATCCTGGGCCTGCCGTTAGAGCTACTGCTGACTCTCGACCTGATGGTGGAAGCCTGTGCAAAGACAGCCACCATCCTGGAGCAAGGAGGGAGAAGGGGACTGCCAGACAGAACAGCAGCAGCCATAACATTGCACCTTTATCATGGCCAGTTCCGTTGCTATATATGTGGGCAAGAGGGTCACATGGCCAGGACTTGCCCAAAAGGAAAGCCTTCACAACATGCCACAATGAGCAAACAGGAGGACAGGGGGCAGCTAAATCAAGATCAAAAAAACTAAAGGGGGAGCGTGGGCCTGTGCTGGACACTAGCCAGTCTTCCATCTGTGCCGTCAATCTGAACAATGCCCTTAGAGATTTTTGCCAATTTTACCCCTTCAACACCCTGTATTTTGCCTGCCACGGGTTGCAATCCCCAATGTGAAGACCACAAACTTTCAGGTATGATAGTCACATCTGCCCCAGTGTAAATCAACCCTTCCACATGGAGATGATCTGATCCATGGGTTAGGTTGCATCCCATAATGGGTTTATCTTTGTCAACCACTTCTGCCCAGTAGACTCCTGGTGCTTTGTCATCTGCTGAGACCTCTGCTGGCGCAGGGATCACCTGGGCTATTATCTGCCCTTTGGTCAAAGAGAAGGGTGGCTGCAAACATCGTGCCAAGAGAGTGAGGTGTGTTAGGTCTCCCTTAATTGTCATGGGAGCCACCTCAATCTCTATGGGTGTGTGTGTGCTGTGTCCCCAATAACAAAATACCTGCTATCCAGTCCTGATATGTCTTGTGAGTTGTCCTGCAGGTCCACTCCAATGACTGTTCAATGGGTAGACCTGAAATGAAAAGCTTCAGCAGTTACAAGTCTGGATTCCTTTTGAGGCTGCCAGATCTTGTTAAGCATGTGTTTCCCACACTTATTTTTTTTTGCAGTCCCATACCCCGCTTCCCTTCCTCCCCCTTTTCAATTAAATAGAGGCTTTATTTCTTTTTTGGCCCGCTTCATTTGTGTCTTTGTCCTGGGTGGGAAAGTACTTAATTTCCATTTTTTTTGTTGATTGGCTATAACTTCTTTTTGGTGTTTCTTTTGGTGCTGGCTTTGAGGACAGTTCCTGGCGAAATGTCCCGGACTTTTGCACTGGAAGCAGATGATATGCTGGAGCTGTTCTTGTGGCATCTGTGGCTTGTTCATTCTTGGTGTTGCTGCTGCCACAGCCCTTGGGTTTGTTGGTCCTGGTTTCCTTTTGTGTGCACTATACAAATCTGTGTTCTTGGCACATGCCTCTATCATATCTGCTATATTGGATGCAAGATTAATAGGCAGACTCAGGATGACTCTGAGGCAGGCTTCATTGGCATTCCTTTGAGCCATCTCCTTAATCAGTTCTGTCTGGGCCACTGGTCCTTCCACCTGCCTTTCTATTTGCACTCAAAGCCAGTCAACGAACTGCAAAAAACTTTCTGATGGAAGCTGTTTAATATTAACAAAGCTGACTTGAGTTTCAACTGTTGTGAATTGGTTAAAATTCTTTTCCGCAACATCGCAGATCTTATCTGCAATACAGTTCGCTATTACTCGTGGCTGCTCTTCAGGTTAATCCCACACTCCCTCCTTGCATAGATGTTCTAAAGTTATTTCATTATCCTCTGCATCATGTGCATCCTTGTACTTTGTCTAAGCTCCAGCAGAAGGATTCTTAAGGTTTTTTTCCATGTGCTTTCCCAAAGATCAAACTTGGAGGGAGTTAAGAGATACCAGAAGAGGTCTTTGAGATCAGCAGGAACTAAATTCTGTGATTTTAACACGGCTCTTATTATTCCTTTGAGTACTTCACTATCTCTACCAATTTTTCTTTGCACCTTGCAGATTTCTTTAATATTTCAGTGAGAGAATGGTTGGTAATGTACTTGAATTCTTTTATTACCAGTATATACCACAGGAGCAGCTGTAAGCATATCTTTGTTTTCCCCAGGGCCTGTATCTCCTGGGTTTCCCCACCCATCCCCACTGGGCCCAGGGGGCCTTGCTCCCCCACTGGGTCTGTGGAGGAGCCCAGCCCTATCCCCACAGGAACTGGGCAATGGCCCATTCCGTGCCCCCCCCTCCAGGGGCAGGGTCAGGACACCCCTCACCCTGCCCCCTTGCAGGAGGAAGGGGTAGGGCTTTCTCTTCCACCCCACCCCCTGACTCCTGGAGACAGGAGGAAGGGGAATGGGGAGCCAGATTGCAACATCTGGAGGCGGGGTTTCAGGGTGATGTCATGGATGGCGGGAGCGTGGTGGTGAGGGGAGGAAGGGGTTATGGTGTCCTAGGGAAGGAAGGGGTTATGGGTGGGGTAAGGGCTGTGGGTGGAGACAGGTGGGTGAAAGGCATTATGGGAAGGGGAAGGGAAGTATGATGGAGGTCTCCCCATGTGGCCATCTGGCACATGGCCAGCACCACCTTGGGTCCCAGCCACATGGGGATAGGGGGGGCTCAATGCCTTTAACAATCAGGATAGGAGGGTACAGGGAAAGACCCCTGATAGCCTGCGCCGCACTATCAGGGATAGGGGGCTGAATGAGACACATGGAACCAAGAATGGCATTGTCAAAGTGCATTCCCCGAGTTTCTTGATCCGTTCTGTCTTTTTCAGTTCAGGAGTAGAGGGTTTGGAAGAAGGGTTAGGGGAAACTAGTGGAATTTGCAGTGGCTGTTTTTTCACTTTTCTTTCCCTGTTAACCAGTTCTTTCCAAATTAAAAGAAAAAACGAGAGATATTTTGACCTAGATCTATCTCTCTCCTCTACTTTAATGGTTAAAAAGTTTCTGATCCTGTCCCATGCGGGGACAGAATCTACATCTTCCATGTCAAGCTGTGGAAAGTTATGAGACAGCCATGAGATAAAATGTATCAGTTTATTGCTAAAAATATTAACATCTGTGGTGCTTAAAAATTCTTGCCATTTAGAGTCAAAATTGTTTTGGGGTGCAGACAGCTTTGATCCATTTTCTGCTGTTAAAAAGCTGTTACACAACTCGTTTTTATCTTCTTTCGGAAAAAAAGCAACAAAGCCAGCAGTGGCAGGCTTCTCTCAGTTCGCCCGCTCCCCCCCCCCACCCCACCGGGGTAAGATACAAACAAGCCCAGCTGCGCCTGCTTCTGCTGAGCCACTAAAACCATGTGGCCAAGGCCGTGGGAGGGGAAAGTGCTGCCACCTGTCCCCCGCTCCGTGGCCACTGGGTCACACAGCCCCCATGTGCCTGTGCTCACCCACGGCGCCACTTGCCCTGCACTGGATGCAGGTCGAGACTGGTCCCACCGCTCTTCTGCTGGCCCGGCCCATGCACTCTGGCTCGGTGCCTGCCGCCGCATTCGCAGGCAATGCACAGGGACAGTTCCGCCGCTGCACTGTGCTGTCCTGCCCCCACGGCTCCACTCCAGCTGACACCCACGCCGCCCAGGGCCCCGCACCCACTCGCTCACCAGCACTACTTGCCTGCTTGGCTGCGGTCACTGTTGGCCAGTCTTACCGCTTTTATCTCGGGCAGTGTAAGAAATTCCTATTCCTGAGACTGACTTCCTTGAGGCTCGACAAAGCTACTCGCCTCCCCCTTCTGAGCTGTGCCTGTGCTGTAGCACCCAAGGTAGTTGACTCCTCCAGGCTTGCGAAATCCAAAAGTAAGTTTCCACCCACTCCTAAGGGGATCTAAAAAGCTCCACCAATGGACATCAACTGCTCATTTAGTCCTCCTGCTACCCTGGGGCCGTGTTTTATCTCAAAGCGTGTACTGCACATAGCCAGTATGCCTTCTGTACTTTTCTTCCTCCGCTCGAGCTGCAATGACGCTTTTTTTTTTTGCTGCGCACTCTGTGATAAAAACAGGGCCAGGAGACCTTCTTCTCCTGTTTTAAAAGCTTTTATTAAAAATCAGCTTAGGGTGGGGGCCCGATGGGTCACGCGCAGACCGCTGTTGCTTCCTGAAACGACTCAGAGGAGGAGGGGTACAGCTTTGCCTATGAGGTACAATGTAGGCAGAGCCGGGATCTCCACCCTCATGGGTACACCCGGAGTCCCTTTGGCTCGTAAGTCTGGGGGGTGTCATCCCTAGTGAGTCTCTTAACAATCAGGGCGAGGAAAGCGGAGTTGGCGGGTAGTGTCTCTTGGTCCTGACCTTAGGGCATCGTTCTCAGTTTCTTTATCCAGTGCTCCGATGCTTCCTAGATCGGGTTTTTTGTCCGAGGTGGTGTTTTTCGGCAGCTGATTTGCATAAGCCCCACTCGTCACCCTGGGAGTTCTCCTGCTCGGGTCGCCGTGCTGGGAAGTTTCTGGCTCCGGGCGCCATGTTGAGGGGGGCTTCTGACTCCGGCCGTGGCAGGACAGGGGCAACCAGGAGCGGCCTGGACAGGAACTTAGAACTGGAATGCTTTAGAACCTGAAATAGACTAGAAAGAACATGTGCAAACCCCGGCCGGCGGCTCCGGGCAGGACGTCCCCGACCCCGGGCGCAGCCGGACAGGAGTAACGAGGGGATAGCTTGACACGGGCTCAGAACCGGAACACCTAGAACAGAGGCTGGGGAGAACACATGGCTTACAGAACATGGACTGCAGGTATGGCTTATTTATGAAAACGTGGACTGCAGGTATGGCTTATTTATCTCACTCTGCAGCTCGTGCTGTTGCACTCTCAACTCGTGCAACACTTGCGCCATGAAAGAGGCCAGGAGGAATTATATTTGCTGCAGTCATTCTCCTGTGGCCAAGGCTATCAAGACATCACCGGATGCCTGGGCGACGACAAGGGCACACGAAGCAAATGTTTTCTCCGGGCCCCTTTTGCTGCACCATGCTCTTCCGCATCTCTCTTAGCACTTGCCAAGCTCGCATGTGCGTGCTGCTGCTTCGAGACAATGAGGCGCAAAGCCATCGGACTGCAGGGTGCAAGTTCGGCAAGAAAAAGCTGTGCTGCATGCATGTGCTGCAAATCCGTGTTTGCACCAGTGGCAAGGGCAAGCTCCTGAGAAATCTCTTGTCTTGGCACAATTTCTTACTTTATTAGTATTAGTTTCTCATTCGAACTTTCCTTTTTTTCCTTCTCTGTATTGTCCATCTGGTGCCTCTATCCAAGGCCAGGTAGTGTGCAGGAGAACAACATTGCACTAGCCAGGTCATTGTAGTTATGAGGATGAACTTTTTAGGGTATTATCTGGTACCTCTGGATTTTCCTGTGCAGATCTTGTGTGCAGATATACAGAATGCTGAGTGTGAAACAGTATCCAACACACAGTTTTCACCACTGTTCTCCCTGCAGTTCTTCCAGCGCAGCAAATGGCATCCATAAGTGCAATGCAACAGGCAGCTCCTAAGTTGTGCTTGATTTCAAACCCTGTCTTAGGTGTTACAGGCTTCTGTCTGCACCAGAAAAATATTTGGGAAAATATTTAAGAATTTGTTCCTTGGGGAACCAGTGAAGGACCTGCCCTTGCCTTTCCTCTTGATTTGATAATCACCATATATATTAGTGGTGAATAACACTCGTCATACAGGCTGGCATCTTTTGGGGTTTTATTTGTTCTTTTTCAGGGGATTTAATATTCTGTTATTCTCCCCTCCTTGGCTGTCTGTCTTGGTCCACTCCCCCTTCTGACACCAAAGATGTCTCATTCCAGAGTGAGACCTCAGAGGGAAAAATTTATCGGATTCCTAAAATGAAATTAGATACAAACAAGATCGATATTCCAGGTGTGAAGCATTTCTTGATAAGAAAAAAAAAAAAGGCCCCTAAGAGACACAGTAGAAAAGGCATAAACAATGGTAGAACTATGAATCTAGATTTTATAATAGAAACAATATGTGTGTATGTGAGCTAACAGACTATTGGGTGAAAGCAGCAGAACTTAGCAAAGGTGATAGGTGATGAAGTCAAAATAAACTCTGTGTCAACTGTCCATTGGACCAGAATATTATATATTTCTGTGTAACAAAGAAACTCGTGACTACCTTTGAGCTATGGCTGACTTGTTACTCCTCTAAAATCTCACACCATGAGACTGATGCCTCATCTGATGTATTTGAGTAATATATCATCTTAATAGCCCCTGTAGTACCATTTGTTGTTATATATCTCGACAATTTGGTGCTTCCGTGAGGCAAATTGCTCGGTCAGAAGATAGGACCGCCCCTGTGGACTTTATCCTGGGACAGGCTTTAGCCTGAATGGAAGGCACTATGAGCACTAAAAGACGGCTGAATAGAAGGTGACACAGTCTCTTGCTGGACAAGGGTGGAAGGAGTGCTCGTTTTACATCATCAGGCAAGGTGAAGTCAGCTGAACACTGGTGAAATTAAGATGGGTCACGAAGTCTCAAGAGAGGGATGTTTATAGTAAGTTAAAGATCCTGCTAAAATTACATTCTCATTCAGTCACAAAGCAGAAACATAAAGATTTATTGATCTGGGTGCTTAAATTTTTTCCGGAATCTACGGTAGATTTGGCTTTCTTAAAGTTGCTCTGGGATCCAGTCGGTATTCAACTTTTTGACCTTGCTGCTAAGAGAGATAAAGTTTCAGCTTCTTGATTCCTACATGCCATGTAATAATTTAAATACTTAATAAGCCCTCTACTGAGTCCCTTATCTCTGGAATTTCTGTGGTGCCATGGCTGGGGCCATCTTTAGCAACTCAGGGGCTGCCTGCCACCCAAACACCACCTTTGGCCACTTGGCCACAGCTGGAAGGGGTGGGGAGACCATCCTGGAAGAGACCAGAAAAAAAAAAGGAAGTTGAGGGGTTTAACCCTGAGAGTTTTAACTTGGGACCCGATATTCAAGGTCAAAATTAGTATCATCAGAGGATGAATATGATTTAAACCCCCAAGATTTAAATCAACTCCCTTTAGCCAATATAGGGAATTCTTTCAGTACTTACAAAGCAAGGGATCCCATAAAGAGGGATTTACAGTGCTGTTTGACAGATTGGGTTGCTGTACATCATAAAATAATTAAAAATGGGATCTTAGTTTGGCTCGCAAAGCTATGCTGGTGAGATAGGGTAGAGGGGGGTGGAAACCCCAGATGGGAGGCTATGTCACATGAAGATATAAAAGATTTACAGAAAGCAATAAAAGAGAGTGGGTTAGGTTCCCCCTACTTCAAGCAGTTATTAAAAGGTATTTTTAACAATTTGGACTTGACACCTTTTAACTGTCATAATGTCTCTTCAGTGGTTCTTACTGATTCACAATACATCTTTTGGGACTTAAGGTTTCCTTGGAAAACTCATAGAGAACTATGCTGGGGGTCCTAATGCAGCCCTCACACTTGCACACCTGGCTGCAGATCCACCTCACAATAGAGCAGAAGATCAAGCAGATTTGCCAAGAGGGGTCCTTGGTGACATCAAAGATGCAGGTAGAAAGGCAGTCTTGCAGATTGAGCCAGTGGGTAGTCCACAGAGTGCCTATACAGAAATAAAGCAAGGACCAACAGAGCCTCATGCTTCCTGTATAGATAGGTTGGGCTATAGAACATCAATGTGACAATGACCTGGCATGTCTAGTATTATTACAGAATATCACTTATATAAATGTTAATGAAGAATGTCAGCATTCTAATGTTATTAGATCCCTGCCAGAGGTACAGCCAAAACTTTCACAAGTGATCAAAGCTTGCAGTGAGATCGGTACTCCACAGCACATACCTATGGCTCAAGCAGACATCTTGGAAGGAAGGATAGAAAGAGCTATTACTGATCAGGCTGAAGTAATGGATAAGAGATTTGCTACTCAAGCTGAAGTGCTGGATAAAAGACTTAAAAAAGCACTCAATACTTTTGCTCTAAATAATTTCAGAGCAATACCACAGTCTCATATAAATGATAGAACATGCTTTTGATGCAGCAAGCCTGGACGTATAACAAGAGATTGTCCGGAGCCTGTGGGGACGACAAAATCACCTAGTTGTTGTCCCAGATGTAAAAAAGGAAAACATTACCCAAACCAGTGCCCATCTAGATATGAAATAGATGGGAATCTTCTATCAGAAAATGGGTTTCCCAGTGCACAGTGCTGCCACAACAGCAGCTCAGCAGCAAGGACTCAAGTTCTTTGGAGACCAAAGCCACATGCTTGATCTTGTCAGCAAGATTGTCAGACACCTCCCAAGTGACCCTGACCTCTTGCCCCTCAGGGCACTCTGCACCTTGGCAGCTTCCAAATTAATATATTTTGTGCATGGCTTTCATTACTCAATACCTGCAGGAGTTACTTGGACAACTGAAGAGAGGCAGAACTTTTTAATTATGGGGAAAGATGATACTGTATTATAGGCTTCATAGTTCATCCAACAATTATTCCGGCAGGTGGCCATGAAGAACTTACAGTTCTAGCTCAAGCCTTACAACCTCCACTAGTGATTCTTGCAGGAACACAATTAGCTACAGCCATCTTAGTGCCTACTACAAGTACATGCAGAGCAATAGAGACCAAGGGCAAGCAACACCTAACAGAAGACACAGATTTGATGCCAGAGATATTTTGGACAGAACATATCAGATGTGACAGACCAGAACTGATTTGCAGTCTAATGCATGATAACAAAACAATTAGGGTAAAGGTCTGGTGGATACAGGCACAGATGTCACTATTATTTCTTACTTGTTTTGGCCAAAAGACTGGAAGTTGGTGACACCCCTGCATATCCTTACAGGTATAGGGGGTGCTACTTTGTGCTTACAAAGTCAATCTGTGATTACAGTCAAAGGACCTGAAGAAAAAACAGCAGTTATTTGTCCTTTTGTTGTAAAGAAGCCCATTACAGTTTGGGGACGAGACTTCTTATCACAGTGGGGAGCAAGATTGGAAATGGATTTGCAGTGGAGGCCACAAAGGCACTCACCACTCTAAAGCTATCGTGGAAAACCAATGATCCTCTTTGGGTGGACCAGTGGCCCCTGTAAAGAAAGAAATTGCATGCTCTCAGAAAATCCATAAACAAGCAATGGCAGAAAGGTCACATCAAGGAGACAACCTGTCCCTGGAATTCGCCAGTGTTCGTCATACACAAAAAAACCTCTGTCACATGGACACTATTTCATTATCTCAAAAAAATTAATGAGGTGATTGAGGATATGGGACCTTTTCAGCTGGGACCTCCTCTCTCAATGATCCCAAGAGACCGACCTCTAGTCATCATCAATTTAAAAGACTGTTTTTTTCAATATTCTGCTTCATTCAGATGATGCCCCACATTTTGCATTTTCTGTCCCAAGTACCAACAGACAAGGACCACTGCTACGACTCACTAACTGCTAACACTGGGTTGTACTTCCTCAGGGAATGAAAAATTCACTTACCATATGCCAGTGTTTTGTGGCAAAAGCCTTATCACCAGCTAGACAGAAACAATCTTGAGCAAAGATTCTACACTACATGGATGACCTATTAATTTCAACACCAACACAAAAGGAGATAGAAGAAGCTTGTGATAGTGTTGTTACAGAGGTTCAAAATGCTTGACTTGAAATCTCTATATCATGAATTCAAGGAACCCCTCCATGGAAATATTTAGGATGGAGAATGACAGACCAAGCAATAGTGCCACAGAAAATAGAACTTTGATTCAAAGTTAGTACCTTACAAGATTTGAAACAACTCTTGAGAGAGATCAATTGAGTTAGGCCTGTTTTAGGGCTTATGAATGATGAACTTTCCCTGCTTTGTGATTTGTTGAGAGGAGACTGTGACATTCCATCTCCAAGAACTCTAACACCTTAAGCTCAAAAGGCTCTTGAACGAGTAGCTGAAACATTCCAACAAAGACAAGCACACTGTTGCATAGTGTCACAACCTTTCTTTCTTGCAGTGCGAGGAGAAAAGATGCAGTTGTATGGCCTCATATTTCAATGGGATAGCTCTGCAAAAGATCCTTTGCTAATAATAGAATGGGTCTTTTTACCTTACAGGTCTCCAAAAACAATCTTCACAACAATAGAAATGATGGCTCAAATTATAATCAAGGCAAGAACAATATTGCTGACTATAGCATGCCAAGATTTTGCAATAATTTATTTGTCTTTAAAGAAGTAATATTTTGATTGGGCTTTGCAAAAGTCAGAGGATCTACAAATCGCGTTGTTAAATTATCCGGTCACTTGCTCTATTCATTTTCCTAGCCACAAACTGTTACAGGCGAAGTTAAGCTTTAGAGAAATACCCATGCTAAGTGAAGTGCCTTTAAATGTTGTGACACTACTTACTGATGGGTCAGGAAAAACACACAATTCAGTGATAGTATGCCAAGATCCAATAACTAAAGCGTGTGAATCAGATATTCAAACAGTGGTTCAATGCAAGTTGTGGAACTTGCAGCTGTAGTTAGAGTATTTCAGCTTTTCCAAGAACCTTTTAATTGGATTACAAATTTGGCTAATGTTGCTAACATAGTTAAAATAATAAAAGAATCAGCTTTAAAAGATGTTAGTAATGATAATTTGTATCATTATCTTACATGTCTATATAATTATGCAAAGTAGAACTGGTCAATATTTTGTTTCCCATATTATGGTCCACTCATCACTTCCAGGATTTCTGACAGAAGGCAAGTCTACGACAGACAAGTTGACAGTAGCTATTGCAAGCACCCTACTGAATATTTTTAAATAGGCAAAAACTGAGCCATGTCTTTTTTCATCAAAATGCACAAGTTCTCATGTAAATGTTTAATCTCTCTAGAGATCAGGCTAAAGCAATCATAAATATGTGCCCAGACTGCCAGTTGGTACAACCTCCAGTTTCCACAGGAGCAGTCAATCCACAGGAGTTGCAGAGCTTGCAATTATGGCAAACAGATATTACCAAATACCCATCTTTTGGGAAATACAAAAATATTCATCTATCAGTGGAAACATCCCCAAATGCAGTTTTTACTTCAGTACACAAAGGAGAAATAGCAAGCCATGCATGTCAGCATTTTTTGCAAGCATTTGCTTCACTAGGAGTACCTCAAAAAATAAAGACAGATAATGGCACTGCATATACAGCTCAAAAACTGGCCACATTTTTAATGAATTGGGGTGTTCACCATACTTTTGGTATTCCCGATTCTCCCACATATCAGGCAGTTACTGAAAGGAAGACATGTTTTAGATGAGCAAAAAAGGAGATGTAGTACAGGCGACACCACAGATGTGATTAAGTAAAGCTTTATATGTCTATAATTTTTTAACAGTTCTTTTGCAGAACCTGATCCTCCAATATTTAGGCATTTTTCTAATAGTACACATGCAAAATGAAAAGAAGATCCTCCCATCCTAATTAGAAATCCAGAAACAGGACAAACTGAAGGTCCATTTCCTCTGATAACTTGGGGCAAAGGGTTTGCTTGTGTTTCTACAGGTACAGGACCCAAATGGATTTCTGCAAACAATGTGACTCCATACCAAGTGCAAAAACACACTGATGACCCCAAAAGCGAAGAAGAAAGCACACAGATGTGAACTACACAGAGACTATAATTCATATCTGAAATCTCTTGTCCTCATCGCAAAAACTGTAAACTTTGGGTTTCATATCAATGTAAAGAGTGTAAAAAACAGGAATATTGTAAAGGTCTTTTGGCAAAAGCATGGTATAGTTTGTGTTACATCCTTGAATTTTACAAAAAATTGCAGTGATTAACTTTTTGTGGAAAAAAACAAAAAATAATATGCTTAAAAATTTGCTTGAAAATTAAAATTTGAGAAAAGAACCTTTTGCCAAAAGATAACTTTTGAGAAATATGCAGTTCAATCAAATATTAAGTTTATATTTTGCTTTGTTTGCTTTGCTTGCTTTTAGTAGTGTAGTTTGCCAGTTGCCAGCCTAGAACCAATGTCTATTTCAGCTAATGTTTCAGGTTTACATACCCTATGCTTATCAACTACAACTCCAGAAAATCAATTTCCAGCTTGTTTAGTCAGTGTACCAGTTGAAACTTGGCCAATACATAAAAAAAAAATTATGCAGTTATGCGAGGCACTTTTACTGGCTCAAATGTGTGGAATTTTTGGACTCTAGTAAATACATGGGAATGGTGCACTCCCTAGAGCATCCATTGAACCCCAGGAATAAGAACTCCTTGGTTCTGTAAGGGTAAAATTTTGTGACCAGTTCAATTATACAGGGAAAAATCAATCAGTAGTGTGAAATGTTTCTCCACATCACCCTGTATATAAGAATCAGACCTCTTGGTGTAATGATACTTCTGTAGTTCCATTTAACTCTGTTCCTCTTCAGTTACCACAAAGGATATTTTTTGTTTGTGGAGACAGAGTATGGTCTGCTATTCCATCAAACATCAAAGGTGAGCCTTGTAGTTTAGGGAAGCTTACATTGTTAACTCCTAATATGAAGACAATTGCCAACATGAGACACAGAGGAAAAAGGTAATTTATTCATTAGTATGAACCTATGCATGCTGAATGCAAGAAATCAGGCAGGTAGCACAGTGCCTGTGTGAAACTAAGTCACATAACTTTCTCATACTGGCCTGAGAAAGTCTGGCCTGGGAAATCATAAGGAAGAATCCAAACTGTCCTTAGAGAAGGAAAACAACCTTTGCAGGTGTTGTTTGTTCCTTGTTGTTTACTTGTAAGAAACTCTCAAGGAGTGTAGTTCCTAACTGTCCAATGATGGTGATGTGTTGGTTTGATGACTAATGAGAGGTTTACCTTTTTGGACCTTCTTGAAACTGTCTATAAAAGAAGATCTGGAGGAATAAAAAGGGCTCTCTTTTGCAACTAAGACTAGAGAGTCTATATCATCACTTTACTTCACCGTTCCTAATACAGTGCGACATGGACCAGAGTGTAAAGATGATTTTGATCCCTGGGGTTTTGGAAAAAGGTTTGCAGCATCTCTTTTTTTTCCCACCACTTGTTTCAGCAGTAGCATTAAAATAGATAGTTGGGATGTTGGCTGAGTAAACAATCTAATGCTACATCCCTTGTATTAAGATGCTTCTTAGCAGATGTCAAGGATGTTACGTATGCAATCTTGCAAATAGGGAAGCAATAGACTTCCTTTTATTAGCTCATGGACATGGATGTGAAAACTTTGAAGGAACATGTTATATGAATCTGTCCGATCACTCAGAATCCACTCATAAATGTATACAACAGCTCAGAGAAAGGGTGTCAAAAATAAGAGTTGATGATGGAACTTGGATGATTTGTTTAGTAGGTTGGATTTAACACCATGGATAAAAAAGTGCCTTACAATGGGACTATAGTTTTGGTAGTTATAATGCTTATAATGCCTTGTTTGCTTCTATGTATACAACAGATGACTGATAAATCTATTCATGAATTTTTTTTAGTGCAGAGAGGGAGGGGACATGTGGGAAATAGAAAAATAGAAACTTCCACTGCCACTGAAGGGTTTGATTTACAGCCTTAGAAGAAACTTGGGTTAATGGGATGATAAAGGTACACAGACTATAAGTAAAGAAATCAAAACTTACGTTCCTATAGTTGCACGTAAAAATATACCTTAAGTAAGAAACTGTATTGAGTAAGATAGTGGAAGGTTTTAAACTGTAATAGTGTGATATTATTGAACAAACTCTGAATCTAGATTTTATAATAGAAGCATAGGTGTGTACATGAGCTAGCAGACTATTGGGTGAAAGGCAGACACAATGTGTCAGACCTTAGCAAATGTGATAGGTGATAAAGTCAAAATTATGTCTGTGTCAGCTGTCCATTGGACCAGAATATTATGTATTGCTATGTAACAAAGAAACTCATGACTACCTTTGAGCTGTGGCTGACTTGTTACTCCTCTAAAATCTCACACCATGAGGCTGATGCCTCATGTGATTTATTTGAGCAATAAATCGTCTTAATAACGTCCATAGTCCCATTCTTCGTTATTTATTCTGAAACTCAGCCATCTGTGTCGAGCCCAGGTGTTGATGACTGTAGGTACTGGAATGCTTTAGGCACGTTCCAAAGGTCTTTTTGCTGTTCTTGACCTGTTTGCACTTAGTTCCTGGTCCTGCTCCTCCTCTGAGTATTCAAATGGTTTCTGGACCATAAGCACGGCCTTCTTAACCACCTCTGTCTGGAGATAGTAGTTATAGTCCAGGAATACCGGAGGATCAGCTGGGAAACTGTGCAAGGTATGTCCTGGGCTCTCTGTCCTTTCTCCTGGGGCTGGGATGTGCTGGGCTGTGTCCAGGAGAACCTGCCCATCAGCTCCAGGGTCGTGCAGGAAATGTGTCTGCCCCCCTGCCTCTACTGCTCTGGCTTTTGCTCCCATCTCTTCATCTACGCCTTGTTCCTGCTCCCATTGTTCTTCTGTCTCTTCCAAGTGTCTCTGGACTACAAGCAAGGCCTTCTTAACAACTTCAGTACGTATGCAGTCAGCTGCATTCAAGAAGACCAGCCCATCAGCTGTGGGACTGCATGTCTCATGTACATAGCTCTTTTTCCCTGCTGCAGTAGCTGTTACTGTTGGTGACACATCCCTTCTGGGCTTCATGTCCTGCTGTTCCACAATTTGTTGGCCTGATCCCTGGATTTCAAGGGTAGTCTTGTCTGGGACATCTCTCCTGATACACTCTGCTATGTCCAGCAGACCCATGCCATCAGCTGTTAGCTGCTTCTTCCCTGTGGCAGAGGTGGCTGTGGAGACTAAGGGCAGAGCCCTCATTGCTTTGTGGACAAGCCTCAGCCACCTCTGTCGAGCCTGGGTGTTGGTGACTGCAGGTGCTGGAATGCTTTGGACATGATCTGAGGGTCTTTGTACCATTTTTGATCTATCTGCAATTAGTTCCTGGTCCTGCTCCTCCTCCGAGTATTCAGATGGTTTCTGAACCATAAGCACGGCCTTGTTAACCACCTCTGTCCGAAGGTAGTCATTGTAGTCCAGGACTACCGGAGCATCAGCTGTGTGACTGTGCATGGTATGTCCTGGGCTCTCTGCCCGTCCTCCTGGGGCTATTGCCCTCATTCCCTCACCAGTGCCTTGTTCCCACTTCCTCTCTTCTTCCGTGTACTCCTCAGATTTGTGAATCACAATCATAGCTCTGCTTAGGATCTCATCTTTTGTGTATGGGGCTGTGTCCAGGAGAGGCAGGACATCAGCCGTGGGATTGTGCGGGGGATGTGCCAGGCTCACTGCCCCTGCTGCTCTGGCTCCTACTGCTAGTGTAGCATCTGTGCTGTGTTCCCAGTAGTCTTGCTCTTCTTTCTGCTTGAGTCCCTGGATCACAATTCTAGACTTGCTCAGGACCTCACTGCTGATATATTGGGCTGTGTCTGTGAGTTCCTGTGCACAGGCTGTGGGCTGCTGCTGTTCCTGCTTTTCTCTCCTGTGCATTGCAGTGAAGGCCCTGGGCGGAGCCCTTGGGGCACTCTTGAAGAGGGACATCCGTCTCTCTTGAGCCAGGACATCGATGACTGTGGATGAAGGAGATCTGAAGGCAGGTCCTGCAGGTGTTCCTGCTTCTGCTGCTTCCTTCATGTTCAGTTCCAGGTCTGGTTTTGCTTCTACCAGCTGTTGGCCAGGACCCTGTTTCACAGGCTGCACCCAGCCCAGGTGCTCAGCCCTGATGGACTGGGCTGGATTTGTCAGAACGTCTTTGCCACCTGTTGGGTGCTGCCTCTTTTGCTCTCCTTTGTCTTGTGCAGCAATTAAGACCTTTTCTAAAATGCTCAGAGCCTTCCTGTGGCACATCTGGCTCCCTTCAGCCAGGGCCTCCAGGAAGGTAGAGAAAGGGATGGTGTGGGCCTGGTCTGGATCTGGGCTAGCTACTGCCTGATCCCCAACTCGAGTGGGCTCTTCCTGAGCTGCTGGGGTGACAATGGCTGTGCTACCTTCTCCTTCATGGTCTTCATTCAAGGGAAATTCCTTGTCCTGAGATCCTTCCAGTCTGCCACTTGTTCCCTCATCTGTGGGGCAGCTGGAACCCTCCTTGAGACCAGAGTGGGAGCCGTTGTTGTCCTTCAGGCCCAAGGAATGGACAAGGTCATGGACAAGAGATGAGCCAATGTCATCTGTCCTTTGGCACAGCTCTGTGCCTGCTGTGTCTTCCCATTCCTCTTTGTTGGATGCCTCAACATCAAGGGCATCTTCCCACTCCTCTCCCTCAGACAGCTCTGGACCAAGGGCATCTTCACACTCCTGCTCCTTGGCCCAGCCCACTGGCTCACCACTTGCAGTTTGGGCTCTCACCTGCTGTAGTAGCACCTGATAGTTTATGGTATCATCAGTGAACCTACTACGTGTCACCTGTGGCTGCTGTGGTGCAGTGTAGCTGAATCTCCATGGCAGGCTTGTGGTCCTGTCCTGTCCAGTCTCAGGCTGTCCCAATCTGTCATTGGCACTCACCTGCCCACATGTGTCACCAAAAGCCTTGGGGCCTCGCCTCAGCAAGGAACCCTGTCCTTGGTTCTGTTGTTCTCTGTCCTCCAGGCCACCGGGCTGCTGTGACAAGCTGTGGACCTGGAAGGTCCTGTTTGGCTCCTCTAAAGGCCTCCTCCTGAAGGACACGATGACCTCCTTCAAAACAGGCCTATGCTTCTTTTGCCCCCACAGCCACGAAGAGCTTTGGTAGCACTCAATGAGCACAGACAGCTCTGCTTGCTCCTGCTGTGCTGCTTCTTGCTGGTGTCCTGTCTGCACCTGTCTGCTGGTGGCATCTGCACCCCTGCTTGGGGAAGACACACAGCCTGCCTGGTCCAGCTCTGCTGCCAGCAACTCCTCCATGCTGGCCTGTGATATCCTCTGCTGCAGACCTGTCATTGTCACCCTGGAGAGATGTAGCCCTGTGTCACAGTGGCCGTGTGTGACCATGGCTGTGTGTTACAGTGTCAGTGATGTGATGGCCACAAGCAGAGGCCATTGTGATGCGGGGCCTGTCTTGCCATTCTGTTCTCTAATGTGGTCTTAAGAAAGACAATGAAGATTTAACTGATATGCAAACAAGCTGAGATGAGAGAAACAACTTTTTATTTTTTGGATTTCAACTTTGCTACCTGTTGGGCCAGCAAGAAGAACCCAAATAAATAACAGTCCAGGAATATCAGAAAGGTTTAAGAGAAGGGAGATGCTGTTATTTAATTATGTGTTTGTCTGACAGACACTTCATCCACAAGCAGGAGCTTAATAAGTTTTATTTGGGACGCAAAAAATCCTCTGGCAGATTTTGAAATCATATATATATAACAAGACATCTCTTCCTCTACTGCAAAGATAGAAAGTACTTTGGAGCTGATTAGCATAAGAAATTTGATAATCAGCATGCCTTGACAAGAGCAAACAGAGCTTTGAAGAATGCAAGGAGATTGGATTAGACTGGCAACAGGGAAAAAGATTGGATCAAGTAAAAGATATATTGCAAATATGTTTGCATGATGTTTAACCCAATCATTGTAGTAAGAAATTACTATCTTCCTAGAATGGTATATAAACATATATAAGTAGCCCACAGTAAATTTGGATTCTGATCACCACTCAGTTGTTCCCATCTCTCTCAATGGCCGATACTCCTCCACGTGTTCCCAGCTCTGGAATTCACTTTTTTCTTTGGTGTTTCCAGCCACTTATAAGGTTTTTCCCTGATTCTCTTTGATATCCACTCATTCAAAGTCCCATCAGAATTCAAAGTCTCTTCTGAATTGCTGTAAAGGCTGTTGTAGGCTGCACTATTCACTGTGACCCACACAACACTGACCTTTGGAGGACTTCTAGAACCAGTCATCAGTCCCTCTTGCAGAATACTGGAGCTAGAGCTCAGTGAGCCAGCTTTGGGCTGGCAACACTTCTAATTGAATCCTTTCCATTCCCTTCTCAAATCTAAGGCAGTTTTCTTCAGCACACTAAAGGGACCACGAACTCCACAGGTCACAACATGGGGATTTTTTTTTTCTCATTTGTCCTCCAGGATGTTGCATGCCAGGAGCTGGTGGGAGAATCTGTTAGTAGGATGCCCTGGGATGTAAAACCTTTTTAAAGAATGCTCTCCTACAGTCCCTTGTTTTATGCACCCCAGTTACATCATCCCAGTTATGTACCAGTTATGTCATCCCTATCCTCCGCCTCAGTTCCAGGATGTTCACTGCTCCTGCCTTCCCTATTTGTCCCCATTCCCTGTCACTCCACCCTTGAACCCTGGTTGGTTGTTATCCTTTGACCCTGCCTTTGCACCACCGCTGTGCCCTCAACCCATTGGCCCTCAATCCTGATGCTCCGCCCTTCCTTGTCTGTATATAACCCTGGTCCCTCCTTTGTTCTCAGTTCTTTGTCCCTGGTCCCCTTCTAGGCAAGGATAATAAACTCCCTAGGAACACCATTCAGAGAACACCTCCTGTCAGTCTTTCTCGTTGACCTGCATATGATATACCAGTGTGTAAGCACTCGGTGCTCAGAGCTGTCTCTTCCCAGTGGAGACATAAGGCTCTTGGGAAGACGGTGGCCTTGGCAGATCCTGCCATGCCACCAGAGCTGGTGCCCGAAGAGGGACCTCTTCATGAGTGCCGTGAGAGCATCTCCCTTTGTGAACCCGAAGTTGCCTTGGAGCCCCAGCTCCCAGAAGGGACAACCTTGATTTTCTGGTAAAAACCTGGTAGATATTAATTATGACAGAAGGAAGTAACAAAACTTAACCTCAAAAGAATACCAAAGTTATACAACCTAACTTAAAACATTCAGACCTAAACATAGTGAAGCTTAACTTTGCTTAATTTTATTAACACTTAATTTGTATCAAATGAAAACATAACTCAGTCTTACTCTATTATTACAAAAAAGGCAATTGAAAGCTTGGTATATAACTTTTGAACATAATATAACAGCAACATGGATTCATTATAAAGACTATAAGGATGTAACAAATACATCACAATTCCATGTCATCTGGCTTTGAAAAGTAACTGCAGATGTTTACTGAAAATACTTATTCATAGTAGGAATTGCTTGGTATATGCTTAAGTTTGTTAGGACTTTTAAAGTGCAGTTTTACTACCAATAACTCACACTAACACAGGATTTGGCAAGTTGCCAGTCAGCTTTTGTAGCACTTTTCAGAAACATCAAGTCCAATTTTTAATTTAAATCCAAAGTCCAAATTGGTATATATAAATTGTGGAAAAAACAAACATGGATAATATGTGGTTAAGTTAACCTTGTCTTGTACAGTGAAGTTCTCCTAACTAATTTTTTTTTTTTTTAAACCATGAATATCTTCGGTAGATAACATTAATTGGAAGGTCGTTTTATTAGTAGCTGTAAATCCTTTGATATTAGGTTTTAAAACTAATTATTGCAAGATAATTTCTACTTCTGTTAATATTTACTCTAAACATTTCTAAAAAGGGATATTTTTAATTTTCTAAAGAATCACAAGAATTTCTCCAGTAAAACTCTCTAAAACTGCAAGAACTCGTAATTACTTAAAAACACAAAATTAACTCTGAAAGGGTATATAAAGACATTCTAACAAAACAATGAATCATGACTTTTTAACAAGCGGGGTACTATCCCGGTGCTTCTTCTTGGAGAGGGAGTGGAGCAGTGAACTGCCCCACTCTACTGCTGCTCTTCTGCTGTTATATATAGAAGGTTTGAGTGAAGTCTTCATCATCCCCCACATACGCTTGCAGAGGGGAAAAACAGAGAGAAAAAAACCCCAAAAGCCTACAAAGTTAACTTTTACAAATGCAGTTCTTTCTCTCAATATTTCTCTCGTTGCTTGCAGACAGCGGGAAAAGGACACAATTTTACAAAAACAGACGATGTCACACAAAAAGCCTCTCAGGGCCAGGTGGTAGTGGTGGCCATTGCAACTTACCAACCTCTAATTACAATAATGAATTTTGAACTAAATACCATATAGTTAGTGATTTTTTGCCTATTTTGTCTCTGAAGCTGCTTGAGGCACCTGTTTCTGTAATTGCTGATACTTGTCCCACATGGCTTTGGAGCTTCTACTGCAGTGCTTCTGCCATGGAGGGTGCTTTTGTTTTCTGTGCAGGCTCTAATGTTCCCCCCATGCCCTCCCTGGGTGGGGTGAAAACTGATCTAAATCTGGATTTTCTTCAAAAGTAGAGTTAATATCTTGTCTCTGTATGTCCACAATCAACTTAAAAACATTGAACATCTCCTTATTTTCTTCTCTCTGACTCTCCTCCACTCTCTCCAAGGGCATGATTGCCAAGAATGTTCGCTCAGCAGTGGGAGGTAAAGACAGCTGCTGCTGCTGTGATGCAGGTAGAATTATGGCCCACAGCCTGAGTAGGTTCTGCTTTCATGACTTTTAAGATATTAATTACAATCCACCAAGTCGGACTGAGAGACAGAGTGTCCTTGCTTTTCCCTGTAATCATTTTCTCCCACAACTGGTGTCCTATTTCTCTCCATTCTTCCACTGCAAAAAGTAGTGGAAGCACTTTTAAGTTTCCGTTTTCTCTATCCAATAAAATGAGCTTTTCAAGATCCTTATCCTTGACTGCTTCCCCTCATTTAACAATAATGCTTTGAAGCAGTTTGTGCTGCCACAAATTCATCCATGCTAGCAGCCCTGGATGGGGGAAGGGTTGCAACTCCTCCCTGAGTGCTGAAGCTTACTTGCCTCCGGTCTTCCGTCTCAGGCTCCTCTGTCCCTGGTTTTCCCCAGCTTAGGTTTGCTTCCACGTCCAACCACCACATGAACCCGCCACCAGCTCTGATCCACTTCCACATCTAACTGCCATACGAATCCACTCCACCAGCCCCAGTCTGCTTCCACGTCCAACCGTTGTGTGAACCTGCTGAGCTGGTACTCTTTGCCCGCAAATGGTCCCTGTTCAGAGCGCCAGGTAATGGAAAACCTCTCAGACTATTCACTGAGTCCTCATAGCGGTATAGTGGAATGTTGTCTATTTCTATCTTTAGCGCACTTTTATAGGGTTCTACAGGTTTTGCACAGCTTAACAAGCTACTCTTGGTTAATACATACTGCTTAACATTCTTTTCTTTATATACAATGCCATTGTTTTTCTTTATTCTCGCTGTTCCAGGAGAACTTCAAGGACACTGCCCTTAGAATTGTTGCCTGGATTGAAAGCTGGGTTGTGCAGACAGGCTTTTACTAAAATACCATGCTTTTGCTCTGTTAAAAAGTTTTCCTACACTTGATGGTAAAGTGCTGGGCCATGATGGTCTGTTCAGTGATCCGGAATCCAAGACATGTCCATGGACAAGGGCTCTGTACCTTGTCAGAGGCAATCTTGAATCCTGCCTCCTCAATCACAGTGATGGTTTTCTTAAGTATAGTCTCCAAATAAGTGTCAGTCTGGGCAGAAATTAATATGTCATCCATATAATGAAAAATTACAGCATCAAGGACATTTTGCAAGTGGGTGACAGGATCCGCACTACAGACATCTGACACAGGGCAGGTAAGTTTTTCATGTCCTGGGGGAGGACTTGCCATTGGTATCTCTTCAAAGGGGCTTGTCTGTTTAATGATGGTACAGAAAAAGCAAATCTGGGAGCATCTCTGAGATGGAGGGGTATGGTAAAAAAGCAGACTTTGATGTCAATAATTGCAAGCTGCCAAGTCCCTAGGAAACATAAAGGGTGAGGGAAGGCCTGGCTGCAGGACACCCATATCCTCCAGGATTTCATTGACTTTATGGAGGTCCTGTAGGAGCCTCCACCTCTCTTTTCCTGTTTTTTTTATTACAAAGACAGGGGTGTTGCAAGGGCTGGAGGAAAGTCTTATGTGGCCCTTAGACAACTCCTCCTCAATGAGGGACTCAAGCGCCTTTAGTTCCTGTTCAGGAAGGGGCCACTGATCCACCAACACTGGTTCGCCAGTCTTCCTCGTAAGTGGTGGAGTGACACACTCTACAGTGGCCCCAACTAGAAATCCCAGAATGGTGGTGGGATTTCCAGTCTAGCCCCTCACTGGGAGAGTAGATCCCCACAGTGTCACGTCAGCTTGAACCACAGAAGGCTTTATGATGGCTACCTGACCCTCAGGTCCCTCGATGGTGATGAGATTCTTGCTCTGTAAGGACATGACAGCTCCTCCAATCCCAGAGATGGTGCCGTAGGGTGACACTAATTCCCAGTTATCAGGCCATCAGGAGCAGGCAATGAGTGTAACATCTGCTCCTGTATCTGCAGTACCTACAAGAGAAACTGTTTTGCTTTTATTAGACCTGTTACACCTGATTTTCAGCTTGTCTCTCCCCATTACTTGTGTCAGGTATACCTCATACTTGTCCGAGTCTGAGTAGTCCTGTCAATGTAAAACACACACCTGAGCAAAAGGTGTTCCTTTGCTCAGCATAAAGGGTGGATTAGTGCACACAACAGAAACAGTTATTTCTTGTCCAGGATTCACTTCAGTTATCACTTCAGGGATTACCTGAAGAGATACTGGTGTGTGTTTAATATCTCCTACTATAAAAATGTCCCATGGTCTGTCCTTGGGCCCAAATTGATTGGGTTGAATGTGGGAGGTGGCTTCATCACCAAATTGAACTAAAAGTCTACTCATCAGTACCCGCCAGTCCACTTGGCTTGGTTGCCATTGTTGCTGGAAAAATAAGAGTCCCCACTGATGGTCACGGACTTCCAAAACATACCTGTTGGCCATTGGTCTTCCCAGATGGTAGGGGGACTAGGACGGAGTGGCCTGCCATTTTGTGTCACTGCACAGGGCTGTTCCAGGCTCTGCAGATAGTTTCCCGACAGGTATTGGTCACGTTGACAATGGTTTTGCTGACTGGTTTGAGGTGGTAATAAGGGGTGGTTTAGGTAGGGTGAGGGATGGTGACCAAGAGAAAGGAATGGACACTCTGCTCCCATGTGCCCCAGTTGGCCGCAGTTAAAACATGTTATATTGATGTTCTTCTGGGCAGCCATGGCTTGTCCTACCCCGTTACTTACTGTGGGGGTGACTGCTCAATGGTGGTGAGCTTTGTACAGGCCTCCACCATCTGAGAGATGGTGGGTTCAAGTTCCAGGCGGAGTGGTCAGATAATTCTCTTGCAGAAGATTTGCGTTTGCTGCAGCTAGTTTCCAGAGCAGCTCTTCCCTGGCCTGGGGGTTAGCAATTCGTTTTTCAATGGCATCCTTTAGCCTGTCAATAAACATAATAAATGTTTCATCAGTGCTGTGACAAATATCTGAAAAGTTTTGTTGGGGTAGGGAGCCATCTGGAGTCTGGAGTAGGGCTGCACGGGAAGCAGTTTTGACCTCCTTCAGGACAGGGAACAGAAGACCCTGGGCTTGGTCTTCAGGCTGGTTATGGTCACCCTCTCCACATAAAATTTCCACTGTTAATCAGGCACCTCTGTCCTCAGTTTTGTGGGTGGTGAGCACAGTTTTTAACTGTTTGCTATACCTCTATGAGGACTCAGTGAATAGTCTGAGCGGTATACCACTAATGAAGGATGATCCCAGGACGCTGAGAGATCTTCATTGACTCTGCAGCAACATCAACTGGGTTCATCCACTGCTGCAGGTCACAACAGAGGACCTTTGCATCACTTTTTAACCTCCTGTGAGGCAATGATGAACTGGATTCACCATGCACCATCACTCCAGAGGCTAAGGTAGTGATCCAGAAAGTATCACAAGCATAATCCGACCTACAAGTCCATTGCGCTGACCAACCCCACCTTTTCAAATTGCCATTTTGGGTAACCCAGATTTCATGGTCTCCTGTTTCAGTGAAACCCCACACTCAAAGACCAGCTCCTCATTATAGAGTGGATGTTCCTTTCCTGCCAATCAACCAAAACAATAACAACTCTGCAAGAGCTGATGGGCCAACTAATAATAGAGTCAGAGCTCACCTCTGGACCCTTGCAGGGTGTGAACTCATATGCATATACCTTCCATTGACACTGACAAGTCTGGAAGCTTTGCTCCAGACCAGTTAACCCCCCCAGTTCTCCCTGGACAACTACCCTGATTTCTACAATTTCTATACAAATACAAATTTCTATACACTGCCCGAAACACAAATTGTTCAATGCAGCTTTTCATTTGATCCCAAATTCATTAAAAAGTAGAACTCCTATGAAGGCCTTAACACTCTTCACAGATGGCTATGAGAGTTCCCACAAGTCAGTCATGACTTGGAAAAATCTGGACACTCAGAAGAGGGAGTGTGATGTCCAGGCTGTTGAGAGATCCCCCACAAATTGCAGAGTTGGCAGATGTCAGGGCCTTTGAGAAGTTCAATCAACAATCACTCAATTAACTGATTCGGGTTTTGTTCCAGGAGTAGCTGAAAGGGCTGAACATTCTTTATTAAAGGAGGAATTAAATCCAAAATTGTTCTCCTTGCTTTTGAAATTAATTTATATTCTCTCCTGCCAAAAGCAACCTTATCACATTATGTGTGTGAGGTCACACACCAGCCTCCCACTACCTATCACTGAGGGTAACTGGAGAGTGGACCTCTTGGCCATGGCTGTGAATGACACCACCACTCTACTCTACTCTACTCTACTCTACTCTACTCTACTCTGGATGTTTTCAATAGGCCAAATGTAGCCATCATTTTTATCACCAGAATATACCAGCTCTTGTTTGGATGTTTAGAATCACAAGAGATCAAGCCAGAGTGATTGCAGGTTCCTGCCCGAACTGTCAAGCACTTGCACTGCCATCCGTGAGGACCGGGGTTAATCCTTGAGATCTTGAAAGTCTACAGCTTTGGCAGACTGATACAACACATTACACACCTTTTGGACAACTTAAGTATATTCATGTATCCATTAAGACTTTTTTAGGAGCTGTGTTTGCATCTGCCCATGCCGGGGAGAAAACAAAAGATGTTATAAGGCATTATTACTTAGCATTCTCTACTCTGGGAGTGCCACAAGCACTCAAAACAGATAGTGACCCAGCTTGTACATCTAAAGTTCAAAGACTTTTTAGACCAGTGGAGTATAAAAAACACAGGCATCCCCCATAACCCAACAGGCCAGTCTACAATGGAAGGGGCCCACCATTGCATCAAGCACGTCCTTGATCAGCAACGTGTGGGGATGGAAACCTTACCTAACATCAAGAGGTTATGTAAGGCTTTGTACATCATAAACTTTCTTAACAACTCTTTAAATCCTCCCATCATCTGGCATTTCTCAAAGAACACCAGAGCTCAGCTCTCAGAGAAGCCACTGATGCTGATCAAGGATCCCAAAACTAAACAGATCCAAGGCCCTTTCCCACTAATCACTTGGGGGACAGGGCATGCATGGGTTTCCACAGGTACAGGCCCCAAATGTATACCAGGAAAGAATGTAAAACCATACCTGGACCCCATGACAACTTCAGATTTTGACCAGCTGAACCTAGAAAAAAATGGACAACAAGCTGTTACAGCATGGCGAAGAAGAATGAAGAAACAGAAAAAACCTAACGCTGTCACCCAATGCCTAATCATGAAAAGATATTTCCACTGACCAACGTAATTACCAAAAGAGACAATAGATTTTCCCATTCTACTATTTACTAACCTCCTTTTCCTACTTCCATTTCCCAGTTTTCTTTCCGCATCCCTCCTCCTCCTCCCCACATCTTTCAGTTTAATATAATGAGGGGTGTGAGGGAGGGAAGAGAGGAAGGATTTGTTTAATCTTTTTCATTTGTCTGTTTAATTTTCATTGAACTTAATTTCATGATTTCCATGTCTGCAGCCCCACTGCCCCAGGAACAGAACATGTCCCTCAACTGTTGGATGTTTTGAATGATCCTTGTATTGAGAGACCACCAGCTATTCACCACCCTTCACAGAAGTAAATGTGAACACCGTTTCTTTCTATCTTTAGCACACCTTTTATAGGGTTCTACAGGGTCTGCGGGCTAAGCAAGTTACTATTGGCTAACACACACAGGTTTACATTTTTTCTCCTACACACAAGGATATTGTTTTGCTTTACTCTCTCTTCTGCAAGAAGGTTTCAAGGACTTTAGCCTTTAATATCACGACTTATTTCAAAGACTGGTTTGTGCAGACAGGCCTTTACTAATATATAAAATATATCAACATCCTTGCCTCAACTACAACTGCTGCATGGATCCTCCAACCTAGACAAAATATTTGGGTTACACTGGCAAGGTCCCTCCAGCAAGAGAACTTTTGCATGTCCATGGGCAGTGTGGAGATCCTCTATCCACACACCTGGTGGGAATCACATTGATGGAAACGGGAGAATCCCAATGCCGGTAAGGAACCCAATCCAGTAGATACCCAGGATGAGTGGTTGAGGATTTTGCCACATGCTGAAGAGGAACCCCAAGAACTGGATTTGTTTGGAGTCCTCCAGGGCCAAATTTTGTATTCAATTTTATTACAAGAGGTGACATCAGCCTCTTCCAAAACCTGAACACATTCATTCCCAAAAAAGGAACAATGTAAACCCAGTTCAGAAAATTTATTTTATTGACTGGTGCAATGGCAGCAGCAAGACATTGTCATTGTCCACATCCTAGGGTACTTCCCTGGGGGTATTCCTTATCTGTGGGGCTCGAGCCTGGAATGGCATTCCATCTTGCCTTTCAGGAGGCAGCCTTGGCTGACTTACTATACTTATCCCAAACATAACCTTAATTAAGAATTGACATGTCATAAAAGAGATTATAGCAAATTCGATGAAGATTGTGATTCCAAAGTTTACCATTGGCGCAAGTCAAAGAGGGTTGTGGTTTCTGTTTTCTTCCCTTGGTACGCTGCAGCTAAGGCCCTCCAGTGAGATTTCTCACCTGCAGTGTTGCCTTAGTAGGCAGGCCAATATGATGTCCACTGCCTTGAGTGACCTGTTCAAGGATGAGGAAACCACAAGGCATGCCACCCTCCAAAAGAGGGAAGCCATCACTTTCCTCCTGCTGGCCAATGGACATGGGTGTGAGGACTTTGTGGGGCTTTGTTGTTTTAATGTGTCAACACACAGTCAGTCCATCCAGTCAAACATCAAGAACATCTGAGAAGGTTAAAGATTTTCAAACAGAAAAGAAGACTGCAGACTGACTGGTCTCTTTGTTCAGACATTGGGGTTTTCTGGAGTGAGCTTCTTCCATTTTAAAGGAATTTTATGGGGTTTAGTTATTATTGTTGTTCTAATTATGTTTACATGTTTGATTAAGTTCATCAAGAGGACTGTGGGAGACATTTTAATAAACAAAAACGGGGAAGATGTTGCATCCCAGGATCTGGTGGGAAAAGCTGTTAGTAGGATGCCCTGGGATGTGAACCCTTGTGGGAAGTAACAATGATCAAATAAGAGATTTTTAGGCTTCAGGTACTTGTTTGAGCCTGTGGGAAAGTCAAGTACACAGCTCACTCACTTTGGCCTGAGAAATCATAAGGAAGAACCCAAACAGTACTTGGAGAAGGAAAACAACCTTTGCAGGTGTTTGTCGCCTTGTTTATTTGTAAGAAACAGTCAAGGGATGTAGTTCCTAACAGTTCAGTGATGGTGATGTGTTGGTTTCATGACCCATTAGAGTTTTACCTTTTCAGACCTCCTCGGAGCTATCTATAAAAGAAGATCTGGAAAAATAAAAAGTGCTCTCTTTTGCAACTACGACTAGAGAGTCTGTGTTGTCAATTTGCTGTTCCAAATACAGTGCAACAAAACCTGTTTAAAGAATGTTCTCCCACAGTCCCTTGTTGTTTTATGTACTACGGTTACATCATCCCAGTTATGTAACTGCTTGTCCCTGCCCCAGAGTTGTGTCATCCTTATTCTCCACCCCAGTTCCAGAATGTTCACTGCTCCTGTCTTCCCTATTTGTCCCCATTCCCCGTCACTCCACTCTTGAACCCTGTTTGGTTGATTGTTATCTGTTTTAATGCATTAAGAAACATGGTATGATCCTGACATATACCCTCTGAGATGCAGAGTGTTAGTTCCTTCCCCTGACTCCTCCCTTGTAATGCTTCCCTATTGGTTGTCATATGTAACTCTTCCCCCTTTCCCCTCCCTTCAAAAAGCAGCGCGGGATCAGTCTCTTCCTCTTGTCTGCACCAAAGCCCCTGAATAAAGCTGGGGCATCATCCCAAGAAGGAAAGAGCCTTGTTTTTACCTTTAATCCTTACCATTTAGATATAACTACCCCCTCCTCTGGGCCATGGCTGGGCAGAGCACGGCCTCAGGGGAGCAGGGGGACTTTAATAGCAGCTGATGCCCAAAGCTGGAGCTTTTTAGAGCCCCCCCCCCCCCCCCCCACGAGGGGCTGGAAATTCACATGTGGGTTTCGCAAGCTTGGAGGACATTAACTACTTTAAGAGCTACTGCACAGCCACAGCTCACAAGAGTGAGATCGGTATCCTTCTCAAGCCCGGAGAGAGCTGGTCTCAGGAACAGAGATCTTCTTATACTGCCCAAGACAAATGGGGGCACAAAAGTGGTGAATGAGAGAAGCACCACAGGTGAACAGTGCACAGATGCAGCAGCAGAGGTGGCCCTGGGCAGTAAGAGCGGCAGGCTTGGAGTGGACACTAGAGACTGTGGCATGCTGTTTCCCGGTGTGGTGCACGGGCGCCATGCAGGACAGCAGCGTGGCACAGGTACGTGGGGGCTGCAAGACCCAGCGGCCATGGTGCGGGGGACAGGGGGCAGTGTTTTCTCCCCCATGGCCTTGGCCACGTGTTTTTTAGCAGCTCAGCAGAAGCAGCTGCAGCTGGGCTTAGCAGTTTGTGTCTTATCCCAGTGTGTGGGGGGGGGTGGGAAGAACTGAGAGAAGCCTGCCACTGCTGGCTTTGTTGCTTTTGTTTCGAAAGAAGATAAAAACGAGTTGTGTAACAGCTTTTTAACAGCAGAAATGTGATCTAAGCTGTCTGCACCCCAAAACAATTTTGAATCCAAATTGCAATGTGATAAATGTATTAATGAATAAAAATTCGTGACAGCCTAAATAAATATATCTGTATGTATAATAATATAAGAAAACATAAAATATAGTGTGGCCAAGGATTCCTTCCTAGACCCAGCAGCAAAATACCTACACGAGATAACGATTCTAGCCGGCACCCAGATAACGATCCTAGCCGGCCCCCATCAACCTAAAAGAATGAGCAGTACACGGGCCATCATGCTGACAAAGGAACGGGCCCGGACGAGATACTCATCACCTGAACACCCCACCCTGCAAGCCACAGTTGGAGAAGCAATCAAACTGGACAAAAAGAGAAGCCCAGCCGAGATATGCATCGGCTCCAACCCAGACCCAACCACTCTGTCCTGATGGCTCAACCCAAGATGAAATCAAGGAACACCCAGGACCTTTTTACATATGAGGACACTCTGCCCAAACATCTATTGATTCAGTTCCTCAACGCCAGGAAATCCATTCAACCAACCATCAAGGACCTTTGTTGAGTGGTGCTTGCTTGGAATATAGCCTCAGGACACAGAACCCCTATAAAAACCCAGGATTGAGAACTCTCGATTGTGGATTTGGGAAACCCTATACCTTTGGGTATGGACCCCTGTCCACCCAGCGCTGCGCTGATTTATTTTATTGTGGTTTTTTCCTTTCGTTACTTGTTTATTGAAATTGTTTTATAATAAATTGTTTTCATATTTAACCTCATTTTGCCTTCGCATTTATAACAGCAAGATTTTTAAGTACCATAGATGTTAAGATTTCTAGAAATAAATTGGAACATTTTACCTCATGGCTGTCTCATAACTTTCCACAGCTTGACATGGAAGATGTAGATTCTCTCCCTGCATGGGACAGGATCAGAAACTTTTTAACCATTAAAGTAGAGGAGAGAGATAGATCTAGGTCAAAATATCTCTCGTTTTTTCTTTTAATTTGGAAAGAACTGGTTAACAGGGAAAGAAAAGTGAAAAAACAGCCACTGCAAATTCCACTAGTTTCCCCTAACCCTCTTCCAAACCCTCTACTCCTGAACTGAAAAAGACATGTTGTGGATATATGTTGTAAATATTGGCTTTTTCACAATTATTCTGATAAACATATATATTATATGCTTTCACTATATTCTTTTCTCTTTTAGCAAGTTATAGGCTTAGGTAGGAATTCTGAGTGCTAAGGATATGTTTCATCTGGACAAAGCAAGATAAACAGGCAAGACAATGGGAGGATCAAGCTGTGGAAAACCGGCTGCTATCAGCAGCAGGGAATGGAGAGCAAACTGTTATCAAAAGTCGGCGCCAGGACGCTGGCAGGGGGAAAGATATGAAGACCAGCTACCCTCAGAGGATGATGAGGGGCCCAGACTTTATCAGCAAGTGACCAAACTCCAAGATGATGCTCATCAGCAAGAATAAGGATGACCAGCAAAAATAGTGCTGACCAGCAGAAAATTAAGTTGTGCAACAGCATGATCCAAGAAGGTGGAACCAGGGAGGGGACATGTATGAATATTCATTAACCCCTCACAGCAGGGGGGGATAAAAAGGGGTATTCCCAGATACAAGGTGTGTTCCTGGCAACCTACCAGGGCACCCGGCCGTTTTAACTCTTTGCTTTATTTCTTTTGTCTCCTAATTGTCTTTTTATTTATAATAAATTCTTTTTATAATTTATTAAGTGATTCTCGTTTTTAAGAATTTTGGGGGCTCGTTCCGAGATAAGCACCTCACCTCTGGGACCACCGGAGATCCAGAACGGGGAAACAGGCGCGCCCCTGCTGAGTTCAGCAGACCCCGCTCCGTTTCTCCTGGCGTGGACCGAGCGGCTGCAGGTCAAAACCCCGAGGACAAGAAGGAGAGGAATAAAGCAAAGGAAAGGGGGAAAAGGCTCCTTAAACCGCGGTATTTTTGCTCCATAATTCTTGTGCACGAAGACCCAAAGAAGAAGACGGATTGTAAGTAAACTTTGGGGGAGCGGGAAGCGGGGGTTGCAAGATACCCCCGGGGTTACTGGGACTGGGTCTCAGGGGAGGGGTGAGCCCCTCGGGAAAGGGAGCCGAAGGTTTTCCTGGCACAATCCACTGGGAAAACAGAGTAAAATGTGGATTTTCTAAAACTTTGTCAAGTTGAGGATTAAATCCAAGAAATTTGGGTTTAAAACTGCCAAATTGAGGAATAATCCAAGAAACTTGTGATATTTGATATATTGCAGTTAGAGCTTAAGTAAAGAGCACCTTATTGTCTTGCTGTGACTGGGTGGAGTGGAATGGAACAGATGTGAGAATGCGTAAATAGGTGTGATCTTTGCGTTAAAGTTTGGGGTTTTTTTTAATTGTGTGGTTAAAAATGAAAGGTTTTCTGTGCTGTGCTGGAGTGAGGGTGAGCAATTGTATTGTGTTGTTAAAGAGGAAAGTTTTCTGTGCTGTGCTGGAGTGACGGGGACTGGATCACGGTGGGGACACATGGAGTGATTCGCTTCCTCCCTGCGAGCTCCTGTCTTGGAGCCCCCGGGGTGGGAAACCAGAACTGGGACATGTAGCCCAGGAGCCCTGAGGGTGTTGTATCAAATCTGTTCTCAGCGGGATAGCAGCTTTGGTCTCAGAGCAGAGCCAAGGTTATCTTTAGTGGTGATCTTCCCTCCACACCTTTCCGACCCCGGGCAACAAGAACTGCTTGCGGGGGAGGGGTCGCTTTGGTGAGCTGGTATGTGATTCAGCGTTTGAAGTTGTTTGGGTTCTTTTTTTTTGTTTTTTTTTTTAGAAGTTTTTTTTTTGCCCCACTGTGGCGGCGGTGAAAGGTTTTTCTGGGAGATCGTGCTCCCAGAGTTATTCCCCGTCGAGCTATTGGGACGGAGTGGCGGGTCAGCCCCAGGAGTGCAAGGGAGCTCCTGGAGCTCCGGCCGGCGGTGAGTCGGGCCGGACCCTGATAAGATCAGGGCACGGAGGGTGCCCTGAGGGGATGAGTTCAGCTCGTCCCTTTTGAGTGGGACGAGAGCAGGGGCCGTCTAGGTCTTGGTGCCCCTGGATTGTTTAAACTTATTTGGAGCTCTCAAGCCGCAGAGCTGTGTTTGGGTTGTTCTGGTGGCTGCAGGCAGGCTGGATTGAACCACAGATGCTGGTTCGGGTTCCCTGCTCCAGGCACAGGGGGATCGGAGGAGCTCTCGGTGGCTCCTGGAACCTCCTGAAGCTGTGAAACAGGCCGGGAACATGCCCAATGGTGAGAGAGCTGGGTGAGTCTCTCTGGTACCCAGGTTTTCTATGCCGGGGTCTTATGAGACCTCGGGCACATTAAGTTCTGTGATTCCGGGAGTAAGAACTAGTGTCAAACTGTCTCAGAGAGCTTTTTCTTAACCAGATGTGTGAGAGAGATATGGAGCAGTACTGGCGTATGGTATCAGCTCCAAACCAAGGGAGTTGCAAGTTGCAAGCCTTTGTTTTCCCGGGTTCTGAGAGAATTCCGCGTGTGATTGTGCTGTGGGCTTCTGCAGCAGTAAGCTGTGTTGGTGCTTAAAATTTGAGATTTCAGGAAGAGCAGAGAAGTTTGGAGGGGGGCTTAGAAGAATTCCAAGAAATACATCCTGGGAGAAAGTGGAAAAAGAAGTAAGCTCTGTTTTTTGGTTTTTTTCTCTTTAGTGACTGCAATATTTATTTTGTAGAAAAACAAACCCATTTCTTAGTATGCCTTCCAATTTCTTTTCTTTAGTGAATATCGTAGAATTTTGTGGTTGATTTTAATTTTAGAGGCAAGTTACAGTAATTTGCATAGTACTCACTCCTTGGGGTGGAAACTTATCAGTTTGTCAATAAGTGTTGGAGCTGTTAACTCTAATGTTGTTTGTGTCCCGTGCTGATGGGCACAGCCCATGGTTCTTAACAGCAGAACCTGGTGCCAGCATCAAAGCAAAATCTTTATGGATTGTTGTAAATCTTTTTACTGCTGCTGAAAATTATTTTGTCTCTCTTTGCACAATATGAAATGCTGATCATCTCTCTGATGATTTCTAAAGAGTTATTGTGATGGTGTGTTTAGCTGAAGATCAGGCTCAGAACTGCCATGATTTCTTGTTCTTTTGAATTTGCTAAGAGAGTGCACATGTCTCTAGGAGTGCTTGTGTTGTTTTGTAGCTGTGCTTATTACAGAAGCAGAAGTGGACCCAGTTAAAAAGATTAGAATTAGGATTGTTGGTGTTTTGAATTGAGAAGAGAATTGTGGAGACTCTAAACTTGGTCTATTTTAATAAGTACATGTGTTAATTTAGAGATGAGTCTTATTTTGTGAAAGAAGAGTTTGAAAACAATTCTAAGACTGGTTCTTTGCTATAGATTGTTTATAGTATATAAACTGCAAGTACCGTTGAAACATAAACTTGTCAATGTATCTAAATGCCTGTAAGAATAAGTTACACTAGAGATTATTCACATTAAGCAGCTGTGTGAGGATAGACTCCTTTGTACTTGTAAAAGAAAAATTGTGTCTTCATTTCTAGCTTGACTGGAGATCTGTTCAAGGGAGTGGAAATAGTAACTGCAGGTTTGTTTTAGTAGATAAAAGTAGCTAGTTAACTGACTGGTCTCTGTGTCTAGCGCCTTTGATGGCTTTGGGGAGGGTCCCCAAAAGGAGGTGTTGGAATTTGTAGTTGATTCTGAGGCAGAGTCATTTGTGTAGTGGAGATTCTTGAGGGATGTGGAGTAAAGAGTAGCGAGATGATAGTGGCCGAAAGAGAGAAGTTTGAGATCCCTTTCATTTGGGTTTTAGAGATTTTTAGAAAGAGAGCGAGAAGTGTCCTGTTGGCTCCGAAGAGTGAGCACTGGCTTGTGAGGAAAAAAAAAAAACTTTCAAGCGCGATTAGAGGTGAGAATTGTACCCGAAATAGGGGATGTTGGGAGCATCTGGAGCGCTGGGTTAGGAGTTGCTAAGTTTAAGTGGTTTTTTTATTGCTTTTATGTAAAGCGGCTGCAGCAGGACCCGGTCCCTGTGAGTGGCGAACAGCGGGGCCCGGTGTGGCGGCTCCCGGTCCTCTCCCCGCGATGTGAAGGGTGCAGAGCGCGGTTCGTGAGGGGCGCTGCTGGAGCGGGACCCGCCGTGTCTGTGCCGGGCTCTCCAGGGGTGCGGGGTGCCGGCAGCGCTCGCCGGCCCGGCAGCGGTGCTGGGTGAGGATTGCTGCTGAGGAGTGAGCTGGCCCAGCAGAGGAGCCCCAGACCAGAGCGCTGGGGACTCCGGGCTCTGCCCCTCGGCTGTGGTGGGAGCTGAGTGTGTTTGAAAATGCCAGTCCTGTGTGTGAAGGGACGGTGCAGCGGGGAGAGAGGGGACACGGGCTTTGCCCCAGGGTCGGCACCCAAGTGACAGCCTATGGGCCCCTCCCTGCAGAGCGAGCGGCTGAATAGAGCCTGCTCGGCCCAGAGCTGAGGCAACAGGGGCGGGGAGAGAGATAACCTGAAAAAACTGCTGGGAATGGGAGAGAAGGAACGGAACAAAGGCCGAGAAACAGACCGGTGTATGATGGGACCAAAGCAAAAACAGTCTTGCTTGTTAGGTTCTGAAAACCTCATCAAGGTGTTTAATTTCTTGAAATGAGATCTCTTTTTCTCTTATTTTTTTTTTTCTTTTCTTTTTTCCTTTTTTTCCTTTTACTCTTGTTGTTAAAAGGAAGGGGTTTGTTCTAAGAAACTGATAAAAGAAGTTTGTGAAGCTAAACAAGTAGATATTAACCAAAGAGTAAAAAGGTAGTAAATGTAATTTATTTGAAGTTAAGACTAACCTAGCCTTTCTTGTTTAACTAATTTGAACGTGCAGAAAGAGATTGGCTCCTAGGTTTAATGTTAAATTTCGTTTAACCCAAGAATTTTAAAGAATACTGATGGAAAATTTTGATGTGATGTTTTCACTCTCCCTGTGTTATTAAGAAATCATTTTCAGGTACTACTGATAATTAAGGCAGAGAAGCTGCAATCTGGACCAAAGAGTGAAGTTGGATTCACACCAATAAGATCAAAAGACCTGAGGACTGGACTGTAACACCCAAACCGAGTGATACCAAATGGACTCTTGAGCAGAGATCAGGCGGTAATGAACTGAAACAATCCAAATGATCCAAGGGATGAGCTAAGAATCACGCCTAACTGAGAAGTAAGACCAAGCCTGTATCAGTCGTTTCAAGTCCTGCCTGGACAAGTTCTGGGACACCTTCGATATCCACCTTGGTGGGGGGGGAAACTCCCACTCCAAACAGGAGGACTGGGGCTGTTTTGGTCGGGAAATCCTCGTATATTTGTGCTTTTGCCTGTGATTTGTATAAAGGAGGGGGGAGAACCACAACTTCCATCAGTGTCACATCATATACCTTGTTTAAATCATCCAAATACGAGACATGCTATCTAGATTAAATATAAGGGTTTAAATTAGAGAATAATAGGTATTGTGGTTCACAAAGTTAAGCCTCTCATTGCAGGAAGTGTTAGGTGTCAAATCTATTAAAAATAACTTAAATGATAACTTTTTTTTATAGATGGGAAATTACTAGTGCGTGTTGAGTGGGAAATACCCAAGGAACGGTGGGAAACTTCTGTTAAAAGGTGTCAAAAGGGATTTGCTTGGAAATTAAAAAAGAGGAAGTGACAAGGAAATAGGGGGCAAGACCAGATTGGCCTCTATAACTCGCCACCGAGAAGAATATAAAACACCTGCTGTGAGCCGCAACCTCATAGGCAGAGTGGGTGGGGGTGTAAGTCATACTGGACCCCTATTATTCCTTCTCCTGTCACTTATCCTTTTCCCTTTTGGGACACCAGCAAAGCCATGTTACAAATGCTATCGAAAGCTTTACATGGAAAGACACCGGGGTTACTTTCTTATTACCCACAACAGTATCAATAATCACTGCTATAACCCATCCAAATTAAGTACCTGTATGCGTAAAAGGGAAAATATTAGACCACAGAAAATCTAAGAACAAGTAGTAACAGATTAGAAAACAACTGCCCAAAAGGAGAAAAAGATGGATTTGCTTCACAGTTGTTGCCAGGAGAAATAACCAAGATTTGGTAAGAGAGCAAATGGTAAGTGAAAAGATAAAGCCAACACAGCAACCTAGACCTGTATTAACCTCATATCAGGACCTGTAAGCAAAGCTCCCTTTGCAATGGAAGGGGAGTTGTAGTCTGGCAATGATCCAACCAGGATTATTCCTTTTGTCAGGATGAGACAAATCAATTGGGGGTGTTGGTTTTTGAGGTCCTAAAAAGAAATAAAAGGGAATGGTTTTGAGCACCTCAAAAATGGGGAGATGAGAAATGGCCCCTGAATGCATATTGGAAACATTCTTGAACACAAGATGGAAGTTGGGGATATCGAACCCCAATTTTTGCATTATGAAACTCCAAGCTGTTGTAGAAAATATAACCAATAAAACAGCTGGGGCTATGGAACTAATAGCCAGTCAGAGATGAAAAGCCAGAGCTGCAATATATCAGAGTAAACTGACTTTAGACTATTTATTGGCTAAAAGAAGGGGTGTTCTGTGAGAAAATGAATACATAAGATTATTGTTTTCAATGACAATAAAAATGCCATTCTAGATATCGCCAAGGGTATCAGAAAAATGGCCTATGTGCCGGTCCAAAAATGAAAATCAGTAATGACCACTAATTGGTGGGATAATGTATTGGGGATAAAGTAGTAGAAGAAGCTAAGTTTCTTCCCCTTGTAGCAGTGCTACGGCTGGTTTAATATTTCTTCTTTGTTTAATCCCCTGTTTAATTTGGCTGATCACCAATATAGTTTAGGGCATAGCAAATGCCTACAGACTTGCAATTGGCTACATCTGGAACGGCAAAAACAAAAAATCATGGTATTAAGAAAACAAAATAATGTGAAAGATCCGTTGGAAGAAGCTAAATTGATTTGTGAAAAAAATGAACGAGTGCTAGAAGCTAGAAAACAAGAATTATTGCTCAAGCCAAATGATTTATAAAAAAATAAAAGGGGGGACTGTTGTGGATATATGTTGTAAATATTGGCTTTTTCACAATTATTCTGATAAACATATATATTATATGCTTTCACTATATTCTTTTCTCTTTTAGCAAGTTATAGGCTTAGGTAGGAATTCTGAGTGCTAAGGATATGTTTCATCTGGACAAAGCAAGATAAACAGGCAAGACAATGGGAGGATCAAGCTGTGGAAAACCGGCTGCTATCAGCAGCAGGGAATGGAGAGCAAACTGTTATCAAAAGTCGGCGCCAGGACGCTGGCAGGGGGAAAGATATGAAGACCAGCTACCCTCAGAGGATGATGAGGGGCCCAGACTTTATCAGCAAGTGACCAAACTCCAAGATGATGCTCATCAGCAAGAATAAGGATGACCAGCAAAAATAGTGCTGACCAGCAGAAAATTAAGTTGTGCAACAGCATGATCCAAGAAGGTGGAACCAGGGAGGGGACATGTATGAATATTCATTAACCCCTCACAGCAGGGGGGGATAAAAAGGGGTATTCCCAGATACAAGGTGTGTTCCTGGCAACCTACCAGGGCACCCGGCCGTTTTAACCCTTTGCTTTATTTCTTTTGTCTCCTAATTGTCTTTTTATTTATAATAAATTCTTTTTATAATTTATCAAGTGATTCTCGTTTTTAAGAGACAGAACGGATCAAGAAACTCAGGGAATGCACTTTGACAATGCCATTCTTGGTTCCATGTGTCTCATTCAGCCCCCTATCCCTGATAGTGCGGCGCAGGCTATCAGGGGTCTTTCCCTGTACCCTCCTATCCTGATTGTTAAAGGCAGTGAACCCACTTATCCCCATGTGGCTGGGACCCAAGGTGGTGCTGGCCATGTGCCAGATGGCCACATGGGAAGACCTCCATCATACTTCCCCTTCCCGTAACCCCTTCTGTGTACCTGACCCCGTCCTCAACTCCTTCCTTCCCTTGGACATTTCTCCCCCCTCCACCATGCTTCTGCCCTGCATGACATCACCCTACGACCCCGCCTCCAGATGTTGCAATCCTGCTCCCTGTGTCCCTGCCCCCTGTCCCCAGGGTGGGGAGGGGAGAGGGGGGAGAGATGGCTCTGCCCCATGCTGCTGTGGGGGGACAGGGGGATTGGTGCCCCTGCCCTTCCCCTCTGGAGCGGGGTGAATAGGCCATTGCCCAGCTCCTGTGAGGGTAGGGCTGGGCCACTCCAGGGACCTGGTGGCGGAGCGGGGCCCCCTGGGCCCAGCAGGGGTGGGGGTGGGTGGGAAAACCCAGGAAGTACAGGCCCTAGGGAAGATGAAGATATGCTTACAGCTGCGCCTGTAGTATATACTGGTAAAAGAAGAATTCAAGTACATTACCAACCATTCTCTTACTGAAATATTAAAGAAATCTGCAAGGTGCAAAGAAAGTTTGGTAGAGATAGTGAAGTACTCAAAGGAATAATAAAAGCCATGTTAAAATCACAGAATTTAGTTCCTGCTGATCTCAAAGACCTCTTCTGGTGTCTCTTAACTCCCTCCAAGTTTGATCTTTGGGAAAGCTCATGGAAAAAGTCCTTAAAAAACCTCCTAGTGGAGTTTAGACAAAGTGCCCAGGATGCACATCATACAGAGAATAATGAAATAACTTTAGAACATCTATGCAGGGAGGGAGTGTGAGTTAAACCTGAAGACGAGGAGCTGGTATTAACAAAATCTATTACACATAAGATCTGTGATGTTGCGGAAAAGAATTTTAACCAATTCACAACAGTTGAAACTCAAGTCAGCTTTGTTAATATTAAACAGCTTCCATCAGAAAGTTTTTTGCAGTTCGTTGACTGGCTTTGAGTGCAAATAGAAAGGCAGGTGGAAGGACCAGTAGCACAAATGGAACTGATTAAGGAAATGGCCCAAAGAAATGCCAACGAGGCCTGCACAGAGTGATCCTCGGTCTGCTCATTAATGCTCCACCTAATATAGCAGATATGATAGAAGCATGTGCCAGGAAGGCAGATCTGTATAGTGAACAAGACAAGAAGCCAGGACTGACAAAACCAAGGGCTGTGGCAGCAGCAACACCAAGAATGAACAAGCCACAGATGCCACAAGAACAGCTCCAGCATATCATCTCCTTCCAGTGTAAGAGGCTAGGACATTTCGCCAGGGATTGTCCTCAAAGCCAGCACCAAACAAAACACCAAAAAGAAGCTGTAGTCAATCAACTAAAAAAACTGGAAATTAAGTGCCTTCCTGCCCAGTGCAAAGACACAAATGAAGCGAGCCAAAAAATAAAAAAACCCTCTATTTTAATTGACAAGGGGAAGGAAGGGAAGCAGGGTGTGGGACTGCAGAAAAGTAATTGTGTGGAAATCATGCCTAACAAGATCTGGCAGCCTCAAAAGTGATCTACACCTGTAACTGCTGAAGCTTTTCATTTCAGGTCTAACCATTGAACAGTCATTGGAGTGGACCTGCAGGACAATTCACAAGACATGGCAGGACTGGATAGTAAGTATTTTGTTATTAGAGATACAGCAAACACATCCATAGAGATTGAGGTGGCTCCCATGACAATTAAGGGAGACCTAACACACCTTACTCTCTTGGCACGATGTTCACAGCCACCCTCCTATTTGACCAAAGGGCAGATAATAGCCCAGGTGATCCCTGTGCCAGCAGAGGTCCCAGTAGATTACAAAGTGTTGCTCTTGGACATGAAATAAGTCACACAGACACAGCTCAGTGTATGATGAAGGAATGAAAAACTATTTCTTCTCTCACAATTTATAGGCTTCTGACCACAGCCAGGGATTGGATGGTCAGAATTACACTTTCCCAACCGCACGGCCGGTGAGAGATGTCCATCAAAAGATGTGTATCAGAACGAATGTATACATACTTATATTTACAGTTACTGTCCTGTGAAAGTCTTTAGAAACTATGTCAACAAGCTCCAAAAGCTGAGTTTTCAGGGTGGCATCTCACCCTTTTTGGTTTTAACAAAAAGAAAATGAAAAGAAAAATGAACAAAGAAACTAGCAACATTCTAAACAATCAAAAGGAAAATAATAGGAAAGTAAACAATGCTCCATACAATCAGAAGGCTGTAATTTCAGGGTGATATCTCACACTTTTGTTACTACAAAAAAATACAAGTGAAAACATGTGTAGCATCAACACCTGCTCGTGGATTGGCCATCAGGGTGAGCACTCACATCATCTGCATCTGAGTCATCATCCAATGGCCCACCCATTCAATGACTTCCAATTTGGTCACAGCCTCCAGCCTGCTCGCCAGCTGGATGCTGCCTCTGTGGCTGCAGGTCAGGATGAACCCACTTCACAAGTACCCAGCGTACCCCAGTATCTGTGGATACACACACATACCCGCACCCCGAAGCAATGAGGTTATAGGGACCCTCCCACTGTTTGGTGATTAAATTCTTCACTCGAACCTTCGCCCGAGGCTGAGGCATCTCATCCAAAGCCCACAAAGAAAGGTGATGGTTCAGCATGACCAGGTTATTGGAGTTCTGCGGCACCATGAGATGATTGAGGGTATATAAAGCTTTTCCCAACTGACTGTGTGGGGTCTCACCCTGCATTCCCCGTTTCTGCTTCTGCAGAACTCACTTCAGCATACCATAAGCACGTTCTACAATAGCCTGACCTGTCGGAGAATGAGGGATACCAAACTTGTGTGACACACCCTACAACTGCAGGAACTGCTGCACCTTCTGAGAGGCATCAGCAGGACCATTATCGCTCTTCACAGCAGAAGGCATGCCCAAGACAGCAAAGGCCTGCCTCCAGTGGGCAATGACATCGCAGGACTTTTCTCCCGTGTGAGCAGAAGCCCACATGGCAGAGGAGAAAGTATCCACACTGACGTGCACATACCGAAGCCGGCCAAACTCGGCAACCTGAGTGACATCTGTCTGCCAAAGCTCTAAGGCCCGAAGGCCCCTGGGGTTCACCCCTGCCGGCAAAGGTGCAGCAAGCACATGACAATCTTCACAAGACTCAATGTCATGGGCCTCAGCTGGCATCAGCTGAAGCTTTCTGCAAAGTATGTGCATTCTGGTGGAAGAATCCATGTGACACCTTGGCCTGGACGAGCGTATCAGGCTGAGGCGCAAGCCATACAGGGTTAGCCAATTTGTCAGCCCTCGCGTTACCTTCTGCAATGAACCCTGGTAAATTGGTGTGACTCCTCACATGCAGAACATAATACGAATGCACCCGGGCCTGAATGGCACTCCACAGGGCCTTCAGTAAATGAAACAAAGCAGGATTACTGACTTCCTTCAAAACTGAATGACCCAACCGTTGGGCTATGCCAGCCATGTAGGTGGAATCCGTGACCAAATTGAAAGGGTCCTGGGAAAACTTCTGAAATGCCATGAGAGCAGCCCGTAATTCCACCAATTGGGCTGACCCAGTCTCACAACTCTCCAAAACTTGCCACTCAGATCCATCCTTCCAGGTAGCAATGGCCTTTCCAGTCCTCCCTGAACCGTCAGTAAAGACAGTGGGTCCTTGCACAGGCTCCTGACTATGTTTGGGCTGCAAGGCAGGTTCAGTAAAGTTTGCTGTAACTTTTCTCTAAAAAATTATTTTTCTGTTTCTCTGTTTCTGCTGCATCTCTTCTGTATTTTTCTTTTTATTCTTGGATTTCTCAGCCTCCTTTGGACTGAATTCTTTCGGGATCCTCCCTCATGGGGAGCCCTGCTTATCTCAGTTCTTATGATTTGAAGAAAACTCCCGAGCTCATTAGAATCTTGTTTCTCGTGTTTATTAAAAGGTCATCACAAAACTTAACAGGTCTCTCCAGGCTGGCTACACAAGGTTATTCTTTGCAATCTTTACATGTCTTTCTTCTGACGGTACAAACAAGGCCTTGTGGCACACTTCATGTCTGATGCACAAAATGGCCCCAAAATACACAGTTCTTTTATCTTTATACCTATTTTTACCCAATTAACAATAGATACGTACATTATTTTTCTTAATGACCCAATGACCCATCACCTCTGTGATGCACTGCGGCATTCTCTGCCCAATCCCTGACTATTACCCAAAAACCTCAAGGAGAAGAACATGAAGAAGAAAGAAGAAGGGACAAGGGACAACACCCTAAATCCTCCATCTTGTCTTCTGTTCTCTAAACTAACCTTTTCACCCAGTGATTTAAAAAAACTTTCTAATCTACACACTTACATTTTTAGCTTTTTCCATCTAACTTTAACATTTGTTTTCATGTATCACCATGAAAACATGCTCATGAATTTCATATTATATGAAATTCAGTGTTTTTCTGGATCTTATAATTAAGTATCAGAAACAGGGGCACGCACTCTGGATTACAGACTCCAACATTTACCACTTGCAATAACTTATGACTGGGTAGATGGTCGGTGACTTGTCCAGAAAAATTCTCCAGAGCACTTTGCATGGAAATATTGTTCACAAAGCTCCAGCCAAAGTCCTCCCACAGTACCAGGAGCACAATTTTTGCGGGATCCACACCCATCAATTGCAGAAACCATTGCCGGCATTTGATTATCAAACGAGCTATCAGCTCAAACATTGCAGTCACTGTCTTCTGCGGCTGATGGGGCAGGAAAACCCATTCCAGAACATGCAAGGGATCAGACCACTCATCATTCCACTGGCCAATGATACCTGCAGGATGCAAATCTGGAGCAACAATGAACACAGCGACATCAATTGAAGGGTCAATGTGATAAACCTGATGAAACTGCTCACTGAATCTCCTCCAGCACCTGTTGTGCCTCTGGGTCAGTGTCCGGGGTGACTTCAAACCAGAGTCCCCCTTTAACAGACTAAACAAGGGGGGCAGTTTTGTCATGGTCAGTCCCAAATAAGGACGCAACCCAAGTAATGACACCCACCTATTACTGGACATCATTCAGTGTCTTCACTGAATGCACAAATTGCACCTCCTGATGTTGAACTGTTCGTTCCAAAATTTTTACCCCCTAATACTTCTAAGGAGGTTGTTGCTGAACCTTTTCTGGAGCCACTTGCAGCCCATGAGAATGCAAGGCAGTGAACAGCTGAGGCTGTATCTTCAGCAGGTCATCCTGGGTGGGCGCAGCCACCAAGACGTCATCCATATGATAAATATGAGCAGCAGGAAACTGCTTGCAAACTCCAGACAGGGCTCGAGCCACATACCATTGGCAAATGGCCGTTGAATTTCTCATGCTTTGTGGCAAAACCCTCCGTTGATATCTCTGTGCAGGCTCAGCATTATTGATAGTTGGCACTGAGAAGCCAAATTTCGGTCTGTCATCGGGATGCAAAGGAATTGTAAAGAAACAATCCTTCAGATCCACAATGAGAACTGGCCAATCAGCAGGAAGCATGGTGGGTCATGGCATTCCAACCTGCAATGTCCCCATGCTTTCCATCACAGCATTAACTTTCCTGAGGTCTTGCAATAACCTCCATTTCCCAGACTTCTTCTTGATGCAGAAAACAGGAGTGTTCCAGGGACTGGCTGAAGGCTCCAGATGACCCTCGTCCAACTGTTCCTGCACCAATTCACGGAGGGCGACTGGTTTATCATGAGAGAGGGGCCACTGATTTTCCCAAATGGGTTTCTCCACCAACCAACGTATGGGAGGCGTAGGACAGTCTGCACCCTCCAACACAGTGGCCCCCATTAAAAATCCGTCCCCATACACACCCCCCATGCAGCCAGAACGTCCCTCCCCCAGAGTGTTAACTGTGAGTCCTTCATGACATGCAGCCAAACCATGGCTGTGTCTCCCTCGGGGTTCATGATAAACACTGGCCTCTGGCTCACATAGCATTGTGCTGCTCCTGCCAACCCCACAACTGACATCTGCACCAGGTCCAAGGGCCACTCTGGGGGCCAGTCGGCAAACCTGATGATCGTGATGTCTGCGCCAGTGTCAAGAAGCCCACGAAGACTAACTTCTGATGGTGTCTCACCAGGGTTGGACAGGGTGCAGAGCCACTCAGGACGATCCTTGGCCGCCAGAACAGCAGTCCAGTGAACCTGAGGTGGCCCCGTGGATCCGAAGCTGCCAGCTCCCCACAGCCAATCTTCTGCTCTGTGAACACAAGACTTAAAACACACAAGTTGAGCAAGTCTGGTTCCCGCAGGGATAGTAATGAGGGGGTGAGTGTGGAAACTATGGCGTAAATCCACCCCGTGAAGTCCGAATCAATGATTCCCTGAGCAGTGGCACTAGATCTCCTGTAAAGGAGAGCGCTCATGCCCCCACCCACTGGGCCCAAGGCATCCAAAGGAACCCTGTACATCCTACAAGAGTCCAAGACAACTGTGTCTGCCTTGCAGTCATCAAGGCCTGCAGAGCCGGAGGTGCTGGCTATGAGCTGGCCAAGCAGACCTCCATTGGCTCCGGGGTGTGAAGAGAGGCTTGTGTCTGAGCGCATCTCCCTGTTGCGCTCGGCTTCCCGTTTCCTGAGCCCGACAGAGATTTACCATTGACATGGACCGTTGCCCTGCACACATCCGCCCCATGATTCACCCTACCACAACAAGCACAGTAATACAAAGGAATTGAGGCCCCCTGCGACTTCTTTTTCTTCTTCTTGCTGGCCTGAGCAGTCTCCCGTTGTTGCTGCCCAACCTGCGGCTTCACCCAAGTTGGCCACAGCGCAGCAGCCACAGTAGGGGCCCCCTCAGCATCAACACCTGCCTCTACACAAGCCCGTGCCATCTGTCTCAGCAAGGGATCACCAGGGAGTGCATTAATGATCCTCCAACACTCAGCATTACAATTAGTCTTTGCGAGAGTCTTAAGCATAAGCTGCTTTGCCACACTATCTTGCACTTGCTGCTCCACAGAAGCAATCAGCCGATTTGCGAAACGCAGAAAAGACTTGTCAGCTCGCTGGACAATAGTCACAAAAGGCTCCTAGGGGGCGGCCAGTTCTAAGGCTTGCACCAACACTGCCATGCCCGTCTCCTTGCATTGCTCAAGTACAAGAGGCTCAAGGCCAACCTGCCTATTAACGTCAGCAAAGCCGTCCTTACCCAGCAGAACATCAGAGCTGACCACCAGCCTGGGATCCTGCTGACCCAAGGCAGTATTCTGCTGCACCACTTGACAAGCTATCTCAGTCCTTAGCCCCTCAAAAATGGCATACTCCACGGGCTGAAAAAGAACACGGGCTATATTCTGAATATCATAAGGTACCAGTACACCTCCCACAAGGCCCTGAAGAGCCTGCATAACCTTCTCCCGGTGATCTGCCAACACCTTCCAGGATACTGGCTGATGAGTCCTCTGAACCGCATCCTGAAGCACAGGAAATGCCTGATACCCATCTGGAGGAGCGGCATTGCTTGCTGCATCCCGCCTCAGAGAGTCCCCTGAGACAGTGCCAGGCACCTGGCCAGAAGACCCTACAACAGTGTCTGGCGCCACAACCACCATAGCACCAGCAGAACTCGAGGAGCCATCCTTGCCGTCCAGGGGGCCGTGCCCAGAATTACAGCCAGATACCTCATCAACCTTAGCTGTCACAGTGCCCCAAAAGCCCGTCTGATTCCGCGGCTGCACAGTCATCTGGCAGGGAGGCAAGGTCCACAGGCCAGCCAAAGAAGCTCCAGCAGCCTGGGACCCTTTTCCCGTGGAGGCCACTGGCTTCATGCCCCCGGCATCACTACCTGAACCAATGGTAAACAGTGCAGGACCTTGATCCACTGTGGCTGAAGGAGGAGACAGGGGTGCCCCGTCTCCAGTCGCAGTCTTGGGCAATGCCTGGGAACATGAGGCGGGGTGAGTGGAGCTAGCGCAGCATGGCCCGCCTCCAGCGCGGGGAGGGACAGTGGTGCTGGTCGAGGCACAGCCCGCAGGGCCATGGTACCATCCTGCTCTGCTGGCAGGAGATGTCCTGGGCTCGCAGGAGAGGAAACCAGCACATGGAGCTGGCAGCTCACCCTGCGTCCGCACCACTCGCAGCATCCATCCCCACGCCCCACAGATCCGGCATGGGAGAAGCAGCGCTCGGAATCGCCCCTAATAGAGTCTCCTTGGGGGCACAAAAGCCAAGAATTGGCACCAGTCTCTCAGCGTGGAGCAGCGCCAGCCCGTCTTCCTTCAGAACAGCGTGTGCATGTGCAGCCATGGAGCCCAGACTCATCCCATCCCCCACTGACTCAATCTTCCTGAGAGTGGCCCGGCTAGCTCAGTGATGAGGTTTCTCTTCACTCAGGTTTTGAGACAGCATATGTTTGTGGGGTTCACTGATTTTCTTCAAGAATTCGAGTCTATCAAGCGAGTAAAGAAATCAGGGGTGGACTCTCCCCTCGGGGTTACATTCCACAGTTTATTTCTGTGAAGAGGAATCCAAAGGATGAGAGACAAAGGATTTGGGGTCTGGGGGGGTCTCTTTTAACAGGGTTTCTTGGAGGGAGGGAACATCAGAGAGAGAACCAATTATTTTTCTCAGTTAGTACATCTTACAAACTTTCTACTAATCAAGGTTACACACACCAAGATAAGAAATAACAGACACCAACTTCTTCAAATGCCCACAAAGGTGTAGGAGTATTCTCCACAGAGGGGCAGAGGGGGAGAGAGGAGGGGCTTGGTTTCCTAGCAACACGAGGGGGTGAAAAAGGGAAGGTAAGCATACCCTCTCCGTTTCTATAGCTCAGAGGCATTCTGGGACAGGAAAAACAGAGATACAAACTTCCATGTTGGAAAGAAGGGTCTCCTTGGCTAAAGAAATTTCAAGCAGCTGGAAATGCCAGCAGGGTCTTCTCTTTACTCTATCCGGCCTCTCTCGCAGTGGAGCTGAGGAGAAAAGCTTCAGTAACCATGGTAACTTGACTCCAGGTAAACAATTAGGGGAAAGAGAAGCAGGGGTGTGGGGGGGTGAATCACAGCTAAAAGAGGGGAAAAATATATTTCAAGCTATCAACTATTAACACAAACTAACTTAACAACATTCTAACAACTCTACCACAACACCCCACAGTGGGGTAAACACAGCCCAGCCACAGCGGGGACATGGGACTGTCCCTGACACCGCCTCCAGGGGCGGCGCCGCCCCCTGTTCAGGCAGCCCCCCATCACTCTGTGCTGGGAAGGCACACAAAGGAGGCAACCCCACCCCAGGCTTAAGCTCCGAGGGCACCGGGCGAGGCAGGGCTACGTCCACTGGTTCCGCAGCACCCCTGACAGTCCGCTGGCTGGAATCCAACCCTGCCCCAAACTTACACTTCCGGGGCGCTGGGCAAGGCGGGGCTACATCTACTGGCTCCGCATCACCAGGGGAGAGGGAGAGCTCCGCCCCGCTCCCACAACTGGCATCAGAGTCATCTCTCTTATCCAGGTCAGAGAGAGCAGCCACAGAACCAGCAGAGGAGGACATGCAGTTGTTCAGAGCGCAGTCACACTGCTGCCAGATCTGCAGCAGCTGAGCCAGGCGGGGGTCGTAAGCCACCACCATAGCCCAGATCAGGGAATTGCCTAATGCATCCCAAGCCGGCTTTGAAAAAACCGTCTCAACCACAGGGAAAAAAAGCTTCAATTCTCCCATAAGCATGCAATTGCTGAAAGTCAGCATCCAAGACATCAATCCGTTTCTGATCAAACACTGCACGCCACACCCCCCATAACCAGGTTCTCCATAGGAACCAAAAGCAGCCAGAGCTATAGGCTACACAGTACCCTGCAACCATCACCTGCAACACATGTCAGTGTCACCAGATGTCACTGTTGGACACGAAATAAGTCACACAGACGCAGCTGAAGGTATGATGAAGGAAACAGAAACTTTATTTCTTCTCTCACAATTTATAGGTTTCTGACCAAGGCCAGGGATTGGATGGTCAGGATAACACTTTCCTAACTGCACTGGCCATGAGAGATGTCCATCAAAAGACGTATATCAGAAAGAATGTATACATATCTATGTACTGATATTGATACTGTTCTGGGAAAGTCTTTAGAAACTATGTCAACAAGCTCCAAAAATTGAGTTTTGAGGACGACAACAAAGTACCAGGAGTCTACTTGGCAGAAGTGGTTGACGAGGATAAATCCATCATGGGATGCAACCTAACCCATGGATCAGATCATCCCCATGTGGAAGGGTTGATTGACACTGGGGCAGATGTGACAATCATACCTGAAAGGGTGTGGCCTTCACATTGGGCAAAATACAGGGTGTTGGAGGGTTAAAATTGGAAAATATCTTTAAGAGCATTGTTCAAATCTAAGTCCCAGATAGAAGATAGGCTAGTGTCTGTCCGTTTGTCACCAACTACAAGTGCCTCCTGTGGGGGAGAGACACCATGTCCCAGTGAGGAGTCAAGCTAACTATTCCTGAGACCTTCCGGGAGCCACTGTGGAGCACCCCATCCAAAAGTTAATGTGGCTGGATGATAACCCAGTGTAGGTAGATCAGTGGCCTCTGAGTAAACAAAAGCTCAAGGTGCTCAAAGAGCTTGTAGAGGAACAACTAGTCAAAGGCCACATAGTAGAAACAACCAGCCCTTGGAATTTGTAAAAAAGAAGCCAGAGAAAGATAAGTAGCACCTCCTTCAGGATTTGAGAGAAATAAACAAAAAAACTGACGACATGGGGTCACTCCAACCTGGGATGCCCTCTCCAACAATGCTCCCACAAAATTGGCAATTGGCAGTTCTGGGCATTAAAGACTGTTTCTTCCAAATTCCCTTACACCCAGCAGATGCACTACGGTTTGCTTTCTCAGTCCCCACAGTTAACCAGGAAGCCCCAGTGAAGCAATACCACTGGAGAGTATTACCTCAGGGGATGAAGTCCAGTCCCTTTGCCTCTTGTGGCGTGTAGCATCATTATTATCCCCTGTTGGCACTGAAAAAAAGAAAGCCATAATCTTACACTATATGGACGATGTACTTGTGTGCTGTCCCAATGACAAAATGCTGCAAGACACACTTGACCTAGTGGCTAAAGTTTTAACCTCTGCTGGATTCCAGCTGCAGGAGGACAAAGATCAAAGGATGCCTCCTTCGAAATACTTGGGCCTGGAGATCACTGCATGGACCATGGTTCTGTAGAAATTAGAAATCATTAGAAATCCCAAAACCCTAGTAGATCTCCATTCACTGTGCAGGTCCTTGAACTGGGTCAAACCCTGGCTAGGTTTCACTAATGAAGACCCGAGTCCCCTGTTCAATTTATTGAAAGGCGAATGAGAGCTGCTTTCTCCCACAGAACTGACTTCAGAAGCAAAAACTGCAATTGAAAAAGCACAAAAGGCCTTGACAGAAAGACAGGCACATCGCTTCAAGCCTGAGCTGCCTTTCAAATTTATTGTCCTGGGGAAACTACCACACTTACATGGGTTGATATTCCAGTGGGCTGAGGGCAGAGAGATGCACTCTTAATAATAGAATGGGTCTTCCTCTCCAATCAAAGACCCAAAACTATCACCAAGCCACAAGAGCTGATGGCTCAGCTAATCTAAAAGGCCAGGGTGAGGCTGTGGGAACTGGTTGGTTGTGACTATATGTGTATTCACCTTCCGGTCAGACCTTCCAGGAGGGAAAACACTCTCCTGAGAAATTGACCAAGGAGATGTTAGAGCACCTGCTGCAGAGCAATGCTAACATCAGCAGTTACAGTGGGGAAATATCAGTCCATGCACCATTGCACAAAATGTTTCAAGAGGAATTCCACCTCATTCCTTGCGAGAAAATGAGCCACTCAAAGCTCTTACAGTGTTCACTGATGCATATGGGACATCCCACAAGTCAGTGATGACTTGGAGAGATCCTCAGACTCGGCATTGGGAATCTGATGTTGAGTTTGTGGAGGGCTCACCCCAGATAGCTGAACTGGCTGCGACCATGAGAGCCTTTGAGAGGTTTCTGGAGCCGATCAATTTGGTTACCGATTCAGCCTATGTAGCTGGGGTACATAGCAGAGCAGGCAGTTCTCAAGAACATCGAGAATGAGCATCTCTTTAGGTGCTCTCCAAACTAATTTATTTCGTTTCAAATCGAGAGTATCCTTTCTTTGTGATGCATGTGATGTCACATACTGATTTGCCAGGCAAAATAGCAGAAGGGAACCGCAAAGCTAAAGGGCATTCCCTTGCGGCCTCAGCCAAAAAGGTACGTCCTCCAGATGTATTCCAGCAGGCCAAGCTGAGCCACCAGTAATACCATCAAAATGTGCCATGACTGATCCGTCAGTTCCAGCTGACATGGGGTCAGGTTAAAGCCATTGTGGCCATCTGTCCCAGTTGCCAGCTCCAGGCAGTACCATCGCTGGGTGTTCAGGTTAACCCCTGAGGCCTTGGGAGCTGTGAGGTGTGGCAGACAGACATCACACACATTCCCAGTTTTGGTCAGCTTAAGTATGTACATGTGAGCATTGACACATACTCAGGGGCAGTGTATGCCTCTGCTCATGCAGGAGAAAAAGCTATACATGCCAAATAAGACTTTGTACAAGCCTTTTCAGCGCTGGGGATCCCTAGGGAAATTAAAACTGATAATGGCCCAGAGTATAAATCCAAAGAGTTCCTAGAATTTGTCCAGCAGCGGGGAGTGGACCACAAAACTGGCATCCCCCGCTCCCCCACAGGTCAAGCTGTGATCGAGCATACCCACCAGATGCTCAAACAAGTCCTAGCCAGGCAGGGCAGTGGGAACATGTGGATGTCTCCACAACAAAAGCTCTGCAAAGCCATGTTTACCATCAATTTCTTGAACTGTTCATTTGAAAACATGAGTCCTCCAGTGGCTTGGCATTTTAACAGTGGTGATCAATTTGTCACAGCATCTGCCAGTTTTAATCAGGAACCCAGAAACCTGGCAGACCTAAGGCCCCTATGAACTTGTCACCTGGGGGAACGGTTGTGCATGTGTGACCACCCCTACAGGCCCTCGATGGATACCTCAGAAGTGGGTAAAGCTTTTTGTTCCCAAAAACCCAGCCCCAGGAGAGAGAGATGAGAAACAAGTGACAGTTGCTTCCAAAAGAAGTCGCTGCTGGAAAGAGCAAGAAGAAACCCTCCTAGCCTCTGGTTACTCTCTGACCTGCACACCCTGACTGTAAATATACTTTAAAAATGTTCTTTTCTTCTAGAAAAACCTACCTCACACTCAAACCCATGATAAGCCTTATCTCAGCTGTCATCCTGCTCGTGCTGAGCAGTCTGGCAGCTGCCTGGATCATCCCTCAGCCATGACAGAACATCTGGGTGACCCTGGCACAAACACTCCAGCAAGAGAATATCTGCTTGTCCACTGCAGCAGCAAAAGACCCTATGTCCACCTCTCTGGTAGGAATCCCACTGCAGGCTGGAGACTTTCCAGCCAGCTTTGATACTTCCAGGCCTAACACAGTTCCCAAAACACAGCTCCCAGCCACGTGAAAGCCATAAGTGGCGGGCTGTAGTAGTTAAGAACCCTATGGATGAGTGGTTACCAAAACTGCCCAAAGCAGATAAGGAACCCCAAGAATTAGAGCTACTGGGTTCTTCCCCCACTTCTTATTGTGTCCACTTCACTTACAACTCGCTGTCTGATACTAAACTATATCACCACATAATCTAGTATCAAGAAGAATTTAAACCTAAAAAATGGTGTAGTATGATAAGTCACATCACAGCAGACGATCCTCTCTGCTCACATCCAAAAAACCTCCCTATAGGTATATTTCTGATTTGTGGAGATAGAGCATGGGCAGAGATCCCATCTTGGCTTCAGAGAGGGCCATGTACTTTCAGGCGGGTGTCCCTGTTAACACTGAACCAAACCCAAATCACTAAGTGGAATCAGAAAGACAATTCAACCCACAAAGTCCATAAAAGAAGCACTGATATTTGGATAAATTCTGAAATTTTCCATTGGGCAAAATAAAAAAGAATTGCTGCATCCATATTTCTTCCATGGGTTGCAGCTGCCAAAGCACTAGGTGAATTGGGACATCTAGAGTGCTGGGTACTCAAACAGGCAAATTTAACATCCACTGCCCTCAGCTCCCTCCTAAGAAGATGAGGAGATCACCAGGCAGGCCACGCTCCAGAACCGAACAGATATAGATTTCATTCTGCTGCTGCACAGGCACCAATGCCAGGAATTTGAAGGACTTTGCTGCTTAAACCTGACCTTGAAAGCTCCCAAAGCCCACGTAGCCCTCCAAGAGATGAAAAACCTGATTAGAATCAGAGGACTGGTTTAGCGAGATGTTCCAAGGCTGGGGACTCACAGGATGGTGGACTTCAATAGTTAAAATAATCCTGTTTTTTGTTTTCTGTTTCTGATCGTGCTAGCATTTGGGATTGTTCGTTTGATTTGAAAAGCTCTCAGTAGTTTAATCCCCTCTACCTCAGAAGCCAACCACATAGAACTAGCGGACCAAAAGCAACCCAACCAGCCCACCAATCACGAGTGGTGGACAAACTCGTGTTCTGTGTAAAAATAAGCCCAAAACCCTATCTTTAATTTTATAGAATAAAAAAGGGTGAGGTGTTGTAATGCGTTAAGAAACATGGTATGACCTGGAGATATACTGTCTGAGATGCAGGGTGTTACTTCCTTCCCCTTGTAATGTTTTCCTATTGGTTGTAATATGCAACTTTTCCCTCTTTCCCCTCCCTTCAAAAAGCAGTGTGGGATCAGTCTCTTCCTCTTGTCTGCACCAGATCCCTTGAATAAAGCTGGGACATCATCCCAGGAAGGAAAGAGCTTCGTTTTTACCTCTAAACCTTACTATTTAGATATAACTACCCCCTTCTCTAGGCCATGGCTGGGCAGAACATGGCCCCAGGGGACTAAGGGGACTTTAATAGCAGTTGTCCCTTGACCCTGCCTTTGCACCACCCCTGTGCTCTCAACTCATTGCCTTCAGTCCTAATGCTCTGCCTTTCCTTGTCTGTATATAACCCTGGTCTCTCCTTCGTTCTCAGTTCTTTGTCCCTGGTCCCCTTGTAGGCGAGGATAATAAACTCCCTAGGAACACCATACAGGGAATGTTTCCTGTCAGTCTTTCTCGTTGACCTGCATACAATATTGCGGTGCATAAGCGCTCGGTGCTCAGAGCTATCCCTTCCCAGTGGAGAAACAAGGCTCTCAGGAAGGCGGTGGCCTTGGCAGATCCTGCCATGCTGTAGCACCAGGATTTAAGAAAGCCTTAGATCAAGGTGTGCAAGCACTGCCATTACACATTACAGAACCACCTCAAAATGTTGGCAAAGCTGTGGAGGGAACAGGGGCTCATTCCTGACAGAAGCTAAAGAAATTGTTTGTATTGGTGCTAAAACAAAACAAAATGTACAGCTTCTCCACATTTGACTGAAAACTGTGCTGGCCTTAGCTGTATATACTATATAGCTGCTGGCTATAGCTTGTATTTTCAGCTCTCAGTCAATGCGCTAGGCTCCAATGGGTGGCATGTCCAGAAGATGCTCTTTAAGCTCAGGGAAAAATGCAGGGTGTGGCAAAATAAATAAATAAATAAATAAAAATCTTTCATTTTATCTTGAAACAAAAGGGACCAAAAAGTGAACTTGATTTTGTGCAAAAGGTCTGGTGTAACTTTGGTCTGTATTGTATTATGCAACATATTTGTTGCATTACTGCACTAAATCAGATCTCCTGTGTAACATCAACTGTCTCTACTACAGTTGAGGAGGTCAGTGGTGTAAATTATTCTCATTGAGTTAATGAAATTAGAATAAATGTCTCCCTCATTATCCAGTCCAGCATAGAGAGAGTGAATGTGTGACTTAGCCAAATGCAGACCCTTAAATGCAGACAAGTAGAAAAGAAATTTAAAGAGAGCAATGGCCTTCACCGGGATTCAACCATTTTTTCAGCTGGCCTGTCTTCCCAGAGACTGAAGTCCCTCAGCGTTGTGAGGGTCAGTTGTAGCAGCATGGGTAGATGGTGAATGCTGCTACCTTCCAAAAGAGTCTCCAGGAGAAGGCTTTTGGGCAGGCATGCAGCACACACACAGTTGACACACACGCACACTGTGGATAACTTTCAATGAGTAGAGATGGGAAGGATCTTTGTTTGGAGTTCCAACAGGGTTTATTTCAACCATGCATTGAAGGGAACCAGGGATGAAAATGAATTTGGTTTAAGGGTACAGGGTTAAATACATGTAGGAGGGGGACGGATGAGAGGATAGGGGTCCAATGGAAACAGGTGAAAATGGTGCAGAGGTGGGGTTAGGGACAGGAACAACCAATAGGAAAATGGGTTGGAGCATTGCAGTAAACTGGGCTAATGGGGAAACAGGGAAGGGAGAACATTCTGGGGAATTTACAAATATGGTGGACAGGGGCTGAACTGGGATGACATAAATTTGGAGAACCAGCGGGGAACAATATATTAACATACGCTTGCAGGGATCTGTGGGAGAGAGGCCTCTCTCACCCCAACCTCGGGGTGCTATGATGTGCTATTCATCACCTCCTTTCAATGGCTGAGGGATGGGGATTTTAGTCGTAGGCCCTTGGGCCTCTACAGTGAGTAGGCTACAGAGAACAGTAATGGGAGTCACACTGGTATTGTATCTGAACTGTGTCAAGCCATCGCTATATTTTGCTAACAGTATTTTATATTTTTTTGTGGTTTTTGGTACAAATCTGTAAAATCTGAGTATAATATGTATAATCAGAATGTAATATCGGCTATCTTCAAATGAGTAAAGTTGATTTTAGTGATCACACATTCCACATGTGGAATATCTAATAGAATCTGGTGAGAGAGTATTGAACTCTGACATCTGCTTAGCTCTTCCTGTGTGTCCTGGGGTGACTTTATGATGCTTGTATCCCCAGTCATCTGTTCTGTTTAGGCTGGATATCAAGTTCTGCACCTTTAAGGTTGGTTCCAAGAGCAAAGCGGGGAAAGAAGAAGCTGAAGTTTGTTTTCAGAAACAGCACTCACTCCCCTGCATTCTTCTCTGAAGTATGTTGTTTGCAGCACAGACAGACAATGGGACAGAGCTCTCCTTTGCTTTTAGTTTTTAGCTAGTTCAGGCAGAGAAGTTCCCAGGATTGTGTGTGTTTTTCCCTTTTTTCTTGGATCTGTTCAAACCTGCTCTGGACTGAAGACCCGGACAAACACCGGGAGCTCATGCCTTCAGCCCACTGGGCCTTGGCACTTTCCAGCACTGGAGGGACTGATAAGAGACTGAGTGAGTCAAGCTACCCTCCACGACAACAACTCTTTCTGGATTTGCCATCTCTTCAAACAGCAAGAGGTTTTATTGTTTAATATGATTCTTTTTTTTTTTTATGCTTGTGGATACTTTGCTTGTTAAATAAACAATTTTTTCCACTTTTCTCCAAGGAAATATTTTCTCTAACCAGTTGTTGGAGTGGCTGCTTGAATTTGCTTTCTGGAGGGATGCCATTTGGAGGTTTTCTCCCAGATTTGCTCTAAACCAGGACATAGTGATATCTACCTTACCTTCATATCAACACTATTCCTAACGGCTCTGTGTATTGCTTAAAAAATTTAAATATCTTCCGAAGTACCATTTATTGTGGGTTTTTTCAGCTTCAGGAAATCTGAGTAACACAGTGGAAGATGAACTTCAATGCTGCTAAATCTAACATAGTCTGAATTCATGTCTGTAATTTGAAGCATTCATATATAGAATTTCTCTTTTACTATAAGAAATGTTACGAAAATTATTAAAGAAGTGTTTTGGTGGACACTGTAAAACCATGATATGTGGTATAGCAAAAGTCATATTAAAAAAAACCTGACCAAACAAGAAGTCATCATCATCAAAACCCACAAAACAGTAAAAGTGAAGATTGATATCACTCATCCATACAAATGACCAAAGGCAAGTCTCTTTCACTCAGTCTCCAGGAGTAACCTTGAGGGGCGTTCCCACTCATGGAGGAATCTCCAGACACAGAGTTCAAAATCAGTTTCAGGTATATTATTCTTTGAAAGGTAGAAATACACTAATACAGACAGATAATTTAAACAAAGAATTACCTTGAAATAAATTCAGATGGATAATATAAGTATCTACTTTATTTATTTGAGATTTTAGACAAATGCTAAATTATGTTAAGGACTTGCCGATCAGAATTTAACACTAAGATGCTGTATATACCTCATATGCTTCTATAGATTCTGAATGCAAAAAGTAAGCAGGGAATGGAGCTTTTGTGAAACTAAGTCACACAGGCTTTTCAGTCTGGCCTGAGAAAGCATGAGAAAGAATCCAAAAGAATCCAAACAGTCCTTGATAAAGGACAACAATCTTAACAGGTGTTGTTTAGGAAACAGTCACGGGGTAGTGTTCTACTTAACCAATGATGGTGGATGTGTTGCTTTAATGGCCAGTGAGAGTTTTGCCTCTTGGACCTTCTTGAACATGCGTGTAAAAGAAGATTAAGAATAATAAACTTTGCTCTCTTGGACAATGACACCATGGGAGTCAGTGTCGTGCTTATTGCCATTCCTAATATAGTGAGACATGCTTTCATCATAGTGTCTGAAAATTTTTTAAATAAATTCTTCAGAATGTTTCTGAGTTTCACTTGGTCATTGCATTCACATTGTGGAGTAAAATGGCAATTGCAATTACTAGGACTTACATTGTGATATTTGCTATATTTTTAGTCTCCATATGGCTTTAAAGGAAGTTTATTGAAGACATTTGGAGTTATTTTAGTTTGGGATTTTTTTTGTTTGTTTGTCTTGTTTTTTCCCTGATTAATGTCATATTGCAGCAACTTGAATAAACTAAGTTTTTTTTCATATACTTCAACATAAGAAATCAAAAATCTTGCTTCCTTGGCATTAGATCAAGAGGAACAAACAAACAAACTAAAGGTTTTGAAATGTTGTTTAGTGCAAGTGTGTTGAATTCAAAATGTGATGGCTTTTCCTTTACTACCACCACAAAATGTTAGTGGTGTCAAGGCAATCCCTTGGACAGTTGTCATTATACTTTCTGCTGGTGTGTTGTTGGAACCCTGGACATAGAGAATTTCATGCTTTATGTGCTGACAGGCACAGACCCACAAGAAAACACTGTGTTTGTCCTGAGGCCATGGAAAAGGCTTCCAAAATTAATAGATAGAACTGAAAATGTGAGTGTGTAAGTTAGATAGAATTGTATTAAGTCACTGGGTAAGAAAGTTAGGGTTTAGGGTTTAAGTTATATTAGTGAATAAGAGACAAGATGGAGGATTTAGGGCCTTGTCACTTTCTCTTTTTTTTTTCTTCTTCATCCTCTTCTTCTAGGGTTTTTGTGTAATATTAAGTGACTGGATGGAAGAATTCACATTGCAGGACACAGGTGTTTGATTATTGGGCTATAAGTGAAAATAAGTTACTTCGCATTTCATTACTGGGCAAGTTGAGAGTTAAAAGACCTTGAAGAGATACTTTGCTCTCCATTTTGTAGCATGTTAGCTGTCATGGAGTGACTTTACCTTTAAGATAGCTTTGGGAGCTAAGGAAGTTGAAGCTGCTGGTGGCTGATGGGAGTCTTTTCTCCTGACCAATTATTGGTAATTTCTAAGAATTGACAGTTTTGACCATTGAAAAGTGAGATCAACTTGTCGAACACCCATTTAAAATGTAAAGCCAGAGCTCTCTTGTTCTCTTTGTTTCCTGGCTGTGAAAGGTAACAGAGCTTTAGCTGGCTCCCATCCCCTGCCCAGGCTTTGCGGCCCAGGCAGGGGCTGGGCTGAGCCTGCCGCAACTCCTGGCCAGGAGATGGGGCCTGCAGGGCTTCCCCCTGGGCTCTGGCCGGGCCAGGCCAGTCCCTGGCTCGGCTGCAGTTTTTGCCGTGACTGAATTCACCAGAGACTGCCGAGTAAAGAAAGAAAAAGCTCTTGACCTGCGGCAGGCTGAGACAGTGACCACACTCTGCAGAGCAGCCATGAAGAATCTTCCATCACAGACAGCTCCAGCTGCTGCTCTGGCAGAGATCACAGAACCATCTACAAAGCCTGGGCAAGATTTTAACCTTTTCATTACCCATATGAGACTTGCAGATTAATCCTTTTTTCCAGAGAAAGAAAAAGAGAGTAATCAACATGTAAAGAGACTTTATAAACTATCAGAGACAGTAAAGAAAAAAATTAAGCTTCAGAAAAGGTAGAGAATAAGGAGATGCTTTATAAGCTGAAATATTTTTCTGTTAAAGCTATGGAGATGGACAATAGTGTTCTGAAAAAACTCCTTTAATTCATGATAGAATATATTGGGAGGAATGGAGTGTTCAAAGTGTGGATTTTGAGCAAAAAGTGGAGTAATTGTGATACAGTGAGGTGCTGGAACAGGGTGAGACAAAGTAATAGTTGAAGATTTGAGGCCTTGAGAACCAATGAGAAAACTGTTTCCAGGGAAGCTCACAGAAACAGATGAAGAGAACTTTTGCCTTTGAATAACTCATCCTTAAAAATGACATCCCTAGACTCATTGACCCATAACACACCTCAGAGTGATGTGAAATGGGAGGAGTGAACTGATGACAGGATTTCTGGGCAGCTGGCATCAGAAAAATAGAGAGCTATAACAGAAATAGCTTTCTTGTGGAAAACTCCATAGATTAGCAGAAGAAGACTTCTGTTTCTCTACAAAGACTGATGAAAAGACTCTAGCAGGAATTGGGACTGTTTTAAACACCAAAGTTCCAAAGTTTTTTTTGTCTCTATATTGTCATGTGAACAAGGGAATGGTGGGTAGTGGAGGATAAAAGGGTTTTCTGGAAGTTTATTCTGGTGTTCCTATTCTTGTAGTTTAGTTAATAAATTTTCTTTATTCCCTTTTAAGTTTTAAGCCTGTTTTGCTCTTGTTCTAATCCATATCTCACAGCAAGAAATAAGTAATTTTTTAGTTACTGCTTTAAAACCACAACATTAGCCTAGTATACATAGCTCCTGCAATGATGTCTGCCCTCAGTCTCCTCTTTGCCAGGCTGAATACAGCAAGTGACCTCAGCCACTCCTCATAAAGCTTCCTCTCAAGAATCTTCACCATCTTCATGGACACTCTCTAAGAGCTAATGTCTTTCTTATACTGTAGTGCCCAAAACTGTTCCCAGAACTCAAGGTGACGTTGCCCCATTGCAGAGCAGAACAGGATAATCCCTTCCATTGCCTGGCCAGCAATGCTGGCCTGATGCTCTGCAGGACATGTTTGGTGCTCCTAGCTGCCAGGTTACTGCTGGCTGCTCCTGTGCTTTTAAGATGCGGTGGTTATGAAGTGACCAGCACTGATGGACCACAGCACCTTCTAAAGCGTTTTCCCAGGATCTCACCAACTAGCTCCCTGAGCAATCTGAAGTCTGCTCTCCTCATGCATAGCACTGAAGTTTTGCTGGAACTTTTCCTTCTGTCGACAGAGATTTTAAACTGTATTGCTTCATGCTTGCTGTGGCCAAGACCAGTAGCCACTTCACTTCCAAGACCACCTTAAAATTTTCTGTTATGCTCCCCTCTTTGCCTGGCTGTCTTGATTTACTCCCACTTCTGACATCAAAGATGTCCCATTCCAGTTTTCCTCAGGGGGAAAAACTTATCAGATTCCTAAGATGAAATTAGATGCAAACAAGATCAATATTATACCTGTGAACCATTTCTTGATAAGGATAAAAAAGAAGCCCCTAAAAGAGACAATAGAAAAGGCAGAAACAAAAGAAGAAAAAAGGAGGAAAGAGTTGGAGAGAAAGACACAGAGTGTTACTCCCATGGCTCTGGTAATGCCCCATGGGTGTTTGGTGCCTGGTGTGCAGGCACTGTGAGCGTGGACAAGGATGTGACTGATGCTCAGTAAACAGCATGGCTCCTGTGTTCGATGAGCACAGAACACTGAGGAGGTTCAGTTCAGAAAAGGAAATGGAACAGTAGCTAGGCTACTGTTTATAGTGACATTACAAATACTTTTGTCTGTATTGTCTAAGCAAATAAGCAGTTTATTGTACACTGGGCTAGAAAAACTTCCTGCAGACCTCAGAACATTTAGAAAACATGCACTTACTGAACAAGTTCCTATACTTTTTCAACTCTGCTTCTGCTATGCAGGACATTTCTAAAGTTCAGTGGGGGTGAGGAAGTGAGTTTTACTTATATAAGAATAGTGGTTTTGCTCCAGGGTGAAGCACCCAGTTCTCTCAGCCTTCCCCCTTCGGAGAGGAGCTCCATCCCTCTAATCACCTTGGTGTTCCTCCTGTGCACTCTCTCCAGCAGCTCCATGTCCTTCCTGTGCTGGGACCCCAGGGCTGGAGGCAGCCCTGCAGGTGGGGTCTCACCAGAGCGGGGCAGAGGGGCAGAATCCCCTCCCTCCCCTGCTGCCCACGGGGCTCTGGATGCAGCCCAGGACACACTTGGCTCTCTGGGCAGGGCAGCTCTGGATCTGTTCATCCCCAGCCTGGGTCTGGGATTGCCCAGACCCAGGTGCAGCATCAGCACCTGGTCTTGTTTAACCTCATGAGATTAAAGGAAAAAATAAAGTGGTATTAGTACCTTACAAAACTCTGTCCAATAGCTTGTCCTAAGGAGGGAACATCCTCCTTCAGGTCAGATGGTAAACATGTCATACTGGCAAGAGCTGCTTTGCAAGATACATTTATAGATATTAACAGCTGTGTAATATATGCAGCTATACACACAAACAGAAAGCACAGCTTACCAGTCTGTTGAAATTGTGCACGAAGTAGTAATATTCTGTATTATTAAACTTTTCCCAAAAATGCTACTTATTCCTCTCTCATAGAACATACCAGCTCTCCTTGATGCACTGTTCTCTGCAAGATAGACTGAGTAAACAGGTGTTCCAATGCTGCAGTTACAGTCCAAAAAAATAAGTGTGGGGAGATAGGGCCCGGCGGTCGGAAGATATCGTGGTGTATGGAAAGATAGAGTTACCCCCCTCCTCAATAGTTTATGGTAATTACCCCCATAATTAGCCAATAGCACCTAGCTGTGATGAAAGCAGATGGGAGTGACACTGTGACCCTAGGTTATAAAGTGTCAAATTCTTCACCAATAAATGCCATTTTTGCCATCCATCACATTGGTGTTGTGTGCAAATGGACCAAGTGACCTGGGATTGGTCACCGTGCCGTTCCTGAACCAGGTCCTCTGCCTCGCAGAAGGCAGCATAAAACCAGATCTAAATTTTCTTACAAAATACAAATACAATACAAAAGTATTTGTATTTCAATAATAATTACAAAATCTTGGAAATTGTTCTTTAAAATGTTATTGATAATAAAAAGTGAATGTTGTGAGGAAGGTTAAATTTAACTTTTGATCTGTATAGTCCTGTACAAGATATATATATTAACTTGATGTACAATACGTAAAAAAACCAAAGCTCCATGCTTGGTTTACATAACACGTTTGTGGTCACATTACAGAAAATAATATTTTTCAGAACATTCCAGGGTACAATAATTGAAGCTTATATAGTGCACCTAAATTACTTTTTTTACAGAAGTATCTCCAGTAGTTCCATTTTATTGCTCACTTATTAAATTCCATGCTATATAACAAAATTAAGCACCAGTTCTATTGGATAAACCCCACTGTATTACAGGTGGGTTTAGACAATTAACAGTTCATTGCTGGGTTTTTATTATTGTTTTAGACTCCTATCTCCACAAGTCCTGTATATTTAGTGTGAACATGAAACTAGTAAAGTTTATAGAATATGCAAAATATAAAACATAATATGGTCATTATGTTTTATAATTAATTCCAAAAATAGGTGAAAATAGATCTAAACAGGAAATACTAACTCTAGAACTGAGGTCAAATAATCTGACAAGCAATAATTAGCATTTTATCCCTTAAAATGATATTAAGGTCAATCTGTCTGACCTCAATGTGAGGGAAGGCTATGGAGATCTTCACAAATGCTAGATGGTGCATAGAGAACAGCCAGGGGATCAGGATTTGTGAAAGGTACATCCTGCTTGATCAACCTGGTCCTATGATAAAAGGACTCATTTGGTGGATGAAGGAAAGGCTGTGGGTGTTGTCTGCTTGGATTTAGTAGTCTTCAACACTGTTCAAAATGATAAGAAAACCTCAAAACTTTGAACTATATATATATATGTGCACATGTCTGGGTCCTGGTTGATGGCAAGTTGAAAGTGAATCAGCAGTGCCCTGGCAGCCAGGAGGTCCAACCCTGTCCTGGGGTGCATCAGACACAGCATTGCTTGCAAAGTTAGGAAGGGGACTGTCCTGCTCTGGGCCCTCCTCGAGTGCTGGGGGCAGTTTTGGGTGCCACAATATGGATGTACATTAACTACAGTGTGCCCAGAGGAGGGAGATCAAGATGACAGAAGGTCTTAGAGGCAAGAGCTTAGAAGGATGAGATCACTTGGTTTGTTCATCCTGGAGAAGGCTGAGGGTGACTCCACCATGGACTGCAAGTTCCTCAAAGAGGGAAGTGTAGGCAGGGGTACTGGTATCCTCTCTCTGGGAGCACACAAGGAAAGAGAATGAAGCTATATCAGAGAAAATTTAAATTGGACATTGGGAAATGGTTCCTCACTGAAACAGTGAAAGGTCACTGGAATAAGTTTCCCACTAAAGTGGTCATGTCATCAAGCCTGTTAAAGCTAGAGTGTCTGGATGAGGGCCTTAGTCATATGGTGCAGTTTTAGGTAGTCCTGTGAGGAGCAGGGAGTGCACTGAGTGATTCTTATGGGTCCCTTCCAATGTAAGATATTCTATGACTCTCTCTCCATATAGCCTAATATTGAAAATGTTTTATATAATTCAGTAACAAACTAATACTGAGTCTAGTCCTATCAGAAAATGCCATGACAGTAAAACTGTTAGAGATGTGGTTAAAGTAGCAACCAACACAAAAATAATTTATTTTTACACAAAGTGATACATTTAGAGAAAAATAAATATATTTAGAGACACATATATGAAATTATGAATTAAAGAAAAAAGTGAATGAGGTAAGACATTCTGTTGGATCAGTCGTAACATGATAAGAAAGAAATGTTATCTGAAACTTAAAAGAGGTGACTAGAGAATTCATTGCCAAAATAGAGGAACCACCCTAGGGAGATTCAAAATAAACCAAGTACAAGTACTGAATCATAGATTTATTTAGAGAAGACCTTATTGGAAAAGACCTCTAGCATCATTGGCTTCAACCATTCACTCTTCAGTAACAAGTCCACCACTAAATTTTGTCCATAGATGCCACATTTACATGTCTTCTCAATAAATACAGGAATAAAAAAATCCCTCAGTCAGAAAATTGCCAGAGTCTGGAACAGTTGATAGAACGCATTACTGTTTACTGTACTGTCTTTTTCCATTTCTATTGATACTGTCTAGTTCCACTCTTGAATGATAACAGAAGGAAGCAGAGGGAAAACAGCTGGACCTAGAAGGGCTGTCTAAAAAATAATTTTTATTGTTCTGTTGGACATAGACAGAAGAACAAGAAGGAAATTAATGATATTTCTTTATTATAGCATTAAAATAAATGTCTTTGAAAAGAGTTGCAATACCCACTATATATTCTTGATGAATTCTTTACTCTTTTTTTTTTTTACTCTTTTTTTTTTGGGGTCCAGATACAACATATTGCTAAGTCCCTAAATGTCCCACTCCACCTTTCAGGTCCATTCTGTGATCTTTTTGCCTTGTTTTCCTTCCAATGATTGCTATTTAATGAAAGCCCACAAAAGTGTCTTTGGTGACTAAATTTCTATCTCTTTATCTATGGAAGCAGAGAAGTCCATTGACTCATTTTATTGTTCAAAAGCTGTCCTTCAGCAAGAATGTGCCTTTCTTCATCAATACTTTGTTTAGTAGTCCAACTAATTTTGAAAATTTAGCAGAAAAGACTAATTCCCACCTCCTTCTTTCTAGATTTATCTTTGTTACTTGAACACCAAATACTACTTGAACACAGAGTGTTCAGCTTCAACCCCAAATAGCAGATACTTGTCCAGTGGATAAGTGCTAGATCAGTTATAAAGCAGAAGCAGACCATACTGAAGAGACCTTCTCTTAATTTGAAGGAACTCCCTTCATCAGAAGTTGTTACATCTCATAGGAAAAGAAAAGCAATTGCTTTAACTATACCTCCCTCCTATCCAGGGCAGAAGATCTTAAAAATATCTTTTCCCCTTTTACATATCAAGCTGGCATAGAGTTACTACTACAGAGCTGTCGTTCATTGTATTTTGTTTGTCAGAAACCATAATTTGGTTGGGTCACCTATGAAGATTAAGTGAGAAGAATGTACATTTTGCCATGGAATTTTCAAAACTCACATTAGAAATCTGAAATATGGAAGCTGCTTTAATTAAGAATTCTGCTACAAGTAGACTTACTTGTTTTGGGGCAGGAATACTACCTCTTGTACTAGTAGGAAGAGAAGGATTTTAAAATAGTAATTATGAAAAAAAAAAGGATAAAAACATGGGAAATTTCTATGGCACTTGTAATTTCCAGACAGTATCTGGAAATACTAAATAAGATATTAATAAAAATACTAAAGATATTAATACTTAATACTAATAAGATATTAATAAAATACTAAAAAAGAAAACAAAGAAAAAAAATTAAATAAACCTGAATACAAATGATCTCTCACACTGTTTCTCTAGGAGATATTCAGGATCAGGATCTCCTCTGCATATGAGGAGCACAGACTGTAGGCTGCTCAGAGAACTAGTCAGTGAGGTCCCTGAGAAAATATTTTATAAGGTTCTGGGGCCCATCATTACTGGTCACTTTTTAAGCACCACCTTCTCAGCACAGGATTTGGCAATTCCAAAATGCTAGAAGTCAAGCAGGTGAGAGAGAAGGTTAGCTTGAACAAGCAGGGATCTTTGAAGCTAAGGTGACAAAAAGGAAAGTGAAAGCAAGGTTGGATGTCATGGGAGGAATACAGAGATGCTGCTCACCACTATAGTGAAAAAATTGTGCATCCAGAGCTCAGTTGGCTAGGGCTCTGGCAACAGTAAAAAGAGGTGTTAAAAACATGTTAACAGCTAAAGGCAGTGTAGAAATAACTATTAGAAATAACATTGGCCAGTCACATCTTGGGGAGGGTCTCCTCATTGAACAGGGACTACAAGCAGAGATGTTTAAAACTTCTTTGCTTTGAAACCAAGGGAATGACACAAAGCTGTGTCAATGGAGGATTAAGCTGTGTAGGGCCAGGAATTGGATTCAATGATCGTTGTGGGTCAATTCCAATTCAGCATATTCTCTGATTCTGTGGTTCTGTAATTCTATGAAAATCACAGTCAAGAACTAAGGATTAAGCAAAGATGATGATTAAGAAAATGATAGATGGGTAAGTTTATGTCTTGACTCAGTCACTAATGCTCATCAGACTTCCCAGCCTCAAAGGCAGGGTGGGTATCATTCCACTAATGTGTAACACTGAACTCACACTAAATCCACCAAATACTATCAGAAGATTATTTCTTTGTCCTCTTCCTTACAAACACCCCTTGTTTTTTTTTTCAGAACTGCAACCACCACTTATTTTTGCCAGCATAACATTTTGCCCAGGAAAGCAAGCTGGAAAGATGACCAGGTTAAAGTTATATCTGAGAGGCAGTTAAAGCTTTGAAGAATGCAATAACTGCAGCCTGAAGTTACTGAAAAACTTCAGTCGTGTCATGTATGTTCTATGTGGGCTGTTCTATTCTGATCTGGAAGCTTAAACAAAAAATAAATATGGAATGCCAAGACATCCTTTTCACAGCAATTTTTTCCAACTTTGCTTTACATGGTTGTTTTACAGCCAAGTTTCAGATTCTTGTTTATTGTCTATTTTATTATGAGTTACTGTATGTTTTGTATTTTCTCCTAATAGTAAAGTTGCTTTCCCATTTATACAAATACAAAGAAAAAATGTAAGAAGGAAAGTTTGCAGCACATAGTGCATATTCAGCCTTTTCTGTTCAGCAGAATGTATGGAACTGTTCAGTATTTGCTGTTCATGGAAATTGCAGGTACCAGGACTATCTGTGTGAGGTTCTTCCTTGTGTACTGAGCTATGCAGTCACATTGACATGGTGGTGAGCTTGGATTATAACATCTTTTTTTTCCAGCAGTAATTATCAATTTTGCCTTAATATGACATTCATGGCAGATGTATTTTTAGTTAAATCAGAAAAAGAGCAGATCTGATTTCCAGCTGCTTGCTACATACCATGACAATGCATTCATTAAATCTTGTATTAGGACCATTAGCTGGAAGGTAGGACGTATATACTAGTGTATACTAGTTCTAAAAAAACTAATAAGATATACCTGGAGATGCATTTTTAAGCATCTGTAGAAGCTTACAAACAGAAACTCAGGTAACCCTAGATGTTGGGTGTTTTGTGAGATAGACAGCAACCATTTGGGGATGTACACATTCTAAAATCTGGACTTCTGTCCTAAATACAACTTTATCCTTGCAGGTTCTACCTCTGTCTCAGTGTTATCAGCCTTGTGATGACATCCTGTGAGATTGATTGTGGCTACCCCTATGTTCTCAATGCCTTTATGAAACAGGAAAATGTGTTTCTGAACTGCTCCATTATGGTATTAGAAAGCATTATGGCATTAGAAAAGCCATAGTGTTTTTATTGTTTTTCTTAAACTAAAAAGAAAGTGTGTATCTTCATCAACAAGCTTTTTTGTAGATGTGATATCTACAGCTGGCATGAGACATGAAATTAAAACAGGCCATTACTGAACCAAGAAAAATGCTGACTCACGGCTGCCCCCATTCTGTTGGAAGCCTAGAAGGTATTTCCAGAAACAAAGCATGAGGTGTTTGAGTGAGTTGCGCTTAAGAAAAGAATCCCAAATCAAAACACACTTTTGTCCTGTAATGTGGAGACACAGTGTTATCTACTGTAAAATATAGGTATTATAAATTTGTCTGTGGTAAAAGTATAAAATTATGCCTCAATGGATGACTTAAATCAGCCAGGAATTAAGGTGGTCATTAGTGAATGTTGGAAAAAAAGACAACCAAGACCATATCCTAACTTTTCTTTAACCTCAGACTGCAATCATGTTGTTTCACAGGAAAATGCAGGACCAAGCAAAAGCAAAAATACTTCCAATAGTACCCAGAGGTTGTTCCAACCTTTCCAAAAAAACTGATAATCAAAATAAATTTGAATACATTTGCAATATTCTGAAGATAAAACTGTGATAATATAAAAGTAATGAAAGGGAAGAACTAAAGGATGAAATGGCTTATCTCAATATTTTGAGCATGGCAAGAACAGCTACAAATTTGTATTTTCTTGTCAACTGCTATTGAGATTTCAACATTAATTTTAATGGAATGCAACTCTGAATACAAAAACATATAGTAGCCTATAAAAGGGTGCTTGTGTCCTGTCCTCAGCAGATTATTTTTTTACATTTTGCATGTGTTTCCAGTGTTTAAACTCATGTTTTTATAGGAGCTACATTTTTAGAAAACATGAGTTTGCTATCTTTTGTCCCAAGACCTGAAACAGGCTAACAGGTTCCTGGCATTCTGAAATATTTACTACTTTCTCTGAAATTAACTCCAATACTATGTAAAAATAAACCCCAACAAAACAACAACAACCCCAAACAAACAAAACCACAAAACCAAACAAAAACAAAGCAACAAAAAACAGTATAGCATAGAATTTTTGTTTCTTAAATTTCTGTACTGGTGGGCCCTTGAAAAATTCATCTTCCCAGTTTCCTCTGTTCATGCAGATATTTTGAATGCCTGCCAAACATGCAGCATCAGGATGTGATGCTTCCCACAGCTTTTGTGCAATTTGCACCCACTACATACACTGTACCTGACAGAGACTTAAGTTTCCTGCTGGGAATAGGGACACAAGTGCTGCATGGTACTACACCTGACAAGAGCTCTGGTGCTGGTGAACTGTACACCACTACAATGTTTTAATTTGCCAAAGGAAATAAAAGGATGGTGACATGTTATGTTTCAGATTTTACTCCTTTTTAGTCCGTGAAAACAATAAATCTGATTAGCAAGAAGCTTTATAGAGGGAAAATCTGAGGCTAATACTGTAGAAAAAAAAGTGAATTTTGTTCAAACACAATTTTTTTTAAGCAAACAGGCAGCAGGGTTGAACTGGAAGTGTTAAAAGAAGTAATCTTTATCATCCCTTTCCCTCTACAGAGAAAACAAGAAGATGCAATTGTTACTGTTCTGCATCAGATGCTGACAGTTACAATTTGACTTCCATTTTAATTTTCTGCTACGAATATGCTGATCTCAGCAAACAAATTTACTGCTTTTAAAAATAAATTCCCATTAGGATCATATTTTTAAAGAGCAGCAATGGCGTATTCTTGTGTTGCCAGATCATGTAGTCACTACAGTCTGGTTAATTTAATAGTTCAGGAGTATATGCATGGGGAGGGGAAGAAGGGGATCTCAGTTTGTCCATCTCAATTACTGTTACTCTCTGAAATAAGAATATCCTTTCTGAAATTAATTTACTTAACCCAAACTAGACCTGGGTCCCTGTGATAATAACAAATGAACACTTCAAATGCTAGATAGTGGAATCACAGAAGGCCTTGTATTTTACTTCAAGTTAAAGCTCAGGATTACCTGAGATCTGCATTGCCTCAAGTTGCCTGAACAAGCACAAGCTGTTAGATAAATGCAGTTGCTTCTACCTTGAGTGTTTGAAATGGAGCTCAGGTACCTCTACATTGTACTTCAGTTGGACACACACATAGATAGTCCCTTCAGATATCTCATTAAGTGAACTTATTTTTCAGATTGCAGAGAACATAAGTCTTTTAATAGAAACACTCTGAAGAATCTCCATAGTAAAACACATGGCTCATGTTAAAATAAGGAATATGCCATTTTCCTAATAATGTTATTTTACCATCTACAAGTGATGTTACGCACTATTCTAAAAGAACGTTATTGTTTAGACAAATAATTATGGACCTAATGAGCACATTTTTTCTAATGGTTTTTTTTCCTCACCCCAAAAAGTGAATCCTCCCTATTTCTAATTCCATATAACACATTACAAGTACCACTTTCTAAACCAAATAATAAAATAGAAATGCAAGAAAAATATTTTGTCTGACATACATGATGTGAAAAAGTTAGGAGATAAATTAATAGCTAGCACTTTGCTAGTTTCAATATGAAAGTGAAAGTCAACAGAATACATATTGTGTGCACCAGGAAATCCATGCAAACTACTATGGAGTTCAAGATGAATGAAATGCCTTCAAAGTAACTATTCAAAGAACAGAGTCTTATAAACATGACACTACCTACCACTCACTGTGTGTAAGATTTCACACTTTTCCCCCAGAGCACAGAACAACAGCATTAAGCCCTATAGAGCCCAGGTCAGTTCTGCTGCTGTTTTAAAAGCCACAGTACTGGCAGACACTGGCTACATATATATAAAGTACACAGACCAACAAATGGAAGAATTGACTACATCACTGTTGTCAGTCTGGCTTAGCTGGATAATTCTTCACAATGAAGCAAACCTAATCACAGCGGCCATACCAATTTTAATATTGCACTCTGTGTACACAAGGGATATAATCTTGGATTGAGACTTAAGTCTCAAATGCCATCACAAAACAATGTACAAAACACAAGCCTCCTCAAACAGTGAAAATTAAGAGTAAGTTCCAAAAGACCCATTAACACATAGTTATAAAGATGCAAGGTACTACATAGAATGTCCACCAAACCTATCACACAATTTTTTTCCATAATCATTCCTGCACCAATTTCATTTCTTCTTTCTGTGACTTCTCTTGCAACTGACTTTATGGTACAATAATCTTCATTAGCACGTAGCAAATAATAATATTCTAGCAGAATAGGAAACAACACTAGTGCAAAGCTAGTTGAATATAAAAACACCTAACTGGAATGTGTAAATTACTTTTTCCCTTTTTATTGAGTTCTACTATCATGGGACTACACTTCTTATATTCAGTAACAATGTGCTAAAACTTACCTTTGTGTTTCCAATTCACCATTACTTCTGTAGCTTTTCTATGTAGACGGCAACATCTTAACTCCAGCATTTGGGACAGATGTTCTACTAGATCAAATTCTATCCAGTCCGTATTCATTTCCATCACAGTTTATTGCCCACAAACTGTTGCTCTGTGGCTTAAGGGCTTCAACATGCATATCAACCCATATGCAATCCCATTATGTGATATACTCTCTGGTCCAGTAGAGAAATATCTGTAAATATTTCATACAGTTACGATAGCAGCTGCTCATTATGGTTTGTGAGTTTTGCAGAAATTTAATTTAAAAGTTCTCATGATGTTCCAAGCAGTTTTATGTTTGTTCTTTTAATTAAAAGGGGGAGGGGGGAAAAGAGCAAATTTTTTTTCTAGGTTAATGTATGCAGGCTCCAGCAACAGGAGTCTCTCCTGCTACAAGCATCCTCAAAAAAAAAAGTCTCAAAAAAACCGAACTAGGAAAAAAGTCATGCATAGCAAAGAGTAAAAAAAAATTTAAAAGCTCAGCCACATTAGTAAGTGAAACTGTTATTTGACAACATGCATTCCACACATCTGTAACATTCCAAATGCATCCATTATAGCAATTTTAGAACAGCAGGGTTCTGACCTGACTTACAAATGCTTTAGAATTACTTATGCACAATGTACAAATTCAAAGGAAAACCACAGAAAATTAAAATAGTTAGCACTATTACCTGTTGGTTGTTTCCCATCTTACCTGCTTAGTCTTCTGGTATTTGACTGTTGCAATCTGAAGATTTTTTACACAGCATTTTTGGATAGCATGTAGGCACCTTAATACAGTGCTGGTTGAGTATAATGCAAGAAACCTCAGAAAGCATGTATCATTTGTTTTTCACAAATAATCTCAACTGTTTTTGAGTTTTCATGCCTTGGAACAGGAAGAAACCAAACAAACCTACAGCCCAGTGCTACAGGCTGGGGGAAGAGTGGCTTGAGAGCAATTCAGTAGAAAGAGACTTGGGGGTGCTGGTAGACAGCAGCTGAACCTGAGCCAGCTGTGCCCAGATGGCCAAGACAGGGAGAGAACCAATGAGTTACAACAAATCAACATACAATCTGCAAAGGTCTCTGGGTGGGAGACTTTCTCACCCTGAGCACAAGTACCTTGCTCAAGGGCTGGCTCTCCAGGGGCATGCCATAACTAATTTGCTGGCCGATTCTTCAGCCCCCACACCTTAAGCAAGGAGGGAACTGATAATAATAGGTCACATTTGCCTTAGTTTTTTGGGAGATCAAGTTAAAGACATTCCTCATTGATGTGCTTATCAAATGATGGAGCATCCAAAGGAAAACAGAGCCATACCCAATGTTGTTAAAATGCTAACTAGAAAGGAAACTAGTTATGCATATGACAGACACAGCCCTGAAAGAGGGTAAATAATTTTTATAGCATCAGAAAGATAACTCTTTTAAATTCCACATAATGTATCTTTTTTCATTGTAGCTATCCTCCTGTGCTGGTTTTCCCTAGACTACAGTTAGTTTTCTTTACAGTATCTGGAATGTTATGTTTTGGATTTGTGCTGAAAACAGCATTCATAACAGGATGTTTTAGCTATTACAGAGCAGGGTTTGCACTGAGCCAAGGCTTTTTTTGCTTCTCCCTTCACCAGTGAGCAGGCTGGAGGTGCACAAGGAGCTGTGGGACACAGCCAGGACAGGTGACCCCAGATGACCAAAAGGATATTCCAGACCATATGGCATCATAATTTACATACAAAGTTTGGGGAAGAAGATGGAAGGGGAGGATGTTTGGAGTGTTTGGCTTGTCTTCCCAAGGCATCATTACATGTGATGTAAACCTGTTGTCCTGGGGGTGGCTGAACGCTTGCCTGCCCGTGGGAAGGGGTGAATGAATTCCATGATTTGCTTTCTTTGTATGTGTGGCTTTCACTTATACTTATTAAACTGCTGTTATCTCTGTCCAAAGGTTTTTTCACTTTTACTGTTCCAATTCTTTCCACCATCCCACCAGAAGGGAGTAAAAAAGTAGCTCTGTGTGGCTTAGTTGCCACATGGGGTTAAACCACAACACCTACATACTGCAATGTTCCCATTGACAGATTTATTTCCAGATTTTGTGCCTATGCAATCATAGACTGTATGTCTTTGTGTTCTGGTAGACACAATAACTGATTTACAGGTCATTAACTTGACTAGAACACATCAGCACTAACACACTTTATCTCCTGAATGAATTTGTCTGTCACATTTTCAGCCTGCATTTGTTTTGTTTCAATTCATATCTCCTGATGTAATTTTTTAACACATTTATTTGCCAATATCCTGCAGGAACTGCTTCAGCTCACTTATTGCATGTAATTACTTCCATTTTGGAGCCTCCATTATCCATAGCCTGACAGCTTGCCATTTGAGGGAACAGCAACAGATGATTGAGAAATGTGAAGTGCAAAGGTGAAGATTTGGATTTGCATTAATCAGCAGGGTTTTTCTAGTCTTTGAAACCAAACTCTACATCAAGCCAATTAAAACATGACAAGTAAAGCACTTTTTAAAAGTGACTAAGTATGAAAAGAATTTCTGAAACACACTAATTTTCTATCTCTAGCTTGCATTTCTATCATAGATCAGTAATTTCTTACCAGGTTTATAGGTTACCAAATCCTTTCAATTTTGTGACAATAAGTTCTTCCAACTGGATATATGGTACACATACCACATATTAAACAACTATTTTGCAATTTGTCTAAGCATCTGGATTTCCTTTAAATAAGCAGCAAAACTTTCACTGACTTCAGACCTCTACTTTATGATTTATTTTTCCATAGAAATTAAATACTTCCTTCATTTTGTATCTTTAAAGACAATCTAAGAATAAAATAGTGGGGGCAAAACAAGTATCAATTGAGCCTAGCAATTTTTTGAGGCACCTGAATAATTTGGATAGAATGATGATTTTTCTGGTTTATAGTTCACTTTTGCTCAACAGCTCCATTTCATACTAAAAATTAATATATTAATTATGAAAGCTCAAAGATTAATAATGATCAGAAATAAACTTTATATGCGCCACTTGTACTTCCACTTTGGGCATTTAATAATGCATTCTGTATTCTGGAGAGGAGTATTGCTGTCTAAAATGCTCGCTCGTGGTGAGAGACTTCTCCAGGGTCAAGCTGTTCAGGTATAAGCAATTTATTATAAGGGTAAAGAGAGGGGGAGACCTGTGTCCGCCACCAGCCTCGGCGCCCATGTGGTCCGGGGCAGGGGAGAGAGAGCGGGGAGAGCAGGAGAGGAGAGGTTGGAAAAGGGGAGGGAGGGAGTAAGAGCGAGGCTCTTGTTACAATCCATTAAATGCTTTCCTATAGTGATGTCATGGGGTGACTTTACCTTTAAGGTGGTACTCATGGCCCATAACACACCTCAGAGTGATGTGAAATGGGAGGAGTGAGCTCTGATGACAGCATTTTCGGGGCAGCTGACATCAGGGAAATAGAAAACTATAACAGAAATAGTTTTCTTGTGAGAAACTCCATAAATTAACAGAAAGAGACTTCTGTTCCTCTGCAAAGACTGATGAAAAGACTCTAGCAGGAATTGAGACTGTTTTAAACACCGAAGTTCCAAAGTTTTTGTCTCTATGTTGTCATGTGAACAAAAGAATGGTGGGTAGTAAGGGATAAAAAGGGTTTTTTGGAAGTTTATTCTGGTGTTCTTGTTCTTGTAGTTTGTTAATAAACTTTCTTTATTCCTTTTAAGTTTTAAGCCTGTTTTGCTCTTGTTCTAATCCATATCTCACAGCAAAAAAAAATAAGTAATTTTTTTTAGTTACTGGTTTAAAACCCAACAAGTGAATATTCTAAATCTTAGTAACTAATCACCATGAGACACATCCACTAAAGAATTAGAATTTACATACAGCCTATGCGCTTCCCTATATTAACATACAGTGTTACATTTTAGACTCTACAAAGCTTTACAAGTTCTTTCCTTGCTTCTTTACCTTTGGACTTTCTATCAGCAGAAGGACATTGTTTTGTCAGCAGGGATTCTCCTTTAGCTGGCTAGGCTATTGTTCCTTGGTCATATAGTAACCAGTACTCTGTATCTCATGACTCAAAGCAGGCTTTCATTTCTATCTCGATTCTAGGCCTCATACCTTCAGAATCTTTTGTTAAACAATCATAGTCACAAAGTTTCCCTGTTTCATCCTCCCCAACAGAGGAGGTGTTTTATAATGAGTTAACAACACTTTTATTATGCAGATTTTGAAAGGCATACACATGAGTAGGCTGCTCTAATTCATAAGACTCCTCTATATTGCAGACTCATTTTTCTGGATAGTATTTTCCATGGAAGCAGTGCACAAATAATTTATTTCCAATTTGTTCATCTGCAATACAAGAGTAACAGTCTTCTTCAGTAATATTGTAAACCTTCTTTATCTAACACTTTTTTGCCTGTGGATTTCTGTCTTTTGGGGAAGTAAAAAACCCCGCCCATATAAAAGCAGAGCTGCAAAGTGTGCTTCACAGACATGTCATGAAAAGAAAAGAAGTCATCAACAAGCATATTCATTTATTTACCACAAAAGGAAAGTCACTGCTACTGCAAAAGCAGAAATCCAGCCAAAAAAAGGCACCAGTTACACTTTCATTAAATGAGTATTTTTGCAAAAGCTGCATATTATCTCCTCTGCACTCTAAATTGTAATGTTACATGCAAAACCCAAAAAAATTGGCTATTTTTCAGCAGAAATAGAACCATCTGGTGGGGAGGTAAAAAAGCACACTCACACAATAAAAAAAACCACAGCAAACATATAGAATAAGAAAAAACAACTCCACAAACAAACAAAAGAAGTCTAAAGTTCTAATGTCTTACTGTATGTTTTTCTTGCGTAACAAAAGATTAAGATAGTCTTTTATACTCATTAATTCATAAAAAGTAATACTACTTAACCCAAAGCCCTTTTGAAGGCTTTCAGACTCAGATATTTTTCAGTAATTTTCTTAGTTGTTTACACCTAAACATGCCTTTAACAAGGTAACTGCTTTAACAAGCAGTTATTCATACTGTCATCATCTCAGTATGGTCAGCAAGTGAAAAACATGTAAAAACAGCTAATAAGCTGCAGCATTGCTAAGGTTCCTATGTTTCTGTCCATAATCTGTCAGTACATGTACTGTGGTCTACTGTGTTTATGACCAACGTATTTCAGGTCATTTTGTTCAGATACTTCTAATGATGAGCAAAGAGACCTCACAAATCAGGTGTGTACAAAATATTTTGAAGTTTTAAGTAATGATATTTATGGTAGCCACATGCAAAGCAAAATTCCTATTTTCCCCTTTCTCATTATTCATGACACCAGAAAGAATGCACTTTTGCTGTTGCAAGTAAATGTTGGTGTTAAGCTATTAAATTTGGAAAAGTTCTCAAACAAAAACAATTAGATTTTTTTAACAGTGGCTCGCTTTCACTGTCCAGACAGAGGCTGAGGTTACCTTGTCATCATCCTTCCTCCTCAAATACCAGAAAATGCAGTTTGCAGTCTAGGTTTTGTGATTAAAAAAAACAAACAAAAAAACCCATAAAACAACTAAGAAAGTTTAAATCTCACTTGTACAAGTGAGACTTTTAGTCTCACTTGTAACAGTTAATTATAGTCACTCCCTTGTAAGACTCATGGAATCCTACATATTTACAGGGAAGAAGCTCCAATAAAATTTTGGATAATTCATTTGCACTAGCCAAGTAGGACAATACACTTAGTTTTAGAAGTTTATAATGGTTCATAGATTAATTAGAAAGTTTGTTCTACTACGATGTTTCGTTGAACAGTCTTGTTCGCAGTAGGATATGTTTCTAACAGTAATCATGCTAGTTAGAAGACATAACCTTCAACACATCTTCAATCATACCTATTTTGGACAACACTTTAATTTATTAAATCCCAAATCTGTGGTAATTCATATAACCTCAAAGATCAGAGTCTATGAATTTACCAGTCCAACCACTCTAAATAGCAGATCACAGAGCATATAAAAATCGCAACTTCTATTTGAAATGTTTTACCACTGTTATCATGAAAATCACCCAGTGAGACATACACAGAATATTATTTTCGAAGTGTTATTTAATATTAATATGAGATATGAGCTTGTTACCCTGAAAACTCAGCTTCTGAGCTTGCTGACATAGTTTTCTAAGATTTTTCCAGGACAGTAACTATAAACATAGATATGTGTACATTCTTTCTGTTACACGTCTTGTGATGGACATCTCTCATGGCCAGTGCAGTGGGAAAGTGTTATCCTGACCATCCAATCCCTGGCCATGGTCAGAAACCTATAAATCCTGGGAGAAGAAATAAATTCTCTCTTCCTTGCACCACACCCTGAGCTGTTTTCGTGTGATCTCTTCATCTCCAGCAGCAACATGAGCCGATATTAAGCAAACAAAACAGCAACAAAACCCAAGAAAATAAACCAAAAAACACTGTGCAAAACCTTGTAAGAACAGATATAGAAGCTACATATCATATGGTGAATTGGGCAAAAGTCCCACTGAGAACCATCTCACAGAACGATTTAGGGGGAACACTTGAGATCATCTAGTTCAAACCCTCTGCTCAAGGAAGGTCAGCCAGAATAGATCATTCAGGATCATATCCAGTCAGATTTTTAAAATCACCAAGAATGGCTTCACAAATTCCTGAGAAACTTATTCCAGTGTCTGACCACCTTCATAGTTTTTTTTTTTTTGTGTGTGTGTTCAGAGGAAATTTCAGGTGATCACTTTGTGTGCACTGCCTCCCAAATGACCAGAAAGTAGGGAATTAATAAGAATGTGCTTTCTACCTCTTCAACACTTAAAACTTCCTTGAGCCTGATCTGCTGGGCAGAATGAACTTCCCTAGCTCTCAGTACGAATGATACTCCTGTCCCTTAACCTTCTCGGTAGTCCTGCACCATATCCATTCCAGGGAGTCTGTAACATCCTTGTTCTGGAGAGCCCAGAACTGGTCCCAGCACTCCTTATGTGATCATACTAGCACTAAGGACAGCATTACCTCCCTAGACCTGCTGTTACTGCTTTGCCTTATGCAGATTAAAGACACTCTTGACTCTTTTTTGCAGAAAACATGCCTTGTGGTCAGCTTGTCCACTGTGAACTCTTGGGCCTTCTCTGAAGGGCTTCTTTACAGCTGTGTGATCCCTTACATATTACTGGTGCATGGGATTATTCTTCCCCTGGGTGCAGGCTTTTATATTTTGTTGAAATTCATCAGGTTCCTGTTTGCTCTTTTCTCAATCTTGTGGTGGTCCCTCTCAATGGTAGCAACCATCCAGTCTATCAGCCACTTGTGCAGAGCACAATATATACCATAATTCAAGTCATTAAAGAGAAGCTGAATTTCACTAGCCCCAGTATTGATCTGTGGAGTTCAGCACTAGTGACTTGACTCAGCCTGGACTTCATGCTTTGATACTGGGCACAGTTATTGGGCCAGGTTTTAGCTCACCCTCCATGTCCAGATACATACAACACACTTGTCTGCAATGTTTACCTTTACTTTGTAAAACCTTTGAAACATCTATTTGCCTCCACAATGTATTGCTAAGAAACAAGGTAAATGGATAAACTTCTCTTTGGTCTGTTTCCTAGTCACTGTAATACTCCTAAACCAGCAAGAAAAATCTTTAATGAGTCATAACACTAGATTATAAATTACAACAGCAATTCTTCCTTCCTTTCTTCTCCCCCCAGATAACCACTCCAGTGCAAGAAAAATTGCTAATTACTTCAGAAGAGAAAGCTCTCATTGCTCTGCCCCAGCAATGAGATTACAAATTCTGTAATCTGTGCAACCACATTAAGGAGCAGAAACTGTAAACTATGATCTCAGAGTCTACAACAGAACAAAAGCAGCAAGTTTACCAGCTGAGCTACAATACCGTATGTCTTATAATGATGTGCTACACGCATACAAACCAAGTCAGAGATGGAAAATTAATTCAGGTTTTTAGGCCACATTGCTAAACATTAAAGAGGACCAGTATTTAATTCTTTCAGGGGTAGTAAATCTCTTGCTATAAGCCCATACATCAGGAAACAAGCATAAAATTTATCAGTAGACATTTATCTATATGAAAAAAGCAAATCCTGCTCCTTTCCTTCTCTCCTTCAGAACCCATCAAGTCTTCTGCTTTCACAGGGTGAAATTTTGCTTTTTTTCCTGAATAGTTATTTACAAAGAGAGGATCTTGAGTTTAATACTTAACCTCTACCTAATTTAACAGCTACAGTTAAAGAATTAGATGAAACATGAGTGCGTGCCATAATCCGTTGTTCTAGTACTTTTTTAAAAATCTTGGCAGTCACTGAATACTGTCCTTGTAACCCAAGGAAGAGGGCACACAGCTTCATAAGAGTGACATGAACAGCCAATGCAGCAGAAAAAAAATAAATTCCAAAGTAAAGCAAGTGCAGAGGCTACCTTACTCATTAAAATTTTCCTGTTGGTACTAAATTATATTTCAGTAGCAGGCAATATAGTTCAATGTCTGGTAACCGTGGCTAACTTGTGACAATTTGAATTGTGCTATACAAATACGGTTTTAATAGTATGACTCATTATATAATGAAAATTTAACACAAGTGAAAAAGAAAATAAAGCCATATTGTAGTTTTGGTGCTTCCATACACATTCTTGCTAGCCTTCAGTACTGTGTTTCTTGGAGTCAAGAAAAACTCAGTCACACTTGGAAATAAGGCATACACAGATGTAGTAAGAAAATAGCTTTTATTTTCAAATTTTATAGAAACATTTTAAGAATGCTTAAATAAAGCAGCTGGACAGCAAGTTTCTGTATATATTCCAGACTGAAATTCAAGTACTTAAATTAACAAATATTTTGATTTTTCAATACAGACATTCTATCACAACTATTTATATTTTCCTACAAATACTAAAAAGTGAACTTATGCCATTAAGATAACATGTAAAAATATTTCTAAAACATAGCCAAACTCACACATTCCCAAGTATTCCTACAGACAAATCCACAAAGGCCCAGATTATGTGCACAGTAAGTCCTCTTTAAACATAGACAGTTCCCTTCAATATATATACCAAGTTACTTGTTTTCTCCCACTACAGTAACATTTATGGATAAATGGGGCTCAGTCAGCTCACTTCAGTTTTATTTTTCCAATTTATTTTTATGATCAGAGTATTCCATCTTCTTTCAATTAAGTTACATACTAGACTTTTAAAATTAAATTGCAAATTTCAGTGTAACTTCTTTGGATAGCCACAATTAAATACTAAACAATGTTTAGCAAATTAGAGAATAGTACAAATTCAAAATATTTCAAGTTGTTCAAATGTTGAATATGATCTTTTATATTTAGGCAACCGTGTACAAGAACTTTGGTACAAATATAATAATGCTTATTTTTAGTTTTCTTTCAGAAGTCCCTGATTTGCTAATACTTTATGTGCGTATAACAGAATTCTTTTCTGAAGTCTTTCTTGGCAGGGCTTTAGTTAATGGTGGAGGCTTGTAGAAATACACTGCCATAACCACAAAGATGATAGTGATGATTTTGCAAGCAGCACCTGAATGCAAAGAACAGGAGAGTCTTTATCGCACTCAGTTTCAGTAGCAGACACAGTGTTTCAGTCATTTATAAAGCTTCATATGGTGAGCTACATATACCCTGTAAGACTGAAATTCATAGCCTCCATTTGAATGGATTTTACATGAATGGCAAAGGGCAGATACAGTTATCCAGCTGAATTCAGACTCTTCACCTGCCTGCCAATTTTTGCTTGCAGCAGCTATCACCTTTGCTCCAGTTCTGTACTTCTTCCACCCCATTCTAGCCTTAAGTGCAAGTCTTTCTTACTTCTTGTTTCAGTACTGTCATTCATTATATGAGTATTCTCTTTTCCAGGAACTAAAACTTCCTTTATAGAATGCCTGATAAGTATTGTCTCGTCAGCTGTCTTAAAAGGTTACAGAAAGGTGTTTGCGCAACTTGGAAGGCCAAGGAGAGGGGAGAAACAGAAGGGATTGTATTTGATCACAAATATGCTGTGGGATCCTTAACCTCAAGTTGTGACTACTGCTTTTTCAGTTTGAGGATTAGACATCAGTACTTCAGTTTAACACTGTAAGTATCACAACTGATAGAAGACAGGACAGAAGCACTTATCTCAGATGCAAGCTCAGTCTACCCTTTCTCCCACTGGCATATATACCTCACCTTTGAAAGGAACAGATTGTTAAACAAGTCAGGAATTTTTCTGACTAGTGTTCAGAGGTATTTTCAAGAACTTTATATAAGCTAAGGAAAAGAATTGAAATATAAAAAGAGGGAGAAAGGTCCCCAGATCTTAACTGCCAACACACCAACCCAGATAATCACAGAATGGTTTGAGTTGTAAGGGAACCTAAAGACTGTCTACTTCCAACTCTGTGCTGGGGACAGGGGCACCTTCCACTAGATCAGATTATGATATGATATTATTCCTATTATCAGATATGGCTCACAGCCCCATACCTTGAACACTTCCAGGCATGGGGCATCCATAACTTACCTGTTTCAGTGCCTGGCCACCCCTCAGTAAACAGTTTCTTCCTAATACCTCACCAAAACCTATGCTCCGAGTTTTAATCCATTACCCCTTGTTCCATCACTATGCTGTCTTATAGAGTACTTCTCTATCCATCTTTCTTGTAGGCTCCCCCTCAGGTACTGAAAGGCCTCAATAAGATCAGCTTAGAGACTTCACTTTCCCAGGCTGAACAAATGAAATTCTCTCAGCCTTTTCTTTGTAGGAGAGATATTCCATCCCTCTAATCATCTTCACACCCCTAATCATGCTTATTGCCCTGAGGACAGACTGAAGTGTGAGCCAGTCCTTTAAAATCTAGTAAACAAAGTGACAATGAAGCAAGATCAAAGACCAAAATTATTTTGTGTTAATATTAAAAGAGTTTTTAATGTAGCCTTTAAGATTTATTTACTATGGTGTTTCTCCTTCCATAATATTTTGCTGATCATTTATGAAAAAAGTTAAAAAACACTGTGGCTAAAAATGAAAAGTGCAAGGTTTTATTTCAAAATAATTCCCATCTAGCAGTCAAGGTTAGTATATGTATTACCTAGTATTTAATATAAAAGACTTACTTATGCCCATCAGCGAAAAAGCCATTCTTTCATTGTCATATATCCAGCAAGCTCCTTTAGTTTCACATTCATTAATATCCCAGAGAGTACAACTGTTGTCTATAGCTACACCAAACAAAATTGGTCCAGGAATAGTACCTAAAAAAACACAGTAACATGTTAAAATGTTTGAGCTACTTGGCATACTTGGTTTTCATGCATACAGTGAAATGCCAAGCTAGTGGGGAAGATAAAATGGGAGAACCAAACACTAAAAATAACATTTGAATCAAAGTCATAGGTCTCATATTACTCCATAAGTCTGCACCTAACACTGCTCTCAGTTAATACATATGATGCATAGAGTTAATTAGTTATCAGTTCTCACTTTCTTAAGCAATAAGTTTATTCAAAGACTTGAGCTTCATCAGTCTTCACTGGAAGAAAAGTAATCAAAATCAGCAGTGAAAACAACTAATCAAGGAATCAGGAATTTAACTGAAAGGAAAGAATGATCATACACACCAATCTGTTCCAAATTAAGAGAACTAAAATATCATCATGTTAAATGTTCAGTTATACATTCCTCCCCATTCCTCACATTCCTCTGCAAAGCTTCCAGAAAAAAATTCACCAAGAAAATCAGTGTTTAAAATTATTCTTGCATAGATTTTATTAACTGTCTGTGATTTTTTGTATGTTATAAGGCACTAGTGTGTTGCATTCAGGTATAGCCAATTTTAGAATAAACATACCAGGTACATCACTGCATGTCTACCCAACCTACCCAAGACCTAAACTCTCCTAGAGCTAACCAAGTAGCTATGTCCCTCTAGGTCTTCAGCCTAAAACTCTTCGTGATTCCTAAAGCTTACAGCAAAAATATGTTGGTTAATTTCTGCCTCTTCAGTCTTAGAACAGGCAGTTCTATCACTCCACAGTGAAATCAGGAGTTAGAGATCTATCATAAACATCTGAACTCTGAGTGAAGTGAAACAGAGAGACCCTCATACAACACTGAGCACAGACTTCCAGCTATTTTCTACCTTTAACAATTTTTTGCTTTTATTTTATTTCATCAGTAAAATGACTTAGATTAATCAGTTTGAACAGAGCAAAGCAGAACTCACATTGTTAGATATGTGATCTCAAAGAAGAGGGAATGGGAGCAGTACTAAGTATTGGCATAAAAGTCCAGTCAGCAACTGTGTCCCAGTCTTACATTAAATATACAATTTTAAAACTGTCTACTGCTAAAACAAGAATTTTAATTATTCCTGAGAAAATTCAAATGTGCATGGACCAGAAAATACCTATGCTTAACTTAGTTTTACTTAAGGAATTCATCTGTCTTACTGAAATGCTGAAGATGCTTAAACTTACAATTTAAGTATTATATTTCCCACATTATACTCTGTAATTATTTATCTACAATTACCTATAATTTCAATAAATGCTAAAATTAGTCAGACATTTTGAAGGAAGGAAGAAGAGAAAAGGCTCCACATATTCACTTTCCTTTAAACTTCTGGATTTCAGATTTTACATTAAATTGTTTTCTATTACATCAGTTTTTCTTATCTGAGCTTTCAGAATGGGCCTTCTTCTGGGGAAAGTAGCAGCAGATGCCCTTTACTTGAAAGAATGACAGTTACCTGTATTTGGTTTGTGGTCATAATAACGAAAAAGGATAGAGAGAACATGAATGACCTACTAAGAAGGAATTTGAATCCAATGGTACCTTACAACAAGAGTATCCTATAAGCCAATGACAGGCTGCTTCGAGCTCCTCTGAAAGATTTTAATGCATTATTTAAAATTCTAGGAAAATATGTCAAGTAAGTAGATTATTCAGAGGCAAATGTTTCAACATGGAAGTCATACCCAGTAGTCGCAGAAACACTGACTGTACTCCAAGAGCAAATGAGCGCTGTTTATCTGGCACACACCTGTAAACAAAATTTGCAGTTTAAGACAGAGTAAACAAGTCCCACTTCTGTGCTATGTCCCTCAGTGAATATGTTTTTTTCTCTATATACTCTGTCAACCAGGTAATTGCTGAGGGGTTTAGAAATCCAATGTGCAAAACAAGTAACCAAACTATTTCAAGTAGTGTTTAGATAAAAGATAGAAAAAACACCAGTAGTCCATCAAGAAATTTTAGATTTAACTAGTTTAACAAAATAGTATAAATAAAAAGGAAGCTTGCTATCCTCACCATGATATACTGTTGAACATCTTTTCCAAAGAACAACCAAGGAAATTAAAACTGTGCTAGGATGCAATACTGAGCTACTATACCTAAAGAAGCAATACATGAATTGAGACTAGACTACAGCACAGCACAACATGATATATTTCCATAACCTCTGCATATATTCACTTGACCTTATAAATAAACTGTGTTGGCCTATGCTATACAACCAGTATTATGATTTAACAAGTAGTAGAATGTATGTCCTTACCTTTTACTTATTTTTTTAAAATATATTTTTCCAGAAACAAACATATTCTCATGATAGCATCTTAGAGGCGCTACCATAAACATTAAATATAACAAACTTGTCTAATTTACACGATTTAGTTTCAATTTCCTTTAATAAATTGTATCATGTCTTTTAATGAACCCCCTGAGTTGAAAAACACCATATTTACACATTCAGAAGTTATTCCCACATTCTGAAGCATGTGTGAGAATTAGCCACATCAAAACATCCAAGATAAGCCCTTATCAGCAGTCAGTATTAGGTTTTTATTACCGATAAAGGCAATTGAGAGGAGAATAAGTTTCATATTATGCAGGTGATTATTTCTAATACTAGAACCCTGTCATTAATATATGAGTTTGTTTGAAATTGCACAAAATAGTCTCACTGAAAAGATATCAGAATATACTGTAAGAATTACTGACATTTAGCTATTTAAATTAGTTTTGAAATATTAAACTACTTACAGTCCTTTTTTCCATAAAAACTGTTCCAATGTCTCAGCTGAATTATATAAAGATTCAAATATCCAAATGCTACTGCTTAGAATTATTGAAATAAAACTATGTCAGCTCACTTTTGAAGCTAATGTAGAACTTCATGCTATTCTGCCCCAACACTAATATGACAAGCTGTTAATTCCAGATTTACACTAAATCTGGACAGGAGGCTACTACAGAGCACTGTTGCAGGATGTTACTGATTTCCTCAGCCCCCTGCCAAAGGGCATCTAGCCATATCCTCACAAAGCAACGTGCTTATGCATCATGGTTATCCTCTCACTAGAAGTATTAGAAGTACAAGTCAAACTTCAACATAAAGCAAAACAGCTCTAGATTTAGAAGGAGAAACACATTTTAAAAGTAACAACAAAAAAAATCTAGCTTTCATATAAGTTTCAGGAATTTGAAAGACAGCAAAATCACCACAATTTATATTAATAACCATCGTACGTACAACATCAATATCATGAGAAGTAGTCTACACTTCTTGACAGACTACAATTTTTCGAGCTGGAAGTGTGAACCGAGACAGGAATCTAAAGTACAGAATACAAGACTAATTGTTATTTTGTCCTTATCCTGATAAAATTTGAAATGCTGATACTATCAATAGACAAGTTAGTCAAATATTTTCTTCATCAAAGCACACAGCACATTTATTCCTTTTTGCTTTAACTAACACAGTCAAGAGTGCACCCATAAAATGGATTCTGCTACATGCTAGAACAATTTTTTTTTAACAGATTTAAAGCTTACCTACTAAGTGTAACACAGGTGTATGACTGTGCTCTGCTTAAAGAACTGCTTGTTTACTACACAGCCTTGTTTAAATAGCACATTGCAAAGCAAAACAGATAAAAATATTTCATTGATACTACTTTTCAAAAGACAAAAAAACTACTCTTTATTTTTTATTTTGATATTACTTTTCTTTCAGACCAAAAAACATACCTGAGAATGGCCACAGTTGTTGGAGTAGTAGCCATAAATGTAAAAACAATGGCAAAGAAGAAGAAGGTCAGGAACAAAGGTAAAAATTTGCATTGTGTTGGACATTTCCCAGGGACAGCTTCATAGAGAAATTCTTCTGAACCATTTTCTCTTTTTGTTTTCCCAACACAGGAACAGTTGTAGTATGTCTACAAATAATTTATAAAACAAAATTTAGCTCCAAGACTGCAGAAAATTACACTGGTTTGGTACATTTGCATTGCATTTGCATCACACAAGACAAGAATAAACATTGACTTTACCATATGGGAAACAGTCAATTTCCTGATGAGCACATGACACTAACACTAATTTTTAAAACTGGTTCATCAGAACTTGACTGATTCACCTTGCCTGAGCTTTTGGACCTAAAAAGACAGTAATAGTCTTCTTTTTGTATAGAGCAAGCTTTTAGCTACAAGCATAAAAAAAATTCAGAAGTTAGAGGCTAACCATATGCAAAGAGGCAAGCTCTACTCTTAAGCCTTAGGCAGGAAAGAATAGAAGCAATATAAGACCACTTCTATAAGCAGGTGAACAAATGGAATGCTCTTCATCTAAATCCACAGAAATTTTACAGGAAAAATATAATGTGTCAGTGAAGTGTGAAATTTTGACAACAAGAAGTAGTTAATCTCTTACATTTTCTTATGAATAATACCTCCACTCATTTTCCAGTATAAAAAATATAAAGTCCTTTCCTGGGCCAGCTTGCATTTTGGATGCCTCTATACTGCTCCCACATCCCTGCTCAAGAGTTTGTTGTACTAGCAGAGACAAGCACAGAAAGCCTCTCAGTTCTGGGAAGGCTGGATAATAGCGCCTGAATAGGCACTTTCATGGCTTACCATTCCTGCATCAGGAGCCACTAACATTCAAGTTTTCAAAATTCATGGAAGCAGGTTGTCATATATACAATAAACATTGCATTTGGTTGACAGGTCTAGATAAAAACTTCAGGTAATGTCAAGACAATTGCTGACTTTTCTGATTGTCAGTTCTATTTAAAGTACATTTGGATTTAACTTATTTTCAGCATTAGAAAGTCTGGTAGAAGTAAATTTGTACTTCTATTTGTGCATTCTACATTTGTAGGATGGCATCACACAAGGGAGAAACACTGTGGCTAACCAGTAAACCCTTACAACGAAAGAGGACACAGAGATGGGAAAGAGTGATGTGCCCAGAAAGCTCACAGAACAATGCAGGCTGTGAATGACCAGAACTGTTGCAAAGAAGGCTATACAGAAAAGAAACAGCTACGCACTTCAGTGAATCAAGAGTGGTGTAAATGGTTCCCTCTGAGTTAAGAGAGTGGAAACATTTTCCTAAGTTAGCCAGACCAGCATGAACATGGGGGGTGAAGGGCAGGGAATGTGGCTCGCCCCAAGAAAGAGTATAAAAAATCAGACAACTACCAGAAACATTTCAGAAAGCAATGGGCTTGACCTGGCTTCAACCCATGTATGCCTTCCCAACAACTGGGGAGGCCCAGCACTGTGACAGGGAACATGTTAAGAGACCAGCAGTGGGAGTCACACTGGTACCACAAGTGGACTGTGTATTGCAGTCATTGAATTTTGCTAAATACAATCTACATTTGTATTGTAGGGAAGGACATTTTGATGAGAGTGCACTTTACAGCAAACCAGAACAAACCATATCCACTATCTTCATTGCATAAAGTACCTTTTTCATGTTGTTAAAAAGATATGAGGCACATCCTGCAAAACAGGGAGAAAAGTACTGGACTTCATCACTGCCACAAACTGGGTAGTACATGGAGCGCAAACACCTGCAGTTAGCATTGCATGGTGCCGTTAAGTTATATAGAGTGCCTGTTCTGAAAAGCAGAAGTTAATAGGCATTTTAAAAAGCAATTGAAAAACAGAAGATATGTAAATAAGCAATGCAATATTTACAACATAATAATTATTAAAATACTCTATTGATGTTATTTATGCACTCACAGTTGTTTAAAAATTAGTATAGTAGTTAGAGCTCTAGATTTTCCATTTATTATACACCTAATTATTTTTATTGCTATTATTCCCTCCAAAGATTATACCTCCAATTTCCACTCACAAATGAGATGACAAAATTCTGCATCTCAGCCCAATTCTTATATTATCCTCTCCCTCCCACTTAGGTATTTCAAAAAATTATAAATTTTCTTGAAATTTATAATTTCAAGAAAAAATAAAGGATTAAAACCTGTACATGGAGTTGTTTATTCTACTGATCATACTCCAAGATTTCTCCCCTTTATTGTTTTGAGTCCAGTTGCAAAGCAACCTAATTTTTATTATTTTTAACACTGCCATGCAGTGTTAAATTGTATGAGCACTAAGACAACTGCACATGTTCAATGCAGGATGCAATGACACATCCTGAATGACCTTAAAGATTTCCTCTGGCTGTTTAGGGAATACCTAATAACTAAACAGAGTTTACTTGAACTCTTGCATACTATTTTTATTTTTAATTGAGGCATTTACTTCCAATACAGGTCATCATATGGTTTTGTATGAAGCAGTCCCACTGTATTATTAAAAAAATCACTTTGGCTTGTGTGAGGACTGTACTCACACAAAAGGCATAGCCAGAGAGAACAAAAACATTGTTTGATTTTCTAATAGTAGTTCATTAGTAAGTAAAAAATTTTCACAGGTTAAAAGTTCAGTCAGCTAAAACCAGATTAATAGCACTGTCAGTAGAGTTTAAATACTGTACTGTAAAATGGAAGTTCCAGATTAATTATGTAAAGGGCATGTGTCCTTGTGAGAATTTGAGATGGCAAAAAAATACTAACAGGAGAAACAGTTTAACTAGGAATTAACTTACATACATTCAAACTTCAAATGGAACATTAGGGACATCGTAACTGCATATAAAATCCATTTTGTTGTAGTACAGCAGAATCTCACTAAATTAATTTGTGTTTTAAGCCTAAGCAAACTAACTTCAATACTTCTATGTATGAAGAATGAACTACAGTTTACCATAAGCAAATCCACTAATCACAGATTTGTACATTCAGTGCCTTCCTAGCCTGTGAAGCATGCAAAGCCTGGAACTATTTAATCAATTTGGTGGCATTTGTCCTGCTTACATGTCCAGTGTCTCTTTCCCCTGACCTCCAGAGAGGAACTGAACATGTAGTTAGGCACAGTCAGAGAAAAATATTTTTAAAAAAATACCCCTGGCTTTTCTAAAACATCTAGCGGATGAGGCCATCAATTGCTCCTTTAAAAACTCTCTAGGAGTTTTTAAACAAGAGACCCAGAGACATGTGGAAATGAATAAAGTACAGAAACATTCATTCCATTTCTGTTACTTCAAGTTTTCAAGGAAGCACTGGGCAATATAATTTGGCAAAACCCATTCTTTGAAGTTCCTGTTAGGCAAAATAAACCATGTTAGCTCTGCTGATAGCCTAATTCAGTAATAAACAGTGTTACTAAAAGTAAGATGCTGTTTTCATTAACACTAACAAGTGATCCTGTACTCATATAATTCTGAGACTAAATCTGCAAAAGCTTCCCTCACCTTTTCAGGATATTTTTCAATAGGAAGACAATGCTTGCCATGAAGGATTTCTTTAAATTCTCCACAAAAATCTACATCAAATTCCCAGTCAACTCTCAGAGCAGTCTCATAATTTATTCTTTCAGAGGCATTTGTTCAGTATCATAAGCAGGAGGCAAACACTTGGGTGTTCTTCCACAAGTTTATAAATTTATTAGTTTTTAAAGCTACTACAACATATTGTTTTTCTTCATGAAAACCAGTTAAAGAACTGTCACTGTATTAGTGCCACTAACTATTCTAATTCACACGTCCAGTGTGAATACTTTGTCAAAAGTATAATCCAACATGTAACACTGAGTAAGGTAGAACTGAGCCATTTTTTATAATGGATACCAAGGGAGCAGATACATTTCAGGACTGGTTAATTTCAAATTGCTGGGGATAAGTAGTCTTCAGCAAGTATTAAGCTAAATAACTGATAAAGTTACACAAAATTGTAAAATGCAAGTTAGTTGTATTTAATTTAGGATGAAAATCAGTTCAGCTGTAATTTTTGTCAGCTGCTTGTTATAATAGGACCTGATACAAAAATACAGATAATTTCATATCCCATTTTCTATACTATACCTTCAGCATTTTATTGATGGATACAGATTCATTTGCTCAGTATGTAACTATAAACTTCCTACAGCCAAAATCCAAATTCTGATTAACAGTTCTGAGTTGTTCAAATCCTCTGTCTATTAGAATTTTTTCAGACACTGAAGCAAAGCCATATATTAGTCATCGCATTTCAACACTAGCCTTTAAATATACTGACAATTTATACAGCAAGTTATGAAGATAAAATCAGAATGAGTGGTAACTTGGGCTTTAAGGTTTTTTATTTTCTTTCAGTCACCAATGTATATGGAACACTGCTGATTCACTTTGCATACCTTCTGGAAAAGGAAATACAAATGAATATTAGAATATCATAGCAGTAAATTTCTACTTTCTACCAACTTGCATGGGCATTAGAGGCAACAAAACTGATTTTCTCCCCAACCCATCTTCTGTGTTTTCATGGTACATATCATGCTATTGTGTCAGTAAATTGCACTACTCCTCTTCCCCATCTTATTTAGCTTCAAGTGCCTTTTCATGCATTGGAGAGCTATCAGATTATGTTTCATACAAGATAGTGATACCTAGACTTTCCAAAAAATGGTGGATTGGGGAAAACAATAAAAAGGTATTGGTAAGTTATTTACCAGCTTACACAGCACAGAATTCATGCCTATGATTTATTTCAGATGGCATCTAGCAGTCCCTAGATAGCTCCTAGGTATCAGCCTACTAGAGTTATTTTGCATAGCACTGTCTCTTTGGCAGTGCCTCTAACAGCTGGTGCTGCCTCTTGCTCTGTTAATTCATGATGGAGTAAATGACCACTTGAGAGCAGACTTTTGGAATAGCTAGTTGCCTTCCTTCCACTTTTAAACACTGCTGGTGTATACTATTTGAAACTATGGGAACTGAATAAATATTAGCATTAAACCCAAGAGTATATTAAAATATATTTACCCATTATATGTTTCAGAGACACCTGCAAAAGGTTCATTTCCGCATTTAGCAAATAAAAATACTGTGTTTAATATTAGGGCCACTGAACAGGTGCTTATCATGAACTTGATCATGCCTTTGCAACTCATTTTGCACTTGGAAACCAAGACACCACTTATGACTTGGCCTAGCGCTGCTGCTGGAATTAGTACAAGTCCTAGAGGAAAACAAGACAAGGAGCAGTTACATAAAAATGCAAGGCATAATTGTGAAGCAATTGAGAGTGCAATTTTATGCTAAGGAAAAAATCCAGTTACTTGCAAAATGCAGTCCACGTGACATTTGTTTTCAAACCATACTACCAGAATCTATCTGCATGAGTAATTTATTCTACTGTTACATCACCTTTAGCCTTTCCAGAGTTTTAACTCTGGAACAATTTATAGTAATTTATAGTTGTCCAAAATCCAACATAGCCAAACTAGATGACTTAGGAGCACTATGGGGCAGGAATCTCCGAACACCAAAAATTGTCTGCATGAAAATAGAAAATTCTCTTTTGTTCTTTCAGTGTTTTTTTGACATGTCCATGCACTTTCTTATACATCTGTTATGAACTTTTTAATAAGAGAACATAAACACTATTATACAAGAGACAGTACAAGATGCAAGAAGACATCGACTGAAAGATTTAAAGAAGTCTAGGTCAGTGGGGCAGTTTTGCTGTCATATCCCACAATGACTTATCCCCTTTGCACTCCACATAAATAACTGAGCATTTTTATATGGCTAATCTATATAAAAACTTTACAACACTCAGTTTTCCACTTCACTCCTAGTTTTTGGTTAACAACTAAGCATATATTCCAATGTGTTTTTATGTAAAACTTGCAGATGCTTTGTTTTGATGCAACAATACTATATAGTATTGTCCAGAGAAGCAATTCGGGAAGTCTTTCCCAAACACATTTCTGTTGGAGAAAGAGCAGCTCAGCTACCATAGTTATATTGCAGTACTCTACATCTTAGCAAGAGACATTATAGAAATATTAAATCTACATATTGCAAGCATCTGGCATTATGGACATTTCTGCCTTGATCTGGTTGCTATTCTTCAGTAAGTTAATCATGTGAATCTATGGAGAAAGCTCTGCCCATCAGATGTTTCCTGTTTCTCTAATACTCAGTTTTTCACAGCTCTCTCCTGTTCCATTACTTCTGCATGTCAGATAGTAAATAGGTGACAGTAAGCCAGCTATAGAACCAGTTACATAATAGACTTCTTACATATTCTGATTAGTCATTTTACTTCAAACTCATTGTAATGTCAGTGTGGAATTAAAGAAGGAAAAGTCAAAGTCAACTTCTTATTTGTAATAAGCATTGCTTTTTTTCTAGCTGCCCTGCATTTTGATTGTTTTAGTAGGGACTAAGACACTAATGCTCCTTCAGCTGATTTTAAATAAGGAAAACTAAACATTTTTCACCAAGAATAAGAAAGGAATAAATTACAGTGTCATCAGCACACAAAATCCTCCGTCTACTTTGAATATGAATATCAAGTATCAAGTATATCAGTATCAAGTCTTCAGTCTACAAACAAGTAGAGCTGTTCCCTTGAGGAATTAAGTACTAGAGTACTTAAGGGCAGGCAAGAATAACAAAAATACTGTTCTGATTACTATATTCCATCTGAGGACATTCACAACTATCTCATAAAAAAGATACCCATATAATCTTCCACCTGTAATATTAAGGAAGTGTTCAACACAATGTATATAAGATTTAAAAATAAAAAGCCGTATTACCTCCAAGAGTTGCTGAAAAACTTGAAGACTTTCCAAACTGATTTTCTATAAACTTTGGTAGAAATGTGGCAAATCCAGTAGCAACTAAAGCTTCTGAGGAACTGGCTATTATTAGACTCATAAGCACTGGATTCCTCAACAGTATCTATGGGGAGAAATTATCATAACACTCTGGAAATTATTTGATTTTCATACCAACTAAAGTAGAAGTAATTATATTTTAAAAGTAGAGACTCTGAAATGGAACTTCAGTAATATGCTTTTCTAACAAATCTCAAGCATCAATAAAATAAATGTGCATTAAATTATCAGTAACACTGAAGTCTTCCCTATCAAAGCACAAGTCTAAGTAATTTCTAAAGACATCTACCATGTGAGAAAGAACTTAATTTCCCAGAATATATTCAGTTTCAGCAAATTTGAGATTCTTCTTACCATGAGAGCCATGGGAAAGTCTTTAAAACTTTTTCCAATATTGCTGGTCTGAACCAGTACCTGACTTCCATCATCATGAGTTTCAGAGATTTTTTCAGCCTGAATTTTTGCAGTTCCTACAAATGGTCATATTTGCCAACAATGAAAACATTGAATACTTGCACTCTTAGACAATGTCAAAAAACTACAAAAAATTGTGTTTACTTTAGTTGGAAAATATTTCAGATATTATAGGTCTTCTTTCCTCTTTTATTTGTACAGATTTTTAAAGAGATCAATAATGTATTTTTGAAAGAAGATTTTTGTTGAAAGCATCACACTTCCATTGGAAGGTCTTGGCAGCAATAAGATATTATCAGGAATATCCTAAAAACTTCAGCGTATGCTGAAGACTTTTTTTTTTTTTTAATAATCATGATCACATTCTCCAGTTTCCTACTTAATTTTTGCTTTTCCTCCATCATTTCTCCTCCAATACTAGTATAGCATGTCCCTTTGGATGCTCATGGAATTTCTATATTATTTGTCATAGGTAACACAGAAGCTTTAAATACAGTTCTGGGTGCCTAACTACAAGCATCTTTCAAACTTTCACCACTGGTCTCTATGCTTAGGTATATGTTTCCAGTCCTGCTGTAAATCATTATAGAGAATCATAGAATGGTTTGAGTTGAAAGGGGACCTTGAAGGTCATCTACTCCCAAGCCCCTGGCCATAGACAAGACCACCATATACGAGATCCTCGCTCTAGCTGATTCACCTTGTCTTAAAGGCTGCATATTGGAGGAGAAAACAAAAATAAATAAAACTTATATTATTTATAAATAAATAAAATCCTTGTCCTCAGATTTTAGTAAAAGACAGTTGACTGAGAAACAGAATCAAAGAGGAAACATTTAGTAGTCTACAACCTGCAAATATGCACATATGTCTCTTCCAAAGTAGCCACATATTGCTAAACCTTTACCTGGTAGGCGCCTTGGAAAGCATGAAAAAGGTATTATAAGAAGCCAAATTGCAAAAAAGCATGCAAGAAATCCTATCCACCATGCTCCAAGCCAACGTGGGTCATCTTGATCCACCTTTGTACTGGAAAAGTAATTCAGAAAAAGCAGCTTTACCTTTCTGAATTTCAGATTTCAGTGAGGAAATATTCAGGAATATTTCCTTTTAATACTTATTTAACAGAAAACCTTTTAATATTTCTGTTTTCTTAGTTTTACATGTATTAAGTTTATTGTTTGCTTATGTAAACCAACTTCACTAGATAATTGTAAAAATATTGAATTCTACCAAATGGAACCTTCAATTCATTAGTTAATGTCATTGCAATTTAAAGACTGTTCTTTGGCCCTGTTTTCAAGATTCTGAGACATTATGAAGATACTGGAAATGCTGGATTCAGAAAGAATCCTCATAGTGAATGAGTTATATCAAAACCAAGTCAGAATTTCAGAATGCCGCTGCATGGATCGGAAGGCTCTAAAACAGAGGAAATAAAAGTGTAAATGAAATTGCTGGTTTAGACATTAATATAATTTATAACACTTCATTATAAAATGGACGATATTTCAACTGATTGATTTTTTAGCAAGTTTTCCCTAGGAGTTAAGGAGCAATATTTCAAACCTCGTATTTCAAGGAAACACTTCCACAAGAAATCAGTAGGTGCACCTTAACCCTGAATAAACAACTAAGCAAAAGAAAAAGCATGTTTTGCTACTGAGGTATAAAATAGCTAATATTTAAATGCTAGAACTAACTATTTGCATGACAGAGAAACTTTCATACACAATGGAGTCACTCTGGGAAGTAACTTGCTTGAAGCCTTTTTAAGTGCAACTCGTTTCAAAGTTAATGAAACTCTTGAAAATACAGTAATTTTTGAAAAATTTTCTTCTCACAGGGAGAAAAGCTGAACATTTTACTAAAAGTTATTAGGAAAAGAAAATAAGAAGCAATAAACTAAGTTGTATCTTGCCTTTCTGGGATCTGGATATCAATATAAACCTTAAGCAGTTGCCCTCCTAAGACATAGCCAATAGCAGGACCCAGCAGAGACATAGAATAGCCAATTCCTAGAAGAGAAAATATATCACATTCACCATAATTTCTTTAATTTTTTTTTAAGGTTTATTGTAATAAAATTCTTAAATCAACTTCAAACAAAAAGGTTTCTGTAAGTCAACTTGTTCTTCCATTGTCGCTACTTCAGTTATAGCATATAGAAGACAAAATCTGTAATTATGCCTCAACAAGGAAATCTGCAGCTATCAGAAGCTTCAAATCAGAGTTTCAGCAAAAGGAATTTCACTGACTGCACCCTTAAGCATTATCAGATTGCTTTCCTCCCCATTTTGTGCCTACATTTAAAAGATAACTGGTGAAAAAAAAATTAGTGAAATTATGAACATTGGTTATTAACTAAATTAACCACAATCTTTAAGAACTTGCTTATTTATATTTTTGAATCTTCAGTTATTTTCTAGATCTTCTAAAACCAGAATACAGAGTTACCTTAAAGTATCTGACAGAAGTAATATCTGCCTTAAAATGCAAAGCCAAGGCTCTTAAGAGCTCGTGGCAGTTTTAAAGAGAAAAAACCAAACAAAAACCAAGAAAACAAACAAGCCCCTTGACTCCTCCCCACAAAGAAGAAAACAGCAACCTGAAAAGCTGCTAGTGTAATCATACCCTACAAAAGAGTACAAGACTTTTTTGATGTCACAATAGTGTTACTGGCCTACCAGACAGATTTTTGTTGCAGTTTAGCACTCACTGATAGCAGGAATACTGCCTCTGCAGATTAAGGCTTACAATTAATAGCAACTAGATGCACCTTTAATTAGTAAAGATGTATTCCTGATCCAGGTGGAATCATCTGGATTTCTCATTTGGATCACAAGTACTTAATATCCCTCTAGTAAGAGAAAATGACGGGAGAGTCAGGAGGGTGAGAGGGGTGCAAGAGGGTAAAGCAATGCAAAATGTGACAGTCAAATAAGTAAAAATAAATATTGAATAGATATATCCCAGGTTTTCCCACATTTCGGAAATAGTGACATGGTCATAGGAACTTTCTGACTTATTCATATTCATACTCCAGAACTTCAGACTGAGTTTAGAAAGCACCTGTTTTTTCCCACACACTCAATTTAAATACCATTTGGAATTTAGCTTCCGTGGCTTTCATCGTACATGTCCTACTCCTCATGAAAATGCACCCAGTGTAGAAGAGAAAGAAAATAGCATCTAAAATGTTGCAGGCTTACAGTAAAAGGTACTAGCAGCTGTTTATGGACAGCTTAAGGGGTAGATTCTGTGTTTATTTTGGTTTTGTTTTGTGGGTTGTTTTTTTGGGTTTTGGTTTCTTCCTGCAATGCATAAGTCTTATTGTATAACGTAAAGCAACACAACATACTTCAACACTTAATACACTGCATGAAGCAAGAAGAATCAACGTTTACCTACCTACCCACTCATTTGCATTCCAGTTTTGTTACATTAGGCAGAATACACTGCTCTTTTGAATTCAACTCATGCATTAGTTTATTGTATTTGCTTTTTTTTTTTTTTTTTTGGAAGTATAAACACTGAGACCGTTCTCCTGAGTTTTCAGGTCACTTCTTCCCCTAATCATGCAAACAACTCTAATTCTGCTGTATTTATTTCACTGGTTTCAGGGGATGGGGCAGGGGAGGAGGAAAAATTTTAATATTATCTCTCTCAAAAAAAGAAACAGCAAAAACAAAACTTGTCTTTGTCATCTAAGATTTATCGTGTACACCATCCTATTTGTTGGCATCAAATGGAGTGGCTTGCCTGGAAAAACTGCAAAAATTGCATGCAAACAGATAATGATGTCAATTTTGCCCCTTAAAATATTAATTTCATCTGATAACAGTCCTGGAATCTAAGATGCTTTGAATTCCTCCTGCAAGTTACAAGTATAGGTAAGATGTTTTTAATCAGCTTACATGTAAGACGGAGGAAATAAGTATCTTCATACTCATAGAAAACACACTTAAACTGCAATAAACTTGGCAATAAAATAGCACATAACTTAGAGAATGGTGACTGAAAAAGATTAAAAAACAGTGTTAAGTATTAGTACTCCTTAGCTTTTAAACTGCTCTAGTGAAGCAATCTCTGTACTCCCAGCACAGCCAAGTGCCAAATTTGTATGTGGCTAGAGAATTGATCACATGAGGCACACCAGTGTTTATGCACTGAGTGGACAGCCTGCTATTAAAAGGTAAGTAAATAAAATTATTAATCTAGCTACTGACCTGACTGATACACAGTATTTTTCAACATCTGTGACTAAAAGTAAGTTTTTGCTACAACTTACTCTGTTAACAGACAAGCTACATTAACCATTTAACAATTTTCAGTTATTGACAAGAAAAGGTGACAGAAGGGGTGCTCAAAGTAGCTTTACCATACTCTACAGAGTAAAAATTGAAAAGACTTGGTATTTTGCTGCTAAAGGACACGAAATTATTCACACGACCACTCTCAGTGTCAGAACAAAAACCTGTGACTTTATTCTCTGACTCCAGTATTTATATATTCTCAACAATGACCAGGGATTGGATAATTAAGTTACCACCTTCCCAAGCACACTTGTCATGCAAAATATCCATCAAAAGATTTTTCTTAGAAGGAATGTGATAAACAGCTTATGTTTACAGGACTTTCATGGGAAAGTAACTAAAACTATGAAAACTATCAGAAGCTTTATTTTTCAGAGTGACAGTACTTAGAGCAAACTAATATCTAAATTGCACAGTAACTGATGTAGAAATACTTTACGCATATAAGCAATAATTACAAGATTGTTTAACAGGAATTCATAAAAACACTTGGAATGCATTGCAGTCTATGGTCTATCCAGACATTGTGCTATAAACAGCTTTAAAGTTACCTATATAAAGGGAAGACATGTGTTTTGGGACACTATCATCAATAAAAGCTGTCCCCAAAGTATATAAAGGAGTTCCTCCAACACCCAGCAGCAGCTGTCCGAGGATAAAGACATACAGATACTTGTGAAGTGAAGAGCTTGTGCTGACATGGCAAGTGGAATTAGCAAAGGTGGTTTCTGCAGTTAGACACGTGTCTGAAAAACAGAGACAGGAAGACTTTACAATTCTGTTACCCAACTCATCACAGTCCATTCTGAAGAATAACCTGTACTGAAAGCTGAACTACAAAAGAATGCTGTTATATCAGGCTCCCATTTTAATTTTTACACTTATTAATATATCCAATATGGCAGTGCCAAGCCTTCTGTGATATCATATCCCCCAAAAGAAATAGTAGGAGGGCTTGGTTTTTGTTTCCTCTCCAGGAAGGCAATAGGAATGAAACAGCCTTATAAGTATGCGTTGGCTTGTTAAAAGTATTATTGACCAGATGTATGAAAAAGCCAATCAACCAGCCACCTGTCAAATGGTCATTCCACAGGTTATAAATACTCCTATGTAACAGACACTTCATTGCATTCTTGTACCTTATAACAATTCTTTGGAGCACCAACAACTTTTACTCAAGTGTCAGAGCAGCCTGAACAACCTGAGGAAATCTGGGCCTGATAGAAAGTGCAGTCTGTCATTAGCAAAGATTATCCTCCCTTTACATTCACTCTTTTGAAAGATGTTTGCCTGTGAAAAAGGGGAAAACCTTAAAAACCTATACCACTATCTCTCCTAGAACACACACTGCCACATCTCTAGAAGGAAAGTTAATGTAAAGCCTCTGTACTTGTGCACACACACAAAGAGGGAAGAGAAAAGAGGAACGGAAAACAGGGAGTACTGTGTTGTCTTCTCCTTTCTCTTGCTATCATTGTACTTTTGGTAGCAGAATACCAAGAGACAAGATGTAGGAGAAATATTTCCATGTTTCTCCATATAAGAGCATAAAACCCTAAGAAGGAGGATAAACTCATCAGTTTAGTAAGTAATGAGCCCCACTGAACATGAAAATGTCCTCCAGGTCAGATAAGTAATTAATTCACACTATTATTATTAATTCACACTATATTATTATTAATTCACACTATTTCACTACAAAATTATTACAGCCTTTATTTACCTTAGGCCTTTTTACATCTGAGAACACTTTTTACTTACGCAAAGAAGGGGCAAGATCAATTCACACTATGGGCTCAGAAAACCAAGTGTAAGGAAGTGCTGGCCACACACCAGGTATTTAAGGAAAATTTATCTTAATTAGTACTTCCTGTAGCACACAATTGGTGTTACAGTGCCATTGCACAGAAACAGGCCAACATGTGGGATAAGAAAACATCACTTCAAAGGAAGAGTCTTTAAAGTTTTCCTTCCTTTCAATTTAGCAAGTATCCCGGGTAATCTGTTCCAATGTTTGACTGTCTTCACAATGAAGTTATTTTCCTTGTGTCAGGTGAGAAACCATGATTCACATTTGCTGTCACAGACATAAAGATACACTTTAAATTTTTAAAATAAAATTCGAGACTGAAGCTTAAAGATACACTGCTTATATTTGCAGCTCTCACAGTCCTCTGTGCAGCCTGAGGAATCAAATTAAGTCGATTCGATTAGGGACGCACCAGCAGGGGATGCCCCTGACCACACATACCAGAGCCAGCTGAGGCACTGGCAGCACCTGCAACCTGGAAAAGTTACCTGAACAAACAGCTGGCCACACCTGTCTTATAAATTTGAGTCTAAAACCTCTCCGGAAAATAGAAAACACATTTTACAGTGGCTTTAAAAAACAAACAAACAAAAACCCAAAAAAACCAATAATGGGCAGACCACTGATTTAGCCAATCTTTCAACATGAAATGGATTGAACTTGTTCTAAGAAGTGGTATTATGAGAAATAAATGATCAAATAGATTTGTAGAATAGGATGTGTGTATACTCAGAATAAAAGTAAATTATTATCTCAAGATAAAGCAGTAAGTTCCAGGAAGTCTGTAAGAATTATGCTGGAGGCTAGATCTATTTTGTATTTCAGACTAGACTTATAAATTAAAATGGCAGCCACATTAAATATTGCATTGAACTGTACTTTAAAGTTATCCTGCATGTAAAACTCACTGTACTGACATATAATAGACAAGATTATAATATAATAATCAAGTAACCAACTAGTAACAAGACCTGTTCAGAAATAAGTGGTAGATTTTAATACGAAACATCAAATTCAAGCTCAATAAAAAATTACGATCCCTATAAGTGACTCATACAAATAATTAAAAAGGAAGGCTTTTGGAGTGTGGTGCTATTAAATTCTGCAATTTATTATATAGTTAAAATGTTTCAGCAACCTCAGATATAGCTAAACTAGACATCCCATAATCCTGTGCTCTTAACTTGACAGTTAAGAGCTGCTGTTGCACTGCACCTGAAGATTTATGTTGACTACCACAGTGCAGACATCCCCTGCACTCTTAGTTATTTATCTTTGACAGTGTTTTGTTTAAGTCAGCTTAACATCTTAAATGTGCTCACCACAGGCACAGCATAGGTACCTGCATTACAACAGTCAAAACAGCAGGCAAGCTATCAGCTAACAGTGCTATGGTGAAGACACCACATTCCAATTCAAAAATTCTCCACTGCTTTAATATTTCAGAAGTCCATATAGAACATGTCCCTAATAAAGGTATCAATATCTACAGCCATCTCCAATGATGGATGTTGGGCAAAACAGTAACGTGTTCTTTGGGACTTTGATGAAAATTGTTTGAAAGGGGAAAGATCAGTTGCAATAGTTGGTCACCTGCTCTCCCACACTGTCATTATCTTGTTCCAAATTAAAGAAAAACAAAATCAGATTTAAAATTTTATGTATTAAATTCAGCTTCCCTTTCATCACAGTGAAGTAGAGACATCATTGTAGGGAAATGGGACTGTAACTGAGCCAGGAGCAAGTAAACTGCTGTCCCCCTCCCAAAAGCTAACAAACTTATCTGCTCATAGTCTCCAAAAAGACCAAAGATGTTTTCTTCTGACCTCATTCAGTTAAGAGTCCAGTTAATTTCCATTTCACATCCTCATATATTAGACAGGAAAATATATCTTGCCCAACTTTTCAAACTAACATCTTGACAACTTGTTAAAATGGATTACTACTAAGGAAATTAATTTGAGAATTAACAACCTTTCATCATGTTGCTTAATAGCTAATGATTTTTATTTAGTGATCACTCTAATATGCTTAGTCATTGAATGCATAATTTTGATTAAAGACTGCAATATCAAGAGAATCCTGAAAGATTACATCATCCTGCTTTAAATGTATCTGAACATTTCTGTATTACAGGTGAGACACTAAATTGAAATACAAATTGTTGGCATTAATCACACTGTACTAAGTCTTGTTTTGTGAGAAAAGTTTAAGAACTGAGAGACAGCTACACCCATGATTTAAGTACTTCTTTGTTCAGTACAGTTCAGTACTGCTTGTTTCCTCTTTATTTCAAATAAATCCACAAGTTAAAACATATTTTAAAATAACAGAGAAACTTGTTAATGAATTCATCAGCATGCCTTTAATAGTTCAAAACCACAAAGAAATGCAAGAAGGAGTCACCTTCAGGCAGGACTGTAAGTCTAACAGCTTTAACATTTCTCCTACATTTTTGCCCTAACTTGTCTCCTATTCACAAAGAGATGCCAGATAATTTTTTCTTTAACGTGAATTTTAATTGCATTCAGCAAAGCAAGAAAAAAATACCATTTTATTCAGAAGTTGCTTAAGAGCAAGAACTGATATTGACACTCAAGATTGCTTCTGGGAAAATAAAGTTCGCTGCGCAGAGAGGCAGCTCCTGAACTTACGGATTTTAAAGAATCAATTTTCAGTTACAGATAGCATCCATTTTAGGACATTGACAGAGATTAACTATGTTGTACCAAAAAAGGAATTGCACCAAGTTGATACAGAGATTTTAATTTTTTAGAGTAATTTTCAAAATAACCATAAGCTTACCTTCAATTTTACCTCCATATTGGTATTTTCCACTACTGAAGTGTGGTAAGGAAAAAACAAGTGAGCCCAATCCTAGCATAAATGCTGAGAAAGCAAGCCATCTTGGTTTGTGCCCTCTTTCTCCAAAGTAAGATACAAACAGTGACAATACACAAAAAGCAATGTCATAGCTTGAAGAGATTAAGCCAGTGAGGGAACTGTTCAACTCATAACGCTTCTCAATTGTTGAAATACTAATGTTAATCAGGCCATTTACCACAATACCTACAAAAATAAAAACAAAGGAGATAATTAGTCAAAGATACTTTATTTCAATAGAGTTTCAGAGGTGATCTTACCCTTGTGTGAAGGAAAGGTTAAAATTAATATATATTTATACAAGGCTCCTTTATAAGGTATTTATTAGCTGAAAAATGCAGGTACATAGTAGATCAATACAGTGCCAGCTTAATTAGCCAAATTGCACAGGACCTATGTATTTGTCTGAAGCAAAGATTTCAAACAGAATGCATTATGGTGTCATAGGATACTTTAAAAATTAAAGGCAATTTAGTCAAGGTTATAACTTGCATTAGAATACATGCTATGACTGGAGCAAGTTTAGGACATAGTTTTCAAATGATTGCAAATAACCAACTCCTTGCTACCACAATGGAAAGACAGAAAAAGGCTATTGAATGAACATGCACCCTGTATAATATAAAAAAGTGTAAAGCTATTTAAAAATTCTATGCAAATGTTTCAAAGCAACTGAGGTGATTTACTTCAACTGAGTGAAAAAGGTTTACCCCTTGAATCTGTAATTTCCCTGAAGCAAAAGTATCAAGCAACATGGAAAAAAGTCACGGCACAAGCTGCCCTACTGAAGTACACATGAACTGCAAAAAATTAACTCTAAGTAGAGCTAAGCTACAATTGCCAGTGAATGCTTAAACACTGTCCATTTTTACAAATGCATTGTCTGTAGGCTAACTTGAATCTTCTACCCTGCTTCACATCCTGTTTCTGTGAAAAAGACCATGTAGTTAAACTTTCAGGAGTTTGATTTTAGCAATCCCAAAATAGGATTAAGTTACAAGATAAATAGCTGTAATTTTAACATTATCAGATAGCTTTATCATACCCTAATTAAATTGTACCCATAATAAAATATATACCTGAAAAAAAAAAAACCTGTGAAGTATTAGATATACAAATATGTTTGAGTTCTGTAACCTTAGAGATGACTGATGAGGATCTCGTCTGACACAGGCCCTACAGTTACTCTTAGTCTAAAATTGAAACATGATTTTCTACCATCATTCTAGGAAGAGAACACAAGACTAGTGACAGAAATGTGTTTAAGTTAATTTTCAACAAGCATTGCACCACCCGTAAGTACAACTACTTGAGCCAAACCTCAGCATCTCCTTAGAGCACTTTACCGTACTAAAAAAATTACTCCAAATAAACCAGTTTTCTCATGGCCAAACTTCAGCTTTCTATATGGAAGTGACTCTTGGCACAATATTAGCTCCAAAACCCTGCTACGCCCTCTTTATTAAGGCTGGCAATTTCACCTGTCAGCTTAGCCATCACAATTAAATTCGTATGGGATTGACACAAGTATTCAGATGTCCTTCCAGTGTCATTAGTTACACATTCAGCAACTTTATTTTCCTCTTAAGAAGCATTAACCAAAGAACAATACTAGCATGAAGGAATGAACAAACAAGTTTTTCACATCTGCCAGAACTTCAAACATTTTCTAAGGTTTTAAAACACTTGTATGAAGGTGTGTTACACAGCAAGTGGATTACAGAGTTAGAAGGCATTGCCTTTTACCTGTAGTTTAACTCACTACCTCTAGTTTGCATACTAAAAGCCATAAAACCTTCCAGTTAATTATACTGGATTATTAGACTTCATCTGTAAAAATACAGATGTGATGAATGGCAACATAACTTTTCTAATTACATCATCAAGAGATTAATCACTAGTCTCTTCAAGAAAGACAGAACCTGACTGATACTAGCGATCTGAAAAACAAATTCTACAAGGACATCCCAACACTTAAAAACTAATTTCTATACTACAGTATACTCTCAACCAAAACCTTGTTATGCTGCCACATCTGTTAGAGATTTGGGCACAGTGTGTACTGGTGCATAAAATCCAGATTAATTACAAACCAACTTTATTTCATATCACAAAACAAAAGAGTAGTTTTTTTCTTCATCCATTCAATAAAAATACACATTTTGCAGTTGTTGCAAGAATGGTGGCTGTAACAACAGGGGCACAAAAATAACAATTAAAAAGGCCTTGGTAAAAATACCAGCTCTAATTGGCCCACAAAATATTAGTGATACTCAAAGATTTTAGGTAGATTAGACTGGACCAGTCTTAAACTGTGGTTTAATTTAAAACTGGTGTTTTATTTACTAAAAATTATTAATGACATGATAAATAAACAGTCCTTCTTATACTAAAAATAGCAAGAACTTCTACCTTGTTTTCCACCAGAGCTATGAACTACAGCATATTAAGTTACTGCATTACTAGATGCAATCATACATTTAGGCAACTCTAAGTGCCATAAAGAATGCAGGTATTAGTCATGTAAAAACATTCTAGGGCAAGAAGTGTTTTGTATTCAGGAAATACAGCTTTCACATGTACTTGAAACAGGAAGGGCCAGAAATTAGAGTTATGTTCCACCTGAAGTCTTCTGAGAAGCTGCAATACAGCGTATCAGGTGCTAATGATAACAACCTGTTTTCGAGAGCAGCTAGAAAATATACTGACAACTACATATTTTCAGTTAGATTCACAACATACCAGGTCACTGCAGATAATCATCCACTACGCTCACTCATTTAAGAAGTCTAGTATAACAACTTACATTCATCAAAAGTATGTTATGGATTACTTCATTAATCTTCAACAGACTAAGAAATAATCTTTTCTAGAGGTGCATTAGGTAAGTTCAATAGATAATTTTCATCCTTCTCAGTGATGGTTTCTGTAATTTGGAGGGTAAATCAAATTATTAGACCCAAGCTAGACTAGATAATACTAGACAGTATTAGGTCACATAACTTCAAAATCCTAGTTGTGTTTTGTGTGCTTTTATCTAAACTCTGAAGCTGCAAGACCTGAATATTTTCACAAAGTTTCACACACAAGCCTGGATTTCTTGCTGATGACCCTTGTTCTTCCCACATCTCAAAAAGGATTGGAGCTTGTCTTCAGCACCCAGCTTCCTTTATGTGCTAACCATAGGAAAGGTTCTTGTCAGAAAATCCAGGTAACATATCAAGAACATCGTAAGATCTATAATAGCCATGCCTACACCAGCTTCCAAAACAACAGCATAAATTTCCTTCCTTTAAGGCCCTAAACCTGAACTTGATTCATTAGGTGCCTGGCATACGTGTACAGTTATATAACAGAAGCAACAGCTGGATGAGTGGCACAAGCAAGACCCATAATCTCCAAAGGGGACAAAGATTGTTATGATACAAGTTTCTTTTTTCATGATTGGGAACCTATCCAGACTACAACCAAGATTTTAAAGTATGCTGAGCTTTTTATTCAGCTCAATAATCAGATTAGAACAGAAGGACTGATTTGAAGAAATTGAGACACGTTATAAATAGTCAAGACACTGCTTAGTTTAACAATCTTTTCAGTGTCCTATTCAGGGCACTTTTAACTGCCTATCCATGTTCTTACGCCACTCAAAAAAATTATATCTTCTGAAAGTCTTCTACTACTCAGCTATTGAAACCTATGATGTAAGTTCTTCCACAGACACACCCCTCTTTTTTTTTATTTATAGAGACAACAAATTTGGCAGGACAACTGCAACAGTAATCATCTTCTGATCCTACCAGCTGTAGGATCATTGTGCCGATTGTAGCACAACCTTTCAAATTCAAGCATGAAACAACAGGCTTATCCCAAAACTTTCCAAACACATATTTTCTAACACTAAATCTATATGCTAAGACAAGATCAGAATTTGAAGGGCTAAAATCAGAAGTTCACAGAAATACTTACTAAGACACTAGTTCATGAAAGAATTCTCCAAGCATCATAAGTAGCATTAAAATACTTCTAGGTTTTGAGCAAATCCTCCAATTCTCTGCTCCTCATACCATTCCAGTTGCCTTAGTATGCTTTCAGGTGGAATGGAGCCATCCAAACCCTGCATTTCTTTCGTGTAGGCTACTCTGTCCTCTAACACCAAATATCCAACATTCCCCTCCACCTCTTCATAGAAATTCCTTTATGAGTAACAACAAGAAGCTTTAAAGCAAATTGCTCAGGAAACACCTTTTTCTTTTCTAGCTAGTCAAATAAAGTTGAAAGGTTATGAATACAGACCCAATGCTCTTTTTGGCAGACAAGTATCTAAGTTTCACAAACTTCAATTTTTCATATTTTTTACAGTAATTCTTCTCCTCCCCTCAGTCAACTTTTCTACTTTCTAAATCTAAGGCTTACTAAGGCCCTAACAAATCATTAAAGACAACCAAAAATACAGACAAGAATCTCTGAAGCTGAACAACAGGAATTTATGCCAAGCTAAACTTCAGGTTACTCCCAAGGTCAATTTAAATCATTAGTTAAGGCTTTGGAAGATGACTGCCCTGGGATTCACAGAGCAAAATCACATATTTCTGCTGTTCTCAAATTTACCTGAAATCCCACCCAACCAGGTTAGGATAGTGTTTCAATTAGCAAGCAGGTAAGAAAGTAGTGGGGAACTACAATTTTATATTTATATCATTGTTTTAATCCCTGGCTTTTAAGTCTCTGTCTGCGTGTGCACATGAAGCACTATTTCCCTGCGGTCAGTGGGGATGCAGCATTAACAAGCGGATGAAGCAAAGGGCTGGCAGGAGCGTGGATGAAGCAGTGGTCAACAAAGTACATGGGAAAAGAAGAAAGGAGTAGCAGAATGAAGTACAAAGAGTAATAAATACTGTGCAACTTCCCCATCCCGAGCGTAAGTGTACTTTCTTCCCCTAGTGAAACCATCACCGTCACTGCTCACCAGCGGCACTAGAGGACCCCTGTCTCTCCTTACCCACCCCCCAAAACATCACCATTCCTTCCCCAGCCCAGGCTTCCGCCCGGTTTCCCCCAGCCTTGGGAACGGCGTGTGCCCAGACCAGAAGGGATAGGTTACCTTGGAAGATGGCCAACAGGCTGTAAGCAGCCAAGTACCCCTTGGGATTGTTGCAGAATTGCAGAGCTCTGGGAGTGCAGGGGCCCCACCCGCAGGGCCCCTCCTCGGAGCCAGGGCAGGGCCCGGCGGGGGCGGCGGCGTCCGCCCCTGCACCGATGGGGCCCGCGAAGCACCGCCGGCCGAGGGCGGAGCTAGGCGTCTCGAACGCCGGGTTCTCGATGCCGCCGCCGCTACCTTTCATGGCGCCCGAGGCCGTTGCCAGCCGCGGCTGCGAGAGGCACCCGCGCCCAACGCTCCGCTAAATAGCCCGAGGGCGGCCCAGCCCCGCCGGGCAGGTGGCAGTGCTTCCCCCGCCCCTCCCGAGCCCGCCCCTCTATGTCCCGCTCTGCCCGCGGCCGGCCCCACACGGACACCCCCGCCCTGCGGCCGCCGGCATCGATGGCGTTTAGTGATTCATGTCCATACTCTCCAACACTCTTTCTGAGGGAAAAAAGAAATAATACTAATACTAATAAATACTAATACATCACATACTTGATGAGAAAAGTCATCAAGAGTGTTTCTTTCAAGACACAGAAAAAACCCCAAAATATTAAACTGGTCAGTGTCAGTGTTGCAAAAAAGGGGAAAGTTGCAAAATGTACCAGTTACAGTACTTTCCCACTTTAGGCAACGTGATCTGCCCACAACAAAAACTCTTGTCGTTTGCAGATGCTATGCTTCTGAAATTTTTTCTGTTCCTGTACCTCAGAAAGTTTCCACATGCCAGAGTTCCCAGTCATTAAACACATTGACTCAGCTGTAGACACCAGTCATGAGAATTTGTCAAGGGCATAAGAAAGTCTGTTTGCATTTAGTATAAATCATTTGACTCATCTGCACAAGAATAACTGGGAGAGAGTCTAGGGATCCAGACTGAGAGCTGTCACTACTGGTGTTCATCTCTGGGCATTACAAATTAGTCCTGAAAAGTCTTTCCCCTTTAAAGAATTCAAGACATTTTAGAGTCAGGAGAAAGACGATTGAAACTGGAGACATCAGCAGTGACTTTGGTTTCACAGTGAAAGCCAGGGCATCGTCTTGAATTCCCAGCCATCTATTTTTAGAAAAAAAGCACACGTTTTCCAGTATTCATACAACACAGAAACTAAATGGAGACATTCTTCTGTCAAAAGAAAACAAGTAAGTTAGAGAAGAGAACAGGTTTCTATTTTATTAAAATAGGTAAAGTTGAAAATGGAAAATCAGCTGTTATTGCTGCTTCTGTGGCATTTTGCAGGGACAGTGTTTGGTGGCTAGAGCTAGAGGGCCATGGACTTCCCTGGGTCTTCTCCACCCTCCTTCTCGGCCACCTCAGAGTCCCTTCAAGGTGCTGTCCTACCCCCTCAGCCAGAAGTGACCTTCCCAAGCCCACAGGAGTGCAGAACGCTACTTCCCAGTGAAACATTCCTCTGGTCACTGATGATCCCAAACCCTGAAATTAATCATAATTTCAGGCTATAATCCAGAATGTTGTTTCCTCGAGTGGCTATCAAAATATATCCCAGTTAATAGCTTCACTAGACATCTAAGAATATGCATAAACCAGCTGGCACAGTCTGTTTGAAAGAAGAATATATAGTAAAGACTTATTTTTGTGTTTCCATTTGTTTGGTTTTCTTCTATATCCTCCTAATTATGGTAAGGTAGGACATGCCATTTGAAATAACATCCTGATCTTTGCTGGAGTGTCTACATGCTTGTATAGTAAGAGTAACCCATGAAATTGCTAAATTATTATACTGCTAATAAGACATGAAACCCCCCCCTTGATCTGCCGGATCAGCTAGGTTTGTTGTTATCTAGCTGTCTCTACTCTGGTTTTGTTTTATCACCACAGGAAGGTGACAGAACAGAAGGCAAAAAGAGAAGCTAGTGGAGCTTGGTATGAAAAAAGGTGTGTTCAGATGAAGTCAAAAGCATTTTTAAGAAAACTGGGGAGGAGGGTAGCATTTTGGTGTCCATTGTAGTGTAATCTGGAAATTAAATAGGGAATTGAATAATCAAGGAAATTAAATTGGATTGAACTTTTGAGAATTCATACTGTGCTAGTAGAGCACAGATTTTAGGAGAAAGCTACAGGGACAGGAAGAGAGAGAGAATAAAATATGTATTTTTGTGCTGGTTATGCCCAGAAAAGCAATTTACTGAGAAATGCAGCAGATTTAACCAGCTTTTATAAACTGCTTTACTCCGAGACGGTATTTAAAGCCACTATAGAAGTTTAAGTTCATGGCATTTAAGACCAGATACGAAACCTACCTGAAAGTGGCAGAATATAAGTGGTTTTTAGGTGAGTATCTAGAGTGCTCACTCAGATAAAAAATAGTAAAAGATTGTGACGTGAATTTGGTGAGGTATTTGCTTAGACCAAAGATGCTCATCAAAAGGACAAATATGACCAACAGTTTATGTACATATTGCAGAGATACCGGCTAAAGTTCTTTTCTATGTTACTCTGTGTGGTGTACCACTTGTATCCTCAACTTCCAATGAAATCACTTTTGAGGAATAAAATGTGCAGAAATACTACAGCCAAGTTTGTTTTCTACGAAGAGGTAGATGAAACAAGCTTGTTGAATCTGAAATGTTGAAGTACTTCATGAAATATACAAACATAAGAAAAAAGACAAAATGCAACAGAAACTTTCAGAACAAATGAGCAAACTGACTACAATTAATTTTCTCTTTGACATTAGAAGACTTTTAAGTTTTCAGTAGAGGTGAGTTTTTGGAACAAACTAGTAATGGATTTACTGAATTCTAAAATTCCAAATGGAGCTTGAGTAAGTTATTAGTTGGATAAAGGACAAAGACATGAGAACTGATTGACTAGGAAGTCCCTTTCTGATCCTAAGTGTAAAAGAGGAATGGGAAGCTATATTCTAGGGGAAAAAGTAGAATGTTTATTACAGAAGAATATAATAAAATTAATACTGGAATACTTTGCAGAGACACTATTTTAAGGAAAACAACTATTTTAAAGAAAAATATTTCTACATTTGTGGAATGTAGGAGATGGGTTTGGGAATCAAGAGACGACCCAATGTGAGTTAGCTGCTTATCCAAATTTATTACAATCTTAGCTACATTTTTATAGTATTTTGAAAAGGTAACATGCAATCTATATTCTATTATGATTGGATAATTTCTATTTTTTATGTTTTAATTTCTACATTTCTATTGGTCCAGCTCATAACACCCAAACTCTATAAGATACCTTTTAGTAAAACTTATTAAGATACATTTAGCAGATTTTTCATCTTAAATGCTTATTCTTCATTGTCTTATTAACAATTAGTCTTCTTCATTTCTTTGATACAATATTCTGCCAAGGACTTATGGTAGCTCAAAGTCAGGGTTGTACAGGCCTTTCAAAGAGCTATGGCCTTGTGAAGCAAGCCATTCTTCAACAGTGGAAGACTTATAAAATTGTGGCCCTTCTAACTTCACAGCATTGTGTTTGATCAGATACTGAGTCTGCAGCCTCACAAGACATACTTGTGCAATTGCATGTTATCATGCCATATCACGTTTCTTGCAATCATGGAAATGCTAGATAATACCTGTGGTTTTGCTTAAGAAGTAGAATTGCATTATGAAGTCTCAGAACTGTCATTCTCTATTATAACCATACACTGAATGAAATTTTTTTACTAGCTAGATATTTCTGTCTATATGTCAGGTATATATCCAGATAAATATAGAAATTCTGAATTTGTTTCTTTGATTTTCAGAATGTCAAGTATTTCCAACTGTTATAGCCTTTTTCAGGAAAATTTTAACACTAAGTATAATAAAACTAAAATGACACAATTCTGCCCCATGATTTTATTGATGCAGCATAAACCTGCCTGGGTTTTTCAGGGATTTTCCCTTTTTATATATATATATAAAACTTCTGTTTGTCCAGGAGATTTTAGTATTTCATTCACAGATTTATCCTCCTGCCTAAAAATTTTTCCATGATAATTGTATAAGGCGAATATAAAAGCTAAACAGTATTAATATATATCACAAAATGGAAAATTTGTGCATGAAAACTATTAAGCTGAAGAAGTCCTTAAAATATCACTATTTTAAAAAATCGATTACAGATTATTAAACAAATTAAGCCTTCAAAAGTTTCCTTAAACATAAAATACTCTACAATTTAAGCTTTGCAGGTATTAATTGCCCTTTTTATTTCTCTTAAAACAGAAAACAAAAAAAATACTGAAAATAACATGAAAACCCAAATATATGAATTAAAAGCTTTAAATTACAAAAAGAGAAATTTACAATTCAACAATTGCACTGGAGTTTAAAATAATTTTAGCTGCAAATTAAGCAATTAATCTACTCAGCAGTCCACTGAATATCAGGTTCAGCAAGTAATTAATTAATGGAGTATATCAGACAGATGTAAGTAAAGAAAAACCTCAAATCCTTTGTATGTTAGCTCTTAACAAAGGCATTAGCCAAATTATGAGTTTGAACAACGACAAGATTTTTATTTTTTTTTAATTTTTTTTTTCCCAAAGATGCTCAAGTGACTTATTTGACTGGAAAAGAGTGTTTCTCTTCATTCAGTGGTTTATTTTCAAGTACCACTTTAGAAGTCCATAGCACAATAATTAAAATTGCATTTAATTTATACATAGAATCTATAATAGCTGTTGTTCACAGGAAACCATAATACATTTCCATTTCTTTATTTCTGGTTGAGAGACTGCACACACAAGATTTAAAATTTGCTTTATGTACAGTCGAATTTTGTACTAATTTGGTTTTTGTTTTGTTTTTTGTTTTAACTTTAATAGTAACTAATGCAATGGAATAACAAGATTTCTGTTTCAGATCATATAATTAAAATATCCTGGTCATAGCTACCTAATTTGCTGAAGATGACCTGGTTAGGAAGCTGACTCTCTGAGAAAACAGAAATAAGCCAAACTGATGGCCTTCTATCAAATAAATAATATTCAAAGTTTTGCAAGATGTACAGTTACTAGAGTAGGTGATGTTAAAGAACCTTGCAGAAAGAAAGGGCTGCATTCAACACGAGATTCAATAACCAGAACCTTACAGTAAATCTATTTAACAGCCTGAACAGTGACAAAAGAGCTATGGGGTGAAAAAGGATTAGAGGATTTCCCACTAAATGCAACAGGGTATAACATACCAGAAGTCTCAGGAGACACTGCACCAACAGTGAGGCATGGGAAGATTTTGACACATCTACAGGCACTTCTTGCTATCACCAGGTTATGGGATCCAAGCTGGAATAGCTTCCTTGAATTTTGAATAGTTTGTTAAGCTCAGATTTCTTCTAGGTGAAAGAAACACACAGTCTAAGAATCCTAATCAATGAATTAGTCTAATGACCATGCTTTTAACATTTAGAGTCTAAGTTGTATATAGCTAAAATGACATGCAGAAACCTCTTGTGTTCAGCCCTTTCTTTAGTTTTCTATTTGTACTTCCACAAGCCATCTGAGACCCAAAGCCAATGGCTTCAGTTTGGTTAATGGGGAAGAGGCTGCTGTCATCATTTCATCTGTGCAACTTGGAAAGCGACATTGTGAAGGGATGAAGGAGAACAGCCTATGAACCTATCTGCTACTAGTCATCACCACTCAGAATGAGCTAAGGATCAGCTGAAGAGTGGCTTAGTCAAATTACTCTGTAAACACTTGGAATTCACCAGGTGGCAATTTCAGCACTGGCACGCTGATACTGTGAAATTTCAGGAGGTAGCAAAAATTGTATCCAGCCTCACAGAGAAATTTGGAGTAATCAATGACTGTGTAAGGAGTAGCAGTTGTTTGAGACCAGGTAGCATAACCCCTAACCTGAGGTCAAGAGCAAAGGACAATAGCATGGCCAGGAAGGCAGGGCAGGGGCCTTTCCCCTGTCCTCGCCTAAAGCCCCAGGCAGCAGGCAGAATGGCAGAGGTATGGGTGCAGACCCCATGTGAGGCTCTTCAAGGCCTCAGACCCGGAGTGCCTTAGGGTATGTCACCAGAGAAAAATCAAAATCTCAGGAATAATTGTGGGTATATTAAAAGTGAGAGAACAATCCATAGTGTTTTCCACTTGTCATCAGAAACAGAGGACGAACATTGGCAACTTGTCATAAATAGGCAGACAGCTGGGGGGGACACACAATTTTTTTTGCTGTGTCAATATCCTATTATTTTACCTCCAACAAGAAGCTCTTAGTAATCTTATTTGAACCTTACATAGTCTTTTTCTTGTTCCAAGCATGCAGCTCACATCCTGAAGATGCAGAAGGCTTACGTAGTTATCAAAACTCATTCTGACCTTAGAAATGTTTCAAATTACTAGATTACAACCAAGAAAGTGTAAAATTGATTCTACTGTGGTGGTTTTAAAGCACTAGCTAAAAATCACCAGAAAACTTACTCATCTCTTGCTGTGAGATATGGATGAGGAGAAGAGCAAAACAGGCTCAAAACTTAAAATGAATAAAGGAAGTTTGTTAACAGAACTACAAGAAACCAGAATAAAACCTCCAGAAACCTTTCCTCCCCACCCCACCTTTTTCCTTGCCCAACTGACAACATAGATACAAAACCTGGTGGTTAAAATAGTCCCAATTATACAACAGTCCTTTTAGCAATCTTTGTAGATAGGGGATTTCTCTCTTGTCATTCCATGGACAGTTCTCCACAAGAAAACCGTTTTCTCATGGCTTTTTATTCCCGTGATGGCAGCTGCCCAGAAAAATCTCTGCCATCATGCCCTCCTCTCATTTTCACACCACTCTGAGGTGTGTTCATGGGCCATGAACTCAAGGGGTATTATTTTAAGGATGAGTTATCCAAAGGCAAAGGTTCTCTTCATCTGACTCTGTGATCATCTCTGAGACCAGAAGTTTTCTCCTTTTCTCCGTGGGTGCCAAGGGTCTTCATCAACTCTCACTTCTTTCTCTCTGTTCCGGCATCTCATGGGATCACAACTACTCCACCATCTGCTTAGCTTCATCAATGGATACCTTAGCTCATATCTTCATTTTGAAATACCTCATTCCCCCAAATACTCTTTCATGAATTAAAGGAGTTTTTCAGAACATTACTGTCCATGTCCATGGCCTTACCAAAAGAATATTTCAGCTTATTAAAGCATCTCCTCATTCTCCTCCCATCTGAGGCTCGACTTCTCCTTTTACTGTCTTTGATGGTTTATGTTGTCTATTTACATGTTGATCACTCTCACTTTCCTCTCTCTGGAAAGGGATTAAATCTGCATGTCTTATCTGAGTAGTGAAAGGGTTAAAATCTGGCCCAAACTACAGCATGTATTCATGGTGTCGGATTTCAGGTGTCTCTCTCCACCCAGCAGCCACAGGAAAGGAGCAGAGGGTTCTCAGTTTAAGACGTCTGTGCGAGCCCTGGGCTGGGGGGGGGGGGGGGGGGGCCGTCAGATGAGAGAGTGTCAACAGCCCTCCAGGGGCCCCCTGGGAAGAGCTTTGGCCACCCTGCTGGTACAGAACTCAGAGGGCTTCCCATGAGAAGCCAATGCCATAACACAGCCTAGCCCAGCCTGCGGCTGATACCCCACAGCCTCCATCCCCCATCCGGGAGCTGCTGGGCTCCAGCCCCACTCCCCCACCCCAAGGCCATGGGGAAAACAGGAGGGGGCCCAGCTGCTCCAGAGCTCTGTTACCTTTCAAAGCCGGAAACAAAGAGCCAGAAACTCCTGGGTTTAAGTTTAAAAGGTGGTATTCACAAAGGTAATCTCACTTTTTCAGTGGTCAAAAATACTGTCAATTCTCAGAACTGGCCAGCTATTGGCCAGGTCTCAGGCAGAGAAGAAACTCCCAGCAGCCTCACTTCCTTGGGTGTTCCTCAATTTTTTTTCTAAATGTCAATCCATCACATCTACCTAGAATATATTCTCTTTGGAAGAACGCTAATCATGTAAGGAAGACTTTGAGAAGGAATTGAACATATTGGAAAGCATTCTATATAAATGACAACCAGCAAGTAATTGTGTGTGTAGGAACACAATGAGTAGGAATGTGTATTCACCATCAAGATTGTATGAGCTCTCAATAACTGCAATATTATTCCATAAAAGTAGGTGAAACAATTTACAAAATATTTTTAGAGGGTGTAAAGGGTCACTATCCACTGATACTGAGAAAAGACCTGTGTGCCTCTAGTAATAGATGATATTAGGAACAAATTCTTTAAGTGGAAAGAGAAAAGTTGGTAATTTCAGGACTTAAGTTTAAAACAAGTAAAATATAATAAAATATGAGAAGTACAAACTATGACAAAATATAAAGTAATGTGCATTTATTAAAATTAATATAAAATTATGTACCTTAAATAGACTCCGGTTTGTATGGGATTAAACGAAAAATGGATTCTGGATATTTTTTGAAACTTATTATGGCATTTATTTTTCAGGGAAAATGTTGTATTAAACTGTGTTACATAGGAAATATTTTAATATTCAATTCTTAAATACAGTCTGTCCATTTTGTAAATCGTGTGGCAATATGTAAATTGTAACCTTACACATTTGTTTAAGCCATGATCTTTGAGCTAAATCTCCAACACTAAACCCATCAATGCACTGAGTGTTTGAAATGTTTATGAGACAATATGAACCAAATAATGGCAGTTGTGAAAAAAACTTCTACCCACTCAGTCACCCCACAGGTTTAATAGTAACATTGCGTCTGAAAAATAACCTCAACATGTTTCTTAATAATATAGTTAGGAAAATCTTTATCAATTTCATAAAACAAATACCTTAGAACTTATGTTTTCCTTTTCCCAGTTTTGTTTATTTGGGAGCATTTTTTCAATAACAAAACTGAAACTGTGTGTTTGCCTTACAAAAGAAAGAAAGGAGTTCTGGGAATAAGATGACTTTCAATTACCTATCAGAATGTAATTTCTAGATTTTAATGGCCTAAGAACAACTAATGGCTAAAGGTGAATGGTGCATTCCATTATAGCAGTTGTTATGAGACCATTATTTCATCATAATTAGAAAGCACAGGTGTCAGACGTAATCTGTGCTATGAGTCAGTAGGGTTTAGGTCAATATCCACATTTCTTCCACCTGGAAAACAACTGCCCTAATACATATGCAGTGGTGTGTTAAGAATGTACCTGTGACCCAGACATCTGAGTGATATGATCAACAGGAGAAACCAGATTTTTAGGGCATGTCTTGAATTTCACTACTGCTTAGAATTTGCTACAGCAAGAAGAGATAGCAACCAAGGGTAAGTAGTCTTGCCAGTGACAGCAGTCTGGGAGGTTCTGTTCTAAATGCACACACTGAGGAAAAGTTTGACCCTGTTGCTGTATTATGTCACTGTGAGTTTGGTTGTTTGCATATTAGTAGAGATATTAAATCAAAAATTGGGTAAAAAAAATTAAATTGCTGTTAATGGTATTACAACATATCTTTCATCACAGATTTAAAACAAAAAAAAGAAATAATGGATATGAGAAAGTCTATTTATGTGTGGCTAAATAACTGAAGAGGGAACTGCATATTGCATTCTCATGGAATCACAGAATCAAAGACTGGTTAAAAGTAGAAGAGACCTTAAATATCATCTAGTTACATTTCACTAGACTAGGTTGCTGAGAGCTCCATTCAAACTGATCTTGAACACTTCCAGGAACTGGGCACCCTCAGCTTCACTGGGCAACCTGTGCCAGAGCCTCATCACCCTCACAATAAAAAAATTTTCCCCTAATATCTGATCTAAACTGATCATACTTTAAACCTGTTCCAGTAAGCCATTCCCCCTTGTCCTATCACTACATGCACTTGTAAAAAGTCCATTTCCATCTTTGTTGTGGGGTCCCTGAAGGTATTGAAGGCTTCAATTAGGTCACCCAGAAGCCTTCTCTTCTCCAGGCTGAACAATCCCAATTCTCTCAGCCTTTCCCCTTAGGAGAGGGGCTCCATCCCTCTGATGACCTTGATGTCCTTCCTCCGCATTCTCTCCAGCAGCTCCATGTCCTTCCTTCTCACAACCTGCCGGAGCTTATCTGTCTCAATCACTTCGGCCTGTGACAGGAGTGGGTCACGCCCCAGGAGCAGGATGACCTGAGATGTGACTAGAGCACTTGCTCTACGGCTTTTTGGCTGTCAGTCTGCATTCTGAGGAAACAAGGATGAGAGGGAGGTCTTTTGCATGGGATAATAGAGGATTTATTGCTCTGGGCAATCTTGGGGGCAAAAACAGAAAATGCAAGCGTGCAACGGCTGAAATAGGGAGGCAGTTCAAAGGGAGGGTACAAAGCATCAGCTAATCAGAGATATCCTGGGGAGGGTAAAAGGCAGGGTTCACAACATCATCATCCAATGAGGGAGGTAGTGGGGGAAAGTTGGGTCACATGGACTAATCAAGTTTAGGGGATTTCCGAAGAGGAATTCCAAGCATGCGGTGAGCCTAAGGCAGATTGACAGGAGACTCAGGGTAGATTGACAGCATGGGGTGGAAGGGTCTCATTTGGACTAAACCATCAACTTAGGTAATAACCGAACATACCATTAACAAGAAACACATTGCAGCACTTCCTGTGCTAGGACCCTAGGGCTGAAGGCAGGGTGGGGTCTCACCAGAGCAGGACAGAGAGGCAGAATCCCGTCCCTCCTCTGCTGCCCACAGGACTCTGGATGCAGCCAATACCTCTATTAGGACATAAAAGAATGAATTCTTCTTTCTCAGTTTTTAAAGCAATCTATACAGTTGCTAGAAGTTCCAATAATATTCTCTTTCAGCAAACATTGCCACTCATCTTTGGAACACCAGGGTCTGCTGTACACAGTGATAATCTATTTTATAGTTATTCTTTCATAACTATGTTTCATAATTGGTGTGTACAATGAAATCAGTCATATATTTTTCTGTCCTAATACTTTAATGATAAAAGTTCATAGTTATTCATTCTTGATTTGGGGTTTGGGGTTTTTTTTTTTGTGAGGGATGTGAATTACATTTAATTGGCTATAAGAATACTCCTTTTAAAGTTATTATTTCTGGAATCTTATATCACTAGTATGACTGACACCTCTTGCATAACAGAATACCTTCAAAATTGCTATATTCATCTTGTTCAAATGAAACTGGTAGGTCCTCACCCTCAGCTGCATTTCAGGAGAGCACAGAGAATTCTTTCACAAGAAATACAAAGGAATTCCTTGACAAGAAAGAATGTTTTTCTTCTAAACTATGTCTTTCTAGCATTATCTCTTTCTGTTAATATTTCATTCAGAGGGCTAAATGTGCCCTTATGACGGGATTCATGCTGCAGGGAAGGAGGACACTCACTGCTGGTGATACTTCTTGAAGTGGATGGTCTGATTTGCTACTGCAAACAGAGAAGAAACTGTGAGACTCTGAGTCACCTCTGTTGCAGTTTATTTTGCAATTATTTATACATATTAAACTATATTTAATTTGTTTGCGCAGAGTTGGGCCATTACCATAAATAAATTATTGCACTGTCTGTTTGGGCACTGCACAAATATTTTAAAAGCTTGTATTTGTGCTTGTTAACATGTATGGAAAAGCAGAGACTAGTTCTTTATCTGTCATTGCATGGTGCTCTAAGAGCTTGAACCAGTGATACATGTGCCAGGGTCTGAGCAAGTCCATAACTCCTCTTTCCTTCTACCTTCTCCTACTTCTCATTTATTTTTCCAGAGCTTGTCAGAATCCTTATCTCTGAAAATGCATAAAACCAACTTTTCTTTAACAGATGATGAAAGTATAAATGCAGGAAAAGAAGAATTAGTTAATCAGGACACTGTCCATTACTACTTTCTCAAAGCAAAATCTTCAAAGGGCAGGCAGGCTGCAGTTTTTTGCTGCCAAGAAGGAAGCTGAGATGTCAGGCATGGCAACTATTTAATGAGCACCAAATCTTCCCATCAGCAGCAGACATGGCATCATGACCCACATCTGCCTACTGTCCCAACTCTTCAAGGCTTTTCATCCCTACTCTGCCAGCTCTGGGACTCTGTAGTCTTCCAATTTTTGCATCAGAAGTTTTGAGCTAAATCTTGTCAACACTTGCCAACACTTACAGAAATATTGATTTTATTCCTTTTGTTGGATTCTCTTAAGTGTGTACAAACAATTAAGTCAGAAAAATATTGTAGAAAACATGCTTAATCTTTTTTTGCTTGAATAGAAATTACTTTTTCGCCAATATGAAAAAAACAGTTATTACACATTTCTACAAAGTCTTCAACAGTGTTTTTTAAATGCTATTTTTGACTGTCTTCAGATTTCCCAAATTATGAATAGTGCTGCATTGAGCTTAATTTCTTTTTTAATACCAGTATTAGGTCAGCTAAGTATTTTTGTCACAAGAGAGTAATTTTTTTTCCTATTTCAACATTCCATGTCTGCTGTAACAAATCTCTTCAGCTTTCACTCAGCTTGAAACTGGAGGTGAGACTGAGTAGTTTTGTTCCAAATTAGTCAGTGCAATTTCACAAGAGTTCTTTGGGTGGCTGCCAGAAGTGGAGAATGTAAATATGAAAAGATTGATGCTGCTGCTTGAAACATTGTTTTAGAACTATGTTAATATGTTTGAGACCAGTTTAAAAAATCCTGAAGATTTAAAGGCAACAAGCCATAGTTAAGTAAATCAATATCATTATCTTAATTTATATCATTTGACTATCTGGCAAATGGCATCTTCTTACTTTTTTGTTGGCATTTGCATCAATGGAAATTAATTCTGTGAATAGAATGGTGTCCATTCACAAAGAGAATTTCTGTACTCAATCATATAGCAAATGAGGAAAGATACGAAAACAGAAAGCACAAATAAGAAATGTTACCAATTTTCACAATCTAGAGTCTTCCACCCAGCTGTTTTGTTTTCATAGCAATCTTTTAGCAAAATAAGATATTAATGTTTTAATTAAGCAATAATTCATTGAAGAGCCTTTACTGCCACTGTAAATTGATTCTGGTTGTTGGCAGGATTAGAAGAGAAGCCACTTAAGTCACTGGAAGACAAGTTAGTTTTAGGATAAAAGGAAACTGTAAATGATGTATTGCTAAATTGCTTGCACTTTAAACAGAATTTCAGTCCAGAACTAGGCAACCATGTTCTTGCACTTAATTTTGCTCCTTCAACATTACCTCCATGTATGTCTGCATGAACAAAACCAAATTTTCTATCTTTTCTATGAAATCTTCTCAGCTCCCATTCCAAGTTATGCTATCATTCTCGCTTTCATCCAAAAATGCAATTAAAGGGTCATTTTTTCATCTTCTACCTTATGATAATGTGTCTGTTGACTGTGGTCAAAAGAAACTGTTGTTAACAATATGTCATCTTTATTTGAACAGCTACACTTGATTCTTCTTCTCTTCCCACCAAATGGAAAAAATATTCCTTTTCTAAATAATTAATATTTAAAAAATAGATACATTGTGTATATTCCTTCTGTCTTAAGAAAAGTAGGGCATTAGTAAATTTTTCAATCAATATGTGAAGATTCTAAAGCAATGCCTATGCATTCTTCTCATTCCTCACATAACTAAATGGTAGAATTTGATAACAGAGTAAAAAAAAGTCTAGAATATTCTGCTTAAAGAGATACAGAGAATTCTGCTTGTTATCCATATGTCTAGATCAGAGATCTCAGAAGATTGCAAATATCATACCTTGAATGTGGGTGAGCTAACAAAAAATATACCAAGTTAAACACAATATAAATAACAGAAAGAATATTTACAATATTCTTTATTAGAAACAACAGAAATTGAATTGCTAGGAACACTAATTGTTGAAAAAAGGAATGTCTGTCATTAACATGTATTTCATTATTTTAGAACTGAAGTACAAAATACGGGATGCCATATACTTATATATACATTCATGTTAATTCTGTTCTTCCTTTTGTGTGAATGAACTCCTGCAAATAGAAGCAGATGTCCAAGATATGACCAGAATGTACGAAAACCAGGGTCATTCTGAATAGTAAGGTGAGCATTTCAGAATATACACCTTGCAGTGTTGTAACAGAAACTAAAAAAATATTTATGACTCCCAAAGAAATAAATATTTAAAATTTTACAGTTAAATAATATTTTTTAAGTATTTAAGATAAAATTAGAACAGTGAACCATCAAGTACAAAATGATGGACACATTACTGAAGAAGCTGCAGCTATGACGATCTGTTTTAGGAATCCATCTCTTAGTGGCAGTAATTCAAAGACTGAAGCACCAAGAATCACTCATTCCTTTGGAACGTGACTACATTATAAAGAGACAGACATTAATTCTAGGAATCAATTCTAAGAGATACACTTAGACAATGTAAATATAATATTGGAAAGGTCTGTGTACATTGCAGTTTGACCTTCTGCAGGGTTCAGGAATTGATTGTCTGCCTTGTAAATATCAGCATACAAGAAGGTGGTATCACAAGCAGAAGAGCTACCTCATTTTTCCATAGACATCTTTCCCACCTGCCAATCTACTTGAAATCTCCCACTTTATTAATTCGATGGCAATGTGATGAAGTCAGTCTAGAGATCTCTAGCTACACACTTACTCTAGTTTCCTGCCTCAGTGCCTTGATCTGTGTAAGGAGTTAAAAGTCTTATATCACTATATAAGTGATATATATCAATATATCATTTACATCTATTTCTTGGCTATTTAGTAACCATCATGAGATTTTATTGCCCTGCCTAATACTGGGAGAATATACTCCTTTTCCGAGAGCACTGACGAAGAGTATTTGTAGGCAGTTACACCTTCAGCATTCCGCAAGATTCAATCTGGTCATTCTTACCTTACTATAATATTAATATATTAAAGGCCATTTGGACAGATATTTTGATACTCTTGGGTGATAACATTCAACTCTACATCACTATGTATCAGCTCTTTCCCCTCAGCATTGTCTAGCAAAGACTAATGTTTGAAGACCTCAGACAGGTAGTGAGTAAGCTGAATCACAGCAGAAGTGGCCCCCTCTTTACTGAGAAAGAATATGCAGAAGTTATTCTTCATGTCTGGAATACAGAGTGCGTGCCCTTGTTTCTGATACTTAGTTATAAGATCTAGAAAAGCACTGAATTTCATACAATATGAAATTCATTAGCATGTTTTCATGGTGATACATGAGAACAAATGTTAAAGTTAGATGAAAAAATCTAAAAGTGTAAGTGTGTAGATTTTTAAAAAATCTACTTTTTCTTTTTTTTTCTAAAAAGAAAATTTTTTAAATCACTGGGTGAAAAAGTTAGTTTAGAGAACAGGAGACAAGATGGAGGATTTAGGGTGTTGTCCCTTGTCCCTTCTTCTTTCTTCGTCATGTTCTTCTCCTAGAGGTTTTTGGGTAATAGTCAGTGATTGGATAGAAAATGACACATCACAGAGGTGATGGGTCATTGGGTCACTAAGAAAAATAATGTACGTGTTTACAGTTAATTGGGTAAAAATAGGTATACAGATAAAAGAACTGCATATTTTGGGGCCATTTTGTGCATCAGACACAAAGTGTGCCACAAGGCCTTGTTTGTACCGTCAGAAGAAAGAAATGTGCCAAATTGCAAAGATTAACCTTGTGTAGCCAGCCTGGAGAGACCTGTTAAGTTTTGTGATGACCTGTCAATAAACACGAGAAACAAGATTCTAACGAGCTCGGGAGTTTTCTTCGAATCATAAGAACTGAGATAAGCAAGGCTCCCCACGAGGGAGGATCCCAAAAAAATTCAGTCCAAAGGAGGCTGAGAAATCCAAGAATAAAAAGAAAAATACAGAAGAGATGCAGCAGAAACAAAGAAACAGAAAAAAGACTTTTTAGAGAAAAGTTACACATGTTTGTATATGGCACTTGTCACATAGAAAAATTATTTGCAGATAGCTGCCACAGACAGGAGTATATGGTGAAAAAGATGCTTTTTGCCTTACTTTAGGAAAAAAAATTGTGGAAGTTATCAATGTCACCAATATCCAAGTTTAAAATTAAATAAATAATAATTAAATAATTAAAAATTAAATAAATTTAAAAATTAAATTTAAAATTAAATGATACATGCAGTTATTCATACAGTCAGTGATACAATGTATCATGTGAAGATACATGCAACATTCTGGAATATGTTATTAAGAAGAATTATCTTCTTTTATCATATGATTGCTCACATCTGTGATTCTGGATTCATCATTAAAACAGTTAGTAATACCCAATGCTTTGGCTATTTTTGAACTGTGAAGAGTGACAAGGATTTATCTTTTTTCTATTTTGCACTCCCCTTACTGAGTGAGCAGGCTGGGAATGGGCAAGAGACTGGGAGGGGACACAGCCAGGATAGCTCATGGCATCTGGCCAAAAGGATAAGAATAAGAATAAGAGTAAGAATAAGAATAAGAATAAGAATAAGAATAAGAATAAGAATAAGAATAAGAATAAGAATAAGAATAAGAATAAGAATAAGAATAAGAATAAGAGTAATTTTTATTTTGATCCATAAAGTTTTCTTGCTTTTGTTTTTCCTATTCCGTTTCACTAGGCAAGAGAATGAATGAGTGAGTAGCTGTGCGGTGCCTGTATTCTGGCTGAGATTAAACCACCATATCAAGAAGAAATTTGGGAGTTTCTTGTGAAGGAAAAAGAACAGTTCACATTACATTTCTGGAGCTGTTTTTAGCAGTTAGCCTTTCCTCTTTGCTTTAGTTTCAATCCAGGTGATTTCAGATTCTGGGGAAGAAAAAAAGAAAAATTCCTAATAGAAATTTGCTTTGCAAGACAAAATTTACTTAAAGATATTTTAGCAAAAATAAGTACAAAATTACAAAAACAAACAAACAAAATCAATTACAGTTTCATGTGGCAGCTATAGCTGGTCTATAGCTGCACAGATAATTTGGCCATGACAGATAGCCTAGCTCTTTAGAGAATAGAGGTAAACAAGTCCCCAGGTATGAAATTGACTGGCTGAATTCAAGCTCAAACAAGGGGACCCCAGCCAATCCTATGAATCACAGATGGCACGCATATTATTGATTAGGTGAGTTGGGCGGTGCTAAGACCCTAACCAATCCCATGTGTAAGTGTGGGACATCTGAAGCCCCTATAAAAGAGGGTGCCCATCAATAAACTTTGGCTGTTGCTGCATGAACTTTGTTCGTGTTGTGTGCCTGTCTCCAACATCTGTGACAATTGGTGACCCCGACATTATGCAACAAGCTGCTTCAGGGAGATGGGGGTAGCAGAGTTTACTATGGATGATGGAGCTGTGAAGAGCAGCGGATATTGCCACGGGCAATGGAATTTCTCCTGAGTCCTGGTGCTGCAGGCAGCAGAAAGTGCTGTGGTAGGCAGTGGAGTGTGCTGCATGGGTCCAGACCCTTCTTTTGTGGTGTAGAAGACATTGCTGCAAACATGGGAGAATGGGCTTCCCTTCAGGTAAAGACTCTTTTATGTTTTAAAGCCCTTGAGGCTTACATCGAACTTGCTGAGACAGTGAAAGGTCAAGAAGCATATGAAGGTGGTGGAGGGGAATGCTGTGAGCACTGCTCCCCTGAGGCACATGGTGAGGATAGAGCACCAGGCGGGGTGGTGGGGAGTGAGGACACTGCACCAGGCAAGCATTGTGTTCCTGCTGGCCCCCTGCCTCACCCACCACACTGCAGAGCCACCCTCATGCCACCAGTCCACCATTGCCCGCTGGCGCGTAGGGGGCTCAGCTCTTTAGGTGGGCAGGTGGTGCTTGGACAAGGCATCGAGGGACAGATCAGTAGATGAGGGCAGAGAGTGAAGGAGAGAGACAGGGTGGGAAAGTGGCATGGGAGGCTGCCGGCAGCGGCCCTCTTGAGTCTGGAGAGATGCATGCAAGAATCTGGAATGTCAAGTGATACTGAAAATTCTTGTAATTTGGTGTTGAAAGCTGAAGATGTGAAAACCTACGACTCCTCCAGAGGAAGCAGTCCTTCAGGAGAAGTTATGGAGGACTTCCTTAAAGACCGACAACAGAACTTGATGAACTTTTGACAAATTTGTATGTGGATGAAAAGCTCAAGCTTGCAGATGGAGTGCCTGATGTTGAAGCAGAAAACGAAACTGAAAAAAGTGACTATAAATACAAAGTGAACTGTGAATAGCTATCAGGATTGCCATTAAATGACTGAAAAGTAAAACTCTTCAGTGAAGCTACAGAGATGAAGTCCTGGACAAATGGTTACAAATCTTCAGGAAGAAGTACTTTACTGCATTGAAAAATTGTGGAGATTTTGAGCCATGGAAGATGGAGAAAAATGCAGTTGCTTCTCATTCAGGCCATCAGATTCTTGACGCATTTAACTTGCCTTGTAAATACTGCAGGTATTATTTCATGACATCACTTGGGTGTGAAAGAACAAAATGTTGGTTCTGTCATGTTCCAGGACAAAGGGATGAAAAGATTTGCATGGCAATTCTTAGGACATACATTAGTATCAAAGAATTAGGCCTCCTAATATGTACAGTCCTTTACTATAAATCTACCCTGAATGGATCAGTGAACAGAGATGGCTTGTGACAGCCTCCTGTTACCTTCTTACGTTAGACAAAAGACAGGTTCACTTCAAATTCAAAACCACTACTTATTTTAATGATCCTAAAGAGAACATTCTAAATTCCTGAAAGTAAACATAAAGGTAGTAGTTTAGTTTAGTGGAGAAAGTGTTTGTACAGTTGAATAACTGCTTGCAAGTTTACATGTCTAGGGGATTTATATGTTTGTGTTCGCCTTATTTAAGACAATGAGCACAATGTGACTTGTGTATATCTGACACTATATTTAAGATCAAATACCTTGATTTAAATAAAGTGCACTGCTTTCTTTAAAATCAAAGCTTTTTAGGACAAGCAGTCGTCTTACAAATAGACTAATATAAAAGTTAGTTTTTAAGGAGTAGGATCCCAAGGTTGTAAAGAAAATGCACATACGCTTTTCATAGTTTTATAAAATTTTCTTCAACATAATTTGATTTTTCTAAAACTTGCCTTGTAAATGTTATAAAGGTCTTGTTAAATTTATTACAAAGACAACAGTGATATTTTGCATTTCCTTTCAACAATGCTTGTTAGTTTCTCCTGTACATAACTCCTAAAACTCCCTTGTTTAAAATATGATTTAATTTATACAAAGGAATGTTACTGTTTTAACACTGATTTGCCAAGTCTAAGTATTACAGTATTCAAGAAGAGACGGAGACTCAAACCAGAACAGACATTTTACATTAATTTATCTGACAAGATCACAAGGATTGTGTTGGATTGGTGCCAATTTCTCTGACCGAGGACCTGCACTGTTTTATCTCTTGCACATATTTTACACTGTGTTTTTTGGTATTGTGATTATGCAAAAGCATTCTACAAATACATCTAAATTATGTTATTAAACAAATAAGCCTTCATAAGTCCAGAAACTCCAAATATGCACAGTAGACCATCTTTGAGGCTCTTGGAGTGACAGTTTGCTTATGACTTTACTCACATACCTTGAAAATCGCATATATTAAGGACGTTACTGAGACAGGGATGTGTTGCTTTTAACCATATGCCTGGATGTGATCTGTAAAACCTAACTAAGACACAGGATGTTTCCTTTGATAATTGCGAATGGATTTGGTAAATGGTACTTTAAAAGGTGTTGTATACCTCAGTAAATACTACACAATTCCTACAGCTCTGTGGTGTGCTACACTGCTGGTGTTCCCTGAATGGCACTTTAAAACACATTCATTTAAACAGAAAAGGTTGAATGCCTGCTGCTGTGTATACCCCAAATCACTTGACACTATTAAGAAGGATTTTATATATTTAAAGATATGAGGACCAAGTATTTTCATCTATTTCAGAATATGAATCTAAGGATATGAATCACAGACCTGACCTAAGACAGATTGTTTTTCCTTTTGGTTGGTTTTCCTACCGTTGCAAGCTTGAAATGTTTCTTGTTTATAAAGTTGTAATTTTCTAACTTTTAAGTAATAAGCCTGCAGCATGACAATTTGAAAGCTTGCATTGTTGCTGCTCCCATCTGACAGCTCCTGGGAATGTAACATCTTCAATTATACCTGGAATGCATCGCTGGCTCAGAGGGGCTAGGCTTGTCAATTTGAGAAGAAAATCTTATTCAAATGAGATTTCATCATGCTGTCTTTGTCATCCTATCTGTCAGAGGCCTCGAAGAAGGTGACAAAGGACACTTTGCAAGTTTTAGACAGAAAAGGGGGAACTGTGACAACTACAGCTGCTCTATAGCTGCACAGATAATTTGGCCATGACAGACGGCCTACATCACATCTGATTGTTGGGTGAGAACTATGAGTAAATATCACTGCTGAATATCACTGCCCTTGTCTGTATATAATGTATGTGTTGTAGAGTTAGAATATGTATTAGTTTTGGTAATAAGTTGATGATAGGGGGATAAGGGGTGGAATATCCTAAGGTGAGTTTATGATACTTGTATCCCCAGATGCCTTGTTTATGTTACATATTAAGTTCTGCACCTTTAAGACTGGCTCTGAGAGCGAAGAGGGGAAAGAAGAAGTGTGCAGTTTGTGTTGAAGAAAAACATCACGCCCCCGCATCCTGCTTCTGGACTGTGGTGTCTGCCGCATGGACAGACAGCTTCTGTTTGGCTTTTAGTTAGTTTTAGCTATCTGAGGCAGAGGAGTTCCCTGGACCTTTTATTTCCATTTTTTTCTTTGGATCTGTTCAAACCTGCTCTGGACTGAAATAAACCCAGACAAACCCTGGGAGCTCATGCCTGTGGCCCACTGAGCCTCGGTACTTTCCCGTGCCAGAGGGACTGATAAGAACCTGAGTGAGCTGGGCTACACCACATGAAAAGGACTTTTTTTCCTGGATTTGCCATTTCATCGCACAGTGAGAAGTTTTATTGTTTAATATTATTCAATTTCTGCTAAATGAACAGGATTTTTCCACTTCTCTCCAAGGAAATCTCTTTTCCCAAACCAGATGTGGGGAGAGGCCGCCTGGATTTGCTCTTCTGAGAGGACTCCATTTGTGTGGGTACGGAGGAGCCTGCTGGGCTCGAGATCCTGGCTTTCCCCTGGAGAGGAGATACTTCGCTGTAAGAGTGACACAATGTCGCTCCCAGGGGTCTTTGAGTTAGTTATGTTAAACTGTTGTGCCCCATTGGTGTTCCCCCCTGCTGTCCCACCCCGATACAGGTATCTCGGGCTTCCCCCCGCCCCTCTCCTTTCCCATAAATATCCCGGGTTTTCCTCTGCTCGAGAGATTCGCTGTTACTGGCACCCTTCACTGGAGCTCTGCCTAAATAAAGGCTTGTGCCTTGGTGGAACGCTGGACCAGCTATCTCGTCCCTGCTTCCTGTGTTGCCTGCCGCTGCCGAACTGAGCTGAGCTGAAATCACTATACTATTACTGAGCTGAGCTGGAATCACTCGACTGCTCGAAGCTGCTCACACGCGCTTCGAGCCAGCCTTTCTCAAGGCTGCTTCTGGAGAAGTCACGGTGCTCTGGACTTTCCGCTGCCGCGGCAACTGGCAACCCAACCGTGGGGCTTTGAAGAAGCCCTGAAGAAGCGTCCGCCCGCACCTTTAGCTGCGAGGTGAGCTGCCGTTGGAGCTGCCGCCCCTCGAGGAAGCTTCCTTGCATTCTAGCAAGAAGCGATCCAAGAGGCTGCAGCCAGGACCCTCGCTGACTATCTGGGGCAAGGGAAAGCCCCTGAGGACCGGCCGCCAGGTGACCACCTACCCAGCAGCTTTGTTTTCGCCCGCCGGCATCTGCCGAAGAGAAATTGTAAGTGTATCCCGTGAAAGTTTTTTTTTTTTTTTTTTTCGGGCTTTTTTCTTTTTTTTTGCTGTTTTACTGCTGGGTGGGGAGTGAAAAAGGATGGGGAATGAGTCCTCTGTATTGAGGCTGACCCCGCCTGAGAGGGACTTTTATATCCAAGTTGTAACTACCTTAAAAGCGGGAAATTTTAAGTTTTCTAAAGGGGATTTAGAAAGATTTATTCATTGGGTTTTTAAGCATTTTAAGATTAATTCGGACTCTGCTAAATCAGGAATTTTTTGGGATAATGCGGGGAGAAAGTTATATACAGTTCAAGCTAAAGGGGATTTTTCTGTTGCAAAGTTTTTTCCTGTATTTCAAATATTATTTTCTCATTGGAAAAAGAGGGAAAAAAAGAAGAGGGAGTTTTGGGTCCCCAGTTAAACCCCCCAACCCCGTCAGCCCCTCCAGGTGTCCCTGAACCCCTTTCCCTATCTGAGAGCCAGTCGGCGGGTGGACATTGCCCCCAGGCACAGGGCTGCTGCCGTCTCCCTGACACCCCCCCTACCGTCTCTCTACCTGCACCAGGGCAGCAATGGCCATGCCGCTCTGGGTCTTTCCTCTAACCTCTCTCCCATGCCCTCACACCCAGTTGTGTCCCCCCCAGTTCCTAGCGTTAGCACAGATGGTGCCGGCAGTGTGGCCAGCCCCGCCATTTTGTCCCCCTCACACCCCGGTTTTCCCGCCCTCGATGCCCAAAATGGCCACTTTCCCGCCTTCACCCCTTCTCTTCCTGCCGCGTCCTGTTCCTCCTCCCCCGCCACTGTGTCGTTGGGTGTAACCGCGTCGGGCCCTCCCCCATCCATCGGGAAATCCCCCCCCGTCGCGGGCCCCGCTCCTGTCCCTTTGTGCCGGGGCTCCGTCCCCAGCGGTGCTCCCGCTCCAGGGTCCCAGTGCCCCGGAGGTCGGGACGGCTCCGGCCGGAGTGGGGCCATCCCGTCTTCCCCACGCAGCCACAAAAGGGCCAACTCTAGGCACCCAAGCCGGCCCCGCGCTGCCACCAAGCGCGCCCCATCTCCACTAGGAGATGAGAGCAGTGAATCTTCTTACTCAGATTCTGAGTATGAAAACCACTGGGCTGAGGTGCAGAGGGAAGCCACACGGGCGGGGAACTCAGCTCTGTCCCAGAAAATACTTGCCTTTCCTGTAATAATGAGGAGAGACAGGACAGGGGCACAGGTTGCTGCATGGGAGTCCCTTCACTATAGGGAACTGCAGGAACTTTGCAAAGCTGCAGAGGAACATGGCAGGAGTTCACATTTTTTTAAACACTTGCTGGAAGCCTCCTTCTCTGCCCATGTCATGGTCCCACATGACATCAAAAATACTATGAACTGCCTCCTCTCTCCAGCAGAATACATGTTGTGGGAGAGGCAGTGGAAAAAACATTTGAAGCATGATGTTTATGCAAGAGATGCTAACAGACCTAATTTTACTTTAGAACAACTAGCAGGAGAAGGAGATTTCCAAAAGCCCCGAGATCAGGCCCGAGATCTGCCTGAAGCAGCTTTACAGAATATAGCTAATGCTGCCAAGATATCTCTTTTTACCACCCCTGATGATAAAGTGCCAACACAGTGTTTCACCAATATTAAGCAAGGGGCAACTGAGTCTTTTATTAAGTATATTGATAAGTTAAAAATAGCCATTGAAAAGCAGATAGAGAGCCCTCAGGCACAAAAGGAGTTATTAGTAAAAATAGCAATGGCCAATGCTAATCAGGAGTGTCGCTGCCCGCTCGGCCCTTCACGCCTCGGCTAGCTCTGGCCGACGTCAGCGGCAGGAGTGGGGAACCAGGCGAGCACTGCGAGGCTCAACCTGGAACCTCCAGAGCTCCTCTGTGCTCTGGCGCTATGGCTCACAGGGCAACACGGGTGGTGACGAAGGGAGAAAGAGTGCTCAGACTCTCCCAGTTTCCCAGGAACAAGTTTATTCCAACAGGTGTAAAGGAAGGAGACGAGGAATGGGGCTGGGATCGCAGGGAAGAGGTCTGAGCCGAGACCCTGGGCACCTCCGTGCGCCAGGTTTTGAGGACTGTGGGCGGCCCATACAGCGACCAATGGGACAGCAGCAAGGGAGGAGTTGTGGGTGTGGATTACAATACGCAGGACCAATGGCAGAGACCTGGGGGAGGGAAAGCAACTGTACAATCAATAGGGCGACGAGGAAGGGATGATAGGCAAGGAAAGAACTGGAACAAAAGGTGGGGTTTACATAGATTGATAGGGCTCGGGGGCAGGATTGGGGTGATGGATGGGGAACAATCTGGAGAAAGGGGAAGGGTTTACAATGATGGGCAACTGGGGACAAACCATTTTTGATGACAGGGGAGCAACTGGGGTAAACCAACTCTGAACGTAATAACTCTAAACAAATCGGCGGCAACACAGGAGTGCAAAGCAGTTTTGCGAGCCCTCCCTCTGGACCCAGAACCAACCATAGATCAGATGGTCGAAGCCTGCACCAAACACTCCTCTGCCTCAAGTGAGAATACAGTGGCACTTGCAGTGGCTAAAGGAGTGGCAGAGGCGATATCTGGAGCTTATGTTGCAGAAACCAATAGAAATTGTTGTTTTAATTGTGGTGAGCCTGGACATTTTTTCAAAGACTGTCCGGAGAGACATTCTATACAACCGCCAGCCCATCAACGATTCCCCAGACAGAACTGGCATTCGGGAAACTTCAAGCAGAGTGCGGAACAGCCCCGCGCTTCGACATCAAATCAAATGCCGCACCGCTCCACCCCTCCTGCCAAACCCACCATCCTTCCTCCACGGAGACCCCGATATTAAGCCCAGCAGGTGGAGCGTTTCAGATGGGAACCTGGTGTCAACTGGTAACTAGACTCTCTTTACATATGAAGGGTGACTGTATTTACAAAGTCCCCACAGGGAAACGTGGACCACCAGGTGGTCCCTCTAACATCTTAATACTTGGGGATCCAACTAACTGTCCAAGACAAATTCATACTGTTCCTGAAGTCCAGACTATGTACCCTGGAGATGAAATTTCCATCTCCCTGACCTGCATAGACCCTCCTTATTATTTAAAGGAACAGACTCCCGTGGCACAGGCCTTTTTACTTCCTAGTGACTGCCCAGATCATGTTCCCCTCAACCCCAGTGCTATGTGGACACAGGTTGTGGGCTCCTGCAAACCCATTGTGGACTGTAGCCTGTTTTGTTATGGAGAAAGGCTTCAGCGCCCAGGAATGATAGACACTGGAGCAGATGTAACCATCATTGCCCGCTCCGAGTGGCCAGACAATTGGGAATTACGGCCTGTAGCAGGCATGATTTCAGGAATTGGAGGGATGACAGCCTCCATGAGGAGCAAACAGAATATTGTTATCGAAGGACCTGAGGGAAAAATGGCGACCATCAGGCCATTTGTGGTGAGAGCACCAATCACCCTCTGGGGATGGGATCTCCTGTCCCAATGGGGGGCTTCTCTGCGGATTCCCAGCAGGGATTTTTAGTGGGGGTCACTGAGAAGCGCGCCACGCCTACCATCCCCCAACTCACCTGGAAGCAGCACCATCCAGTGTGGGTTGATCAGTGGCCCCTATCTGAGACCAAACTGCGCGCACTGGAAGCTCTCGTAGAGAGCTTGCCAAGGGCCACATCACTGAGACCAACAGCCCTTGGAACTCGCCTGTCTTTGTCCTACGCAAACCAGGCAAAGACAGGTGGAGACTCCTTCAGGACCTCTGGAAGATCAACGATGTCATTGAAGACATGGGATCCCTCCAGCCTGGCATGCCCTCCCCTTCTATGCTCTCCTGGGATTGGAAGCTGGCTGTCATTGACATAAAGGACTGTTTTTTCAACATACCCCTCCATCCTCAGGACGCCCCCAGATTTGCATTCTCGGTTCCCTCTCCAAACAGACAAGCACCTTTAAAAAGATACCATTGGCTAGTCCTTCCTCAGGTGATGAAAAATTCTCCTACCATCTGCCAATGGTACGTGGCCCACATCCTGTCACCTGTGAGGACCCTGTTCCCAGATGCCGTCATCCTCCACTACATGGATGACATCCTGGTTTGTGCTGCGGACAATGACTATCTTCACTGGACCTTACAAAAAACTATCCAGACAATCAAGGATGCTGGATTTGAGATCCGTGAGGACAAGATCCAGCACACCTGCCCGTGGACCTACCTGGGACTCCAGATCCGTGAGCAGACCATCGTGCCCCAGCAGCTGACCATCAAAGATGACCCCAAGACCCTGCGGGACTTGCATCAGCTCTGCGGGTCCATCAACTGGATACGCCCTCTGCTTGGGGTAACAACAGAAGTCCTTGCACCCCTCTTCAACCTGCTCCGTGGCAGCGAGGCCCTTGACTCACCACGCTCCCTCACACCGGAGGCTCGGGAATCCATCACCAAGGTCCAGGAGGCCCTGTCTTCACGACAAGCCCACCGGTATGAACCCAGCCTGCTCTTCCAGCTGGTTGTCCTGGGTAAGGCCCCGCGCTTACACGCGCTCATTTTCCAATGGGACACTGCATTGAAAGATCCTCTCCTTATCATCGAGTGGATCTTTACACATAACCAGCCCACTAAGACTATCACCACTCCACAGGAAATCATGGCTGAACTCATTAAAAGAGCTAGAGTCCGTCTCCGCACTATTGCAGCCTGTGAGTTCACCTGCATCTTCCTCCCATTGGCAACTGGAAGTTTGGATCCTTTGCTCCAAACCAATGAGAGCCTTCAGTTCACTCTTGATGGCTATTCAGGCCAAATTTCTATACACCCACCTGGCCACAGACTTTTCAAAACCACATTTAATTTAGTCCCCAAATCATTACAGAGCAAAACACCGCTCCAGGCCCTGACGGTTTTCACAGATGGCTCAGGGAAATCTCACAAGTCAGTCATGACTTGGAAGGACCCCAGGACACAGAAATGGGAGTCTGATGTCCAAGTGGTTGAGGGATGACCACATATTGCTGAATTAGCAGCCGTTGTCAGAGTTTTTGAGAAATTCCAAGAACCTTTCAATCTGGTGACTGATTCGGCTTATGTGGCTGGAATAGCTATGAGAGCAGAACATGCATTTCTAAAAGAGGTCTCTAACCCAAATTTATACAAATTGCTTTCTGAATTAGTATATCTTATCTCTCACAGAAAGCAACCTTACTATATCATGCATGTGAGGGTGCACACCGACCTCCCAGGCGCCATTGCCGAAGGAAACAGGAGGGCAGACGCCTTAGCCATGCCTGCTGGAGCAGCCAATGTCCCTGACATTTTCGCACAAGCGAAATTGTCTCACCAGTTCTTCCACCAAAATGTTCCTGCACTGATGAGAATGTTCAGACTACCCAGAGACCAGGCTAGAGCAATAGTTGCCACCTGTCCTAATTGCCAATCATTCCAAATACCTGTCGTTAACTCCGGAGTTAACCCCCGAGGACTGAACAGCTGCCAGATATGGCAAACCGATGTCACTCACGTCCCGTCCTTCGGGAGAGTCAAATACGTACATGTCTCCATAGACACCTTCTCTGGTGCAGTGTTTGCCCCAGCCCATGCAGGAGAAAATGCCAAGCACACCATCCGACATTTTCTCCTTGCTTTTGCTACTCTGGGAGTCCCAAAACAAATTAAAACATATAATGGACCTGCTTACACCTCTCACAAATTAAGAGACTTTTTCAATGAGTGGGGGGTGAAACACACCACGGGCATTCCTCATTCCTCTGCAGGGCAATCAATAGTAGAAAGAACCCACCAAAACCTAAAAAGAGTCCTTGATCACCAGCGGGGAGGAACAGAAATCGTTCCCCCTATTGAGAGGCTCTGTAAGGCTCTATATGTCATGAACTTTCTAAATTGCTCATCTACAGAGCCTGACTCCCCTGTAATATGGCACTTCTCTAATTCAACTCATGCCAAACTCACAGAGAAGCCGCCAGTGCTGATCAAGGATCCTGAATCACAACAGACATCAGGACCTTTCCCACTAATTACCTGGGGGAGAGGGTATGTGTGTGTATCCACACCATTAGGACCTAAGTGGCTCCCAGGGAAAAATGTAAAACCTTATTTAGGCCCTACAAACCCTGCACCAGATTCAGAACTTTCAAAGTGTCCTGAGACCCACACAGGTTCAGAAAAACAGCAGCCCACTGCAGCCTGGAAACGGAGACGTCGTCGGAGTCCACAGAACCGACCTGCCACCAGACCAACAACCAGACAGAGGCCAAACCGTCCTGCCACCAGAGCTGCAACGAGACGACTGCCAACGTCACGCCTGACACCGTGACAGTACACAAGTCTTCTTGACTCCCTCCCCCTTCCCCTTCTTGCCCTCGTTGCCTAGTCCAAATTGTTAGTTTGCACCAAAGTGCACCTCTGTGCTGCTGCTGGTGTCGGGTCTTGTGTCCCCAATACACAGAATAACCTTGCTTATAATTGTTTGGTTTTTTTGGGTTTTTTTGGTTTTTTTTTAAAGAGGGGGGAAGTGGGAGAGGAAAGGGAGAAAGAAAATAGCTCCCCCCACCTCCAAAAATCAGAGTTAATCTTTTATGTCCTATTGTAGAAAATGGAGAGCAAAACCATCCTTGAGCTCCTGATGTTCCTGATTATCTGGATGCTCCTGAAAACATCAGCTGTGGATGCCTGGCTAGTAGCACAGCTCCAGGAGAATGTGTGGATCACCCGCGCAAAGACAGTCCAACAAGACCACATGTGCTTGTCCATGGGCAGTGCCACCAACCCTCTAGACTTTTTGCTCCTGGCCCATGGACATGGCTGCGAGGAATTTAACGGACTGTGCTGCTTTGACCTCTCCAGTCCCAGTGAAGGCATCCACGCCCGCATCCAGAGACTCCAACACGTGGTCCAGGAACTCCAAACTGAAAAGGAGCCCCAGTGGCTTGAGGACCTTTTTAGGAACTAAGGACTCAAAGGATGGGTTGCCTCCCTCCTCAAAAATATTTTTTTTTTTTTGGGTTCTCCTAATTGTTACTATCTTCCTAAGTATGTTTTCATGTTTTAAGAATATATCAGCTAACTCTCTAGAGGATGCCTTTTTAATAAATAAAGAAGTGGGAGTTGTGGGTACGGAGGAGCCCGCTGGGCCCGAGATCCTGGCTTTTCCCTGGAGAGGAGATACTTCTCTGTAAGCATGACACAATGTCGCTCCCAGGGGTCTTTGAGTTAGTTATGTTAAACTGTTGTGCCCCATTGGTGTTCCCCCCTGCTGTCCCACCCCAATACAGGTATCTCGGGCTTCCCCCCGCCCCTCTCCTTTCCCATAAATATCCCGGGTTTTCCTCTGCTCGAGAGATTCGCTGTTACTGGCACCCTTCACTGGAGCTCTGCCTAAATAAAGGCTTGTGCCTCGGTGGAACGCTGGACCAGCTATCTCGTCCCTGCTTCTTGTGTTGCCTGCCGCCGCCGCTGCCGAACTGAGCTGAGCTGAGCTGAGCTGAGCTGAAAATCACTATACTATTACTGAGCTGAGCTGGAATCACTCGACTGCTCGAAGCCGCTCACATGCACTTTGGGCCAGCCTTTCTCAAGGCTGCTTCTGGAGAAGTCACGGTGCTCCGGGCTTTCCGCTGCCGCGGCACATTTGGAGGTTCTCTTCCAAATATTGCCCTAAACCAAGACATTAGGGAATCAAGAAAAACAAGTCCCCAGATATGAAATTGACTGGCTGAATTCAAGCTCAAACAAGGGGACCCCAGCCAATCCTATGAATCATGGATGCATGCATATTATTGATTAGGTGAGCTGGGTGGTGCTAAGACCCCAACCCAATCCCGTGTGTAAGTGCGGGACACTTGAAGCCCCTATAAAAGAGGGCACCAATGAATAAACTTTGGCTGTTGCTGCATGAACTTGGTGTGTTCTTGTTGCGTGACCATCTCCAACATCAGTGACAGTTTCATATTTCTGTTAGAAAAATCTTGGTAGAAAAACATAGCTACTTGTCAATTCACTACTGACTTCAATGCAGATATTTTTTACTTCATAACTGCTTTCATTCCATTAATTTTTCCTTTTCATACTATTAATGTGGAGTCTATTGGTATGCATATGCTTTAAAATAAAAAATGAAAAGATGACTTAACATGATAGCATAAATAGGAAAAGTTTTTATTAAACTGAATGTTTCTACTTAGCACTGAGATGATCAACTGTAGTGCATAATCCATGCCAATTTCATGTGTCTTATTGCTTATTTTATGGTATTGGCTATAAGATTTCATAATACTCACAAAAACACTATTTTAGCATTTGATAACAATTATATTTTGTGTAATCTACCAAGAACATTTGTGTTAGCCATCATTCTACCTTCTAATTGCCTGCTTTTGTCCCACAAGGTCCTGTGGAACAGAACACAGAGGGGATCATTAATTAACATTATTTACCATCTTTATGGACCATAGACTATGTTTGCAAAAGTAGAATGATAAAAAGAACATGGTTGTAAAATGGAGGTAATAATCCTACTGAATACTAACAGCACATGGAGATTGAAGTGATTTACTCTTCCATATGACATCTCCTTGTCTGTAGATGCAGAACAAATGTGATCCACTTTTCTGCTGAGAGAGATCTTTTGTCTTAAAGGAAACAATACCATTGTTCTGGCATCATCCAAAATTCATTGTTTCCTTATTGTCAGCAATCTACTGCATTATTCCAGAATTTTTATTTTTTGGATTTTGTTTAATATAATACCTCTAGATGTGGGTTACCTAATGCTTAATTTATAAATATACCACACTTAGTAGATACCTGCTATTATTGAAAAACCTCTAAGAAGATTCCAGGGTGTCCTCAGATTATTTTTGTACTTAGAATATTTGCTATGTTAAATCCAATTTTTCCTCTATGCAACCTCCTCTGAATACAAATGCCACTAAAGCAAGGCTGATGCATTGGTCTTGACACATCAGTCTTCTTTAGCAAAATTTAAAGCTGTACCCCACACTTAAATTTTTCAGTTTTTGTAACCCTGAACCCTTACATAGCAAACATGAGGAAATAATGAAACTGTCTCTTGCAAACATACTTGTAGCACACTGCAAACTTCCTGCACCCTGTACCACATTAACGGTAAAGTATCCCATTTCAATTCATAGGGAACATAATCAGAGTTTCTCAGCATCCTTAGAGTGAAACCTGGAAGTGCAAAGAGGACTCCATCTTTGGGAGCCAAAGAGAGTTGAGAGTCTCTACTTGCTCTTTCTAACAAGCAGGTTTAGTTATGCATAGGAAAGGAAAGAAGATTTGTAAATTTGTATATGGAGGCTCCTCTAAATCGAGGGTCCCTTTATCAGCACCAAAAATACTGGGAAAAAAAATTGCTCATTCTAAAAGATAATGTATGTCAGGTTTCTTTCTTCCAACTTTCTGAAAATTCTCTGTGCTGTCTTTGGTTTTATATGTAACAAAGCTAGAATCTAGACTTTGTAGTACTCGGGATGATTGTGTGAGAATATGGACTAATCTTATATACTGGAAGAAATTTGGAGGAAAAAAAGGGATGAAGCAGCTACAAATCCTGTAGTGTCAAATGTACTAGCCTGTGTGTAGGCTGAAATTGGCAGCTGCACAAATGCAGAAGTTAGCCAATCATGTGTGTAAGAGTTTCCATGTGAGTTCGTAGTGGTTTGCAAAGCTGAGCACGAGTCATGCAATATAATTTAAAAAAAAAAAAATCAAAACCCATGCAATATAATTTTAAAAAAACACAAACAAAAAACCCCACCCCCAAAACCAACAAAAAAACCCCAAACGCCAACCAAACAAAAAAGTAAGAGCACAGGTTCAACAGAAAGAAACAGAAGATTTGAGAACAGTAAATTCTATTTTTCTTCTATACTTCAATAGCATGGTATTTGGGCATTTGCAGGGTATTTTTGCACCATGCATCAGGGTACATATGGATCAATGAGGATGAGAGATACAGAGACATTCGAAGATCAAGACAGTGTGGTCTACAGGGGAAGCTTGAGCTGCAGGAAAAGAAAAATTAAGGGGGGATAAAATTCGTAAAGGCCCTTCTTAAAAGGAAATGGTAAAACTGTTCTACCTAAGCTGAATAGCACCTTTGCTGCAGGGAAGATTTGTGTTAAACAGTGAGATAAATGGGTGAACAACGATGACTCTAAGGAACCAGAACAGATTTCCTGATACTGTTGTAGTGTTTCTTTGACTGGAGGTCCTTCGGACTAAGTTAAACAAACCTTATGTTGAACACATTGAAGGCTTGGTAATTAACATGGCTTTGAGCACATTTAGATCAGGTGACATGTTACTCAAGGTGAGTACAAGGCTTTACAGTTCTGTGAAAGAATGACTAATTTGTAATGCAAAATATTGCTTGGAATTAAAAATTTAAGGGTTTTACAAAAAAAAAAAACTTTCAGAACAAGTAATCTTCACATCTTCATAATTATCCCTATTTTTTCCTTCAATCACTTGATATTCTGATTATCATTTCATGACTGTTTTTTACCTTTTAGCTTACTCTTACCTTTTAGGTATGGAATTTTTCTTTTCAGCATAGACAAAAGAAGGCAAAACTATTCAGTATGGCTGCATATTGGATCCTGAATTTGAAAAACCTACTGATAAATATGTTCTTTCCTTCCCCATGGTGACTGTAATACCACAAGGCAGATACTCTGTGGCAGCGGCCTCAGGGAGACAAAGAGTTACATTGTCCCACCCCAAACCCCTTGGGAAGGGTGGCCCAGGTGCTCTGATTGGGTTTGAGTCTCTGGGGGGTTCTCCCTTGGTGTGCTTCTAATAGTCCCTGACCCTGAACTCCACCCTCAAAGGTGGAGACCATTGGGAGTTCTGTCCCTCAAAAACCCCTGCTGTGCCTCTGTTCGGGGCTCTCTGTTCTGGATCTGAGTTTGTTCCCATGCTGAATAAATGGTTTCATGAACAGGAGCCCATCTTGTTGGTGTTTCATGCTGCTTCCCCAGAATCCTCCTGCTTCCCTGGATGAGATCCTGAGGTTGCTGACTGCAGCAATACTCCACCTATTAAATTTTCATTATTCAGTTTTCATTTACATGGTTTAGATATTGAAACTAACATGTAAATTTAGAGTAGGACATTCATATTCTAGGAACAAAAGGAACACTGGGTGTTCAGACACAGTTCAGCAGTCTCATGGTCTATCAGAACCTGCTTTAAAATTCCTAGAAGTAAGATAATACAGTAGGTTTTGAAGTGTAGGGACCTGATTAGGAAATTGCCTATTTATATTCTCCATATTATAATGGCATATAAACATCTTTGTTTATATAAACTGCATTTATGCAGTTCAGTGAAAACTAAGATCTGAAATAGTCTTTGAATTAATCATTGTGTATTTCATGGAATTTCAGATCATATGTTCACACTGTTCTTTTTGTTTTTACAGAGAAGGAAAACCAAGATGACCATTGATTTTCAGAAAGATGGAGTGGTCCATGAAATTACAGACAGTAGAGTCCTTGTGCCTTATAGAGCCTTGTGAGAGAGATATAAAATATGTTTATCTTGTCAGGGAAGTATGATCTGACCAGAGGAAATATAAAAATGTTGGCCCTGACTTTCCCCACCATGTAGCCTTGGCTGAATTAATGTTTCCACTGATTTTCTTTTGAAAGTTTCTGGTATTAACAAAATGCTGATAGGTCTAAGTGGGACTATATATACTTACCCCCATCTCACAACATTCTCTCAAAAATTTTTAAAAGAATGAACCTAATACAGAGCTTGTCTGTTCTACTACAGCTCTGGATTAGCAGTGGACAATTTTATAGGGGATTCAGGATGATTTGACCTTGAAACGGGATTAAAGAAGGACAAAAAAGATTTAATAGATTGAAATGCATAGACAATGAGTGTCAAAAGTCTGCCCCCAGAAAGGCCAGGCTTTCTTTATTCCTCTTGTAAGTATTCCATAGGTAATCCTCCATATGATATTCTTCCATAAATTTATTATTGAAGAAAATACTCTAGTCTAGGATAAGATATCTCTGAATCTCAAAGGCTCCCAGACACTCCTTAAAGGATATATACATTATTTTACTACCTATTCTTCTGCTGGGTACCTTACTATTTCAGGAATATGATTTAAAAAATAGACAATGAAAGCATCATGTAGGAATTTTGAGAATGAGATGACACAGTGGGACACACATTCCATTTTGGGATGTCTGTGAATCAAAGATAGAAGGTCAATTTCATTGCATACTAGAAATATTTCAAATAATTTCATGGTGGCAATTAGGTAGCACTGCAAATTGCACTGGTCAAACCATTCCATAAATGAGATGGCCAATCTGACACGAAACATTCTGAGGAAAAAATTATCTGGTTACTTCTGATATAAAGTCAACGAAGCACTAGAAATTCCAGTAAATGGCAAAGACATAGTTCCACTGAGAATTGAACCTATGTCTCTGCAAGCTTTGTGTTACCACAGTGATGCCAACACCAAACAGAGCCGTTACATAGATAGTTTTGTAACTTGAAATTTTCAAAGACTAAACTTAGTTTCATAAAATTAACCATTTTCTTTATATTTCCTGGTTTAATTTGATCATAATATGTATTACAAATTGTTCCTTTCTTAGAAGATTTCCTAAATTACGGTTTTAAAGTAACATTTTTCAACTTTAAAATTGAGTTAGACTTGGAGTTGCAATAAAATGGCATGCACATAGTGGTAGAGAAAAGGCAAGGAAAGGAGGTGCAGAAAAAAAGTGCGGTGCAAAATTATACAAGATGTGGCAAAGAATGTGGGTTGATTGTTTTTGCATTTTCTTTAAATGCCACAAGATGGCGTCAATTAGTTTTTAATGGCCAGAGATTCTCAGCTAAATAATTACTTTTGTAGTCCACAGGTTTCAGAAAAGCACTAAAAGGGAGAAGTTGTACCTTTTTTCCCCTAACAAAATGCAAAAGCTTTCAAAATACATGCTATATTTACCAATGGAATGAGAAGAAAGTTATTTGTTAAATAAAATATTTGGAGAGCTCTGTATGTAAAGTGATTCTAAAAATGGGAACAGAGGAAACTGATGTTGAAATTTATCAGACTTATACTGAATCAATAACAGGTACTGCCCTAGTAGATATGTTATTGGATATGGCTAAACAATCAAAGGAAATATGGAGCAGAACATACCATCCTGCCCCACAGAAAGTGCATCACAGTTTTCAAAAAGTGTCTTCAACTAAGAGACGTGAATTGGATTCCAGATTTTCTGAAGTTGTGTGTTTTCACTCTGGATTTCGTATTTTAAAAATAATAAAAATTCTGGTTGATCTTCACTGTATTTTATCTTCACATTTTCTTTAAATGGGTCTTAGGCTCTTGAAGACCAGGAGCAATAGATACAAAGGAAAGCTTTTGAAAATAACATCTGTCACAAAAGTGATTTCTCTGAAGGGTATTTACATGTAATCATGTAAGTACGACATAGTAAGAAAACAGTTGAAAACTGAGGAAGAAGTAAATGCAAACCAAGAATGGAGAAGTTAAAGAAGTCTTGGAGTAACAGAAACTGTTTCAGCTGAAACTTATTTAATACAATTAAATAATTGTATTGATATTTCAGAGTTTATCCAAACCTTGGGATTTGGGATTTCCCCCTCCTAACACCCAAATCGCTCTTTCCAAAATGTTGCAAAATGTTGCCAGGAACTGACCATCCATGGCAGGTCTTTACTCAGCCTACAAAATTAACAGAGACAGTAAAACTAGAATCTGTAATTCAGAAGATGCAGAATCATTACTCCCAATCTAAAAGGGAAGCCTTCTAGAAATATTTTTATAAACTTTTAGGAGCATATTTTTGGGGGATGGGAAGGATTATTATTGTTAATAATGAAAGCAGACATCCAATGCCTGTTTTCAGAACAGTGAATGCCGTCTCAATAACATCCTTTACAATTGTTAGAGCTGTTACAATGACATAATATTGGGATGCTCTGCTTCTCCTTATCTATGTGGGGCAGTAACTCTGTTTTTTTTGTTCTGTCAGCTGCATTAATGAAGACTGAGCATATCTCATATAATAGCTAGTATTTCTTTGGTGGTATAGGACTGAAAGGAGTTCTTGGACTGTTACCAAGTATCTGAGAGCTCTTGATTGTCTTACATCTTACACAAAACTAGGAATTACCAAGAATTGCATCATGCTCTTTATAGACGTTTTCATTTTATACAGGTATAATTTTTCATCATTATTATCATCATAATTGTTGTAGTTGTAACTTTTGTGGTTATTGTTGTTGTTATTGCTAAAATTATTCTATGCCTTTGTCTAATCTCAGGTTACACCTCAAATGGCATTCTGAAATCCAGCACCACCTCTTGCATTGGATATTACAGATTAAACACAGGAGAGACTTCAAATAACAGATCTGTCTGCTGTACAATGTATCACTAGAAGCCCGCAAAACAATATCCTGGATAAGAGGATAAAACAGCTCATGGTGCAAAAAGAGAATATTTATGGCTGATTCTTTGGATGTCTACTGAGGAAAAAAGGGTCAGCATGAGAAGCAGGAGAAAAGAACAAAACCCAGGAGACTGACAGAAGATTCAGAAGGCTTGTCACACCAGTGACTAACATTACTGTCATTTTCAGGAGAGTTAATAACCATGTCTTCTATATCTTATGTCTTATATCCTAAATGACAACACAGAATTACATTTGTTAACTGAGTATTCAGGCACTTACAACTATCTCTGCATGAATAAGCAAGTGTGTCTCTTACAATTGCTTGTGTCTTTGCAAACATACAACTACAGCATTTTGCCACTAGAATTCATGTTTCTTTCAGCAACTGATGAGGGGATTCTAAGTGAGAACCAGAGATAGAATAAGAGTTGGAAATTGATGGCTGATGATGTCCTGGGTGTATCTGGGGAGAATTAATTTCTTAGTAGGTGTTGTTTTGGATTCAGTATGAGAATAATGTTAATTGTACATTGATGTTTTGGCTGTTGCTAAGTAGTGCTAAGGACTTGTCAATGTCTCACACTCTGCCAGTGAGGATCTGCACATGAAGCCAGCAGGGATAATAGCCAGGACAGGTGACCTGAACTGACCAAAGGGATATTCCAATCAGAGAGTGTCATGCCCACTATACAGAATGAGGGAGCTATCCAGAAGGAGGGTCATGTAAGGACTTAAAGAGTGCAGTTCCCTGTCTCAAAAGGCCACAGAAGAAACTTTCTGTAAGATTAGCCACCACAGCAGGAACTTAAGAAAAGGAATTTGCAAGATGAAGGTGCTAATTCAAAGCCTGGCAGAGTGAAGGTCTGGTTAGCACATCTTGGTTAATGCATCCAGACAAATATTCCCACACTGGCAAGCTGTGGGAAAGGAAGCAGCTGCTCATATATATATCACCCCAATAGGTGGGAACAGCATGTACCACTACCCCAGAACTCGTGGACTCCCAGAACACGTACTGTATAAAGGTGGTACTCCCAGAGGAACAACTCTGGTGTAACTTTTTTTAAAAATTATTTTTTAATTTCTTTTTTCCTCTTTCTGATTCTGTTGCACTTCTTCTGTACTTTTTTTCTACTTCTGGATTTCTTAGTCTCCTCTGAGCTGAGCTCCTTCGGGATACTCCTTCACAGGGAGTCCTGCTTATCACAGTCCTCTGGGTCAGGACAAAAACTCCAAAGCCTGTTAGGATCTTGTTTCTCATGTTTATTAGGATGTTAACACAAAACTTTGCAGGTCTCTCCAGACAATCTGCACAACTTCAGTTCACTGCAATCCAGCTAATTTTCTTCTGATGGTACAGAATGGCCTTGTGGCTCACTTTGTGGCTCATTTTGGGTTTGAAAGAACAAAATGGCCCCAAACTACACAGTTCTTTTATCTTTATACTTATTCTTATACGATTAGCAATAGACATGCATATTATTTTTCTTAATGACCCAATGACTCAATACCTGTGTGCAGGACTGTGGCATTTTCTGTCCAATCACCTACTATTACCCAAAAACCTCTAGAAGAAGAACATGAAGAAGAAAGAAGGAAAAGAAACAACATTCTAAATCCTCCATCTTGTTTTCTGCTTTCTAAACTGTTTTAAACTCTAAACTTAAACTTTTTCACCCAGTGACTTAAAAACCTTTCTAGTCTACACTAGACTAGACTACACTCACACTCACACTTTTATCTTTTCTAACTTTAACAGTTGTTTTCATGTATCACCATGAAAACATGCTCATAAATTTCATATTATATGAAATTCAGTGTTTTTCTGGATCTTAGAACTAAGTAACAGAAGCAAGGGTGTCGCCCTGAAAACTCAGCTTCTGAGCTTGCTGACATAGTTTTCTAAGACTTTCCCAGGACAGTAACTATAAACATAGCGATAGGTATACATTCTTTCTGTTGCACATCTTGTGATGGACATCTCTCATGGCCAGTGCAGTAGGAAAGTGTTATCCTGACCATCCAATCCCTGGCTATAGTCAGAAACCTATAAATCCTGGGAGGAAAAATAAACTTTCTCCTTCTTTCACCACACCTCAACCTGTGTCTGTGTGATCTATTCAGCACCAGCGGCAACATGTGATGACCCCCAACGTGTGTGCAGGGTGATGGTCCTTGTCAATGGTAAGTCTCTGTCAGGCTCGGGAAATGGGAAGCCGAGCGCGAGGGGGAGACACGCTCAGACACAAGCCTCTCTTCACACCCCGGAGCCAATGGAAGTCTGCTCAGCCAGCTCGTAGCCAGCACCTCTGGCTCTGCAGGCCTTGATGTCTGCATGGCAGACACAGTTGTCTTGGACTCTTGTAGGATGTACAGGGTTCCTTTGGATGCCTTGGGCCCAGTGGGTGAGGGCATGAGTGCTGTCCTTGTGGAGAGATCTAGTGCCACTGCTCAGGTCATCATTGTGCACCTGGGAATCATTGATTCGGACTTCACCGGGTGGATTTATGCCATGGTTTCCACATTCACCCCCCCGTTACTATCCCTGCGGGAACCAGACTTGCTCAACTTGTGCCTTTTAAATCTTGTGTTTGCAGAGCAGAAGATCGGCGGCGGGGAATTGGCAGCTTCGGATCCACGGGGCCACCTCAGGTTCACTGGACTGCTGTTCTGGTGGCCAAGGATCGTCCTGAGTGGCTCTGCACCCTGTCCAACCCTGGTGAGACACCATCAGAAGTTAGTCTTTGTGGGCTTCTTGACATTGGCACAGACGTCACGATCATCAGGTCTGCCGACTGGCCCCCCAAGAGGGCCATTGGACCTGGTGCAGACGTCAGTTGTGGGGTTGGCAGGAGCAGCACAATGCTATGTGAGCTGAAGACCTGTGTTCGTCACAAACCCCGAGGGGAACATGGCCATGGTTTGGCCGTATGTCACGAAAGACTCCCGGTTAACACTCTGGGGGAGGGACGTTCTGGCTGCATGGGGGGTATGTATGGGGACGGATTTTTAATGGGGGCCACTGTGTGCCTCCCGTTAAAACGCCTCCCATACGTTGGTTGGTTGAGAAACCCATTTGGGAAAATCAGTGGCCCCTCTCTCATGATAAATTAGTCTCCCTCCATGAATTGGTGCAGGAACAGTTGGACGAGGGTCATCTGGAGCCTTTGACCAGTCCCTGGAACACTCCTGTTTTCTGCATCAAGAAGAAGTCTGGGAAATGGAGGTTGCTGCAAGACCTCCAGAAAGTTAATGCCATGATGGAAAGCACGGGGACGTTGAAGGTTGGAATGCCATGACCCACCATGCTTCCTGCTGATTGGCCCATTCTCACTGTGGATCTGAAGGATTGTTTCTTTACATCCCGATGACAAACCGAAATTTGGCTTCTCAGTGCCAGCTATCAATAATGCTGAGCTCGCACAGAGATATCAATGGAGGGTTTTGCTGCAAGGCATGCAAAATTCACCGGCCATTCGCCAGTGGTATGTGGCTCGAGCCATGTCTGGAGTTTGCAAGCAGTTTCCTGATGCTCATATTTATCGTATGGATGACGTCTTGGTGGCTGCGCCCACCCAGGATGAACTGCTCAGGATATGGCCTCAGCTGATCACTGCTTTGCATTCTCATGGGCTGCAAGTGGCTCCAGAAAAGGTTCAGCAACAACCTCCTTGGAAGTATTTGGGGGTGAAAATTTTGGAACGAACAGTCCAACATCAGGAGGTGCAATTTGTGCATTCAGTGAAGACACTGAATGATGTTCAGAAATTGGTGGGTTTTGTTACTTGGTTGTGGCCGTATTTGGGACTGACCATGGCACAACTGTCCCCCTTGTTTGGTCTGTTGAAGGGGGATTCTGGGGACAGTGACCCCAGAGGCACAGCAGGTGCTAGAGGAGGTTCAGTGAGCAGTTTCTGCTCGTCAGGTTTATCGCATTGACCCTTCCATTGATGTTGCTGTGTTCATTGTTGCTCCAGATTTGCATCCTGCAGGTATCATTGGACAGTGGAATGATGAGTGGTCTGATCCCTTGCATGTTCTAGAATGGGTTTTCCTGCCCCATCAGCTGCAGAAGACGGCAACAGCGATGTTTGAGCTGATACCTCGTTTGATAATCAAAAGCCAACAATGGTGTTTACAACTGATAGGTGCAGATCCCACAAAGATTGTGCTCCTGGTACCACGGGAGGACTTTGACTGGGGCTTTGCAAACAGTATTTACATGCAAAGTGCTCTGGAGAATTTTTCTGAGCAGATCACTTACCATCTGCCCAGTCATAAGTTGCTGCAAGTGGCAAACTTTATGAAACTTTCTTTGCAGCCCAGACATAGTCAGGAGCCTGTGCAAGGACCCACCATCTTTACTGATGGTTCAGGGAGGACTGGAAAGGCCATTGCTACCTGGAAGGAAGGATCTGAGTGGCAGGTTTTGGAGAGTTGTGAGACTGGGTCAGACCAATTGGTGGAATTACGGGCTGCTCTCATGGCATTTGAGGTTTTCCCAGGAACCTTTCAATTTGGTCACGGATTCCGCCTATGTGGCCGGTATAGCTCAGCGGCTGGGTCATTCAGTTTTGAAGGAGGTCAGCAATCCTGCTTTGTTTCATTTACTGAAGGCCCTGTGGAATGCCATTCAGGCCTGGGTACATCCATATTATGTTCTGCATGTGAGGAGTCACACCAATTTACTAGGGTTTATTGCAGAAGGTAACGCGAGGGCTGACAAGTTGGCTAACCCTGTGTGGGTTGCACCTCAGCCTGATATGCTCAGCCAGGTCAAGGCATTGCGTGGATTCTTCTACCAGAACGCACATACTTTGCAGAAACAGTTTCAGCTGACGTCAGCTGAGGCCCATGACATTATTGAGCACTTGTGACGACTGTCATGCACTTGGTGAACCTTTGCCAGCAGGGGTAAACCCCAGGGGCCTTCTGGCCTTGGAGCTTTGGCAGACAGATGTCGCTCAGGTTGCCGAGTTCGGCCGGCTTCGGTATGTGCACATCAGTGTGGACACCTTCTCCTCTGCCATGTGAGCTTCTGCTCACACGGGAGAAAAGTCCTGCGATGTCATTGCCCACTGGAGGCAGGCCTTTGCTGTCTTGGGCATGCCTTCTGCTGTGAAGAGCGATAATGGTCCTGCTTATGCCTCTCAGAAGGTGCAGCAGTTCCTGCAGTTGTGGGGTGTGTTACACAAGTTTGGTATCCCTCATTCTCTGACAGGTCAGGCTATTGTAGAACGTGCTCATGGTATGCTGAAGTGAGTTCTGCAGAAGCAGAAACGGGGAATGCAGGGTGAGACCCCACACAGTCAGTTGGGAAAAGCTTTATATACCCTCAATCATCTCATGGTGCCGCAGAACTCCAATAACCTGGTCATGTTGAATCATCACCTTTCTTTGCGGGCTTCAGATGAGACGCCTCAGCCTCGGGCAAAAGTTAGAGTGAGGAATCTGGTCACAAAACAGTGTGAGGGTCCGTATGACCTCATTGCTTCGGGGTGCGGGTATGTGTGTGTATCCACAGATACTGGGGTACACTGGGTACCTGTGAAGTGGGTTCGTCCTGACCTGCAACTGCAGAGGCAGCATTCGACCAGCAAGTGGGCTGGAGGCCATGACCAAATTGGAAGTGGTCGGATGGGTGGGCCTTCAGATGAGGACTCAGATGCAGATGACGTGGGTGCTCACCCCGATGGCCCATCCACAAGCAGGTGTTGATGTTGGACAATTGTTTCATTTTTTTGGGTTTTTTTGTTGTTGTTGTTGTTGTTTTTGTTTTTTGCGGGTTTTTTTTTGTAATAACGAAAGGGTGAGATATCACCCTGAAATTACAGCCTTCTGATTATATGGAATATTGTATTTTCTTATTATTTTTCCTTTCAATTGTTTATAATGTTGTTAGTTTCTTTGTTCATTTTTCTTTTTCTTTTTCTTTTTCTTTTTCTTTTTCTTTTTCTTTTTCTTTTTCTTTTTCTTTTTCTTTTTCTTTTTCTTTTTCTTTTTCTTTTTCTTTTTCTTTTTCTTTTTGTTTAAAACAAAAAGGGTGAGATGTCGCCCTGAAAACTCAGCTTCTGAGCTTGCTGACATAGTTTTCTAAGACTTTCCCAGGACAGTGACAATAAACATAGAGACAGGTATACATTCTTTCTGTTACACATCTTGTGATGGACATCTCTCATGGCCAGTGCAGTGGGAAAGTGTTATCCTGACCATCCAATCCCTGGCCATGGTCAGAAACCTATAAATCCTGGGAGGCAAAATAAACTTTCTCTTCCTTTCACCACACCTCAACCTGTGTCTGTGTGATCTATTCAGCACCAGCGGCAACACAAGGGCACACACTCTCAGACTCCAGCACCTGGGACCCCCAGCTTCAAAAAGCCTGCGATGGAAAGGGAGCAACAGGACACAGCTGGATCCACAGCTGGTGATTACCTTTTGCTGATCTCTCACTCCCTTCCCTGCACCAGTTTTTTTCTATTTTTAATATCTTTCTACTTCAAATTTACTGGTAATTAAGTCTGTATCACTGACTTCAGCACATGGTCTCATTTGCACCTTAATTCAGGTAGTGGCATCTTTCATTAATCCATTCATAATACACCGATAGAGATTCAGAGATGGTCTGGACATCAGCAGGTGATGTACAGTTGTATTGTGCATTGCTTGTTTGTTTTTTTTAATTATCGTTGCTGTTATATTTTACTTTATTTTAACTTTCAAACGCTTACCTCAATTTTCCTCCTTATTCCACTGTGTGCTGCTGTCACACTATATTAGGGACAGCGGGAAGTATGACACTGACTCTCTGGCTGAGTTGTCCAAGACAGCTAAGTTTATTATCTTTGATCTTCTTTTATAGACAGGTCCAAGAGGTAAAACTCTCATTGGTCATTAAACTTACAAATCACCATCATTGGTCAAGTGGAACACCACCCCTTGACCGTCTCATGCATGTAAACAGCAAGGATCCTAAAGAACACCTGCAAAGTTTGTTGTCTCTCTCCAAGGATTGTTTGGATTTTTCCTTATGCTTTCTCAGGCCAGAGTGAGAAGCTTGTGTGACTTAGTTTCACACAGGCTATGTTCCCTGCTTGCTTTTTGCATTTAGTATCCACATGCTGCTTACCTGTCAACTGGGCTAAAACCACAACAGACATTTACCTAATTTTTGAATGAAAAACATCTCCTTTGGCTGTGCATCTCTTCTGAAATTAATCAGTGTTAAAGATTGTGTAAATGGTTTTCCTCCTTGAAATTATTTTTCCTTGATCTTGAATGGTAACACATTTTATAGCTAGCATCAGATTTAGAATAAGTAGAAAAATTTGCATCATATTACAAATAAAGACTATTTTTGACTAGTGGGTCAGAACAAATTATGTAGTTACTTAGATCATGTGATCTCTCATATCACCAAATCTGTGCTAAATATTGTGTTAGCTGGTTTGTTTAACATGACAACAAGCTAACAGTCAGTTTCAGTCCCAGTGGAAACAGAAAGCTAGTTGTACATCTTTTAATCAGATACTTGACAGAATAGAATGTTTTTTTTCTGTATAGGTGAGTGAGATTGAGGGACTGGTATTCTGGCAAAATATGCTGTACTACCTAAAGTAATATGAAAATGAGAAACCAGTAAAAAACATATTTATTCTATTGTACAGCAAATTCAGTTCTTCTCAGTTGGATTTTGTTCTTGTCCTTGTGAAGTTGGCAAAAGTATTTCCAATGCCTTGGGTAAAACAAGGACTGGATCCACCATGATAATGAAGTGTGACAGAGATAGTAGTTTTGATGTACAGAGGCTGCTGCTTTGAATTGCAGGATCACTCATGCAGTTGAGGTTGAAAATATGACAGACACAACATTTACCTTTGGAGTCCAGGCGATATTTTAATTAAGGGATAATGTAATTATCATATATTCCTGTCCTAGTATAACTGTCTACTGTTGCTCGATGAAAGCAAAGAAAGCCAAATAGTTAATGAACATAAACTCTGAGATGCAAATATTTCCAAAGAATAGACATATATCCTTGGGGTATAATTTAATTTCAATTGTTTCTGTCAGAGAAGGTAGTTAAATAATTAAATAAGACATTGAACATGGATACATCACTGTGATGATTATTTACTGCTAACCAGACTATGCCTACAGGAAGGAAACTCCTCCATACACTATTTGCTGCAAAGAGAGGCTTCTCTACTTAAAATAGCAGTAAAAGCTTCTGACACTTGACTGGAAGATATCCTGAATGCTGTCTTTATTTGCCAAAGATGTTCTCATTTTCCTAGTGTTACCAGCTCTGATCTAAAGCTTTGCAGCATAGGTGCGTACAGCTTCTCCCCATCTGCTTTAACTACTTCAAGTTATTCTCATGGATCTGCTTTATTATTTATGGTGGGATAATGTTTAAGAGGCTTCAATGTAAATATGGACCCAATTGTGATGCATCCTAGTATGATTCCAGAGTCTGTTCCCTATGGAATTTAATAGTTTGCTAAATATTTGTGTGTTACCATATGATTTACAGCTGTTTGTATTGCAATGTCTCTCCTGAAACAAATATCTTCATTTTATCCATGAATAAGCCTGGTATTCAAGAGTCTAGGTGCTAGTTATAGAAAATATTACTAAATCATCTTGTCTGAATAATATAGTTTTACAACTGCCATAAAAGAAAGCAATAGAGAAGACAAACAGCTCTTCATAAGCATACAAAGAACTGGGATGAAGAAGACAGATGGCAGTTTGGTCTGCTGATCTGTTCCTACCAATCAATTTTTTTCCTAAAGTACAGAGTATGGGTATCTACCTCTCTTAGTCTTTCTACAAAAATCACTGAGTCTTCATATTTTTGTAAATGTCAGTGACATTAAGATTGCATTAAGCAATCACTTAAAAGGACTGAAACAGAAAGACTTTAATATGGCTGTAAGGGAAAGACATGCTGCCTCACAGGGAAAAATTTCCTGAGCAGAGGGTTTGCATGACTGAGGGACAATCTCCCTATGGAAATGATATTGCATTACTTACCTTAGATGCTGCCAAATAAACTGAACAGATCTCTGACAAAAATAGCTATGTGAAGCTAGCTTCTTGGAAAAAGTCTTTATCATTTGGTTATGAACTCAGTGTGAGATCTGCAGTCTGGTGGGCCTATGGATGCTGAACGCAGGCAGGGAGCACAGTGCCTGTGTGAAACGAAGTCACACAAGCTTCTCGCTCTGGCCTGAGAACACATAAGGAAGAATCCAAACTTCTTGGAGAAGGACAACAACCTTTGCAGGTGTTGTTTAGATCCTTGTTGTTTACTTGCAAGAAACAGTCCAGAGGTGCATAGTACCCAATTGTCCAGTGGTGGTGATGCGTTGGTTTAATGACTGATGAGAATTTTACCTCTCGGACTTTCTCGGACCTGTCTATAAATGAAGATCAGGAATAATAAAACTTGCTCTCTTGGGTAACCCAGAAGAGAGTTCATGTTGTTACTGCTTTGCTGTTCCTATACAGTGTGACTGTAGGCCTAGGTTCACATTTTTAGTATATAGGACTTATCAATCACAATTTTAAGGGTAAACAGGAGATCATATAAACTGAAAATGGGACTTTCATGGTATTTACCCATTTGCATTGTATTAACTGCTCCTACTGCTAAGAAATCCATGTGTAATGTGAGTAAAGTTTAATTCTGAAATTTTTACTTCAAATAAACTGATGCTTATTAATGCATGTCATTCAATTTGAAAAGTACTGAAACTGTTTCTAACAGCATTCAAAGTAATTTTGCAGCCTTCTTCTTCTAGAAGTCTTATAAATTTAGAATATTTCAGTATTTGGAAGGAAAAAAACCAAACAACTGAAGCTAATATTTTCTGTTCTTATTGCTGATTACTTTAAAAGACACAAAAAAGATTTCCAGAAATCTATTAACCTTGATTTTTCACTTGCACTCTGACCTTTTCCATCACACTGACAGTACAAAAGCCCTTTCAAATGGAAATAACCCAGTGGCTCAAGAGGTTCTTGATGTAAATGAAAATCAGATTCAGTGTGTAGAAAGAAGGCTGAGGAAAATTAACCCTGTAGTGAAGAAAGTAAAATGCATTCTCCTGAAAGAAATGTTAATTACATAGGGGAGAGAAAGTGTTGTCGCTGGTGCTGAATAGATCACACAGACACAGGTTGAGGTGTGGTGAAAGGAAGAGAAAGTTTATTTTGCCTCCCAGGATTTATAGGTTTCTGACCATGGCCAGGGATTGGATGGTCAGGATAACACTTTCCCACTGCACTGGCCATGAGAGATGTCCATCACAAGATGTGTAACAGAAAGAATGTATACCTGTCTCTATGTTTATTGTCACTGTCCTGGGAAAGTCTTAGAAAACTATGTCAGCAAGCTCAGAAGCTGAGTTTTCAGGGCGACATCTCACCCTTTTTGTTTTAAACAAAAAGAAAAAGAAAAAGAAAAAGAAAAAGAAAAAGAAAAAGAAAAAGAAAAAGAAAAAGAAAAAGAAAAAGAAAAAGAAAAAGAAAAAGAAAAAGAAAAAGAAAAAGAAAAAGAAAAAGAAAAAGAAAAAGAAAAAGAAAAATGAACAAAGAAACTAACAACATTATAAACAATTGAAAGGAAAAATAATAAGAAAATACAATATTCCATATAATCAGAAGGCTGTAATTTCAGTTATTACAAAAAAAAACCCCAAAAAACAACAACAACAACAACAAAACCCCCCCAAAAAATGAAACTGTTGTCCAACATCAACACCTGCTTGTGGATGGCTCTCAATTTGGTCACAGAGGCAGAACCCATGGCCAAGGTGCCTGGGAAGACTTCTAAAAATACTATGACAGCAGCCCGTAATTCCACCAATTGGGCTGATCCAGCCTCATGACTCTCTAAAACCTGCCACTCAGATCCATCCTTCCAGGTAGCAATGGCATTTCCAGTCTTTTCATTGGCCAGTGATACCTATGGAATGCAAATCTGGAGTGGCAATGAAAAAAACAGTGACATCAATGGAAAGATTAATATAATAAACTTGAGGAGCAGAAACTGCTCGCAGAACCTCCTCCAGCATCTACTGTGCCTGTGGGGTCAGTGTCAAAGGTGACCTTAAATCAGAATCCCCCTTTTATAGACCAAACAAGGGAGACAGATGTGTCATGGTCAGTCCCATACAGCGACACAACCATGTGAAAGTCCATTAATCTCTGGACATCATTCATGCAGTGTCTTCACTGAATGATAAAAAAATTGTTGCACCTCCAGATGTGGGACTGTTCTTCCCAAAAATAATTTTGACCCTCAAATAATTTCAGGGAGGTTGTAGAGACGAGCAGCAGGAAACTGCTCGCAAACTCCAGAGAGGGCTAGAGCTCCATATCGTCGGCAAATGCCGGCAAATTTTCACAAGCCTTATGGCAAAATCTCCATTGATATCTCTGTGTGGGCCCAGCATTAATGATAGCTGGCAGAAAGGCAAATTTCGGTCTGTCATCGGAATGCAAAGGAATTGTAAAAAACAGTCCTTCAGATTCATGGTGAGGACTAGCCAATCAGCAGGAAGCATGGCAGGTGAAGGCATGCTAGCCTGCAACCTCCCCATGCTCTCCATCATAGCATGAACTTTCTGGAGGTATTGTAGCAACCTCCATTTCCCAGGCTTCTTCTTGATACAGAAAACAGGAATGTCCCAGGGACTGGTCAAAGGCTCCAGATCACCGTGATCCAACTGTTCCTGCATCAAGTCATGGAGGGTGACTAGTCTATCATGAGAGAGGACAACAGAAGATGCTGAACAAAGAGTCTGTCTCAAGTTCTTCTTTGCATAGAATGTGTCAGCATCAGGTACAAGGTCACTCCGGGGGCCCGTCAGCAAACCTGACAATCGTGATGTCCATGCCAGTGTCAAAAAGCCCGTGGAAGCTAATCTCTGACAGCATCTCATCAAGGATGGACAGGGTGCAGAACGTTCAGAATGATCCCTGGCTGTCAGAACAGCAGTCCAGTGACCCGGGGAGGTCCAGGGAACCCAAAGCCACCATCTCCCCACAGCTGGGTCTCAGCTCTGCGAACATAAGACTCAAAAGGCACAAGGTGAGCAAACCCAGGTTCCACAGGGATAGGAACAGGAGGAGTGAGTGTGGAACCATGGCAGAAATGCACCCCCAGAAATCCGAATTAACGTTTCCTAGGTGAGCAATGATGCCCTGAGTAGTGGTATTCAACCACGCCACAAGAAGAGCACTCATGCCCTCACCCACCAGACCAAAGCATTCGGAAGCACATGGAATGCCTGATACGCTCAGCTGCACTGTCATTTGACAGGGGGACAAAGTCCACAGGCCGAAGAGGCTCCAGCAGCCTGGGACCCTTTTTCCGTGGAGGCCACCGGCTTCACCCCCGCGGCAGCACCACCAGAGCCAATGGTAAACAGCGCAGAACCATGGTCTGCCACGGCCACAGGAGGCGAAGGGGGAGGGCCGCCTCCAGCCGCAGGCTCGGGTGATGCCCGGAACCTGAGGCGGGGTGGGTTGGAGCCAGCTCAGCACAGCCCGCCTCCAGCGCCAGGTGGGGAATGAGGCGCCGGTAGAGGCACAGCTGGCAGAGCCACGGCACCGTCCCACTCCGCTGCCAGGGAACAACCTGGGCTCACAGGAGGGGAAACCCACATCATGGGGCTGGCAGAACCCAGCCCAGAATCCACACCACTCACAGCACCCATCCCCATGCCCCGCAAATCCGGCGCGGGGGCATGAGTGCTCAGAATCACCCCTAACAGCAGTTCTTCAGGGGCGAAAGGTCCTAAAAGCGGTGCTGGCCGCTCCTCCACTGGAACAGTGTGCGTGGCCACCAGTGCGGAGCCTGGGCCCGTCCCATCCCCCACCGTGGGGCAGGGCACAGCCCAGGCGCAGCAGGGACATGGGACCGTCCCTGAGGTATCGCCCAGGGCTGGCGCTACCCCCTGTTCAGGCAGCTCCTCACAGGTCTGCACCAGGAGGGCACACGAAGGAGGCGACCCCACCCCACACTTACACCGTCGAGGCACTGGCTGAAGGCAGCATTACACCTCCCGGGTCCGCGGCACCCCCGATGGCTCGCTGGCAAGGATCCAACCCCCCCCTCGGGCTTCCACCTCCAGGGTGCCGGCCGATGTGGGGTCATGCGCACCGGGCCCGCAGTGCCCCCATTCAACCCACTGGGGACCCCGGCGATCCCGGGGGAGCCGACCTCGGGACCCAAGACAGAGCTGCCCCCCGTCTCCATGCCACTGGGGGAGAGGGAGAGCCCCACCCTGCTCCCACAGCCAGAGCCAGAGCCAGATCTCTCACCCAGGGCAGAGGAAGCAGCTCTCAATCTGGCAGAAAACGATGAGCGACTACCCAGAATGCAGTCACACCTTTGCCAGATCCCCAGCAGCCGGACCAGCCGGGGCTCATAATTGACCAGCAAAGCCTTGAGCAGGGAATCACCTAAAGCGTCCCAAGCCGACTTTGAAAAAAATCGCCCCAACCACAGGGAAAAACCCCTCAATTCTCCCATACACAATCGCTGAAAGTCAGCACCCGAAACATCGATCCCTTTCTGATCAAACACCGCATGCCATAGTTCCATAACCAGGCCCTCCATAGGAGAGACCCCAAAAACAGACATAGCCACAGGCTATATAGTACCCTGTAACCGTCACCTGCAACACACATCGGGGTTCACCAGATGTTGCCACTGGTGCTGAATAGATCACACAGACACAGGTCGAGGTGTGGTGAAAGAAGGAGAAAGTTTATTTTGCCTCCCAGGATTTATAGGTTTCTGACTATGGCCAGGGATTGGATGGTCAGGATAACACTTTCCCACTGCACTGGCCATGAGAGATGTCCATCACAAGATGTGTAACAGAAAGAATGTACACATATCTATGTTTATAGTTACTGTCCTGGGAAAGTCTTAGAAAACTATGTCAGCAAGCTCAGAAGCTGAGTTTTCAGGTCGACAAGAAAGTTCAAATGCAATTTCAATGCACAAGAAGTCAAACATGAACACAAGAAAGGAACTGCTGCACATATCACTCTAAAACAGACAAGGAATCCTCTGCCCTCCTGTCCACATCTATTGATTTTACAGCTGGATTTTACAAGGTTTTTTGTTGGTTTTTTTTTTCTTGTTCAATGCTTTATATAGTGATTTTTTCATTTCATGGAAGATCAAAATCTTGTCTGAAAGAACTTGGACTACCATCCTAAGAGTATTCAACTCACTGAGGCATGAAATGCATTCCTGACTGCACTGCTCACATAATTGCAGCATACCAGACAAACTAACTCAGGAAACTCACAGTAAATTCAAGGCGACACTTCTTTTTTTTTTCAGTGAAAAGTCAGACCATAAAGCAAGCAGCAAGTGTTATTATTTCTCTCTGCATCCACTGACTTTTGGGGTAAAAACACAGTTCGGGATTAAGAAGAATGTATCATATATCATGAACTTTGTCTCAGAGACTAAACATCAAGCAGCAAGTGTCCAAGAAACATCAGTGTGAAAACAAACTCAAATTTCAAGAATTTCTCAAGGAACTGTTATAGTCAGGCAAACTATTTTATTTGTTGCAAATAAATTTGCTGTCTTACATCAGAATTGGAATTATCCTTTTCACTTTAGCTGACATGCTTCAAATATCAGAAGGAAGCAATATTAGACAGCAATTAAAACATTATCAATGACTGTTGGAAAAAATAGGAATACTACAAAACTCAGTAATCTTGACCTAAGGCAAAACCATCAGTGTCGATTACCATGCTTGGTTTGTTTTGTTTTTTCATTTTTTCTTTTGTAAGAGTATGAAAATATAACATCAACCTCTATAAAGTCCCTGGAAACAGACAAAAAAAACATTGCTAAACTATGGTATAGCAAATCTTGGCTTCTCAGATAAGTGAAAATTGTTAGCGGGAGCTTGATTTCTGCTACATGATTTAGCTGCTTACATTCAAATGTATATGTGGCTGGGGAAAGGTTTCATCTAGGGTAATAGCAAAGACATTCAGAATGTTTTATTTAGGAAATTTTGACAACCATTTAAAAAAACAATCATACATTATATTCCTAGTAATAACATTCTGTATTTCTGGAAAAGCCTTGGGTTCTGCTCCCTCCTTGTGAAAAGAAATTATAGAAAGAATTCTTCTGCAGGCATATTGTATGCATTTTCTAACAAGCCACAGATTTTATTACTAATTTGTTTTTATTGTCTCCTTGGTGAAATTAAACATGCAATAAACTACACACTATTTGTCAGGAGTTACATAAATCATCCTTGCTCTTGAAATTTGGCTATATGAAAATAGTAATTTAGTCCAATAAGATCTGTAATAAAAAGGAGTGTTTCAGTATTATAATTATCTCATAGAAATACCACCTTTCCATATACTTGTAACAGAAAGATAACTTATGATTAATAAGCAGTTTAAAGAAAAATATCAGCTTAATCACCTGGAAGTTCCCTAATCAGACAGGTGCTTTGAAAAGTAATGCAACATAATATAAAATATTGGATTATATGGTGTTTTGAGAGAGCTTGTAAATCCCTACTGCCAGGTCTGGCTGACATTAAGAACTAGTTCTCTCACCCAGGAAAGGAGAGACCAGACAAACTGAGGTCATCAACTGAGCAACCAGGTGTCAGTGGTGAATTTGAAAATAAAGCTCTGTGCTATGCAATACATTTATTGATGTGATACTTAAATCCACATTTGTGTATGAACACACCCTTGTGGTTCCATATATTTATTGTGAACTCTATGATACTTACTGCTCACTGAACTGGGAAGAAAGCCTCTCTCAGTAATTCAGGAATGAAAACATTGTCTTTCACTTCCAGTTTGAATCAAACAGACTTCAAATGAAGTCAGTTATAAGACTGTAATTGTCCCCTCAGTTACAGATGAGAGTAGCAATCTTTCTCCTTTCAAGCTCATTACAGAAGATTTAACATGGTGAGTGACAGCATATTCATTAAGGAACTGAGGTGTTCAGAAGATTTAATCCAAATGAGGAAAGTTTGCAGCCATTAAGATTTTTGTAGAAAATGCAGCAACTCAAATCCCCAGAGGAACCTTATATTGGGATTTGCTCTCTCTGCTGGGTTATTAATGAATGTGTGAGGCTGGTGCAAATGAGTCATGCAGAGCTGCAGCATATTTCTGTTTTCTTAAACATCTCATTACAATATGTGTCAATATGGCAATGCTACAACTACTAGGCACAGAGAGACACAACTAGACATTAACATCTGAATTTCAGCACAGTAGTTTTTAATGCCCTAAATGTTAATCAGTGTTTTCCACAAGGAAATTAAATAAAATCTGAACAATATGTTTCATTGCAGTGTCAAATGTTTCATTATGCAAAATTCAATATCCAGAAGACAATTGTTCAAACAGAACCATGTCCTTTTTTTAGTATCTCCAGGATAAATAATAAAAAAATTATGTTTTGATTACCTACAAAACACTCACTTCACTCAAATTTAATTTTCTTTGAGATGCCTGTATTTTCAGAAAGGATGGCATTTTGTTCACACAATTTATAAAATCATTAAATAATTTTTTCAACATAAAATAAAACTGAAACACAGCTCTTTCAAAGAACCGTTTCAGTTATTAGCAAGTTATATACAGTTTATTAGTCCTCTGAGGAGTGGACTGTACTGTAGAAAACATAAGCAATTGTCATGGGGTTACTTTACCTTTAAGAAAGTTAATGTTGCTGGGGACTGCCTAGAGTCTTTTCTCCTGACCAATTATCGGTCATTGCTGAGAATTGACAACAGTTTTAACCATTGAAAAGGGAGATCAACCTGTGAACCCTACCTTAAAGTGTACAACCAGGGCTCTGTAGTTCTCTTTGTTTTCTGGCTGTAAAAGGTAGCAGAGCTCCGGCCTCTCGCTCTCTGCCCGGCCATGCGGCCGGGCGGGGGCCGGGCCGGGCCTGCCGCGTCTCCCGGCCGGGAGATGGGGCCTGCGGGGGGCTTGCCCCGGGCCAAGCCAGGCCGGTTCCTGGCTTGGCTGCAAGTTTTGCCGTGATGGAATTCACCAGAAACTGCCGAGTGAAGAAGGAGAGGGGCTCTGGGCCTGCAGCAAGCAGAGACAGTGACCACACTCTCCAGAGCAGCCATGAGGAACTTTCTATCGCAGATGGCTCCAGCTCCTGCACCAGCCGAGGCTACAGAACTATCTACAAAAGCTTAGGCAAGATTTTAACTGTTTCTTATCCAGATGAGACTTGCAGATTAATCTTTTCATCCAGAGAAAGAAAAAGACAGTGATCAACATGAAAAGAGACTTTATAAACTACTAGAGGCAAGAAAGAAAAGAAGCTTCAAGAAAGGTAGAGAATAAGGAGATGCTTTTATAAGCTGAAATATCTTTCTGTTAAACTATGGGGATGGACAATGAAGTCCTGAAAAGAACTCCTTTAATTCATGATAAAGTATGGGGAGGAATAGTGTTCAAAGTGTAGATTTTGAGTAAAAAAGTAGAGTATTTGTGATACAGTGAAGTGCTGGAAGATTTGAAGCCTTGGAGAGGCAATGAGAAAAACTGTTTTCTGGTGAAGCTCACAGAAACAGATGAAGAAGACTTTTGCTTTTGAATCACTCATCCTTAAAATGCTATCCCTAGACTAATGACCCATACACACCTCAGAGGGAGGTGAAATGGGAGGAGTAAACTCTGATGTCAGATTTCAGGGCAGCTGACATCAGGGCAATAGAAGACTGTAGCAGAAATAGTTTTCTTGTGAGAAACTCCATAAATTTGCAGAAAGAGACTTCTGTTTCTCTACAAAGACTGATGAAAAGACTTGAGCAAGAATTGGGACTGTTTTAAACACCAAGGTTCCAAAGTTTTTGTCTCTGTTGTCATGTGAACAAAAGAATGGTGGGCAGTAAGAAACGAAAAGGTTTTTTTTTTTTCCTAGAAGTTTATTCTGGTGTTCTTATTATTGTAGTTTGTCAATAAACTTTCTTTATTCCTTTTAAGTTTTATGCCTGTTTTGCTCTTGTTTTAATCCATGTCTCACAACAAGAAATAAGTAATTTTTTTCCCCTTTTTCTTAATTACTGGTTTAAAACCACAACAGCAATGAAATACCTACCTGTATCAGGAAGATTAAAACACAGAATTTTCTTAGAATGTCAATGTCACGCAAAACAGTCACTGAGAGTCTCCTGCACTGAGGAACTCTACATGATACTATACATCAATAGCTATTTCTTTGTATCTAAAGAATAGATTAGGCTATGACTAACTTTACAAATACCAGGAGGAAAAAATAATTTTGTTATGCCTGCTGGAACAATATTCTGTCTCTTACCACATGCATTTAATATATTTTCTTAATCCTCTTTAGAACTATGAAAATCCCAAGGGATCAAGACATGACCCTCTCTGATTTTTTTTTATATATACATAGCTGCATTTTACAGATTTTTATGATAGAGCATATTAGGATAAAATGAAACATAAAACATTACTTAGCAGTTTTTCTGGAAGCACGACAGTTCTGCAAAAGGAATCAGGAAACTGGAGGAAATCCTAAATTTACTTGCCAGTTCAACATGCATATTTGAAAGAACTGGAACTATAACTGAAAACATGAGAGTTCAAATGTAAAGAATGGTTAAAAAATGTCAGTTTTAATATTTGAAAAGTATGGTTCAACAAGAAATGGAGGAAAAATTTTCCATACATGCATTATTTGTTAAGAACAATTTATTGAATGCTGCAAGCAAAACTAATAATTAGCTGAAAATTATTACATTTTTAATTATCTTTCCAGTATAGCTATTTTTTACCACAATAAATCTAAGGAAAAGAAAGATACTATGACTTTAAATTAATTTATGTTGAGCACAGTGGGTACCAGAGTCAATTTGTGTTGCCAGGACAACAGACACTGAAAATTTAAACATCCAGTGACAGGCTGAATTCCCTGTAAAGAAGCTACTCTGCATTAAAATTATATACTAATGAAACATTAAACAGATCTACATACAACCTATTTACGTTAAGCAGACAGCTTGTTTATAGCTTTTAAAGAATTTATCTATTCAGACACTAAGTTTATTATTTCAGTTTTAGTTTCTCTGAGATTTAAAGAGCAACCTGAAGACCACTAAGTGTTGCAGTCCACAACCTCAGGATCTCGTCCAGGGAAGCCGCAGGATTCTGGGAACCAGCATGGAACACCAACGAGACGGGCTCCTGGTTCATGAAACCATTTATTCAGCATGGGAGCAAACTCAGATCCAGAATAGAGAGCCCTGAACAGAGCCCAAGCAGGGGTTTTTGAGGGACTGAACTCCCAAGGGTCTCCATCCTTGAGGGTGGAGTTCAGGGTCAGGGACCATTAGAAACACAGCAAGGGAGAAACCCCCAGAGACTCAAACCCAATCAGAACACCTGGGCCACCCTTCCCAAGGGGTTTGGGGTGGGACAATGTAACTCTTTGTCTCCCCCCAGGCACCTTGCAACAACTAAGTAAAAAAATGAAGAAGCCAATTAAGAGGGATTCTTGAAAGAAGTTACCTTCTAAATTTTTTTTTAGGAATGCAATTGCATTATCTCTCTATCATATATATTTCATTAAATTGCCTGTGCAAAATATATCATCCCACACACAAAATTAGGCCTGTAGGTTGTTCTTTACATATTCATTACAATAAAGTATTTGAAAGCTTCATAATGCATAAATATTTCTCAGAAGGTTCTTTAACAATGTACAGAATTACTGAATTTGAGAATGAATATGTTGTGCTTGCACTCAGCAGTTTTTATATAAACCAGTCTCGTGTATTCTAAATGCAGAAGAATTTCTTGCACCTGGGCAGAAAGTTTGAAGTCCTAACCATAAATCAAGAGGAGGAAAAAGCATTTCATTATCTACCAAATTATCCAATAAAAGGATATAGAAGATGTAGACAAGAAGTTAAACTCCCACCATGATTTATACTCTGAAAAATCACCATTTGGCCTTACATGGAGCAGAAGACTCCATGAAAAAGCTGCATCAGTTTTTGACAAAGAACTAATTGGCAATACTTTTAACCGAAGAGGATTTAATTAACTATTCCTACTTCATGGTGGATTTAATTTATGTATTAACAACATGCAGACATTGCCAAGGCTTCTACCATCTCTAAAACTGCACAGGAAGTTCAGACCATTGAAAAATCCATCCTGGAGAATTCCAAACATTTACAAAAAAAATGGTATTATCTTTCTCAATATCAACTTGTTAATATGTTCACAAATGGACCCTTTGCACACCACCTTAGTCATTGCTGAAGCACAACACCTGAATAAGCACTGATATTCGTTGACCTCCAGACTCTGCAACCTACTTCTGCCCATCCATCCATCCATCCATCCATCCATCCATCCATCCATCCATCCATCCATCCATCCATCCATCCATCTCCTCCTCCTCAGGGTTTTTGCATTTGTGCTCTTGACATCTCCGACAGAACATTTGTGCTCCCAAGTTGCCGGGAACAGAGCTGCAGAGCAGGAACTCTGAGAAGTCCCACAGAACACTTCCCCTTCTCCTGGGATCTGCATCATGGTCTGGATAAAGTCTCTGGCTCAAACTATCCTGCAAGTAACCCTGTGTTCTTGTGCCTGGTCATGCATGTCCCTGTGCCCAGCTGTGACCCACCCTGGAACTGCCTCACTGTCTTTGTGTAGTGTTCCTGCTGGGTGTCCCTGGCTGTTGTCACTGCTCCCTGCTGTCCCTTGTCCCCCAACACTCTGAGGCTGCAACCTGTCTTCCTGCCTGCTCCACTGCCACCCCGAGCTCCAGTAACAACCTCCTGGTAGCTCCTCATATCTCACTTGCTCAACTGTTTATCTGAGCTTTTACTGTGAAAGTTTCTTGCCTTGTTTAAAACACTGTTGTTTATTTACATGGGATTTTGTAGCAGAATAAAGAAGAAATGAAATGTGAAAAAAACCCATAGCAGTTACTAGACCCAGTTATCCAGCTGCATCACACCAGCGTGTGCTTAGCCCAAGTGCCTTCCTAATGCTCATGAAGGACTCCAGGTGCTGTGCCCAGTAACAGCACAGCTACACCACATCTCCACAATGACAAACCCAGAATAATCTGCCTTCCCAGTTGTAATGGAGATTTGGAGCTTGCAACTTCTTTCACTGGTCAGTCCAATGTTTGTTTATCTTCTTCCCTGCACAATATGCAGAAGATTTTTGAGGTGAGGGGTTTTCTCTACCTTACTGTGCCACTGTTGATACAATATGGTGGGGCTTTTTCAATAATTAGTCCCTACTTATGCATCCAGGATGAGTGAGTAACTGAATACCTCTTTTCAGGGCTTTCAGTAGACAGTGCTTAAAGAGAGCTTCTCGCACAGAGAAGCAAATTGTGTGGAGTAGGAAAACACCTAGCATCCTTCAGTGCTCCTGCTGAAGGGGAGGTCAGGACTGGTAGAGTACCCGTGGCAATATAAGAGGGAAAGCAGAGCATACCTTCAAAGAAATAGGTGGTCTAATTGTGTTCTAGGAAATAGACCAGGAACAGCAGTGAAAATAACCTCCATTTTCCACCATTCTATTTACCAGTTCTTTCTCCTTTGTCTTCTGTCTTCCTTCCATGAGAACTGTAGGTGAGCTCTATCTACTCTGACCCATCTCCAGAAATAAAATGCTATCTTTGGTGCCACTGAGAAGCCTCCAGAAGATAAGGACATGTCTTCATCATCTCTAACATACTGCAGAGGGGAAATTGACAGCACAGAGTATTCCAGCTTAATTTTACCAAACAACTGACCTGTTTCTCACAAAAAATGAAAGACTAGATTGTACTTACCAACAATACATCTGTTTTGCACAGGGCATGGATGAGTGGCTCTAGCTGGGGGCAAAGAGCACAATGGGCACCCCAGCCCTGGGCTCTGGGCACCCCCCCAGGAATGGGGAGACAGTGATCAGGCTGAGACCTACAGGATGGGGCTGTGGGGAACCAGACGAGATCCTTGCTGGGGTGTTGCTGGGGCAGAGACTGTCAGTCCTGAGACTGAGATGGGATCCTGAGCTGAGGACAGGTAACAAGAGCCTCAGAGGGGCCAGGCAGGGATACTCAGGGCTTCCAGTGCCCATGGTCATGCCTTAAGTTTTTAGCTTTTATATTTTTCAGATCCTTTACTGCATTAGTGTATAACTCTGAACTCCATATTGAGTGTTAGTAAGCTCCCTCCACATTTTTGTCACACAAAACAATCCTTCCAGGCCTGAGGACTTCAGCCACCAAAAAGTATAAACAAATCTTAATTAGGGAGAAAGCAAACCGAGGGTATATGACTTCATTACCTGGAGCTATATTTGGACAATTAACCTCTGATATGCAAACATATATCTGATATGCAAACTTATATCTGTCTGAGAAACTTGTGACTCTCGTCCATCTTGGGCGCAGCCTCTGTGAGGCTTTTGCACTGCCCAAGGTGTACCTATTGAAGGTCTTTAACAAATACCTACTTTATTCTTAACTCTGTCTAGCCTCTGTTCTAGGTAGCCATTCCAAGGCATCAATGGCATAAGTGACTCACACAGCCTGTCATTCCAGAGGAAAATGTGCAGCCACTAAATATTGCTGTTACCATCTTGTGAGGAAAGGCAAGGCTATTCAATGAATTTTACATCAATTTTTGCTTATATTTAAATATAATTGTTTCTTCATTAACCTTTCAAATATTCTTGATGAAAATTTGTATCATTCAATTTAGAATGTCCTCAGCAAAATATATCCTGCTGCTCCTTCTCTGGAGGTGTAACAGCTGACAAATACGAAGTTTTGTTTTCATATAGGTCATGACTGAAATGTCTTTCATGGTTTTCTGTGCTAAAAAGCTAGTCTGCTAATGCTTTCTATTTTTTAATTACACTACAAACATTGCTATATAACCCTATTCATAGTGCAGTGGGTTCCATTTCCTCTATCTCTATGTCTTAAAAAAATTTGCTAAGACAATAAATTAACACAGAAATTCTTCTTTTACTTTCAGATTATGAACAAGACTGCCTTTTGCCATGAGAGTAACTTTGACATGACATATCTCATAACAACATTAGATGGCACATAAATAAGTTTTAATTAAGATAAAGGGATGAGCTAGGTAATAAAAATTGCATATCAGAAATGAAACATCCAAACATCCATCAGCTGTTTTTGCTGTATGTTCTCAAGGCTTATTTAGGAACAGTAAAACAAATAAATCTCTTACAATAAATTCATTAATTTCTAAGACTTTAAGAGACTCTGGGACACTTCTGACTGTTTTAATCATCAAATTTTTGGACTACTTCATGTTCCAATTCTTCTGGAACTGCTGAGTAAACACAAAGTTTATATTGATAAAATGGGGAAGTGGGGGATGGGGTGATGGTGGTATTATATATATTTATGATTCTTCAGCATAAAATCAGCCCAAGCACATGAAGTCAAGTCATTATAAAATTAGCTCTATTACTTTTAAGTGGAATGCATTTTTTTCCTCTGGCATCCTAAGAGTTTCATATTTTCTGCTGTAACACAGAAGCTAATCCTTGGGATGACTAAGAGATGAAACAGCTTTGGTGATTCATCTTAGCTCAAGAATGATCATGTACAAACATAAAAAAAGTATGTACTCAATACAGATTTGGAGATCTGCTTTACAGCAACAGAAGTATACCACTCAAGGCAGGCCTGCAACAATAATAGCACTGCCTATTTTTTTCTCTTTCCTATGACTGAAAGTAATGTGCATTATTTATGAATTGCTCTGTCTCTACAGAAATGCAGCCACTTCAGGGACATACCTGTAATTGAAATGTGTCTTGCAATATTTTGAGAAGTAAAAGCATTTTCAGTGGAATGAAAAGCAAATAGTGAAAAAGACTTTAATAGCTTTAGAAGACACAAAGATATTTTCATAATCTTTTTTATTATTTTTTTAATAAATGGTGTGTATTTCTGAAAGTAAAGTGATGTATTTTTTCAAAATCAAATGTAAACTACAATAAGGAAGATTTTGTAGAAACAACTCCATTTTTATAGACAATCAAGGATCATATTTCTTTATTTTACAGTTACAGATGCTATCCTGGCAATACTGCAGACATTGATAGAAGACTCTGAGACAGAATTCTGAAATTCTTTTATTAAGACATGGAAGATGGAATCAAAAATTCACTTTCAGATTTTGTGGTGCTTGTACTAAAACATTTATTTTAGGCTTAGCACCCTATCAAAAATTATAGCAGAAGAGAAATACACTTTAGAAAATCAGAAGGGGCCCCAAATTTTCACAAAGAGGCAAGTTTCCAAAATGACAAGGATATATTACAAAGTTCTTGTAACGTGGTCTTGTTATTTTGGAAGCCTAGATCAACAGTATGAGTATTAAGTTCTGCATGGTTCCCTATACTAAATGCTCATTCACCATTTCTCTAATGACATGCTTCATCTTAGTGATCCAAAAATTCAGTTGAACATTGTAATGCCATCAGTCTTTGCACTTAGATATCAGCATCTTGACATCCAACAAACACTGCTCAGAAGTACTTCAAATTATCCTGAGACAACAGTCTATGCCACTAGCTGGTTTTAACAATATCCTAGAAAAATAAATGTGCCAGCTGCAGGCACTGGGAGTGCATCAGATGCAGAGGATAAAGCCTTAGGAAAAGTGGGGGAGGGCATATGATTCTTGTGTTTATTGCAAAATTTCCAGAAGTTTAAAAAATGCTATTATCTTTGGTGTTTGCTCTTAGTCATGGGTTAAAGTGCAGCACTGTCTGTAGTGTAAGACATGACTATAAAGGAAGTATCTGCTGATGAGGTATTTTAGTGAGTGAATTTAGTGAGTACTGAGACTAGAAGTCTCCTAAAATCACTGCCAATTTATTGTGACTGTGTTAAATGTCAACTTTATCATCTGGATTTTTTTGATTTTTACTTGTCAGAATGGAAGGAGATGCTAGCTGAAGTTACCCTCAGGGTGTCATGAGTAATGGGAATGTAGCAATTTGAAGCTGTCCACATGTTACCTTGTCAAAAGAAGAATGAAGTACAAAACAAGGTCTAGAATGCCAATTTTCCATTTTTCTTCCACAGAGATGGGGGGAAAATGGTGAAGACAGTTCTCCTAGCTATGGGAAAATTTTTAAAATAGCTTACCAAGAAAGAAGGCTTGAGGTGATTAAGACAAAAACAAACTGCAAACACTATGGAAGCCTTTAGCACGTTATATGTATTAATGCTAATTTGGTAGATCTCTAGAAGCTTCAGTTACAACTAGACATTAGAATCAAAATACCACTAGTAGGTTCAGATCTCTTCAGATTAGTGTCAGAATAATAATATTGAGTCTTAAAACAGAAATACAGAATGCTAAAAGAAATGTGGTGGTATGTCTAATGTCTTGTATTTTTTCTGGTTCTTTTCGTCAAGGTTGGGATTAATGAGCGAGAGAGATAGTTTTCGTGTTCGGACTCAGCTGTTTATTTTCTTTTATCTATATTACATTCTCACACACAGTGTGTTCATCTGCACGTTAAGCTAACTGTCTAAAAAATGGAGCCTCAGGTATCTCTTTCCAAAGCCTTTTAAACGTCAACTACCCAATTATAAAATGTCAACTAATTTATTTTTACTTTTAATCCAATAACCAAACACCTGTGTTCTGCACTGTGGATTTTTCTGTCGAATCACACAATATTACTAAAATCCATGAATAAGAAGGAGAAAGAATAAGGCAAGTTAATGCCCTAAAACCTTCATCTTGTTGCATACACCTAAAACCTTAGAGTCTAAATTTTCCACAAAGTGATATAACACATTTCTATTCAAACTACACACTCACAGTTTCAGTTCTATCTATAGATTTTGGAAGCCTTTTCCTTGGCCTCAGGTTAAATGCAATGTTCTTTTGTGGGTCTGTGCCTGTCAGCTCAGAAAGAACGAAATTCTCTGTGCCCAGGGTTCCAACAGTGGTAAAGATAGATACAGGCATAGAAGTCTCAAAGACTTTTTTCCATATAAGACATTCCAGTGAATACCCCACAACGTGTAGCATCCTTATATTGATGAACCACCACTCCAGGCTACAAGATAATTCACTTTCCATACTGTATTATCAACAAGGAGCTGAGGTGTTCAGAGTTAGATGTGAACAAGGGTTTAAGCTGAAGTTTAATGTTGTGGCTCAAGGCCAGATTGTGTTAGGGTTCATATTCAGAGATATAAATCTGATGAGCCCTCCTCAGAACGAATAAATTAAAAATTACATCCATTTGAAATAATGAAAACTTCACAATATCTGCCAATACTGCTGGATTATATTCCTACACTTGGAACAGCAACGAGATGAAAAATTCATGGACAGAACTTTGGCTCCAGCTCAGTAAAACATACCAAGAACATACTTCTTAACCGTGACCCAATTCTCTGAAATGCGGTTCTGACAAAATCACCTCATTGGCTTGCTATCTTTCAGTCAGCTGAAATGTTACCTTGTTTGCAGAGGTTTTAGGTTATGAATGACAATTAATTATCATAACAATTTATGCTATGACTTTGACTGCATGTATAATATATTTAAGAATACCTTATAACAAAGAAAACTTAAAGAAATGTATACAGTAGAAAGCTTGTATTTTGGCTTATAGTATAACAATGATGCCATTTCCAAAATGCTTTGGTTTATCCCAGATTTCCTTTAAAACATGTAATGGGTACTTTTATTTTGTCTGCATTTGTGGCTACCATTTCACAAGAATGGGTGGAATTCGTGCTGTCATATTTAAAGACTCAGCTGAATGAGAGAAAATAACTGTCCATTGCTCCAGGCACAGTCTCAATGTATTAGTGACATGTGGAAATGCTAGTTTAAGATCTGAAACACATTTTTCAGTTCCAAACTTAATCAAAAACAAAGGATGTTTAAATTAGTGTTTAAATTAGCTCATTATCTACTTGTGTCTTTAGTCTTGAAGATTTGCCCTTGACTGAATTTTAGTTTAATATATGGTTTAAAAGCTGGTGGTTTTGATTTACTCTTCAAGCAGTATAGAGTATTCTCATGTTTATCCCACACAAGTGATGAAGTATTATTGTGTTTCACAGATGCACTAGTTACATAGTCTCAAGCATCACTTCTGTGGAAAGTAAACAGTAAAAAAAATAAAACAGGGGAAAAGAGTAAATTATATTCTCAACAGCAAGAAAAAAGAATTATGATAGCTGGATGGTGTTTTCCTCAAAGTAACATGAAGAAAAATGGTCTTGTAGAAGAACTGAAAAAAAGAAAAGGTAAAATATGTAGAATTTTAAATTTGGACTTCCATATAGAACAAATTATACTAAAAATGGAAGATTAAATAAAAAGTAAAGAATTTACATGTCAGGGAGCTGCGTTGGTTAGGAAGTGGGCAATTTAATTTCTCTGCAAGCATGAAATTCTAGCATGAATTAATTTGCTTCATGCAGAGTCCTCCTGTTTTCTCTTCTTTCTTCAATCACTGTTTATTATATAAATTCACATCTCATGTTCTTTGATTGTTTAATTTTAGCAGGATTCTTTCATGGCAGCATTTGTAGAAGTAAACTTTATTCTGCATGTAATACATAAACATATTTTAGCCCACAAGATCACTAGGGCTTTTTCAAGTTTGAAACAATATTATTCCAATATTTTTTTTCCAGTGTATCATTTAACTGAATTTTAGTAACGTATCAAAGCCATAATTCAACATTATTTTTTCAAAAACTCCTACTTTCTTCAGTGGATGCCTTGGATTTCTAATGAATAAATTAACTCCTAAAGAAAACCAGGAAGATCATCTCATCTCAGTAAGCCCCACTAAGCTACTAGGCCTAATTTTAGTATGTAAATTAAGAAAACCAATAGGACCAGGTCATGTTTGTTGGACAGAACCACAGAGAGAAAACTACAAAGCTTTGGAAAGGCTTCAGAAATGTTTGGAGAATACAGATGACGAGAGAAAAAGGAGTTTTTAGGTGGTAAGCATACAGAGAGTGAGAAGTTTTGGACTGTATATTCAAAAGACAATAATGTTACTCTTTTGGAGCACCTAAAAGAAAGATCTATAGGAACAGATTATATTTTGTCTGTGTAGAGAGACCTTTCCTATCAAAACCTAAGTAGCTCGAACATGCTTACATGCAGATTTCATTATTTTAGTAACTGAACTAAATATAGAAGAAAGAAGCATATGCATAAACCACAATGAATTCTCAACAAATAAAGTGAGAAATTACTTATGATAAATCATAAATTTAAACTAATTAGGTGTAGTATACTAGTTATTACACTGGGTTTCATAAACAAAAATTCACCTAAAAAACTGTTGCAATGGCAGCATTTTACATATCAGCCCACACAGTACCACAGAATTTATTATACTCTTCAAACAGTGAGCCCTGTGTATACAGAATATGATCCTACATTACTGAAAGGTTCTTGTAAATTCCCCCTCTTTTGTCACTAAATAATTCAATACAGCCCAAACAGTGGAAAGGCTGGCCATCAAATTGGTCAGATCAAAATTTGTCATCATAATGTGACGATTATTTTTCATACAAGTCACATCTCAGAGATTTCTATCACTGCCTGGAGAATTATGTTTTTCTAGGCCACTAGACAAAGTTATGGTTTTCCTTACATTGTTCTAACTTAAACAGCATCTGAGAAAATTTCCACTACCTAAAGTAGGTCTCAGTCAGTCCTGTTGTTAGTAATGTCAGAGAAAAAATATTGTGTTTGACCTTCTCAACTCACATCTCCCCCTCAACAGTAATGGAAAATGACCTGCTAATAAGCATCCATTTCCCTGCCTTGCAGTCTGAAATCAACAGTTTGGACGTGGGAGAAGCTGATAATATGTGGAGGTAAAGGGGATACAACCTTCGTGAACAAGCAGGAAAACTGTATTAGGAATCCCCAAAAACAAAATCCAGAATAGATTTCCAGCTATTCATTGTGAATGAGAGAGGGAAAACAGCAGGAAGTTCCTTGGCTTACCTGATAGTTTTGGAGCTAGTTAAATTTAATGCGTCCAACTAACTCACATGGACTAGGACATAAGTGGGATGTAACTTCTTCAAATTCAGCATTTTGCTGCCTCTCAGGTAACAAATGGTCCCTTGGTAGCAACACATTGCTCATACATTTACAGAAATCCCTGCGCTCTTGCAAAGGCTGGATTTATTATAAGGGATGACACTGATCAGAGAATCACTGAATCAGGTTCCTGGTGGTTTTATACTTTATCAGTGGATGTTACAAAACATTTGGCCTGAAGCACTGTAGATCTGATTTGTAAATAAATGGTAAGATATTTTCAGACTAACTTATGAATGTATGTGAAGGACAATGCCTGCAGGAACAGAAGTGGAAAACAGTCATTGATATGTTCTGCTATGATATCTTAGCATCATTTTTTGTTTCTTCCCCAAAGAGAAGCAGCAATTTCTGAGGTGAATGAGGACAAGAGATAAAAAGAGCATTTCCATGAAAAGACCAGCTGTACCCTGAGAGGCATTAAGCGTAACATAGCTGACCAGTCAAAACCCATTGTCCTACTACATCCACCACTGATGCATCCTCACCTCAAACACTGTAGTTTTCCCCTCCACAACATAAGAAGGAGATAAAAATATCAGAATGTGTCCAAAGGAGGGGAAAAAACGTGTTGAAAGGACTACAAAGCATGGCTTATGGGGAGCAGCTAAAGATATTAGGTTTTTTCTGGAGAAAAAATGGACCTCATTTCTGTTTATACCTTGGTCATGGTTTGACACTGGCCCAATGCAAGGCACCCATGAGAATTGCTCGCTCACCCTCTCCTTCTACAGCTGGGCAGTGGAGAGGGAAAAAATTAACTAATGCATCATGAGTGAGATAAGGTCCGGGAGAAAACACTTCAAGAGCAAAACCAGGCTCAGCTTAAGCTGCAAAGCGAATTTATTGCTAGCAGAATCAGAGGAGGATGATGAGACATAAAATAAGCCCTTAAACCACCATTTTCCTCCCAACCTCTCTATCCTTCCCACGGACAACGCAGGGAGACCAGGCATGGGGTCAGTTCACCACTGAGATTTTTTTCTACTGCTCCGGGAACTTCCCTGGCGTGGGGCTGCTCTCAGAGCAGCAGCCAAAGCGCACCTGCTGCAGTGGGAACTGCCCCCACAGGCGCACAGCGCTCCGCAAACTGCTGTGGCCTGGCTCTCTCTTCCACAGGCTGCATCTCCAAGGACGGGCTGCTCCGGCCTGGAAGCAGGGCCCTCGCTCTCCTCCGGGTCTCCCACTGCATCACGGCCTCCTCCAGGCACCCACCGCTCCGGCACCTCCCCCAGGGGCTGCGGGTGGATCTCTGCGTTCCCCGGGGATCCCCATGGGCTGTGGGGCACGGCTGCTTCACCATGGTCATCAGCAGGGCCTGCAGGGGAACCTCGGCTCCAGCGCCTGGAGCACCTCCTGCCCCTGCTTCTCCACTGACTGCGGTGTCTCCATGTTGTTTCCCTTACGTATTCTTACCTCTTCCTTTTCTCTGACTGGAACCACCTCAATTTGTTTTGATTTTCTTCTTAAAAAGATTACCAAAGAGGCATTGCCAGTCTCTCTCATTGGCCCAGCTTTGTCCAGTAGCATGTCCACCTTCAGAGCCATCAGGCATTGGCTCTGCCAGACATGGTGGGAACTCCTGGCAGCTTCTCATAGAAGCCGTCTTGGTGTCCCCTCTGCTACTAAAGCCAGGCCATGCAAAACCAATGCAACCTTCTGCATAAATGGAAGGGAGCTGCTGATCTCTTCTCTGGTGTCCAGTGAAAGAACCCATGGCTATGATTTAAAACTGCAGCATGGGAAGTTCAGACTGTGGATTAGGAAAAGGCTCTTTACTGAAGGTTTTGTCAGGCAGTTGAACAATATTCCTAGGAAAATAGTCATGTCCCCAAGCCAAGTGTTCAAGATATCTTTGGACAACACTTTAAATTTTAGTTTCCTCTGTGTGAAGTAAGAAGTTCCATGCTCCTCAGTTGTAAGTCACTTCCAACTCAGGTTATTCTGTTGTTTATGGCTCTAAGAACTCTCCCACTCTTCAAAGAAAAGAAAGATCCATGTAAGTGCCTGTGTTCCCACTTCTCTAAATAAACAACTTTGCTACTTTCCAACATTTTTCCATGTGCATAAGTAGAACTGATCATCTCAATAAAGACAATGTCACAGTGAATATACAAAAACACCCTAATTCTAGCATTTCTTACAATTCCCATTATTCTAGTGAAAGCTTGTTCCTGCTAGATGCACCATCTTTTTCTAAACTGTGTGTAGTATAGAGCTATTTAGTATAACAGGACTTAGGACTTTAAATATTGAGCTGGTTTAGATACTTGTGGAGTTAAATTTCTTCACCATGCCTAGTGTAGGACTCTGTTTTAGATTTGTACTAAAAACAGTGCTGATAATACAGAGATGTTTTAGTTATTGTTGAGCAACACTTGCACAGTGTGAAGACCATTTCTGCTTCTCACCCCACCCCACCAGTGAGCAGGCTGGGGGTGCACAAGGAATTGATAGAAAAACAGCCAGGACAGCTGACACTGACCACGAAGATATCCCAGACCATATGGAGTCATGCTCAGTACATGAAACTGGAGGAAGAGGAAGTAAAAGGGAACCATTTGGAGTGATGGCATTTGTCTTCCCAAGTCATTGTTACCCATGATGGTGCCTTGCCTTCTTTGGGATAGCTGAAGACCTGCCTGCCCCTGGGAACGGGGGAATTAATTCATTGCTTTCCTTTATTTGTTTGTGTAGCTTTTGCTTTACCTCTTAATCTGTCTTTATCTCAACCCATGAGTTTTTTTACTTTAATTTTTCTCATTCTTTCCCCAATTGTGAGGGAGTGAGCAAGTGGTTGCCTGAGGCTTAGTTCTCAGCTGGAATTTAAGCACAATAAATATTCTTACATTTCAGTAAAAAAAAAAAATTAACTAGCTCCTAGGACCAGTTTTGATTCCCTGGGAAGTTTATTCTGAACTTCAAAATGCTTTCCCAGCAAAAAAGATGGATGTCTCTGCATTACATAAAACAATGTTTAAGAGTCAAATGCCTACTCTGAGGCTATGACATTGGCCCAGAAGTATTCCTGTTCTTTGATCACCTAGGCTGTTGCAATCTTAGTATGAAAAAGAAAGGAAATAATTTGAGTGGCAGCAATTTGCAGCTGCTGAAAGACATAGAGCAGGAGCTTAGAAAGGACTGACAAACTGCTATAAATTATTTTTCACTGTTTGAAAAGGAGTCCTTATAGAAGAAACATGTTATGTTTTTAACTGATTGTCCAGAGAAGGTGAGCATCTTCTTGCCATCTGCTGTATTTCTAAGTTAAGAGCCCTTAAGGATGTCACTAGTGCAACAGTAAGCTAGACTGCAATTAATCAAGAACTGCATGAGAAGAAATTATTTTTCACAGTTTTTTTCCTGTGCAATCCATTTTGTGGCTTCAGAGCGTGAGACCTTACCTCACAGCACCTTCAGCATTTTTCCAGAGAGCTTCTAGTTGAGTAATTCTTCCGTTAGCATTGCAAAAGAGGAATGTAGCAGTTATGTCTCAACAGAAGATCAACGTTCAGGCCAGGGGAAAGGGAAAAGTTCCCCTTTTGTACTAAAATTGATGGGGAAAGGGAAGGAAGAATGAGTTTAAGTGATGCAACTGCCAGAAACTTATCAACTGTTCTTTCATGAAATAACCAAATTTTCAAACATACCTGTCTTGGGTAAAACAGAAGCCAAGTTGCATTCTTTCTCAAGAGGGGACATGGTCAAAGGAAGGAATGGACAGGCTGAATTTACTCAGTGGTTTACCTAGTGATTATCTCATCATCTCCTTCAAGCTCCAGTGCTCCTGGGAAGGCAGGTTACTTCCTCAGATAGAATTGTTCCCAGATTGCTCTTGTGTCCTGATTTGCTCCTGAAATGCATATGATTTCCAGAATACTCAATAAAATGCACTGAGTATGTATCAGGATCATAATTCTCATATACCACATAGATGGTTTACAGCTGCATGGAGTAGCTGGTATGGTGATAGACTCCTGACATGAATTGCCTTTAATAAAAACCAGAGAATTCAGTACAGAAACTTACCAAATTTTCAAAAATGCCCAGGAGAAAAAATATCTTTGTTCTGACCAGAACTTTGCAAGCTAGAGCATACTTAAGGGTAGTACATGGCAACCTTGAAGAGAAAGGATTAAACAACACTATTGTAATCCAACATGTCCTGGGGACAAGCAGTTTTGTGACATTCATTTGCATTGTCTCTGAAGCGGGGATAAATAATACTTACTTTCCAAATCCATTGAGATATATGAAGTACCTCTCTGAAAATCTTTTATAAAACTTCATACTTCAATAGCATTTGCTTATTAGCATGAAATTGGCTCTCAAGCAGTTCTTGCCTTTTTCATGAATTTGATTTTCTGCCAAAGAAACATATTTTTTTCTTCTGTTTAATTTGTCTTTGTTTACTTTAAGGCTTGCCATTCTAGATGAAGTTCAGTCAGTTTCATGAAATTTCAGTTTCATGAAGATGCATATGTTTCTTACTTGCTGTCTGTGATACAGTTAGCTGTGCAAAAGGGATGTTATGTCAGTCAGCACTTTGCCACTTTGTGTGGAAGAATCCTATGCATTTGACTTCTCTTATTTAGTGTGGATGTGGTCTTTCTCCTTACAACTCTGTTGTGTTAAAGCATAAAAATGGTGGATAGAAAGAAGATTAAAGAAAAAGTTTTTAGTCCCATGTAAAGTAGCATGTGCTTTTATCTATCCTGCCTTTACTTATCTTTTTATCAAGCTTCAGGCATATGATACATTAAGGAAATAAGCAACTTCTGCAGTCTAACCTGGCTCTCTTGAGCAAGGGGACAAAGACATTTCAAATATTTGGTTTACACATAGATCTGCATTATTTAAAGTTTAATTTATTCTATCAAAAGAAAATGCTACCCAGGGCAAGACTCAGAGCAGACACAGCTAGATGAGCAATTACACAAATGCGCCCTGTTATAAAAGCTTGGCATGCACCTGTCACGTATTTCTGATGGAAACTAGGAGAGTGTAGAAGAGACTCATTTATGTATTTTGTCTAACATTACACTTGAGGAATGTTTCCAATTAATATGGTAAATTTCTGGACCTGTCTATTTCACAAAAAAATCATCAAATTTGATCCAGAACTGATGTTTGAAAATCTTGCTCAGCCCCCCCTTAATATTAATAATAGAGTAAAAGCTCTATTGCTAGGAGAGTTTCTAGGATTAACATTAGGGTTTAGGTTTAGGGTTAGGTACATAGACTACCCATGCTACTGTATTTCCCAAGTCAACAGCTGTGCTGAGGAAAAAGATTTTGAAATTAGCATTTAAAGACTATAATAACACATAGAGCCACTTTAGTGTTACACTGCTGTAAGCAAGGAGAGAATTTCCCTTATCTAAGTAATTAAACTCTTATCAGATTAGATATCTAATGCAACATACACAGTTTATGAAGGATATCTGTTGTGCTAAAAAAAGGGATGTCAAAATTTATCAAGTGTACTATATATGCATAGCACTCAAATTTAAGTGTATTTGGAATAATGAGATAAAAAATTTAATTAAAATAATAAATTCACAGTAGTTAGCCCTGCAAAACCGCTTAGGCATTGAATTTGTCTTTGAAATTCTATGTTACAACCATTTTGCTGCATGAAATGTTTTAAAATGGTCCTAAAAAGACCCACATTGGGTTATAAACATAGGTAGAATATTATTTTAATTTGTAAAATTATGAAATCAATGTTTTTTTCCCATTTCTAAATTAAATTTTAAGAAGTGATTGTACTCTTAATGTTATCTTACAATTTTTATTTTGTAGTGCATTAAGGAGAGAAGGCAAGGAGGTTAGTTGAAGCTGAAATTACACATGCTCTTTTAGTTGTCTTGCAAACTTATGCCAAAGCATTTTACAGATGATTTATGCTCACTGCTTCCCTAGGCTTGGAAAAGATTAGCAGTCGTTCTAGCCTGCATAGTGAATTTCGTCTGCTGAGAAGTATGCATTAGGAATTACATTTACATACTCACTTATTTCACATGCTGGCCTGGGGAAGAATTCAATTGTGGTTGCAGTTACCACTGTGTCAGAGGGCAGACTTCTCAGCACCCTTCTCCTTAGAAATGTAGCCAGCCTTTTTTTGTCAGGTGTGGATATAATGTAATTTTTTTTTTTCTAACAGTAGGAAACTGTTGCAAAATATAATAATTTATAACTATGTTTGAAAGGTATCCCCTTAATCATAGTGTACATACTTGGATTTCTCAAAACACAAAATGTTTTACAATGCTTTAGTAGTTTTAATATCTGGAGCACATAGGGGTGTGTTGAAGTGTGAATGTTTGGGGGGGGTATGTGCATTTCCTCTGCCATCACAAGGTTTTCCTGGAACAGCTGCCTAGTCTGTATGTTTTTACCTTGGATAACTTGGTTATCATCAAAACTTGTATCATTCCTGAAAAAAAATCCTAATTATAGGAGGAAAAAATCTTAAATTATGTCACAAACTTTACCTTTCTAAGGTTTCATCTTCTGGTAAAAAAAGATTTCATTCTAGTAGACCTACAATGTTACTGCCTGAGTGTGTAGCCTCCAAAGAGCTAAAATACTTGCATCAGTGTCTGTGACTCAGTACATAAAGCATTCTCCACCAAATTTTCCTGCACTTGGCCATTTTTTTTTTCTTTTGGCAGGTAGAAAAATGGAGAACAGACCATAGGTGACATATTGTTGTATTTCTTCTAGGGTGGCAAAGAGAGCTGTCTGTTGCTAGACATTCATTTCATCTCAAGACGAGAGAAGTGAACTGCCCAACCACAGCTCCAGGACTCCAAACTGGTTGGTGGACCTGACTTGAGAAAGCTATAAACTTGTTTCTACAAAACACCATTTCTGGTGAATTATCAGTTATGAGGGGAAAATGAACCCCAAACCCTCAACTTTCCTTTACACAGAACGCTCCGTCATTCAGGAAAAACAAAACAAAACCAAAAACAAACAAAAAACCACCAAGAAACAAACTAAACAAACAAAAAAAAAAAAAAAAAAAGATTTTTTTAACCTAGCTTGTGCATCACACCTTTGATCACCATTCGGTGAACAGATATGAAAAACAATTAATCTGCCTCTATGCTTCATATATAATGTCATCCTAATTAGAGACTGGATACCCAAGCACAAGTAAATGTGTAATAAAAGTGTACCAATTCACCTTCTTTGAAATCTCTGTATTCCCATCTAGCTGGCTCCCTGATTATTTACCTTCAGATAAGCTTTGGGAAATGTTGCTTTTAATCTTTGTGAAATACATCCATAATTTGGAGAAGAAATTACCATCAAAGCGCTTTATGTTATCAAGACCTGCACAGTATGGATGCTAGTTTTGGAGCAAGCTGCAGGCCCCATGGCCTCTCAGTCCTGCCTGAGAGCTAGCCTGGGAAAAACATGAGAAAGAATTAAAACAATCCTTAGAGACAGAAAACAGCCTTGCCAGGTGTTGTTTTCTATTCCTTGTTTTCCTTGCAGGAGAAAGTCAGGGGGGTGGTGAACCCCACTGACCAATGATGGTGATGTAGCACTTTACTAACAAATAAGAGTTTCCTTTCTGTATTTTCCACGATCTAGTCTATAAGACAAGCCTAAAGTAATAAACTAGGGATTTCTCCTGTTCTGACTCCCTTGAGAGTCCATGTCGTTCTTTTCGCCGTTCCTAATCAGAATGACAGCACAGGATTTGGAGCAAGTTTGATTGCTTGGTTTTTTGAACAAGATGTTGGCAAAGATACTGATCCTATGTATTTTTTAACTTCCAAGTAATAAAAATACTCCTCTAGACTTAAAATATCAAAACCAAATCTCTTCCTGAAACTGCATACCCCCTAAGCAGAGATCTCTTATGAGGTATCTTTGTAATAACCTCTGTTGGGTGAAATTATAAATCAAATGCCAGTGAAGCTGTATTTATTTTCACTTAGTAGCTTTCCTGCTTCATTAGCTCCTGATCCCTCCATCAGCTGAGTGATTTTCTGTTTCAAATATTAGATGCTTATATTTGTGCTATTGAGTTTTGTAAATGCCTAGAAAAAGGAAAAAAGAGCACAGCTCTCCTTTATTTGCAGATTTACCTCAAGAAATCCATTGTGATTTGTTCTGCCGACTGCAGCTCTACTGCTGCTGGGACTGCTGTGATTTATCTTCCTATGCAGGGGGTCTTTTACAGAAGCTGCAGGTGTTATGGAACGTATTTAGAGGGGGAAGAAGAATCCTGTGTCTAAGGATAAAATTTGTATTCCTGAAGGACATAGTTGGATGCCAGTCTTTCATTTGTCTAATCTTCTTGCATAGTCCATCCCCTGTAATTATTCTGTCTCGGCTTCCTTTATTTGATGTGACAGCCATGATGGGATTGGAGTAGTAAATGCATACTACCAGTGCTTAAGGAATGTTTTATCCTCTTATCGTCATATTTATCAGTTTAAATGTGACACTGGTTATATTCCACTTCCTAGGCAGATAATGTGAGCACAACAGCACAAATATCACCCCCTCTGTCTGCAGGCACAGTCCTGTGGTACAGATTTGACATTTTAAATATTTGCTTCATATGGCTCAATGAATTCAATCGTGAAGCAGTAGCTTGGGTAACAGCAGTTTGATATTTCCACATTGAACTGAAAAAAAACAGCTCTTTTTCTCTACTTCTTGCTACTAAGGTGATTGTAGGAACTAAACTAGACAGGTTTGTTGAGTGCAGACCATGGGAGAAAGCAGTTTCTCTTCTCTTAGAAAACAAGAGAAAAAAAAAAAAAAAGATAGAAAAATAAAGAAAAGGCAAGTGGAAGACAAAGGAACAATTTTGTGGCTTTGGAAAGAAGATATTTTCAAAAGTTTCCTAATTTCAAACAAGAAAAATAGTAATTTTTTTTCTCCTTTGTGCCCATTTTGTTTTATGGGGTTTTTTTTGGTTGGTTGGTTTTGTTTTGGGATGTTACTTTGGGGTTTGGTGGGAGAGGGGATATTTTTTAATTTTTATTCTTTTTTTCTTTCTTGTGGGGTAGGTTTGTTTGGCTAGGCAGAGGTTTTTGTGATTTTGCATAAAATCATCCACCTAATACTCTGAAGCTACAAATATTGCTGACCTGGGTATTAACAGTACCATTCACAAAGCTCTGCTCCTGGTATTACAAATTAATTATATACCTGGAAGATGCCGGACAAATCTTGCTGGAGGAAAATTCTTTCTCAGGGTCACACAGGTATTTTTTAGTAGACCTAGAAATGGAAAGTTAATTAAGTGCCTTTACCACAACACATTTCTGTCACCCTGAAAACTCAGCTTCTGAGCTTGCTAACATAGTTTTCTAAGGACTTTCCCAGGACAGTAACTGTAAACATAGATATGTGTACATTCTTTCTGTTACACGTCTTGTGATGGGCATCTCTCATGGCCAGTGCAGTGGGAAAGTGTTATCCTGACCATCCAATCCCTGGCCGTGGTCAGAAGCCTATAAATCCTGGGAGGAAAAATAAACTCTGCTCTTTCTTTCAACACACCTCGACCTGTGTCCGTGTGAACCATCCATCTTCAGCAGTAACATCTGGTGAACCCCTATGTGTCTTGCACGTGTGTTACAGGGTACTGTCTAGCCTGTGGCTATGGATGGTTTTGGGCTTTCTCTTACGGAGGGCCTGGTTACCGAGATATGGCGTGCAGTGCATGATCAGAGAGGGACTGACGTTTCGTATGCTGACTTTCAGCAATTGTGTGAGTATGGGAAAATTGGTTTTTCCCTGTGGCTGAAGCGATTTTTTCGCAGCCAGCTTGGGACACTTTAGGTGATTCCCTGATCGAGGCTCTGCTGGTCGGTTATGAGCCCCGGCTGCTCCGGCTGCTCGGGATCTGGTGAAGGTGCGGCTTTCTGAGGTCGGGTCCCGAGGTCGGCTCCCCCGGGATCAGTGGGGCCCCTGGCGGGTTGAATGGGGCCGCCGCAGGATCGGTGGGCGTGACCCCGCCTCGGCCAGCGCCGCGGCGGTGTAAGCCTGAGGCGGGCTTGGAGCCTTGCCAAAGGGCCGTCGGGGGCGCCGCGGACCTGGGGGGTGTAACGCCGCCTTGGCCCGCGCCCCGGCGATGTAGGCCCGGGGCGGGGTTGGATCCCCGCCAGCAGGCTCTCAGGGGCGCCGCGGACCCGGGGGGTGTAACCCCTCCTCGGCCCGCGCCCCGGCGGTGGAAGCCCAGCGTGGGGTCGCCTCTTCCGTGTGCCCTCCCGGCACAGACCGATGGGGGGCTGCCTGAACGGGGGGCCGCGCCAGCCCTGCGGGATGCCTCAGGGTCTGTCCCGTGTCCCCGCTGCGGCTGGGCCGTGCCGTACCCCGCGGTGGGGGACGGGCCGGGCCCAGACCCCACGCCGGTGGCCGCGCATGCTGTTCCCCTGCAGGAGCAGCCGGCACCGCTTCTTGGACCTTTCGCCCCTGAGGAACCACTGTTAGGGGCGGTTCCAAGCACTGCCCCGGCTTCGCAGGCTGTGCCTCTATCGGCGCCCCGGTTCCCCCCTGCGCCGGGAGCGGGCAGTGCCCAACTGCCTCCAGTCCCCCCCGCCTCGGGTTCCCGGGCATCACCCGAGCCTGCGGCTGGAGCCACCCGTCCCCCGTCGCCTCCTGCGGCTGTGGCAGACCAAGATCCTGCGCTGTTTACCACTGGCTCGGGTGGTGCTGCTGCGGGGGCGGAGCCGGTGGCCTTGATGGGCCAGGGGTCCCAGGCTGCTGGAGCCTCTTCGGCTGGCCTGTGGAACTTGTCCTCCTGTAAGATGACTGTGCAGCTGAGCGTATCAGGCATTCCATGTGCTTCCAAATGCTTTGGTCCGGTGGGTGAGGGCTTGAGTGCTCTTCTTGTGGCATGGTTGAATGTCACTGTCCAAGGCACCATTGCTCACCTAGGGGACATTGATTCGGATTTCCTGGGGTGCATTTCTGCCATGGGTTCCACACTCCTGCCTCCTGTTCCTATCCCTGCGGGACCTGGATTTGCTCACCTTGTGCCTTTTGAGTTTTATGTTCGCAGAGCTGAGAACCAGCTGCAGGGAGATGGTGTCTTTGGGTTCCCTGGACCTCCCTGGGTCACTGGACTGCTGTTCTGACAGCCAGGGATCATCCTGAACGGGTCTGCACCCTGTCCATCCTTGGTGGAATGCTGTCAGAGACTAGCTTCCGTGGGTTTTGACACTGGCATGGACATCACGATTGTCAAGTTCGCTGATAGACCCGATGCTGACACATTCAACACAAAGAAGAACTTGAGACTGACTCTTTGTTCAGCAGATTCTGTTTTTCCTTTCTCATGATAGACTAGTCACCATCCATGACTTGATGCAAGGACAATTGGATCACAGTGATCTGGAGTTTCAACCAGTCCCTGGGACATTCCTGTTTTCTGTATCAAGAAGTCTGGGAAATGGAGGTTGCTACAATACCTCCAGAAAGTTAATGCTATGATGGAGAGCATGGGGAGGTTGCAGGCTAGCATGCCTTTACTTGCTATGCTTCCTGCTGATTGGCTAGTCCTCATTCTGGATCTGAAGGATTGTTTCTTTACGATTCCTTTGCATCCCGATGACAGACCGAAATTTGCCTTTCTGGTGCCAGCTATCATTAATGCTGGGCCCACACAGAGATATCAATGGAGATTTGCCTGCCATAAGGCTTGTGAAAATTTGCTGGCATTTGCTGATGATACGGAGCTGCAAGTGACTCCAGAAACAACCTCCTTGAAATTATTTGAGGGTCAAAATAATTTGGGACAAACAGTCCTGCATCTGGAGGTGCAATTATTTTTTTGCATTCAGTGCAGACGCTGCATGAATGATGTCCAAATATTAATGGACTTTTACATGGTTTTGTCCCTATATGGGACTGACTACGACAGAACTGTCTCCCTTGTTTGGTCTATTAAAGGGGGACTCTGATTTTAAAGTCACCTCTGACACTGACCCCACAGGCACAGTAGATGCTAGAGGAGGTTCTGTGAGCAATTTCTGCTCCTCAAGTTTATTACATTAATCTTTCCATTGATGTCGCTGTTTTGATTTTAGTTTTTTTTTCTTGGAGAGTCATGAGGCTGGATGAGCCCAATTGATGGAATTACAGGCTGCTGTCATAGCATTTCATAAGTTTTCCCAGGCACCTTTCAATTTGGCCATGGATTCTGCCTCTGTGACCAAATTGAGAGCCATCCATAAGCAGGTGTTGATGTTGGACATTTGTTTTATTTATTTTTTGGGGGGGTTTTGTTGTTTTTCTGGTTTTTTTTTTTTTGTTTGTTTGGGGTTTTTTTGGTTTTTTTTTGTAATAACGAAAGGGTGAGATATCACCCTGAAATTACAGCCTTCTGATTGTATGGAGTATTGTATCTTTCTATTATTTCTATAATAATAATTCTATTATTTATTTTTTGATTGTTTATAATGTTGCTAGTTTCTTTGTTCATTTTTCTTTTTTCATTTCTTTTTGTTAAACCAAAAAGGGTGAGATGTCACCCTGAAAACTCAGCTTCTGAGCTTGCTGACATAGTTTTCTAAGGACTTTCCCAGGACAGTAACTGTAAACATAGATATGTGTACATTCTTTCTGTTACACGTCTTGTGATGGGCATCTCTCATGGCCAGTGCAGTGAGAAAGTGTTATCCTGACCATCCAATCCCTGGCCGTGGTCAGAAGCCTATAAATCCTGGGAGGAAAAATAAACTCTGCTTTTCTTTTCACCACACCTCAACCTGCATCCATGTGATCCATTCATCTTCAGCGGTAACACATTTCCTTCCTTAAACAGACTGGCTAAGTGCACTACATTACAAATTGCTGCTTTGGTCACCAAGAAATAAAGCATTTAAGGGATTGTGGAAGTTTAATTTCTATAGAAGTAGAAACATCATCAGATTCCCCACACTTCCATTAATTCTGCCTTCCAGTGTGGCTCTTTCTTATGGCTTCTCATCTAAACAGACACAAATCCAGTCACACCATTGTCTGAGCAAGCCTGGGCTGTTTGTTTATTTGGACATTCTGGTGTAGGGATGTGGCTTCCTATGAGCCTGGGGCTCTACCATCTCCTAGGAGAGCTGGGCTGCTATAGCTGGTTTGGGGACCACTGAAGACTAGTGAAGCCTTGCAGCAACATTTGTCCCAAACTCCACAAAACCAAAACCCCACACAGTTGTTCTACAGAATCCCACTTTTTCTCCCTTATCTCCAACTCAGTGTATAGCAATATTTTTTTAAATTCTACTTTATCTAGTTTTACTAAAAGAAGTTCTGTTTTTTATTATATATACATTGGCACTCTATAGTCACTTTTCCTGGACAGAAGAAAAACTGTGACAATAAGCCACCAATGAGGTCTTAGCTTCCATGTAATGGCTTTCATTTCAACACGGAAGCATTTATCAGTGGAATGTGCACTGGAAAACAATGTTCCATGGAGGGCAGCCATAACTCAGCATTGTCTGCACTGACCTGCCAGAGGCTGCCAAGAATAGCAAAAAAACCAGGTTTTTTTCAGACTACCTGAGCTGCTGAGGGTTGTTTTCAATGATTTCTTTTAAAATATTAATTTCTTTCTAATAGAAATGTGACTATGGTGTCTGTCTGATGCAGTATTATTATTTTTAATTTTTCATTATTTCTTTGAAAGCACCTGATAGAGTACGTCAATATATCAGTAGGACACTGACAACAATTTTATTTGCAACGCTCATTGTCTTTTCCTTCTTTTTCTTCTGTCTCAACTGTTTCAATTTAATCCTCTGTTTCCTCTGGTAGAGTGGTTGACTTTTTCTATATTGCTGAGAGCCAGCCAGATGGTGTTTTGGGCTTTCTCCTAGAGCACAGATCTCATTAAGCGAGGAGTCAGTGGCTTAACAGGACTTTATACGTGTTACCTCATGGTAAAGACAGAAAAGCCAGATCAAATAACCCAATTAGATTCTGCTCTTCAAGACAGCTTTGCCATCATTTTTGTCTCATTCCTTCTGATGATAGTGTAACACATCTGATAGTACATGTGTGTGTGTGTCTGTCCATGCACACACACACACACGTGTGCCTGCCTCATGCCTTTTCTGCTGTGAATGCAATTTTACCCTCCCATTTACTCTACTGAGGCACAAACTGCTCTAGCCAGCTGTCATATTACTTGCTCAGATGAAAAGTGCAGCTGAGTGAATTGTGTAACAGTACATCTGACTTCCTTATTTTTCTGATTATTTTATAAATTATGGACTGTAGGAATCAACATCACATTTTCTAAGTTTTTTCCAGTGTTACAGAAAATATATTTCCATATATTTCTTGTAGTGTGTTTTACTATACTTTAGTGTTTTCTACTATATTTTAATGTTTTCTATTTGTGGCATAAGACCTAGATTTCATATTTAAAATTCATACATTATAAAAAGGTTACCAACAGAGTTTTATTAATCTCTAGTTTGTAAGACTTGGTGATATTCAGTTAGTGTCCAAAGCTAAAGTGTGCCTTAATGCGAGTAGTCAGCTGTCAGCCTCCTGCTCTTACAGAAACAGAGAAAAACAAATCTGTCTCCCATGACGTAGCTTTCAGGTACCACAAACTCCTATATATTTGATAGGGACTTACAAAAATGAAGAACCAGTGGAAGAGAATGCTTTCCATGTTAGAAATAACATAAAAAGTGCAAAGCAAACAGGTAGCCCCCTGATGAAAAAAAAAGGTTTATCCTTTATACTGGGGCATAACTTGCCTTTAATAAGACATGGCTTTGAGACAGCATTTTTTGAAAGGTCAGGGAATAAGATACTGTATTTGATACCAGAATTTTATCCAAGTAATTTTCATGTATTTAATGAACATTGTCTGGTGATGGAAACTCTTTCAACAGGAGTTAATACTTTGCATTTACAAGACATCTGAAGATAAAGGCTTAAAGTGCTGTGAGCATACGTGCCTATTTCAATTCATCCTCCTGCAATTAGGTCTCAATGATGAGACTGTGGAAGGAAGAGGTGGGAAAGAAATGCAAGAAAAGGAAGTAAACAAAAGATATGGTCATAGCAAAATATATTGATAAGTTACTGCATTTTCTTCTTAGGAGGCTTACTCAGCATCCTGAATCATATAATTAATACACAATTATGTAACAGGTTCAGTAACCTGACTGTTCTGCTGCTATAATCAAAGTGGTAGGACAGAGCTAGATGTCTAACAGAGACCTCCAGCTTTTCTCTCATGAGCTACCAGTAAATACCACTCAAGATAGCCACAGTGGCACACACCAACAAGAGCCATGCACACAGTGAACACATCCTGGCATCAGCACAGAGAAAATGGAATGGATGTTACAGTGGAAAGATGAGGAGAGGGAAGGGATATGAGGGAAGTGAGCAAGGCTGAAAGCTAACACAAAAAACAGTCTTGCTAATTTTGGCCCAGTATATTGTTTTATCCATATGTGTCAATAAAATACGTTTCTCCTTTAGCATCCACCATGAGTGATTTTTGGTATTGGTCTTTGTTACTGGAGTAAAGTGGATGACCAAAAGATCCAGTCATATATATCATCTTTTGTTAACCCAAAGACACAGCCTTTGATATCTACCCGGGTAGCCTAAACCAAAGAAACTCTGGAGGTGAATGAGACTCACATTAACTAGAGTGTGTTTAAGACCATTACTGAATTCTTCATATTCCTGCATACTTTTGTCGGCTCTATTTGCTTTTAAATCTACTTGCTTTTTGTGCACACAGAAGAGTTTACCATCTCTCTTGTAATTTCTCCTGGTAATCTTACAGCTTCAGAAGAAAACTATGTTGTCTAAGTTTCAGGTCTTGAAAAATTAATAACTATAGCACTGCTTTATCCTCTGCTGTTCTGAATATGAACAGAAAAACCTGGAAGTGAATCAAGTACTAGATAGAAACAGACCAACTTAGATTCCCAAGTCGTTTCACCTTAAATTTCAGTAGAACATCAAGACAAAACAAAGCATTGATAATGCAATTGTGACAACACCATTAAATGAGAACGTAATAGCAGGTATGAATGGACACATGCAAAATCTGACCACTTAGTGGGAAATGTGATTTCCTTCATGACTCATTCACCTATGCCTCCAAATGCCTTTAAAATGGACAGGCTCTCTGCTCTGTATCACACTTCCAGGAAGACTGTCAGACCAGATGCAAATCTGTTGTGATTGCAGAGAGATGGGGCCTATGCCTGTAGGAGACAGCTTCACCCATGGATCCAAACATCTGCTCATTTCTGATGCCAAGTCAGCACTAAGATTCTTAATTTCTTGTTGTGTGAATGTCCTGCCCCCCAAAACCTCTCCACTATTACCAGCCTAATGTTATAAGCACTTGATCTTATATGATGAGCGCCAGGATGACCACCCATAAAAGGGTCAGGGCCTGGCACAACAAGTAATGGGCCCACCCTGATGCTCTACAGATGGTGGATAACTAATTGCACTGTGCAACTAAGAACTCTGAAAATTCAGATTTTTTTTTTTTTGATCTGCATTCAATCATACTCGTGGATGTTCAGATACTTGACAGGTGTTTTATCACGTTCGAAGTAGTGTAAAGGGTCTTGAAGTTAATTTTTTCTCCATTATTTTTCTCCCCTTCTTACCTCCTGTTTTTCTTAGGGTACCCCAGACTCCCCCAAAATGAAACAAATCACTCTTAATTTAATTCATATGTTATGTTTTGCTTTTATTTCAAACAATTAAAATAGTGATATTTGTTTCTCTAGTTTCAAATGCCCTAAACAAAATCCCAAAGCAGGAAGAACAGACAATTACCTCTTTGCTTATTTCCTTACTTGCAGCCTCTAAGGCTAACACATTCATTTTACCAAGACAATATTCCTTATTTCCATTAAGTGGATTTTAGCCCTCAAGAAGCAATTCTCTAATCTGTAAATATCTATTTAACTCTCTATCATTACTTGTAAAGTGATTTCAGGCTTGAACTGATTTCCTCTATGTTTCTCTGTCAGGAGAGATGCAAAGTAAATGTTTAACAGTGCTGTCAGTGTTATAGTATCTCCTCTTTATAAACTGTCCAGTACCAATTTGAAGTGGCCTGGTGGTTTCTTTGATCCTTTGATTAAGTGTTTCCAGGATAACATTTCAAAAGTTAGCAAAGGTCATCTCATTAACACACAGGTACCTGGGTTGTGCACCCACTCCAACCCAACATGAAAAGCAGGCAGCCTCATGAACATGCAGATGCATGCAAAATATTTTGTTTCACAGAAGGAATTGATTGCTCTTCAATTGATTGCACATTGATTTTACTGCTGTAGAAGTCTCTGACATCCATTTTGGAATATTCTGAGAACATCTGAGAGCTGCAATAGGCAGCATCCCTTTCTAAAAACTTTTGCTTGCTAAAAACTACTCCTTTTGTTGAATGTGTTTTTTCATAAGACTTCGTATTACTGGTTTTGACTTGCAGATATCTGGGTTGTCCTGCAAAGAAATTCACAGTGATTGTAAACAGAGCTTTGAAAGAGCAAAGCAAGGATCAACTGGATCTAATCATTCCAGATAAGAACTGATGCATCTTAGGAGGTAATAAAAAAATTCAGAGTATCTCACTTTTTAATGCTTTTGATAGCAAAATAACATGAATTTTCTCCAAGTTTAAATGCCAAACCAAACACTAAGATATGAAAAAGTTAACATATAAATGGCATAAACAGGAGAAGACTCAGAGTAAACAAGAGGAATGAGTTGCTTTAGACACTGCCTTTTCACTGATTTACA